>OZ020267.1:102844891-103467391 GCA_963971225.1 Melieria omissa | reverse complement strand
GCGCGCCGGCGGCTGCTCCTCCATGCAGGCCGAGTTGTCCACGTGTATGACAATGCCCGAGGCCAGCTCCTGTACGCAGCTCACCTCGCGCTCGCGATAACCATCGCCCTGGTGGCAGCGACACTCGCCCCAGTCGTCCAGACGCCAATAGGCCGGACACGGCTGCGTGTTGCAGCGCAGCAAATTCTCGTTCAGCAGCGGCTTCTCGGAGTGCATGCAGCGCCGCTGCGAGTAGTAGCGCACGGGATTCTCGCGGACGCAGCGCACAATGGGCGTCTGAGTGCCGCCGCCGCACGACTTGGTGCAGGCACTAAAGCCAACCACCTTCCAGTTGAATTTGCGGCGACGACCGGAGCGCGAAACACTCACTGAAGTTTCCTCCGGACCGGCCTTCAGAAAACCATCGCTCTCCAGCGACAGTTCGCTCTCCTCGGAGTCGGACGCAATTGGCAGCAAGTATTCGTATTTTACGCCCGGATTGACGCTTTTGCTGTACACCTGTGGAAAAATAATCGATTCAAAAGTTGTATTCATTGAGAAAGCCCAAGGTTTAACCATTAGTTCCAAGACTTCTCTGATCGGGCCGGTGCTGGTTATCCACTCGGTGACGCCTTCGCCGTTTTGCAAACCGTCAATGCGATGGTAATCGAAGACCGCACCGACGGCCTCATAAGCGCCGCTGTCCGAAGCGACATTGTCGCCATTGAATATATACTTTTGATCGATTGTGCGAAGCACTAAAAGATTAATTGAAAGAAAGAGATAGAAAACGGAGAATATTTAAGGAAATTAATAATAAAGCAATGGAACAACAATAAAATTCAACGAAAGAACAAAGCAAAGTTTACATTCGATTTCTGGTAATGAAGTGGCAAACATATAATTTAAATTTTAAGGGGTTCTGCATACAACTTTTGAACCCAAGGGTTAGCGGATTGGGAAAGGGAATAGGGAGGGGACCTACAGTTCAACGCCGAATCTGAACGGCGATTGGCAGTTTTTCTTTCACACTTGGAGGTTTTGCCATTACCTGCCAAGAGCGCACTTGTGATTCTTGTAATTCTCATCTGCTTCATGTGGATAGCGATAGAAGTAGATTAGCGTTTTTAACAGCCCGAGCTAGGAATCGAACCTAGGGCCTCAGTATGAGAAGCCAGCGAGCTACCCGCTGGACTATCGAGGCCGGCCTAACCCAATGCCATTTGAAATTATATCTGTCACTAACAGTTTTTGTAGCAGACAGTTATTTGGGGAGTTGAACACCCAAAACCCCCTTTGAGGACCCTAGTAGTATGACGTGGATTTCTTTGGGGTGTAAAACTGCTTCCACTGCGATGTAATGTTTCTGCTGACTTTAAAGACTTAAATTTTTCCCATTAATTGTTAATTATTCCCATTAGAGATGCCGGGATACTTAGTTCGGTTAGGCTAGGTGACTACTCACACAAGCGCACTTTAGCCCAATTGGCCCATTATGATGGAAGGGCCATCCGCATTTCCTTCTACTAAGCGAAATAGTTGGATTTCCTTGGAAAGTAAAACTGCTACCATGCAGAGTATTATTTCTACTGGCCTGTGGGTGGCTACTCACAGGAGCACACTTAGACCCAGATAATACATGATCTAACATTTCCCCCAACCAAGTGAAAGCTTTGGAGGTTTTCATGGCGTGAAATATGCCATGTGAAGGCAATTCTGCCAAATCTTCCGAATATCAAAAGTTAGTCATCTAAGTTTGGTCGCACAGCCTATTAACAAAGTACTTAAAAGTTTCTGTCTCCTTCTCGTTCCTGGAACTTCTAAAGCAAAAATCATTTTAAATCAGACCGAGTCTTTTAACTTGTCTGCGAATGAGACAATGGCCTGTAAGGAGCTCCATAACGATCCCAATGGTCCCTGGAACTTCTTAAGCAAAAATCATTTTAAATCCGACCGAGTCTTTTAACATGTCGTATGAGGCAATCGTCTGTGAAGACCTTCACAAGGATCCCTATTTGGTCCCTTCTTAGAGACATCAGTTGTTGTGAGTGCTTCAAAACAATCGTTGGGAACCCTAAAGATATTGTCCTCGTAAGAGACATTTCCTGTTTGGATTCCCTAATTTCATAACAAAGGTGGTAGCAGACAATAGAAAACTTTGTGGCATCTGTTTGAAAGGCTAAAGGTACATCATGTTTTTGAAATCCTAACTTGCTGTATTGTCTTTCTAGTGATAGACTAATCACACACCCTAGCAGAGCAACAAACGATTCACCAACACGAAGCACCAGTCCCCAATGCTCCCAAGTGAAGTAAACAAGAAGAAAAAATAGCTCTTAATACACAAACTGACCCAGTAAATTTATGCTATTCTTCAATTCCGTTATAGAAATATTCGATGCGCCCGCCGGTATGTCAGCCACATGAACGTAGGCGTCTTCGGGAAGTGGATCACGTGTAAAAATGCCAGTAATGGGACGACAGATGAGGCCGCCACAACTCACGGAGCCGCTATGGGCCGAGAGACCGACAATTATGCCGCTGGCGTGTACAGCCTGAAAAATAGCAGAAAAGAAATTGCAAAATTTTAATAAATAATTTTTTAATTCTTTTTTAATACAAGTCATTTTTGATATATATGAAAGTTGAGCAAAAATATTTTGATAGCACAAATTATGCTTTGGTTACAACAATAACCCTTCAAGTTAACTTACCAGCAGCGCGTACAGCAGTTTCTGAAGCATTCCTGATAACTCTTTGCGTTTAATTTTCAATGTTTATTGTTTTGCGAATATAATTTTGATGCTCAAAAAAGTATACAGCAACAATATTACGTCACATTTAAATCACAATGTGTCAATGCAATGAGTGACAATCTAGCAAAGTCACTAATCAAATGCCGGTAGTGAACTTTTTCAACAAAAACTCAGACTAAAAACGATGTTTAGTTAATTTGGAGTTAATTTTAATGACAACGGAAGCTACAAATTCACTCACAAACTCAATGTTGAACCTACTTAAGCTATAAATTCACCCACAAACTTAATGTTAAACCCGTTCACGATCACTTTAGAAATTATCAAAATTTGTTAATTGGTTGCTTTGCGGTTTCCTACATGAAAATCAATAAATTATTCTGATAACTTATGAGTTTGAGTCAGTAAAGTGTTTAGCTGTGTCACACATTCATCATTGGTCGTGGAAGAGTTAAATATTTAATATCAAACCAAACATGCCATACAATTAATTTTGTCAGCCATTCATTAACTGATTTGGAGAAAAATTGTTGAACAATAACTCAGACTAAAAATGATGTTTAGTTATTTTGCAGTTAATATTAATGAAAACGGAAGCTACAAATTCACTCATAAACTAAATATTAAACCCGTTCACGAGCACTTCAGAAATTGTAAAAACTTGTTAATTTTTTACAGCAAAGGTTTCGGACATACAAAATTATTTCTTCATTTAATAAGTAATCCAGAAAATTAATACAATTCGTACAGATTACAGCGAAATATATATAATAAATATATACATAATATAGTAACTTATTAATTCATTCAATAACAACTTGAAATGGTTTTCCGAATAAGATAAATCTAGTCTGAATATTCGGATTACTTATGAGTCCAAGACATTAAAGCATTCAGCTTGGTCACAAGTGCATCATAGGTCATGAAAGAGTTATATATTTAATAGCAAACCAAACATGCCGCACAACTAATCTAGTCAGCCATTCATTAATTGATTTAGTTAAACAAATAATTAATTTTACTTCTATTGAATTGATTCATATTCGATGCATAGTTGAACGTAACATGTGTACAACTTAATTGGCAATTAATTTTCCATTCTTTAATTAAATTGTAAATAAAAGCGCACTCTGGCTGCCCTTGAAACGTCCAAACTCGGAACAAAATTATAACAAATATTTATTTTGAATATTTCACATTCAGCGCCAATGCCTGAAATTTATGAGCTCTCAGAGTTTTCGACGCAGTCTATTGTCATTTCAATTAAATGTGTTAATTTTTGCATAATTCGATAGTAAATTAAATTCTGTTTTTGAATTTGTGCTGGTCGCTGAACAATTTGTATATGTTTATACACAAAACTGACCGATTTGCTGCCACCGAATATATGCAAATTAGCAGAAGCGTCAATAATATTGAAACAGATAGCTTAAGCTTTTATCTGAGCGCACTTTCAAACTAAAATACCGTAAAAAGTTATTGTTATTTAATGCAAATAAGCATCAATTGTTCAAACAAAATATCATAATTCTCCAACTTCACAGTTAGATTCAAATTTATTCATTGCTCGATAAGAATTTTGCTTGTGAACTAAAAGTGTGAAAGTGTGGCAACAGCTTAAGGCAGCTTAAGTAGAATTTCTTGCTTCCGGCTTGTTGAACATGCAAAGAGGCGCAATTGTGTTGTGTTATGGCTTTTAATTTAGTGTTTTTGTTGTCTTCAAATGTTGCTTTACACAGCTCTCAGATATCGGGAAAACCTGTCTGTGGCCAAGAGAAAATCCATTTCTTCTATCTTTGTGTTCAATGAAAAAATTATTTGTACAATCTTTGATTTATTACACGTACATGGCACAGAAATCAACAACAACAACAACAACACAAACAACAAACTCAAACTGAAACGCACATTTGCACTTTGAACCACAGTGCGGCAATTAATCAGCGCAATCTGTTGTTTGTTTTGAGAATTTACAGTCGCTTCGATACACTGCAACACTCCGCAACAGGCAACAAAAATCGAAAGATGCCAGCGCACAGATTGTTGAATGTACTCGAGAAAAAGTACTGTTATATAATGCAATGGTTGAGTGCACTAACAAAAAAGTTCACAGCAGCACCAAATCAAAAGAGCAACATTCAACTACAGCAAAACAACAACAAAAACTAGGTGAGAACATTGGCACAACAGCTGATTGAGATAAAACAAAGACAATTTTGCATCTGATAAGATCAACTGGTGGAGTTTAAGAAAAAAATTGATGAGGTCCAATGTAGCGCAACCTAACCCGCGCACTTCGCTAATCATCACTTAAACATTACCAACAACAACTGCCGACTACTCTCGACCTTTCGTTCATTTGAAATATGTCAACATTTTTTTAATATCAAAGCCGAGTGGAAGAAACATAAACAAGCGCTATCACTCGATTATCGTTAAAACTAATCGTCCGATCGCCAGTCAAGCAGCATGCATCGGTGTCCAGCCAAAGATAAATATGTGTGTGTGTGTGTTTGTGCAGAGGCAAACAGCTTGAACTGCATCCGATATGGCGCAGCGATAATGAGTTACAATTTACAAGTTAACATAAATAAATTGACGAAAGGCCAAATTATGTTGACGCATAAAAGCGCAACCGACAGCACTGGCGGCACACATTTCACGACAAATTATCAGAGCAGCATGTTTGAGTGCTTAAGTGGCCGGTTAAATGCAAACGCAAACGCAGCCAGACACAACGTTAGCGCCTAATGCTGGACACAATGGGTAAGCTGCTTGAACGCCTTATCTTCGACAGACTTACTCCATTCACCGAAGGAGAGCATGGGCTATCGGACAGGCAGTTCGGTTTTCGAAAGGCACGGTCGACGATTGATGCAATCGCTACGGTAGTACACACGGCAAAAAACGCAATCCAGGGGAAGAGATGGAAGGGCGGCACGAAAAAGTACTGTGCAATAATAACGCTAGACGTAAAGAATGCGTTCAACTCAGCAGGATGGGTCCATATCCTGAGAGCGGTCCGAAAACTGGAAGCACCGGACTACCTGCTGGCTATCTTAAGCAGCTACCTTGCGGACAGAGTACTGCAATATGACAGCGATGAAGGCCCCAAACAATATGTAGTAACCTCAGGTGTTCCACAAGGGTCAGTCCTCGGACCAGTTCTGTGGAACATTATGTATAACGAAGTGCTAAACCTCCCCGTTCCAGAAGGCGTGGTAGTGGTGGGATTCGCGGACGACATCGCGATAACAGTGGTAGCGAAACAGCTAGCGGACGTGGAGCAGAAATCAAATGCCACAATAGCGGTCGTCCGAGCGTGGCTTCAGTCAGTGGGCCTACAACTAGCAGAAGAAAAAACTGAAGCGGTACTGGTGAGCAGCCGAAAGAAAAGCGAGGTAATGAGAATCGAGGTTGGCGCGAATATCATTACCTCCAGTCGATCCTTAAAGTACTTAGGCGTGGTCATCGATGACAGGCTCAGTTTCCGAAAACAGGCTGAATACGCCTGCTGTAAAGCGTCCAAAACCTATACCAGCCTATCACGGATGCTGCCCAACATTGGGGGCCCAAAAGCCAGTAGGCGTGTGCTACTTGCCAGTGTGATATCGTCCTCGCTACTATATGCAGCTCCAATCTGGGCCGAGTCCCTGCAAATCAAGGCGTATAAGCGACAGTATGAGCGCGTCTACCGGCTTGCAGCACTGCGCGTGATAAGCGCTTTTAGAACGGTGTCAGACGAAGCAGCTTGTGTCATCTCCGGGATGTTGCCAATCGACATCAGGGCGGACGAGACGCGGCGTATATATGTCCTTAAGGGAACGCTCTCGAAAGAAGAAGGAGCGCGCATCGAAAGAGCAACCTCCATGAGGCAGTGGCAGGCGCGATGGGACCGCTCGGGCAAAAGCCGGTGGACACATACGCTCATCCCATGCATAGACAAGTGGACAAGTAGAAGGCATGGCGAGGTAAACTTTCAATTAACGCAGTTCCTTACCGGCCACGGTGGCTACAGAAGCTACCTACAACGCTTCGGCCATGACGACAATGCCAATTGTCCATCCTGCGACAAGCCAGAAAACCCTGAGCACACTTTATTCGAATGCCCACGATTCGAGGCCGTTCGATCCAGACTAAACACGGCGACCCAGAAAATCTTGAACCCACGCAACATAATTGACGCGATGTTGGAATCAGCGGAAGCCTGGGACGAAATATGTGGAGGCATTACTTTAATGCAAGCGGAACTGCGAAGAGCAGAATGGGCCAGAAGCAGCCAACGCACAACAGAGCCTGGAGAGATAGGCTAAACTTAACCCCCCTCTGCGATGCGATACTTAACGGTAATTCCGCAGAGGGAATGAAGGGTTAACAGGGGGTGGTTTTAGTCGGTAAGAATCCGGCATGCTGGTGGGTTGCCCCAGTATCTTTCGAAGATTTCCACCTCCTGCGCGGGAAAAAAAAAAAAAAAAAAAAAAACAACGTTAGCGCCAGCGACGGCAAGGCGAACAAATTGGACGGACAGACGAGCGACTGAGTAGACGGTGATGTGGATGGCTGGACGGACGCATGCGTGGAGTATGTGTGTATGCGCTGTTGTTGGAAAAGCTAATTTAATGAACTGGTTTGTTTGTTTGGAGTTGTGCCGGAGTTGTGTGGGGGGGAATGGGAGGTAATGTGGAGTACGGCCAAGTGTGGCGCAGTGAAGTTGCATGCGCTCAAGTGGAAATGTAAACAAACCATTCCAACTTATACGACGGCAATTAGACACTTACATAAAAAATTGCTACTTGTCCATTTTGCTCGAATTGATTTTTTTCTCTGCGTATGCAAACAGTGCAGCTGGCTGCAAGTTTGAATAAATTTTTGTAAATTTTTTCTTAAGTATGCAAAACAATTTGATAAAACTGTTAACATGACTACAAATATTTAGAGAATTTTTAGTAACACATAACTAAAAAGTTCACACCAAATGTTTTGAATTTTTTTTTTTAATATGTAAAAAAATTTAAAGAATTAATTAAGTTACAATTTTTCAGTTCACACAAAAGTTTGAAAATATTTTGTTACGTATGCAAAACAATTTGATAAAATTATTAACTTGTCTTAACTTTAGAGAAGTTTGAGGAAAAATTGTTCAGAAAAAAATTCAAAACATCACACCAAAAATTCAAAACATCACACCAAATGTTTTGAATTTTTTTCTTAATATGTAAATGAATTTGTAGAATTAATTAAGTAAAACATTTTTCAGTCCACACAAAAGTTTGAAAATATTTTTTTAAGTATGTAAAAGTATGTAAAAGTTTAAAGTATGTCAAATTGACAAGTGTTTAAAGAATATTGAATTCATTTCTTATGCAAAAGAATTTGTAGAATTATTTAAGTACAAATTGTTCAGTCCACACCAAATATTTAAAACTTTTTTCTTATGTGTGTAAAACAATTCAATTAAACTTTTAACATGCTTTTAAATTTTTAGAGAATTTTGAGCAAAAATTGTTTAGTCAACACCAAATTTTGTGATTTTTTCGTCAGTATGTAAAACATTTCAATTAAAATTTTAACATTCCGCTAAATTTTTAAAAAATTTTTGAGCAACAATTTTTCAGTCCTCTCAAAATTTTATGATTTTTTTCTTATGTATGTAAAACAATTCAATAAACTATTAACATTCTTACATATTTTGAGAGAATTTTGAGTAAAAATTTTTATTTTTTTGTGAATTTTATTTTTAAATTTTTATTTTATTTTATTTCATTTTATTTGATTTTATTTCATTTCATTTTATTTGATTTTATTTGTTTTTTTTATTTTATTTGATTTTATTTTAATTTATTTTATTTTATTTTAATTTATTTTATTTTATTTTATTTTATATTATTTTATTTTATTTTATTCTATTTTATTTTATTTTATTTTATTTTATTTTATTTTATTTTATTTTATTTTATTTTATTTTATTTTATTTTATTTTATTTTATTTTATTTTATTTTATTTTATTTTATTTTATTTTATTTTATTTTATTTTAATTTATTTTATTTTATTTTATTTTATTTTATTTTATTTTATTTTATTTTATTTTATTTTATATTATTTTATTTTATTTTATTTTATTTTATTTTATTTTATTTTATTTTGTTTTATTTAATTTTATTTAATTTTATATTATTTTACTTTATTTTATTAATTTTTTATTTTATTTTATTTTTTTTTTTTTATTTAATATAGAGTTTTAATTGAAATAATTTTAATTAAATTAAATTAATTTGAATTAATTAAATTAAATTAATTTGAATTTAATTTAATTAATTTTAATTCAATTTAATTCAATTAAATTCAATTAAATTCCTTTTAATTTAACTTCGCTGTTAACTCGAGAAGAAGAACTTTTAATTTCTGATCTATTTTGACTTAAGTTATCAAATATCTCGCAACTGGGCGTGGTCACACGAAATTTGTGAATTTTTTCTAATGTATGTGAAGCAACTCAATTACACTTTTCAATTACAACTCTTTTTTAGAGAACTTTGAGTAAAACTTTTTCAGCCCTCGCCAAATTTTTTTTTAATTTTTTCTTAAGTATTGACTTATATTTTTAAATACTTTTGGGAAACAATTGCCTAACAGATGACAAAGTTATATCACACATCTTTTTTCGATGTCAGTTTTATTCCAAAAAAATTGTAATAAACACTTTCACTAAACCATGGTAACTCGTTGTATTAACTTTTTCAGAAACTGAAACCATTCACAAGGACAATAAATCGTGGTTGTTAAATCATCACCAAAAATTTTCTTTTACTCGACAGTTTATCTTTTTATCCACCAGCCAGAGACACTTTCACAGTTAAACTAACGCACCGAATGTTTAAGTTGATTTGTATCTTTTTCAACTAAACCCCAACTACAACCTTAACTTGGTAATAAAGTCTGTCATATTGTCAATTAACGTGTTGAGTGTAAATTAAAACAGCTTTAAAATATGAAACTTAATATTTCACAAATTTATACATCCAATTGTCAAGTTGTTCGTTAACAAGTTTTTACGTTTACATATTAGTAATGCCATCATCTTCAATATTCATAATTTCAATACCAAAAGCGAAAAACATATTCTACACTCCAACTGTCAAATTGTGGCTGTCATCCATTCTGTTGGACATAATTGGTTGTGACATTCGTTGCCGGTTATTTCCACTTACCAATCAGAAGACCAATGACCAATTGAATAGAATTTTACTTCAATATTTACATATTTTACAGATAAATTTGTGAACTTACGAGTAAAGGTTTTTGTTTGCTCATAAAAATTCACTTTGACTTGATTTGATATTTTATGCGCATGAATTCGGCTTTTTCGAAAGACTTTTGCAAAAACGCCGCGCATCGACTTGAATGCAAATTGAAAAATATGAAAACTATGGTTTAACGAGCGTCGCCAACTCACACCTTTATATGTCCATATATATACTTTAAAATATACCTGTGTCTGAATATGGTTTTTTTTTGTTTTGGTTGTGAACAAATTGATTTCTTGTTAAATGTGCCAGAACATTTATTAACATTTTTATGGATTTATAACTTAATTAAGCGCCTCCGGCTAAAATTGGTTTTATTTTTAAATATTTTTCGCATTTTAGTTGCGGCTTTGAAACGATTTTTGAGTAGCCATTGAGTGGTGTCAAGTTTTTTGAAAAAACAAACAGCTGAATGTTGTGTATGTTATTGTTGCTGGAAGCGTTTGTTGGTGTTGTTGTGTTTTTAACGAACTTATGGCATTTTTTAAGGCTTAAGTGGATTACTTTGGAACTAAGCTTTTTGCAAAGTTCATTATACAACGTTGACATGTGTGGCTTCAAAAAATGAGCTCCCATATTCCAGATGGTATGATTGGGTCTTTGATCTTCATGAAATGTAATACTCAATATTTATGTAAAAGTTTTTATATTTTATTGCTTGGTTGTCAAGAAAATTTGTTGGGTAATTTTGTTAGTGTTAACACTAGAAAGACCATTGTGGTTATTTTTTCATTTTTAAATATCGGTTTTTCATTTTTAAATACCTGTGTTTTCTTTAATGTTTCCATCACCTTTTGCTTTGATGACTTTTATTTCTTTATCGGGCTCTACAATTAGTTCTACAATTATGGTTCTGCAATTATGAAAGTATCTGAACCATTACTATTCAAGGGCCTTCGTTCTTAGAACTGCTTAGAAATACATACAACGATTGAATTTTGGGCCCCAAGAACACCGAGGCTGTGTAGAAAGGTCGTGGTGATCTCCTGCTTTGGATTTTTAGGAAGTCGCAGGACTTCAAGGCCTACATAGGTTAGTGTTGCCAGATGACAATACACCAAAAGCGTTTTTGGTATACAGTTGCTTTCGCGAGAGGCCAATTAAGCCCGAAAATGGTATACAGGGTGGGCCATTTAGTAGTTTCTTTTTAAACCACAGATTATTTTCAGTCTGACAACTGTTTCCCGCTCAAAATCTTGACAGAAAGTCAGTATTATATCTCCGTGGAACGAAATGAGTCACTTTACGCTTGAACATCCTTGAGAAATATTGAAAACTTATTTCCAAAGTGAGTGCTGTGTAACCCAAACACTGAACAAATCATGTTATCAGCGGTCTTGGCGATGTCTATTGGCCGCCTCAGAGCTGCGATTTGACCCCTTTGGACTTTTTTTTGGGGAATCGTGAAGGACCGATTTTATGCTAACAATCCAGATAAGATGCAAGAACTGAAAGCCAATATCATCCAAGCAATCCGTGAGTATAGCCCGAAACCATCAACAAGGACTTGGAAAATTTGAATGATGGAATGCGCTACTGCGAAACCAGCCGAATCAGCTACTTGAACAACTTTAATGACTTTTCTACTAATAAAACTATAATACATGGAAAACAATTTAATTTTGTTAGTTTTATTGCATTAAAACAACACTAGATGGCCCTACACTACATAAAGAATTTGTTGTTGTAAGAGCCTAATATAAATAGTTGACAAACACCAAATGATGCACTTTCAGGCAGATTTGGCACAGAAAAATTATATTTAGCAGAACTTCAAATGAACTGAAACTGAAAATCGAAATCAGTTCACCCAATACATGAACCATCGTTACTCATACATGAACCCAACGCACATCTCAAACGTGTCTTAACTGCCAACTGGTGCACATCACGCCCTCTGTCGATTGGCAGCGCCATGCACACAGGCACACACACACACACACACATGCGCCGGCGTCTTGGCCCGATGCAACAACACCAACCACTTGGTTGAAGAATGAAGATATCACCTTCCCAGTGACATAAATTCGTGTTGCTGCTGTCGCTGTTGGAGTCGCGCCAGCGCCAGCGTTGCTAAAAAGCATAATAACTGTCAGCGAGTGTCAGCGTTGCAATTGCAACAACCGCGACAGCGTCGGCAACGACGGTAATTGCAACAGCCACGCCGCATCGACTGCTGCCAGGTGGCAACGCATCGCCCGATAGTGATAAATTTCACACTTTAGCGTGACGTGCAAACTGGCAGCAAATCGATGCAAGTTATTTGTACGCATTTTGCATTTTGCATATCGTTGTCGTCGTCGTTGTTGTGATTGTTTTTGTTGCCTACTGCTGTTGCTTCTTGAGTTCGAGGCGTTGCATATCAATTGGAATGCTGCAATGCCAGCCCTGCGGCTGTACTGGCTCCATTTTTTCGTATGTAAGTATGTTTGTATGTTTGTGTGTGGTACAGTATGTTCAACTATGGCCACATTGAAATGCCAATTTTGACATTGAAAGTGACAGTTGTGGTGTTGGCTTACATTATGCGCAACTCTAAGTGTGCAACACTCGCTGAGCGTCACACATCAACGCTATCGAATGTGGCGGGCTGTCTGATTGTCCGACATGCTGACTGAATGGCAAAGTACGATACATACGACAGATAAGCATTACAACGAAAAGGTAAACTGTGGGAGCTGTCATGTTAGTGTCAAAATTCCATGCCAATGATTTGTGAACTCAAACTTGGCACTTTGGGTGAAAATAAATACATTTTAATGGTGAAAACAGCAAATGTTCGACGGCATATGTTGTTTTTTAGTTGAAAATTTTGAATCAGTGGCGTACACGGGATTTCATTTTGGGTAGTGAAGGGCTTTCGTATAATTTGTAAGCCGAATACCATTCGAAACCATATTTTGTAACAGCAATTTTTGTGTTTGGTGGTTTAAATACCAAAACCCCCCTACGAGTGCCACTGTGTTGTACAGTAATCTATATGCTGCTACTCGCGAGTAGCCGCCACTGGTGTAGGCATAGAGAACAAATCGAAAATAGTTTCAACCCCGTTGAAAAAGAACCAGTTGAGCCAATTCAAAAAGATATCTTCAAAAAATCTGATTCTTTCCTTAAAAAGCCAATTTTAAAAAGTCCAATCAAATCACATACAAATTTCTCTAATTGAACTCACGCACATACGAAACACTGAAACTTTTCTTCAGTCTCAGCATTGCAATTTGAACTCTCATCAACCACTCAACCGCAGCATCGTTTATTTACATATCGCACACGGCAACCCAAAGTACCTAATTGCAATTTAATGGCCAACATCAACAAACAATTCCAGCAAATATTGATGAAACGCTCAATGTTGAAAAATGCTCAATAAACCCAGCAGGTAAAAGCGGCTACCAGCGTTTGTGTTGGCACACTGACGCAGAGCGCTTTGAACGCACCAAAAAGGCGCCCTTCATGCTTAACGAAGTGTAAACCAAACAACATCACAAAAAAGTAGCAATTTTGTATTTGCCCATTGATAAAAACTAAATAACAACAATAAATATTAGCAAGCAATCATAGAAATTTCAACAAAAACAAACTGCAAAATGCCAACACGCACGCACACACACGTTAAACACACAACTGGTGCTGAGAATACTTGAGAAAAGCGTCTGCACAGTCTCGTCTGACCTTGACGAGGCATTGTGCGTACAGCAGCGTTGAGGTTAGGTTAATGAAAACTTAAATTTATGTAGTTTTAATTAGTTGTTTACGTTGGCCATTAAAATCGGTTTTACAAGAAGCTGAAAATTACAACGAATAAGATTTTACCAGAAGCAGTAAGGTATGTTTATATGTAAGAGTAGCATTTTACATAAGTACGAATATATATTCTATAGTGAATCATGCGATTCGGTACGAAGAAGCAACATAGCTGCCAGAGCGGAAACATTGGCATGCTGGCAATAAAGCAGACAATTTACTTACATTTATCATGAGTGCGCAATTGTCTGGCTGACAGCCTGGTATTTGTGAGTCGACAGTAAAATGTCGTACAATAAAAGACAGCTATTTAAGTTGTGTAGGTATGAGAAACTAAGCGCATATGCATGAAATGTTATTTTGCGGCACTAATGTTGAACATTGTGGTCTTCATGGAAAAGTAATTAGTCAATGGAACCAAAGAAAAAAACCTAGTTTCAATATTTATCTATGGTGTGAACTATATTGAATAAAAAAATTGCATAAGTGCAGTTGAAACCGATGAAAGTAAACACCTTTTGTAAGCTAATTTTTAACTTTAACACAAACATTTCAAATGGTATTTATGTATGTATGCTTGAACAATCAGTTTACTATTATTAAAGCGATAAAAAACGATCCGTAATATATGCGCACTACAGCACCATAGCTCTCAACAAACCTCTACAAAGTTCGTAAGCATTCAGCTGGAAAAGATGTGTTGAAAATATACACCATGAGGGATTTCAAGCTTTCTAAAGATCCATGGTTTTAAGGGAAACCTATTTTCCTTCGTGCAGTCCTTCTCTACGGATACCCCTACATCATATACGGAAGAACATAAATTGGAGCTTAGTAGTAAAATCCTAGTTGCGTCAAACGGCCATCTTTACTAATGACTTTAAGAGAGATAGTGTTAATGGAGCAGATCTCCACTTGGATAGACTTCAGAAGTGATATACATTAAAATCCTTATTCGATTCTTCACTAAAGGCTTCAAGAGAGATAATGGGATTTCAGAAGATCTAGAGATCCATGCTTGTCAGGGAATATAGGTTGGATTCACGCACTCACCATCGCTCCATGCCCCTAACTCATGTACGGAAGAACTCAAATCGGAGCTTAGAAATAAAATCCTCGTTCCGTCAAACCTCATATTTACTAACGGTTCTAAGAAGGATAGTGATATTTGATCATATCTCTACTTGGATAGACTTCTCGTTACACATTAAAATCCTTATTCGGTCGAACAGTCTTCTTCGCTGACGGCTCCAAAAGGTTTATTACTATTGAGGTAATAGGTAAAGGTTAGCAGATTTTAACTTGAATAGACTTCAGAAGTCATATACTTTAGAATCCATATTCGATTTAACGGCCATCTTCACTGATGGCTCCAGAAAGGTTATTACTATTGGAGCAGATCCTTACTTAAATATCTTTAGAAGTCATACACTTTAGAATCAGCATTCGATTTAACGATCATCTTCACTCATCTTCAAATGAGTTACTTATTATAATTGGAGCACAACTCAACTTGGATAGACTTCAGAAGTCATATACGTCAAAATCCATATTCGACTTAACGATCATCTTCACTGACAGCTCCAAGAAAAGTAGTGGTACTGGAACATCGGTTACCAAGCAATTCAACCTCTTCGTGAAAGGCCAACGCCGAGTTTCCTTAAAGCGTTTAGAAGCATCTCAAATAAGTGGACTGATAGACTTATCAAAAAGAGCTGACTATAGAGTCACCAGGGTTATCCAACCAACCATTCAGGCCGCACCGATTTCTGTTGATTACATGAAAATAAGTTTGCTGACAGATTTGTCAGAAAGATGTGACTATGAAGTCAACTGATTACGATTTCTCTTTACTATATATCAGGTGTACAACTTTGCTTCCGCCGTTTTCCGATAGGTGGCTGTACCGGCTGAGGCTGGTTGAAATACATAGATGGTAATGCCTTTAAAGTGAGTGTGGACAGTGCCTAACGAATTGTCATCGCCGTTTCAGTGACAGTTGTTCTTGTTTTCGTATTATTCACGCTCGAAAATGTCCGTTTATGTGCCCAATTCTCGCCATTTGCGGGAAGTTTTACTTTTCTGTTACAATTCGAAAAAAAATGCAGCTGAAGCGCATCGAATGCTCTCAGAAACTTACGGTGATGCTGCTCTGAGTGAAAGAACGTGTCGGGAGTGGTGTCAACGTTTTAAAAATATCAAGAGCGACATGACAAAGTCATCCTCCAACACGACAATGCTCGGCCTCACGTCGCAAAAGTGGTCAAAAAGTACCTGGAAACGCTGAAATGGGAAGTCTTGCCCCACCCGCCGTATTCCCCAGATGTCGCCCCTTCTGACTTCCACCTATTCCGTTCGATGGCACAAGGCCTGGCAGATCAACATTTTCAATCCTTCGAAGAATTGGAAAAATGGATTGCTTCATAGATAGCGTCAAAAGAGGACTCCTTTTTTCGAGCCGGGATCCGAAAATTGCCGGAAAGATGGGAGAAAGTTGTCGCTAGCGACGGACAATACTTTGAATAATACATCTGTAAGCACTTTTTCGCAATAAAGCTTTTAATTTTGGAAAAAACGGCGGAAGCAAAGTTGTACACCTGATAGAAACAACTTGTCTAATAGATCTATCGTATTTGTGAAAAGGGTTATATTTTCGAATTTTTACACAACTAGTATTATATTTCTTCTATTTAGGTTAGTTGGATAACTGATAGTCGAAAGTCATTATGGTCCATTTTTAGTTCCTCTCTAATGCCTTCATAAGTCTGTCCTTTTGGTCTCAATGGTAAAATGACTTTGACCTTCTAGCCACATGAAAAAAGGAGTCGTTTTTCTTGGAGGGTCAAGTCTTGGGTAGTTGATCTATCGTTTCTAATTCCATTTCATCTGCCACAAGGTACGAAAAAAATTCCAATATTGAGTCAAATGCTTCAGCAAAATTTTAACAATTGATTTAACTTGAATTTTCGATTCTAATAATTTATATTTTTAATTTTATTAAAATAGCTCAACTTCAAATATGCTGCTAAGTAAAATATGTGAGAATATGTATTTGAAAAAATATAACTTCATAACTTCGTTTGTCCGTCAATCCACTCAAAAATTCTTCTTTAACCCTTTCGCTGCAGATTTTTACTGGGAAAAGTTAACATTTTAAATGTTACGTTTTAGGCTTCTATGTGGTTACATTAGCAACATTGCAAACGAATTTTTTCAAGTTTTATACTCGTAACCTATTTGATACATTTTTTCTATGAGAGCAACCACATCGTTGTGGCTGTAATCATTACTTAAGCATCAAATTTTTTACGCATAACAAAAATTTGAATATTTCTTTATTTACTTCAGTCAAAATTAAAAAACAAAGTATATAAATTGAAAGAAAACGTCAAACTAAAAAGTTATCAAATTTTTCTGCTTCTTCTTCCTTTACTATGTCAAAATGTACCATTAAAAAAACGTGTATACTTCTCTTCTTTAAACATAAATATTCATTTTAATAATTTTGTATTTTTCCTAAAACTTCAAACTATTCTAAGGACCAACAAAAAATGTATTCTTGTACGCACAGCGGGTTCAGACGTCCACAAAGTAGCATATTGCCATATGGCAACAAAATAGCGAAAGGGTTAACCATTTATCGTTGACTTGTTTGTTAAATTTCTCAGCATTTCCTTATTTTTTTATTTTACCTCCAATCATTGCACTGGTATTTGTTATTCAGTGCAGCTCTGAGCGTCAACACGTACCTACGAGTATAGTTTAAGCAATGAAATCATATTCCAAACATAAATCACACATTTTACGAGCGATCACTTTTCTCTTTTGCATACCGCAAAGTTGCATGCATTGAAACCAAATATGTTATGATATATATGTACATACATATGTATGCATGTACCACAGCGCAAAACCTTCAATTCATCAAATGCCAATAAAAAAAATTCAAGTGAAAAAAATCAAATCATTGCCAACGCACCAATTCCACCCCGCTCGTTAAAAACATATTTAATTTTTTTTTTCAATATACAAAATTCTTTTGTATTGTTTGTTCATGACTTTTATGGAAAATATCGTAGTTCGCATAGTTGGACCACAGCCCGCACTTGACTACGAGACGCCGCGCACACACCGCATCCAACGTTGGACAGACGCGCCCGTCATGCACGCAATAAGTTTACGAAAAAAAAAATGCCATTTGCGTTCGTGTGATTTGCGATAATGAACTTGCCCGCCGTTTGCCTACAAATGGGCCAATCTATGCGCTGAGTTGTTGTTGTTTCAATTATTTATTTATTTTTTCCTATGCTGCTGTTACGATTGAAATTTGCAATGCAAAAATTTCGCCGTTGTTTACTTTTACAAAGACAGACAATCAACTATAACGCAGAACGCACAACATTTGTATGGGTCGCTAAGGTTTATGAGCAGCATTGTTGTTGTTTGTTGTTGTCATTTTACAGTATTTTTTTTAATAGCTAACTGATATGATTTTATGAGTCGATTCGCGCGCACCGACAACTGAGTATTTCCGACTTTGCGAACGCAATGAACTCATGCGACAATTTTGTGACCTGCATTATAACATCACTAAATATAAATTCACACTTTAGGTTTGTACAATTAAAAAAAAACAAATTTGCAATTAAAAAGCCAAATAATTGATAAGTAATATTGCGATTTAGTATTTGTATTAAATGCGAAATGTGAACAGAAAAATCACATTTCATTTTGTGAGATTATACTGGCTGCCAGTAAGGCCACACATAGATCCTGTGGGGTCCTTAGCGATGCCAGCGATGATTGAAGCAGTGTTCTTTAGTACTGATCTTTTCACTATAATAGCTCACAATGTCATGACTCAAGTGATTACAGTAACAAATGAAAAGTCAAAACAGCACAAAACGTGGTTTTTACACCCAAATGAAGCAAAACTAAATGAAAACTGTTTTCGCAAAAGAACTCCAAACCACGTTTCACCAAAAAGCCACCACTCACACATAAAGCTGTTACCATACAAAGTTATAAACTTAATATTTCAAACAATGTTCAATACCATGAAACTAAACACTAATCAACTATACATTTGGGATCGACTTCTTCAATGCTCTGACAACTAATGTTGGTTGCTTGAATGGTTCCATTCACATTTTAATATTGGCTGATATTTTAAATTCACTTTGTGAGGTTCATAAGTATAAAGAACATTTTCTTCGTAGTTAAAATTGTTCTAAGGTCTTAGGGGAAGTACATGTACACTGAAGTGGCGCAATGCCTCCCTCTGGTCCTTCACCACACAACTGCGACAATAATTGTTGAAGGGTACTGGAGAACTAAGAATCAGTGTAAAATATGCCTCGAAGAAAAACCAATGAAATGGCATTTGTGGTCGACTTCTTCACTGCTTCAAAGACTAATTTTCAGTTTAACCTTCACACTGTCACCAATTTTTATATACGGAAACCGTCACTATTAACATATGTTAATATTTTTCTTCTCATCCGTTTTATAAAGACAACTTTCATTTTTTGAGCTAAGTTGGTAAGCAAAAACATAAAATGGACTGTGCTAAAGAGATTTTAGGTTCACGTGTGGAAGGGGGAAAAGGGATGAATGGGGTTTCAGCCCCTACAATGTGGGCGAATTTGTTGCTTTTTTTTAAGAAATGCCATAAAAAGTGCATTTTCAAATATATTTTCATCAAATTTCGTATTTAAGACTTTTAGGTAATACTACATCACATATCCAAATTTGAACGAGATCGGTCAACTATATCATATAGCTGCCATAGAAACGATCGCTCAAAAATGCGATTGGTACAAAAGGGCTAAATTGGTAACAATTGGTGCATTTTCAAAAATATTTTCATCAAATTTCGTATTTAAGACTTTTAGGTAATACTACATCACATATCCAAATTTGAACGAGATCGGCCAACTATATCATATAGCTGCCATAGAAACGATCGCTCGAAAATGTGTTGCATTGCGATTTGTACAAAAGGGCTAAATTGGTAACAATTGGTGCATTTGTAAACTGATAGTTGGCCGATCTCGTTCAAATTTGGATATGTGATGTAGTATTACCTACAAGTCTTAAATACGAAATTTGATGAAAATATATTTGAAAATGCACCAATTGTTACCAATTTAGCACGTTTGTACAAATCGCAATGCAACACATTTTCGAGCGATCGTTTCTATGGCAGCTATATGATATAGTTGGCCGATCTCGTTCAAATTTGGATATGTGATGTAGTATTACCTAAAAGTCTTAAATACGAAATTTGATGAAAATATTTTTGAAAATGCACCAATTATTACCAATTTAGCCCTTTTGTACCAATCGCATTTTTGAGCGATCGTTTCTATGGCAGCTATATGATATAGTTGACCGATCTCGTTCAAATTTGGATATGTGATGTAGTATTACCTAAAAGTCTTAAATACGAAATTTGATGAAAATATATTTGAAAATGCACTTTTTATGGCATTTCTTAAAAAAAAGCAACAAATTCGCCCACATTGTAGGGGCTGAAACCCCATTCATCCCTTTTCCCCCTTCCACACGTGAACCTAAAATCTCTTTAGAACAGTCCATTTTATGTTTCTGCTTACCAACTTAGCTCAAAAAATGAAAGTTGTCTTTATAAAACGGATGAGAAGAAAAATATTAACATATGTTAATATGTAACCAAAATAGGGGTAAAAATTTTCATTTGTAAAAAAAAGATGGAAAAAATTAAATTTTTAGTTTTCTGATTACATATATAGAAAGAGGTTGACAAATTGGCCACTGAGCCGAAGCCGCATGAAAATCGGACTTAAACCCAAAAAGTTATAGCAAAATCAAAATTGAAATATTAACATATGTTAATAGTGACAGTGTGAAGGTTAAAATAGCAGTCAAAGCACAGAAAATTGTTGAAACATACTTTGTTACACTGAGGCCAGCAATTTGAATCTTTTTTACTTAGATTGCAAAAAACTAATAGCTATACTTTGTGGAACATTTTTAGAAAGCTTTACTTAAGTCGATTTGATTTCTAGAAGAAGATCCTCAGTCTCTACAAAAAAACATCTTTCTTTTACTAATTTGAAACATCCCAGTCGCGGAAGAAGGGGTACCTGAGATTAAGTTGGGTTGCAAAAGAGCGAAATTTCCACTCGGAGAATTGAAAAAAAAACATTGTGAGTTCACCTTCCTGTAAGAGTATTCAACTGTATCCTAACTGTGAATCAGTCAATAAACCAATTTAATTTCTTGATGAAGTTAAACAGATTCGATAATTAAACTTTTGCTGCGTTGCTTAGACTAGACAAAAGCCTAAACCTCACTAAACAAGAACATCGAAAGATGCTTAGCAGTCTTCTACTCTTTTAAGTTACCTGAGGCCGATTCCACGAAAGTCTCTATAGTCAATTTCTGGATCATATATGGACCACAGAGACAACAGATAATCAACATTTAGGTAGCACGGAGAGAATGCCAGCTATAGTTATCAGTTCAAACCCGCAAACACAAAAATTGCTGGTACAAAATATAATTTCAAATGGTACTCGGCTCAAAAGTTGTCTGCAAACCCCCCCTCTCACTCCAAATGAAATCCTCTGTATGCGACTGTAGGTATCTATAGAGTTGTGGTCCAATACAGTAGCAAACTCATAAGTCACTGAAGTCTCTGTAAAAATGCTTTGACCTGACACCTGACGATGGATGATTCTGTAAATGATGTAAATTTACTTCATAAGAAACCAATATCTCTATATTGGATTTTCAGATACCATCTTGGGGGCTCTTATCCCCTTACTACCCTTTTTTTTATTAAAGACGCTCTATTAATGCAAGGCATTGCTTTGGTTTTGGAGGGTTGTGAATGAAAAAGTTATGAACCCAACGAGGACATATACGATAACAAGGACATTTCACAATCCCGCAGTATGGGTCGAAATATTTAAGCAATTCTTCCAGTGAGTTTCTAATGACATAGTTTACATCGTTAGAACTAAAATAAAGGTGGATTGAAATGGTAAAGATTTCAACTTTAATGGCACTTCAATAGTTCTGGAGATGAACCATACCAAACCTTTCAATGGAATTACAATTTTTCGCTGATGTGGAAATGAGCTCCACGTCTTATCCACTTAGACTCGATGAGGCAAAACTTAAAAACACTAATTTCTTAGGTCATGAAAAATCATGATAAATTATAGGGAATCCAATTGCATTCGCCAACGACTTTATTTATAATTAAATTAAAATAGACTAAAATGGTAGAAATTCCTAATTTAAAGGCACTTCAATAGTTCTGGAGATGAGCCATTCACACTTTTCATTGGAATTAAAATGTTTTGCTGATATGGGAATGATTTCTATATCCTAACAACGTAGACTCGATGAGGCAAAATTGAAAAACACTAATTTCTTAGTTCAGGAAAAATCATAATAAATAATAGGGAATCCAATTGCATTCACCAATGACTTTATTAATAACTTAAGCAGCACTTAGTTAACATTAACATTTTGGCCTTTAGACAAGGAATTAAGAATGTGTTTTTATATCAACTCTTATCTATTTTGTATTGATTAAAAGGGTTCTTGGTTTCTGTTTGGGAAAGTTTTTCAAAAGACAAGTAACCTTGATCACGTGAGTGTTCCGAGACAAAGTTAGTAATCCCTTATTATAAGCGAAATAGGTCTCAAAGTTGCAGTGCTAAATTTAACACATCTATGGGCATTTACCACTTGAAATGGGTCCTCAAAGTCCGATTTTGTTAGAAGCCATACAAACATCGGTCAAGATCAACAAAAACACTTTTGTACACTGTAACACTATTTTACTATGAATTACTTAAAAAATCCCATGAATTAGTTTAGTAACACCAACAAAAACTACATACATAAAATTAACAAAAGTGTTACAATGCTTAAGAATTGAATTTTTACCACACACAGACGCTTCATGAATCTCAAATAGACAACGTCGGTGGTCTGTCACCGAAGCTTGTTTGTTTGTTTTTTTTCGTGGCATATTGAAGGTCCACACAACATATCTACGAATATAAAAATAGCACAATGTCGTATTGTATTTTAGCCCTTTTACGTTGCAAACGTGGATATACAAAATATCATAACGTTTGGGCATTCTTATGCAAACATTAATGGTAAGTCTGCCTCTTTTTGTACCATAATCTACATAGAAACAGATAATCTCGTATGTGCGACGCAACATGGATTGGTTTAAATATTTCAGCTTTTTGCGTTTGCACAAAAATGTATTGAGTTGTTTACTTATGGCATTTTGTGCTAAAAATTTTAATTTTACTTTCAGTGAATTGTTAATAAAGCAAATATTTATGGTAAGCATTTCCGGTTACGTATGAATTTCAAAGGAATTTTTAAATTGAGAAAAATATTTACAGTAATTTTCATATAAAACGAATGCATAAATCCATATTTATTGTATATTTAATTATTTGGCACAACTTTGGTGGAGGTGTTGCGTTTTATTGGATCACCTTTGGACTAAGGCGGCAGTATACTTATAGATATGAACTTATGTAAACACTAAACTGCACCTAAATTTCAGTTTTTATTACTTGACAATGCCAACACCTTTAGAGATATGAAGAAGAGGCCTTATGAAAATCGCTTACCCGTAACTGCCAATAAATGCTTGATTCTATTTTAAGGCAAGTATGGACATGGGTTTTCCTTGGATCAGTATAAAACGGAATGCATCAGTATTTACTCATCGAATGCATTTGTCAGCTCTGAAAAAATATCGAGCAAAATCTTCTAAAGAGCCTCCAAAGAAATCAACTCAACTCCAAAGAGAGCGACTCAAAAACATTAATCAAATCGACTCGAAAGGATTAATCAGATCAACTTGAAAGAATCAGTCAGATCGGCTCGAAAAGTCCACTCAAAGTGAGTCATAAATCAAATCGACTCGAAGGGACTAGATCAGCTCTAAAGGGTCAGTCAGATTGGCTCGAAGAACCAATCAAACCGATTGGGAGACACCAATCAGTTCAACCTGATAAGGTCAGTCAGATCGGTGCAGAAAAACTAATCAAGCCGACATAAATGGATCAAACAGATGAACTCGAAATCAATCCAATCAACTAGAAAGAGTCAGTCAGATCGGCTCGAAAAGGTCAGAGCTATTCAAAAACACTATTCAAATTGACTTGAAGGACTAATCAGATCAACCCGAAAGGGTCAGTCAGATCGGTTCAAAAGAATAAAAAAAAACCGACTCAAATTATTAATCAGATGAACTCGAAAGGGTCAGACAGATCGGCTCAAAAGAACCGAAAAACCAACTCGAAAGGACCAATAAGATCAACTAGAAAGGGTCAGTCAGATCGGCTCGAAAAACGAATCAGACTCAAAAAGACTAATCAGATCAACTGGATCAGCTCAAAAGAACCAAACAAACCGACTCGAAAGAATGAATCAGATGAACTCGAAAGAGTCAGTCAGATCGGCTTGAAGAAAACAATCGAACCACTTCGAAAGGATTAATCAGATGAACTCGAAAGGGTCAGTCAGAATGATTCAAAAAATCCAATCAAACCGACTCAGAAAGATCAATCAGATCAACTAGAAAGAGTCAGTCAGATCGGCTCGAAAAGGTCAGAGCTATTCAAAAACACTATTCAAATTGACTTGAAAAGACTAATCAGATCAACCCGAAAGGATCAGTCAGACCGGTTTAAAAGAACCAATAAAACCGATTCAAATTATTAATCAGATGAACTCGAAAGGGTCAGACAGATCGGCTCAAAAGAACCGAAAAAACCAACTCGAAAGGACCAATCAGATCAAC
Source organism: Melieria omissa (assembly GCA_963971225.1). Lineage (NCBI taxonomy): Eukaryota > Metazoa > Arthropoda > Insecta > Diptera > Ulidiidae > Melieria > Melieria omissa. The sequence continues at coordinate 103,442,772 of OZ020267.1, read as the reverse complement.
TAGAAAGGGTCAGTCAGATCGACCCAAAAAACGAATCAGACTCAAAGAGACTAATCAGATCAACTGGATCAATCAATCAGATGAACTCGAAAGAGTCAGTCAGATCGGCTTGAAAAAAACCATCAAACCGCCTCGAAAGGATCAATTAGATCAACTCGAAAGGGTTAGTAAGACCGGTTCAAAAAAAATGAATCAGAGCGACTCAAAAACACTAATCAAATCAACTCAATGAGACGAATCAGATCAACTGGATCGGCTCAAAAGAACCAAACAAACTGACTCGAAAATAAATCAGATAAACTCAAAAGGTTCAGTCAGATCAGCTCGCAAGAACCAATCAAACCGATTCGGAGAGACCAATCAGATGAACTCGAAAAGATCAGTCAGATCGGCTCGAAAGAACTAATCAAACCGACTCGAATGGATCAATCAGATGAACTCGAAAGGTCAGTCAGACAAGGCTCGAAAAAACAATCAGATCGACTTGAAAATGTCCGTAATACGCCCTCGATAGTCCAGTGGGTAGCGCGCTGAGTTTTCACACCAGAGGGTATAGGTTCGGTTCCCAGTTCGGGCTGATAAAACCCTAATCTACTTCTTTCGCTATTCATTAGAAGTGTGTAGAAGATTTTTATAAAAAACTAACAAGGAAGCTTTATCGGAACAAAGGCAAAACCTCCAAGTGCGAAAGAAAAACTGCCGACTGTAATTCAATATCGATGTTAAACTCGAAGACCCACTCCGTTTGAAATGTATGTTGAGAGAACAGTGTTGCATAGACATTTCAATTTGAAATTTGTGGTATCAGAACGGGACATAAGTATGTATATACTTAGGCCAAAATATGTTTTACACAGAGGCAGCCACCTACCTCCTCGGAAAAACTAATCAAAGCAATTCTAAAGGACCGATCGAATGGAACTCAAATCGACTCAAAAAGCGCAGTAAGACCCATTCGAAATGCCCAATCAAGACCTAAAAAAACTTTTACTAATTTTACCATAAAATCTGCTTCACCACATTGACATCAATAAAAATTTTCAAACACAATAACTTAATCCATTTAATTATCCATTTTTATTGATTCGAACTTAATGACATCGAATCAACAAACAAATCTATGCAAATTTCTATTAATATCAATTTAATTTTGTCGAAATTTATGCCTTGTCGTTTAATATAACAACACAAATCTACAAAAATCTCAACAACCACAAAAATTTACACATTTAAAACAAACCAAACCTCAAATTGTTGAACACAATTTGAATACGAAATTTTCCCCATCGACACCATTTTTGGTATTGCGCGAGAATTGCATAAATGCGATAAGCATACAACTTTTAAAGCAAAACAAAAACACAACAAACATGGAAACTAAATCAATGCAAAACAATGGGCACACATCACTCCAAGACAGCCGGACCTACAAACTACACTCGAATGAATTTTGAATGAAAATGTTAAATGCCGCTTTAGACAATATAAAAAACATAAATAAACGTGTAAATGTTTTTATTGCCAATTTGAAATGAAATGAAATGTATGCGCCACTTTCGGGACAGCAAGAATGGGCACACACACACACACATACAAATATGTACAAACGTAAATGCTGCGCGCGTATTTGTCGATAATGAGCTGAGGTGTCAAAAATCGATTATCGTTATTTAACTTAACAAATTGATGTTTATTGGTGAGGGCGAAATGGACGCATAAAGACCATAATTGGAACGCACTCGTCGAAAGATATTTCAATATATTTGAAGTCAGTTTGAGTGCGAATTGTGTAATACTCGCACTTGTGTTAGTGAAGCGAGTTTAAATAGTTTTATGAAATCAAAGCAATATAGCAATGATTAGGATTTATATAAGAAAAATTATTTCATAATACCGTTTTTAGGAATATAAACTAAAAATAATCATTGATAGTTGTTTTCATAAAAAAAATCAATCAATGTGGATTATTTTTGTTATTAAAAAATTTAAATCAATCATTGAGCAACATTTAATTGAGCTGAGATAAAAATTAGAGCCAAACCGAGTAATTGGCTTCGGTTAAAATGTCACCTCCGATCGAACTTTAGTTAAACTTAATTATTGGTCGGAGTAAAAAATAAAAATATTTTTTTTGTTACAGGGTAGGCCATTGAAAGTGGAAGCATCTGGTAACCCTATAACTTTTGACAGAGCTGTCAGATCGACTAATGACATAGCGCGTTGGAAGCGCTATCATTCCAAGACAATTTATACCATGGAACAGTACACTCCAAAAGAACGTGCTGAAATTGTTCAGCTTTACATTAAAAATAACTTCTCGATTGTGAAAACCAAACGGCAATTATGAGTGGCCACCGAGATCACCCGATTTGACGCCGCCAGACTTTTTTTATGGGGCTACTTGAAGTCCAAGGTATACACCAACAAGCCAAGGACACTAGCTCAACTCAGAGCCAACATACGCCGCGAAATAAGAGCCATATCGGCCGATACACTGGCAAAAGTGATGGAAAATGCCGAAAAAAGGGCACATTTTGCGGCCAAAGCTAATGGTGGCCATTTACGCGATATCATTTTCAAAAACTAACTAGAAAATTTCTCCTTGGACCAAAATAATGGAATATCGAGATGAAAACAAAAAAAAACATTTTTTTTCCTCTTTTTTTCAAAAACAAGAATGGCCTTCTACTTTAAATGGCCTACCCTGTATTTTACGTATTTAAACCAAAAATTAAGCGCCCATAAAAAACTATTTCATAGTTTGTTTCAAAGTATTTGGATTACAAGTAAAAATTGATTTTTTATAACCATATTTCCTCACAGCAGGAAAAGGCAAATCCCTAAAAGTCAAATAATCTCTGAAATGATGATAAACCAGTCTTTTGGAATCAGTATACAACTGTAGGTGCAGTTTTATTCGTAGAAAGTAGGAAAGACTTAAGTTAGTAGTAGGTAAGAGAGTAAGTATGTGTAATGCTGCTAAAGAAGTGGCGACTGGCGACCGACGCTTTAGGCAGAAGCTGTGAAGATGAAGTGGAATCAATGGAAGATCACTACATGAACGATTCTTGGACTCCGGTCTCTTAGAGCCAGGTTCTTCGGCGCTTAGGCTTACGGAAATAGCTGATGCACGGATGGCCGATCTACACAAATTTCTTGCCAAGACCAAATTGTTCCCAAAAGATACCGTCTCGATCTACAGGGATCCAAACGGATAGGGAAGGACACCGATATTTTTAAGAATGAATGGATTCACAATGGACCCAACGGCCAAATTAAATCAATTCAGGTTCAGTTTCCAACAGAAACATTGAACTCTATGCTTTTAGATTTCAACCTAACCTCAAAAGCTAAAAAGAATACCAAGAATCTAAAAACGAACAACAACAACCCTGAATAAACAGCTTTCAAAGTTTAGAAAACCCTTGATGCATGTCCATAACAGTTCTGGTCAGACCTGTTGCATTGTCTTGCTTGTCTCTTAGGTCCTTCCAGCACTTTCACCATCACCAAGTTGCACGAACTTAATTTAGTAGCCCCGCAAGTCAATTCTAGCAACAGCTCAATGGTTCTACCTTGTCTGACTAGCTGACTTGCTGTTCCTCGGCAGTATTTTGTAACTAGGAATCCATATAAGTCGGAACTGTAGCTGCTCAGTCATCTCATTGAGAGATTTGCAGCAGTTTTTTAATGAATTTAATGTCAGAGCTTAAGACCCTACCTGGACGTAGCACAGCGAGTTAACATCCAGCGGTTACGCTGGCTCGGTCATGTCTGCCGTATGGACCACGAAGCTCCGGTGTTCGATGCGATAGTTGGAGGTCGACGGCGAAGAGGGAGGCTGTGTCTCCGGTGGAAGGACCAAGTTGAAGAGGCCCTTGTCATCTCTTGGTGTGACCAACTGGAGAAGGCGCGCGTAAAGCAGAGGCGCCTGGAGAGAAGTTTGGCGGCAGGCCGTAACCCGATAATGGGTTGTTATGGCTAGTTAAGTAACTAAGTATGTAAGCTTAAGACCCTAGGGCCCTATTATCTGGTCTCGAGATACTGTCCTCTTTGATAAGTCAAATGTTAAGCTGTTTAGCTATTTAATCGACAGATTTACAGCAATTGATCACTGTTCTTGATATCAAGGCTTGAGGCCGTTAAGACCCTTAATAACTCGTTCCAAGTTTGTCCTCTTTGACAAGTTAGATGTTGAAAAACTCTGTCAGGTGTTCCTTAACCTATCGCTAGCAGTCTTAGGTGATGTGACTGCCATCCGTTGTCTCCTAGAAGAGACACTTAGGTATGGTGAACGTTTTATGACCAAGTTATATAAGCGTGCCCGAGACCCTAAAGACCTAATATCTTGCCACCAGATAATCTTTGATGATTTATATGTTAAGCTACTCAACCATTAAATCGAGAGGATAGCAGAATCATTAGACTAATCTCTCGGATCCTCTTTGATAAGTCAAAAGTTAAGTAACTCAACCATTAAATCGAGAAATTTGCGGCACTAGATCAGTGATTTTAATGAGACCCTAGAATTCGAATAAATCACCCCAAGAGTGAGTCAGTTTCCGACAAGATTTCAGTCTTGGAATCATATTGTTGTAGCCGACATGAATGTATGCTGTTGACAAGACTGACGTCGATACAAAATTTACTATATATGGCATTCCGTCGATGCCTTCGGTACCGCATTCAAACACCACTGCCTTGCGGTTCTCCAATTGAGCCAAATAGCGACTGCCGTTTCTTTTTTTTTGTACGAGAAAAAACGCCAAGAATGGACATAAATATTGTGCGTTAATATCTTGTTTAATTTTGCAAACAGCCATCACCATCATCATAACTCTATAACTAAATATTTGCAAAACTACACAAATATAGCTACAAATTTATTACCAATCAGTTGGACAGATCGACCGATCGATTGACAGACAGACACACTCAACTCAACTCAAACTGTCCAAATCGAACGCCGAGACGCGAGAAAACGCCGTTTTTTTTCTTGCGCAATTTCACAAATTGGGTTAATTACTCGAGGCAAATGTGTGTGACAATTTTTTGTTGCTCTGACTTTGAGTTGAATGTAAAAAAGTAAACGTTTGCGATTATTGTTCGACAGTTAAGGACATGGAACTATGCGCATCGATTGGCCAGCATTGGCGTCGTTATAATCGCTGATAGAGTACAATTTTGCCTTTTTCGGAAAAAATGACAACAAATTACAGCACAGATTGCTGTTGTTGTTGTATATGCAACGATGACAAGTGGATATGTTGTACACCGTTTACGGTGTTGAGTGCGCAAATACCTTCAATTTGCTGAATGAACGTGCAGCAGATACGCAAATTAGCTTTTGTTCCTCAGTATTATTATTGCTGCATAACTACAGATGTATGTACGTATGTGTACGGATACTCTTAGGCAGTGGCGCACTCAAGGAGAGTTTTGGACGTTCAATTTCCCAAATATCTGTTATAAACATTTTGAGTGCCAAAAAAGTTTTAAAAAAGTATGTTATTCAAAACCTGTACACAAAACCCCCCAAAGTGCAATTCTATGTACGCCACTGCTCATATGTGATCATTTCAATGTTTGCATAGTCACATGCGCCATTATTCGCCCCGTTTCGAAATAGTTTTGTCTTCTGTGATATGCTTTACTTTTCTTTAAATTAGCTTATTAGACACACATATGTATATACATAGGTACAACACACGAATATAGCTGACTTTTGCCATAAAGATAAAAACATTCTTTCGCACATATTATGGAATACCAACCTGCAACCAGCTTAACTTAATCAAACTTTGCAAAAACCACTCGTAGATAAATTACCACCAATGGTAAACAAATTAGTATACCTCGCTACTATCTGTGCCAAATCTAGTAAAGCTCTCAGCTAAGATGACAACTGATTTGAACAACAGATTGGCTACCTGCAGGCGTTGTTTATTTACCTCTTTCCGTTTGTAATCAACCTTCTTCCATATTTATTCTTTATATACCTATTTATTAAATCCAATTGCTGTTAAAAGACTTTCTGATAACATAGTCTAAGATAATGTTGTTGTTCCTGTCATATCCAACAGAACACCTGGTTTTGTTACTAAACTAAAATCAAAAACTAACTAACATCACTTTAGGATTGCGAATAATTTTAGAAATATGTATACATAGAAAAATAATAGGATGAATAAATAAATAAATAAAAACTTAATAAATAAAAGGAGTAGAAATAATTGCAAATGATTTACTAAAATAAGTAAGCAACAAAATTTAAGGGTAATTGGACAAAGTGACTGCCCAGGCCCAGAAAACTAAAGAAACCCACTAAGGTTAGATAGGTCTATTGTTCCCGTAAGATCCATCAACACTAGAAAGACCATTGCGGTGATTTTGACGGTTTTTCATTTTTAAATATCTGTATTTTCTTGAGTATTTCTATAAACTTTTGCTTTGATGACTTTTACTTTTCTATTAGGTTCTACAACAAATTCTACGATTAGGATCTAAAATTACACTTAGCCAAATCCAATGTGTACTTTTCAAGTTATCAGTGAATATAATATGTAGTCTTTGTAGGAATCGAAAACTTGCGGTCTTTCTAGTCTTAGTTTTTATATTTTTCTATGAACAAACATAAATCTCTGATATCACCTTGTTTCGAGAACATTGAAGCAAAAATACTCCACATCTTTCCAACTTCGTCTAAAAACATGGCAATGATGTAAAATGTAACTTACACTTTGTATTTCAATATTCAGAAAACTTTATTCAAAATAATTCAAACGCACTTGAACGCATTTGAACTTTCAAATCATAAACGATCTCCGCTAGGGTTCATAAAAGAATTTTTCTTATGGGCACTTTAAATGCTGGACACATTACTGGAATACTTTGGAAAGTTTTCTATTGGGGTTTTGGTAAACTAATTGAAAGGCGCCAAAGGGTCATTTTTCCAGCTAGAATAATAAGTACGTTTTTATGTTTCTTTACATACTTTCGCTATTTTGTTGCCATATGGCAACATGCTAGTTTGTGAATGTCTAAACCTTCTATGGTTTTAAGAATAATCTTTTTTATGGCCCTTAGGATAGTTTGAAGTTTTAGGAAAAATACAAAATTATTAAACTGAATATTTAAGTTTCAAAAAGACAAGTATATACGTTTTTTGAATGTTTTCTCTTTACATAGCCAAGAAAAAAGAAGCACAAAAAAATAAGAAATGTTTTCAATTTGACTTTTTACTTTAGTTGTATATAAATTTTTTAATAATTTAAATTTTCTTAGTAAATTTAATTTTTTCATAAAATTTTTATTTTAATTTTTAGAAGTAAATAAAAGGTAAGTATTCAGTTTTAAATTATGCGTAAGAAAAAATTAAGTTTAATATTTAAGTAATTATTACAGTCACAACGAGAAAGAACAGGGTTCAATAACAAAAATTGAATAATAATTGTTATAATGACACCAAAAACTAAATCGATAAATTTTAAATTTTAACTCAGTGAAAACTTGTAAGGGTTAGTGATCCTTGGAATGTCTCTGCGATAGCAGCACGGTTTTCCACTTGCGTCAAAAAAGTCCTGGGAAGTGATGGAATTTGGTAACTTATAATCTGTTTCTACTTACTGAGGTTAGTGACTATGGCAGTAGACCATAGTCAACCATCATGAAAAATTTATATAAACTAGACATGCATTGGACACCCAAGCGATACAAACGATGTTCAAAAACCTTTAACTGGCAAGGTGTCAAAATTTGAGACCAATAGATCGAGTAAGTAGTACTTGAGTCTTTAAAGGACATAAGTTACTGCCTGAACAGAATGCAGCAACACAGTCACATCAGCTGATCACGACGTATATTGCCACATTCGAAAGTTGTGAATGATGTAGCAAACGAAAAACAAAAATTGTGTAAATTTGAATGTCATTTGTTAAAGAAATTTCAACAATATATAAAATTGCAATAAATTTCTTTTTTGTTTTTAATATTCTCAACAAATGTTTCTGTTTTTTTACTGGTTATATTTCAAAATTAAATGTCAAATGTTTGAGCTGTCAACTCTGTGAAAACTTATGTCTGTAGCTAATGAGCAGCTATAACTTTTTAAATATTTAGCAAAACACAAAACTCAAAATGGTTAAAAAATTTTATTTTAATACTATTCGATATTCAGGTTTAAATCGAACGATGTATTTTCTTTAATTTTCCGATAGGTGGCTGTACCGGCTGAGGCTGGTTGAAATACATAGATGGTAATGCCTTTAAATTGAGTGTGGAGAGTGCCTAACGAATTGTCATCGCCGTTTCAGTGACAGTTGTTCTTGTTTTCGTATTATTCACGCTCGAAAATGTCCGTTTATGTGCCCAATTCTCGCCATTTGCGGGAAGTTTTACTTTTCTGTTACAATTCGAAAAAAATGCAGCTGAAGCGCATCGAATGCTCTCAGAAACTTACGGTGATGCTGCTCTGAGTGAAAGAACGTGTCGGGAGTGGTTTCAACGTTTTAAAAATGGTGATTTCGACATGACAAAGTCATCCTCCAACACGACAATGTTCGGCCTCACGTCGCAAAAGTGGTCAAAAAGTACCTGGAAACGCTGAAATGGGAAGTCTTGCCCCACCCGCCGTATTCTCCAGATGTCGCCCCTTCTGACTTCCACCTATTCCGTTCGATGGCACACGGCCTGGCAGATCAACATTTTCAATCCTTCGAAGAATTGGAAAAATGGATTGCTTCATGGATAGCGTCAAAAGAGGAGTCCTTTTTTCGAGCCGGGATCCGAAAATTGCCGGAAAGATGGGAGAAAGTTGTCGCTAGCGACGGACAATACTTTGAATAATACATCTGTAAGCACTTTTTCGCAATAAAGCTTTTAATTTTGGAAAAAAGTGTACAAAAGTGTACAACTTTGCGGAAGCAAAGTTGTACACCTGATATAATTTGTATCAAATGCAATATTCAATCTAAAAGTCTCTCGCTGGTCAACCTAAATATCGTATTTCTACTTGACGCACATTGTGTTAGCAATTTGTGTTAAGAACAAACTTGACATCTTTATGAATGAACCACGTTCGTTGTGGTATCTGATTGTTGGCTGAAGTGTCAATATTTGTTGCATTGCACTGATATGCAACGCACTAGTCACTAGTTTTTGTTGTTGTATTTGTTGTTGTGGTTTTTGTAGCACTTGCTGGCAACCGCATACGATATTTTGATCCAATAGTGCGTGTAACTGATACTCGAAAACAATGCCAGCAATTTAGCGAAAATAATGGCATTGCGGTATCAGCCAAGACAATACTACCAACAACAACAAAAATAATAATAACAGCAGCCGTGACAACACAGAAGACAATCGTTCTACAATGGAGCGAAACAAATTTCAATTAACTGCCAACAAGCTCATTGACGCAGCGATAACTCTTATAACACACACACACACTCATTCGTACGCACAGTGATTTGTAGCAGAAATATGCCATCGAATATTGAATATTCTTGTTGTTGTGATTTTAATTTTTTCTTATTATTTTTCACATAAGCAAATGTTGCAGTATGGCTTTAAAAATTGTTGAAAGTTGAGCCAAACAAGCACAAAAAGCGCTGTCGCCTTCATTGGACCCCAACGATTTTGGGCCAAACAATTGAATCGGCATTAAAATCCCGCAACGAAGCAAATCGAATCGAATCGAATTGAATCGAATCGAATTGCATCAAATCGAATCAAATCCAATCAAGCGACCGCACACGCGCGCACACACACAAGTCGTTACACCCGAAACCGATTATCGATTATTTGGCGACAACGCTTTGCCGTCGATCAACAAGATGCGCCAACGGCCGAATTTTGTATACTTTGTTTCGTTTGAATCGCTTAGCAGAGCGAGCGCGCAATTCTCACGCAGCACACACACGTCCAGCACGCGCCAGTCGTCTAATCAAATTGAAATTGGAGACCGCTTTTTTGTCGCGTCAACAGCAGCAGTCGCTCGCCGCAGGAATGCCGCCACTTTGCTCGTGTCGGCCACCGGTTGCGTCGTCAGCCGACGGCAGCGCCAACTCAAATTGAGTAACTTTTGCACCTTTGCGCCAAAAGCAAAAGCTTTCGCTTTTAAATTTGTTTTGGTTTTTATTGTTGTTCAAATGCCACTCAAAATTTGTATTTTTTAACAGATCGAAAGTTTTGGACGCTAACAACTTGCGGCGCCCACCAACGCCATCGGCAACTGTTGAGTTAGTAGCTGCTGCGGTGCTATTTTGTCTCTTCGCATTTGCATTGAGTTCTGTCAGAAGTTATCGTTGTTGTTATGTTGTTGTTGTTATATTTTCTAAGCATTAACATGTGCAGCAGCCGCATTTTATGAGCGCGTCCGAGCACAATGAAGCCGCTCTGAGGCGCACTTGAACGCAAACAAGTGCGAGCTGTGTTTGGGATTTTTGCGAATTGTTTGTCGGCAATTTTACGGTGAAATTTTGATCCATATGGACTGAAGGCTGCTTGCTGCCAGATGTTAGAACTGAGCTGCCAGAGATTCTTGTAGTTCACAATGGATTGAATTCTATGCCATCAATGCCAGCTCAAGGCATTGCAATGATTCAGTACATATACGCATACAACCCGCCAGACTCAGAAGTGGTTTCTTGTACACACAACTGAATGCAGCAAAGGGCCCAACACTACACTCGAAGCACACCAAGAAGCGCCCAATAAATGCTATTGCCACCGTCATAAACATACAACACTGACTGGCGCTGATAAGAATTTGAAGGTGAGGAACTAATTAAGTAAATTTGTGTGTCTGCGCGTTGTGATAGCAGACGACGAGGCAATAAGTGCAAACACGGGCAGCTTCCTTTAATGTCTTTCTCGCTCTCCCTTTTTCTCAATTTGTATGTTCACTTTAATTGTATTTTACGTTTGTTTCATTTTGATTTTATTTCTGCCAACAAATATACTCGTAAGCAACCATAAACAAACGACAACAATAAATTAAGCTGTGCCGCATAATGTTGTGGTGTGGAAACGTCAATGTTTGGCATCGCTGGGGCGGTGCACTCAAAAGGCAGCTACAAGAAATATGGCATCCAGCAGCAACAACGACCAAATCAAGCGCAAAAGAAAGATATCAACACGTTGACATGCGGAAAGTGCGGTTTCCAACTGCCGCCAATCGAGACGCAATACGATACCCAATGAAAAGCGACAAAGCACATAATTTAAACATTGCTGGCAAATATTGTGTTAAACGTTGCGACGCTGCAGACTTAAAAACAGGCAAATCATTAAAACCTCACCGCACAGCAAGTTTGCCCAATTCCATCCACTGGGCCAATGCAGCGCCACTTAAAGTCGCACCCGCATGTGTCCATAACCACAACGGCGGCAACTTGCTGTGCACATATTATGTGGCATACACTGAGGCGTTGATGCAATGAAAATCTGCGGTCGAAATGCAGTGCAGACGTAATGCGAGAGTGTCATGTAAAAGCAAGCAAAAACAATTGGGTCAGCGATGTGCAATTTGTACAATTCACTTCCGCTTAAAGTTCACTTTCTGTTGGCTACTTGCTGCAATCTTAGCTAATCAGAATATTATGTGTGGCTGATGAAATGCAAAACAGATGCAAAGTTTTACTTGCTGCTTTCACACCAACTCGAGTCGGCAAGTGTCGGTTCGGGCGCTGTACAGAAATCTGCAATCGATTTGGAAGTAAGAAAGAACGCATATAAAGTCTAAGCGGTGTTCACTTACTGTGGCAAGTTCCGATATGAAAAATATAAAAAATGGTAAACAAAAAATTGGCATAGCAAAGATATGAGAAAGAATATTTCTTAAAACATTTTTTGATATTTGAGCATAATTCCCTCTTGACCCATTGAGCACAGGCCGTTTTTAAGGAAAATCTTCATTTCTTCTTCTCTTCTTTAGTTTTAGATTCATCCCTGAGCCAACCTCTGTACCAGGAAGTATTAGGTGTCGTAAAAAAACGTGCAACATGGCCCTTAAGATCACACTGTACTCTTCCTCTTCAAGACAATTGCCACATACAGTGCTTTTCGCTTATAACGAACCCGTTTAAAATGATTTTCCGCCTAAAACGAACCAATTTTAAAAGTACGCACTTTATGTTTCCGCTTATTACTGACCTCTTTTAAAGCGAACTTTCGGTTAAAACGAACCATTTTGCCCGGTCCCTCGAAGTTCGCTTTAAGCGAAAAGTATTGTATTATGAATACGACTAATGTTTTTTATAGCGCTCTCCTGAGAGTGCTAGACCCATCTTCCAGCAACCACTTTCGTGTAATTCAATAACGCGCACCAAACCAATCTATAATTTTCATCTGCAAGTACACTCATACATTCAAACATACAAATATACTTACAAACATACATATGTACACATGTCAGTCAAAATCGATTGAACATTTCCAAAATTCACGCACTTCATGCACTCTGGCGCTTGGCCAGAAAAATTGCATTTCAACTCAGCACTTCACACTCATCACTTTATTTCTTTTGCTTTTCATATTTACCCCAATAACTTGCAATCGGCTATTCTACAGTCTACACCAGAAATTGATATGCGCAAAATATGCCAAATTCACAACAGTTTTGTTGCATTTCTTGTGCACCACTTGATAGATCAAAGCGTACAATTTGTATGCCATTTCAATGAAATTTCTTCCAATACCAAATGTGTCTTAAAAGAATAACAACAGAGCCAAAATCAGCAAATATAAACGAAGCATAAAGTTTTCACACAACTTCGCAGCACCAAAGAAAGCATGAAAAGAAGAAACAACCTTATTAAAACAATAACTCAATAGCTAACAGAGCTCTTTCTCAATAACATAGTATTTTTCTACTCTGACAGTTAACAGTTGTTTAATACACTTGACTGTTTTATGTTATGCGCTGCTTATGTTGACAAAGAACAGTAACATAAGCGATTATGTTAACAACAGCACTAAAGCAAACAAAATGTAAACTTTGCGGTCGATTGTCTGCTATTGAAATAAATAGCAGCGCTGTAAACGAAGCCTAAAAGTATGCAAAGCGCTTGTTGCAAGATCGATCGATTGTGCAAATAAGAGGCAGTTACATTGAAATACAACACAAGAAATTTTTAAATATTTAACACATACACATGTGTATGTACATTGAAACATCTGTTAAGCTTATAAGATCTGGAAACTTATTTTGTTATTTAAATTGTTATTTGTTATTTTTTTAATTTTGTATTTAAATTATTTTGTTAGTAGTTTTAAAGTAATCTAAAAATTTAATTAAAATTAAATTTAAATTTAATTTATTTATCCTTTCATCTATATTCATTCATTTTTATCCACAACAAAGTCTTTTCTTCAGAGACCTAAAATTATGATTATCCATATTTTTGGAAATGACAAAATTGCCCTACATTAAGAAATTTCCATAAATATTGCTTTATTTTAAATAATTATCAGCAATAAAAATTGTTTTAAAAATATTTTAATAAAGCAGCAGACCAGATAGCAGTGATAGTTTTTCCCAATAGGAATATCTCAGCAACTCAGCAAAAAATTTTGTCATCATGTCAACTTCAGTGGGAAGACAAATTGTCGTACCAATGAAAAATTTAAGCCACCAAGTGTGATGCAAAGTGAAAAAAAACATAGCTGCCATAGCGTCAAGTATCGAAGAAGACCCAGAAATGTCGATTCAGAAATGTCGATTAGAATCACCAGCGAGTTAACACATTCTACATTCGCATAAGCTGATGCTGACGCAAGAAAAATCCTGGACAATGCCATAAAATGTTGACCGCAGATGCGGATTTTAATCAAAAAATCATCTTCTTAGACGATAAGCATTTTTGGCTCAGCGACTATGTAAACTAGCAAAATTGCCATTATTGAAGCGAATACAATCCACAATTGTTCCAACACGCATCAATGCATTCACAAAGATTTCCTGTTTGATGGGGTTTAAGGCATAAAGGCTTCATGGAACCATATTTCTTTTGAAATTAAGAAATATACACGCTGACTTTACAGACTTTCTGTGGCCAGAGTCCCACAACATCGATATATCTGAGATATGCTTCCAACAAGACATACAAGCAATGCAACGTTTGAAGTTGTAAAGTAGAAATTTAACGACTGGGTAATCTTACGGCTAGTGTTCATCAAATTGATCGCCGCGATCATGCAACTTGACGCCCCTCGATTATTTTCTTTGCGGCTGCAGTCATCAAAAATTGGACTGACCGCTTGAAGTACTGTCAGCGAAACCCAGGCGGCCATTTAAGTTTTATGATCTTCCATACTTAACGACATGAATGTTGCTTCAAAATATAGTAGAATAAATTTGATATCCTAAGTATTTTGTTTATTAATTTTTTCTTATCGTTCTTATATGGTTACCCAGTACAGTTTGACCAAAAGAAAGGAGTCTTCAGCTTTTATAAATGGGGTCAAATCCAATCATTGGTTCCATTCTACCTTGTCTGCTGGATGTTTTCCGACCATTCTTACCACCTAGGACCTTTCGACAGTTAACTTGCAAATTATTTAAAAAAAAATCAGAACCACCACCCCCCAAAAAAATCCGTTAAAATATCCAAAACTGTCCTTCTCAGCACAAGAATAAACGCTCTTATTTCTTAAATCACTTTGAAGTAAGCAAATAAAAACCACAGCAACAGCAACAGCAATTATTGCACTCACCTTACAGATGCCGCCCACACACATGGCTCGTTCCCTATAATTCGAACGATAATACTCGGCTGGCCGATAACACGGTGTACCGTCAATTACCGAAGCATTCAACGTGGCAAAATATTTCATGCCCAACGGTTTGCAATTCAATTCGCATTCGGCATCGTCTGTCAATAAAAAGTAATGAATAAATAATAATTCAAGTACTCGAAACAATTCCATTCAATTTCTAACAGAGCTCCGCATACCTTTGATGTATGGCTCCCAGTTGTATTTGTGGCCCTGAAAATCGACATCGTTGTATGCGGCACATTGTTGCGCGCGAAAATCTTCTTTTCCCAGCGCACAAGGCTGAAAATTCAATTCATTTGATAGTTGAAAATTAAGAATTTGGCTCACACTGACTTACCTGCTCATTGCATACGTGATAACGTTTATAGATGCCAATGCAGGCGCTGCTAATGTAACGTCTGCCAGTCGAGGAATTGCTGCAATAAGGCAATAAAAATGGAAAAATTTAAAATTTAACACTTCATTAAGGAATTTTTATTCATCCAATAGATGTAAACAACTTGAAAGTTTCATGGCCATTTGTTGTTGCGTTGCTGTAAAATTGTTTAATTGCATTTCTTTCGCTTACTAATTGAAGCCGCAATGTCGTAGCTCGATGACATATGCGTGCAAAATATGTTTTAATACCTAAACAACAACAACGATTATGGCATACAAAATTAACCATGGCGCCACGATTTGCACAAAATAAATTGTACAAAAACAAAAAGAATGCCAAAACTAAAAAATGTCAATTGTGCGTGCAACATGAGTATTTCTGAGGCGTCAATGTGATTAGCAGTCGACAGTCGACAAACACAACGACACACACATACATTTGTACGCACACATATATATATACAAATACATGTATGACAAGCATTTTCGCCGATTGGTTGCGCTATATGTAAAATTATTGCCAATTTTTCACCATTCATTTTATTATTTTAGATTTTTTTGTTGTTTTGCTTTTTTAAATTTGTTCAAGTGATGTGCTTTTTTGTCTTTCAGTCGAGTGTTGTTTTTTTGTTTTTGTTGCTTTGTGTCTTTCTTTAAACTTGCAGAATGTCAAGTGTAATTGGGCATGTTGGAACGTTGCTCAGTTGGGTGTTGAAGTATTTGCGGTGCGAGCGCGTTGTGACACAAATTCCGCTGGACATAAATTAGCAACAATTATCGAGCAAACAACAAAGACTCATCGACTGCAAAGAAGGGACAATGTTCAATTTTTAAACTTTGAAATATACGAATTTAAGTAAGTAGAGAATAAAAAATAAATAAATAAATAAATAAATAGATAAATAAATAAACAAATTAATTAATTAATTAAATTTAAAAATTAAATTTAAGTAGAGACTAAAAAAAAATAAATAAATAAATAAATAGATAGATAAATAAATAAACAAATTAATTAATTTATTTATTTATTAATTATTAATTAATTAATAAATTAATAATTAATAATTAATAATTAATTAATAATAATAATAATAATTAATTAATAATTAATTTATTAATTTATTAATTTATCAATTAATAAATAATAATTTAATTAATTAATTAATTTATTTATTTATTAATTTTTAATTAATTAATAAATTAATAATTAATTAATTAATTAATAATTAATAATTAATAAATTAATTAATTAATTAAATTATTATTTATTAATTGATAAATTAATAAATTAATTAATTAATAAAAAATAAAAGTAATCGAAGAACTGCAAATGTTCTATGACGAAATTGAAATTGAAACAATCTATGACAAAATTCTTTTTACATAATTTTATAAAAAAATTAGCAAAAAATCGTCACCTCAGAAAACGAATGTCGTATGTTCCATTGAGCCTAGTAAGACATACGACTTTTGTTTTCTGAGGCGATGATATGTACTCGTCTGAATATTAGACGAAGCCATTAGTCATTCTCAATGTAAGTAGGACTTCTGAAATAGGGTTTTTTCTGATGGCCATTTGTAACTTGGTTGCTGCATCTTTTCCGATTTCCAGTCAAAATTTCATGACATTTGGCTCACTAGAAGCGTAGTTATTGCAGCTGAAGTGACAGAATCTTTGTGTCATCGGTACAAAAATGAGCATAGAACAACGAGCTAATCCTTCCTCCTCCTTAGTTTGGTAGGAAGGTACAGTGGTGCGCACAGGGGGAGTTTGGGTGGTTCAAACCCAAATTGATGGTACAAAATACGATTTCAAATGGTGTTGAGCTCAAAATTTGTACTCAAAATTCCCCCAAAATGAAATTTTGTGTGCGCCACTGGGTAGGTATGTGGGTTAAGCGGCCGCCTTCAGGACATCACTTAGGCCATGTTGTCCATTGTGGTACCACGTGGAGGGTTGCTTCGCCAAAACAGTTCTTGAAGATGAAAGTCACCTGGTAGCTCTAGTAAATTGTTAGGCTTTATACAGCTTGGGGGTGTCTTCTCTAGGTATGCGAGGTAGCTGAAGAAGTGATGTGAGAAGCGCGAAGGCAATCATAGAGGAGGCGCACCACAGTTGCACTTCTGAAGCTTTTCGCAGAACTTGTTTATATGTCATAAGTAGGTATCGGATATATATGCACACCAAATATGCACGAAATATGCAAAATATATGCAAAATATATGCAAAACATATGCACTCCATCCAGGTCGAACCGCTGAAGCTACAAACATGAAATTTACCGTGTAGGTACTTCGTTCAAAAAGAACCTTCGTTCAAAAAGAATTTTTTGAAATTCGGTGTCTAAAAGGGCAAAACATGGGTTAAGGTGTTGTATGAAGAAACGCATTTTAATGAACCTATTGCTTTCAAATTTGGTGAAAATACT
Source organism: Melieria omissa (assembly GCA_963971225.1). Taxonomy (NCBI): domain Eukaryota; kingdom Metazoa; phylum Arthropoda; class Insecta; order Diptera; family Ulidiidae; genus Melieria; species Melieria omissa. The sequence continues at coordinate 103,425,187 of OZ020267.1, read as the reverse complement.
TCAAATAAAAAATAATTCGACACGTATTTTTCAATTTTTCGAAAATCGAAACTTAACGGGGTCAACCAAGGGTTAAGGTTCGTATACGGAAAGACTACGACAAAACCATGAACCGATAGGCCTATTGACTTAACAATTTGTGAAAACATTAGAAATACAAAATTATTAAACACAAATTTTTTACTTTTGTGAAAATCTTAATTTAACTAGGTAAACCAAGGGTTTAATGTTAGTATGGGAAAACAAAATTTGTTGACCCGTTTGACTTCAAATTTCGTAAAAGTACTTCAAATGCGAAATAATCAAACACGTGTTTCTCAGTTTTTTTAAATCGAAATCAAACAGGGTAAACTAAGGGTTAAAAGTTTGTATGGATAAGCATGATTTAATGATTTTTTTTTTCTTCAAACTAGGTTAAAGTGAAACGTGTTTTTTATCAACAATAGGTTAAGAGTAGTGACTCATAAGTATCCATACAAAATAAAGCTACTCTCTGCTTCCAGACACACACATTTTTTCTTCTTATCAGAGCCAATTGACCTTCTGCAACCACTTGCACTGCTTGGCATATTCCATAATGCGGGCTTTCCCACAACGCAGCAACAAAGTTCATAATCTGCTCATAAATTTGTTTACCTTGTACAACCTACTATATGTATATACGAGTGCAATATATAAATATATATATATTTTATATATGAGAATTTTACACTTAGTCAACACATATCTTTGTATACACAATTACTTTGAATGTCATTACAGTAATTTCTGCTTACATGAAACTCGAATGAACCTGATTTTAGCCCATTCACAATGTTCCTTATATCGTGGCAGCACTGTAGACTGATTTGCATTTAATGAGCATTTTAATCACATAAATGCGACTTCGGATTGTGATACCTTTGTTTGTAAACAAGATGAGTCAACATATTTGGCATTGCTGTTGCTCGTTGCAGAGGACAGACTGTTCGAATAATGTCCACAAAAGGAAACGTGGCCACCATTTAAAAAGAAGCAGTGGTTCAAGAAGAAACAGTGAACTTTGAGTTTTTCCATTTTTTGAGCCAAGTTGAAAGAAGAAAAAAGACATTACAAAATTCTAATGAAATCATTAACCGTTTCATGAGGCTATGCAATTCTCAAATTTCAGTCTGCAAGTAAACAATTCATATAAGTAATTTTACCAACGTGTTCCAGGCTTAGGGGTTGACCAGCACTGTACCACAAAACCTGAAGCTTTGAAGCACAAAGAGTTCAAAAACAGAGAATTTATGGACGTCAGTCTGTCGATTGTCAATGCCAATCAGGTTTGGGAGTGCAAGAAGGCCCCTTCTGTATGTAGATTGTCGAACCATCGGTACCTTTATTAAAAAAAAAGATTAGCGTTGATTTCAGACGATTTCTTTCGCAGCTGTATAAACAAAGAAGAGGAAAAAAAGGCACTTCATCTTCCTTGGATATGTTCTGCTTTATCCAGCAGAAGGAAGAATCATCTGGGCAAACTTTTCTTCGTCAATCTAGGGAATCTAGCCGACAAGAGTATTCACAGTCTACCAGGCTCAAAGTGGTTTAATGAGTGAGCGATCCTACTCCTACTTCACACCTACCTATCTACCCATTCTTATTAGAGGGCTGGAGCACAAGAATGAAGGCGTTCCCGAACTTGCCAGAAGAGCTGTCGCTCGTGGTGAATAATTTGTAGTAGAGGTCCGCATACCATTAAACCTTATTAAGAGTGACTAATCCTTTTCATATGGGGCACAAAAAGAGGCTGGATTAAGTGGCGATTTTCCAACCCAGGGAGCTTTTAACCTTCAGGAATTCAGCATTACTGGCAATAATGTTAATATCTTCAAACAAATTGTTTACACTCTCCATTCTCTTAAAATAAATAAAAAGAGTAAATTAAATCTCTAAGAACTACAGAATCAAATCAAACAGCCGCATACACATAGCTTTATTCTCTAGAATCAGGGAATCGATCTGATCTAAATACAACTTTGATAAATCGTTGAAACTGCTGAACTAAAAACGTTATGCCCTATAAGGACTAATTGCGGTTGTGAAAAATTACTGGCCCGTAAGATGGGATCAACGATTTCCAGATCGAATCATCTCGCAAAATTCCAGTTGACAGCCATCAATTGAGCGAGATTGTGTCCAAATACAACTTTGATAAATCGGTGAATCAGCTGAACTAAAAACGTTGCGATCTATTTGGACTTATTGCTGTTATGAAACATTGCTGGCCCATGAGATTGGATCAACGATTTCCAGATCGAATCATCTCCCGAAATTCCAATGTAAGCTTTCCGCCGAGAATTTTTCGATTATGTGAAATCTTTGGTAAACAACTGAGTCAACCAGTGGCGGATTCAGGGGGTGTTTTGGGGGTTTAAACCCCCCGAAATATTAGGATCGACATTAAAACTACATACAAATTAAAAGACAATTTATGAATATCAAAGAATTACTTTTTGAAACCCCCCCGAAATATTTTTCTGAATACGCCCCTGGAGTCAACCCAATCTATCATGAGTTCTACTTTTTCCGTTTTACTCAAGAAGGAGATGCAACGTGTCATCGTTTAGATAGAGCCACATCTTTGGGAATATATCAACAAAAAACGAAAAGAACACAGGCCAGTAATAAGAGCCGCAGAAGTTATTTGCCAGATATTTCATTGCATTCTTAATCGTTACATATATATTTTACAATGTAATGAAAATACACCATTCGCTCTAGAAATATGTGTTTTTTTTAAATCCTCTAAAGTTCAATGAATAAACTAATTTGGGAACAGCCCAACTATAGCAAGGAGAATTCTATTCATCTGGAACAAATAACAACACCTGAATGTTGGCCTTCACAAAAACAATGCAGCAGAGTACAAACTGGGGTAGCTTTGGTCATTTAGACGAAAATAAAATCACCCAACACAATCTCAACGCATTTCCAGCCCTTCTAAAGAGAATATGGAAAACACTTTGTGATAAAGAAAAAATTTCCAAAAATTTCGATCTTCATTTCTTTGCCTACGTAACTTTGTCAGACTATTTGTTTTGCTGTAATATAATTCTAAACGCAACTGTATGTATGTATGTATGTGCTGCGTAATTTTATAGCAGTCAGTCAGTTTACTACTACAATTATGATGAAAATAATATATTTTTATTATTATTATTTGGTGCGAAATTGAATCGATTACATCTTGTCTGCCCACTCTGGACGCTGATAAGCGCCATGTGTGTTCAATCAGTCTATCATGAGTTCTACTTTTTCCGCTTTACCCAGCCGATACTGCGCCAACAATATTGTTACGATGCATTTTCGAAATGAACCTGCATACACATAGGTACAATACGTCTATACATACATATGTACACTGGTTATGTACAAAATAGCACAGGGTATGTGCACACAATCGATAGGCGCGGAAGACTTTTTAGCTGAAGCCTCGAGCTGTGCAATGCAGAACGCAATTCAGTTTTGCAACGACAGCGGACCGACAGCGTCTGGTAATTTACACATTATTCCTCAACGTTAACGGCTTTGATAAGTCAACACAGTTGCTTCAATTTCAACAGCTCACAAGTTGTACTTTATCACTTGCGGTGTGGTGTTGCGTACAATTTTTACCGCGCAATATGGCATTCAGACTCAAATGGTCGCTGATCGTGTTGGGCCTTCTGCTGCTGCAACAGGTACGTTAATTGCCGCATCGATTGAAACAAAAATATGTCAGAGTGCAGCGATTTTAACTGTCAAAGGGTGCAACAAATTTCGAATGGATCAAACACGCGTCTGTTTAGAAAAGATCAAAAAGAGAGCAAATCATATAGAAGCCGGAATAGAATAGGCACATCGATTAAGTCAAGTCAGTCACAGACCACAGGACATCAAAGTCTATGTGACTATGTACAGGGTAAGCCATTTAAAGTGGAAGCATTTGTTTTTGAAAAAAAAGAGGAAAAAAAATGTTTTTTTTTTGTTTTCATCTCGATATTCATTTATTTTGGTCCAAGGAGAAATTTTCTAGTTAGTTTTTGAAAATGATATCGCGTAAATGGCCACCATTAGCTTTGGCCGCAAAATGTGCCCTTTTTTCGGCATTTTCCATCACTTTTGCCAGTGTACACAGTGTTGCGAGTTCATATAGCGGAGTGACCAAAATAGAAGGAGTGGTCGTATATAAAAGAAATTTGGTATACAATTATTGTATGAGTAAAGAACTTACTGTGCAAAATTTCAATGAAATCAGACCGAAACTTCGACTACCTCCCATACAAACGGATTTGAAAAAACTTTATATTAACAATGAAAATTATCTCAGTTCATAAAAGATACATTCATAATATTTGTATTTTAATATACATTTATTTATAAATGTGTATATAGATAAAATGCGCTTTTTTCAAAAGTGATTGAAAATAAAATCGCGATAAAGTGCTCCACAGCTGCTTAGAAATTGCTCTTAGAGGGTTAAAATCTTAGAATGACTCCACTAATTTTTCCTCCTGAATCTTTTTTTCGAATACTCCTACCACCTATCTCCAACCCTTAATGAGGCTTCTATACAAAACCATCGTTTTTATAAAGTGGGCTCCCGCTGCTCTCAGGTTGGTCCCAGACGTACAATATGTAAGACTGACCCCAATTTATTTTCCCTTTCGCATATTTTTCCTATACACACCTAACCGCTACATGCAACTCTTAAGGTGGCTGCCAAACAAAACTAGTAATTTTCAATGGAACTGGCTCCACACTTGTAAAGGTAGTCAAGTAAGCGAAGAAACATCGTATTTGGCAAACGATTTGAATGATTTATTAAAAAATCGTCAACATTCCTGAATGCCAAAAATACAAAATTGATAAAAGTTAAAAAATTCACCCCCAGAGGGCGCCTCCCATACAATTGAAGTAGTAAGGTTGTCAACTTTTGGTTCTGTACGAAAAAAATCAAAGTTTACTGTCGAAACTCTATTAACCCCTCTATTTCGAATATAATGGTAATCGTAATTGATTTTCCGAAGCTATCTTCAACAAAATTTTTCCATCACCAGCAGAGCATTAATTGACCGATTGCTATTGGCTTTCAACCAAACTGTGAAAATATCGCGAATTTGCACTCAAGTCTTCACCGAAAAATGCCAATAACTTCCATTGGCGCAAATATGCGCAGCTAAAAATTGTACAGCATAATCTACATACTTGCCAAAACAAAATATCAAAAAATTTCAAAAGTGATATTTAACGTTTTTTTTTAAATCACTTTTAAAATTTGAACTCACTTTTTATTCCCTTGCTTTCTTTACTTAATTTTCATCATAACAGTACTGCTCATAGGTGAGAGTAATCAGCAAAATGTTGGTCTTGTCAGACCTAGATTATATAAAACTTACGACAATAGTAACTTTTAGAGACCTGCTCCTAATTTATTTTGAAATATTCAACATCAAAGTCAAAGCAAAAATTTGCTGTTTGTACGCAATTTTTTTTCAACGCTGGAAGAGCGTACTTCAAGAGCTCATAACTTCTATGTTATCCAATATTTTTTCATAAAACTTCGGATTTCTCTAACTGAAGTATTTCCAACTAAACCTCGTATTCAGATTTTTGCGCTTATACAGTTGCATTTTGGCATTTTTGTCACTACTCGCAACACTGTGGTGTATCGTCCGATATGGCTCTTATTTCGCGGCGTATGTTGGCTCTGAGTTGAGCTAGTGTCCTTGGCTTGTTGGTGTATACCTTGGACTTCAAGTAGCCCCATAAAAAAAAGTCTGGCGGCGTCAAATCGTCAAACAATTTTGTTTGTTTACGCCTCCATTAAACGTGAAATGTGCCTCGTCTGACATGATGATTTTTCGCCAAAAGTCACCTTCGTTCTCAGCCATTTCAATGGACCATTTGGCTGTTCCATGGTATAAATTATCTTGGAATGACGCTTCCAACGCGCTATGTCATTAGTCGATCTGACAGCTCTGTCAAAAGTTATAGGGTTACCAGATGCTTCCACTTTAAATGGCCTACCCTGTACTTGGAAATTTCATTTACATAATAGAAGAAAATTGTATGTGTATTATGCATAGACTCCAACTAAGGCCAGTTGTTTGGAGGCAGAAAAGCTTTTCTTAGTAGTTAATATATCAGAATGAAATTAAGTTTAAATTCTCCAGAGTGTCCGACTGAAAGATAATGAAGAAATATAATCATTTTCATAGTAGGTAATCTACATAGTAGGTAATCTATAAATTGTAGGTAATCTATATATTAGGTAATCTATATATTGGAACAAAATTCACTATGAATTCTTCTGACTTTATAACTGAGAGCTAATGAGCAAAGGAACACAATTGCTTTCTAGGTTGTTGATATATTAAAAAGAAATTCGGAATACCAACTGAGTACTGAGCTGCTGAGAGCAGATGGACAACATCATACAATAACCTTCTTTTTAGATCATATATCAGTTTGAAAACCGTTCTGCCTTTAACTAAGAACTTATAACTAAATGGAAGTTTTGTTTTGCCTTCTATGCGAAACTCGAGGACGTCTATGACTTGAATGCAAAGATCGAGCGAGAATTCAACTAAATTAAATTTAATTGAATTGCAGTGGATTAAATTGCAATGAATTAAAATAAATTGAATTGAAGTGATATGAGATAAATTACTGAAATAAAGATAAGATAAGATAAAAACTCAAATGAATTGATTTGAATTGCAGTTTATTAATTGCAATTTAAAAAATTGATTTGAATTGAAATGAAATGAAATGAAATGGAATGAAATGAATTGAAATGATATAAAATGAAATGAAATGAAATGAAATGAAATGAAATGAGATAATTTAAACTGCAAGGAATTGATTTGAGTTGAGTTGAATTCAATTGTGATGAATTTAAATGGGCTGAAAGGAAGTGAATTAAAATCGATTGAACTTACTTGACTTGAACTGAATTGAATTGATTTGAATGGATTTAATGATTGATTGAATCGAATGAATTGAATTAATCTTAGTTGAGTTTAATTTAATTTAATTGATTTGAGCTGAATTTGGGACCACTTCGAACAACGTTCTGAGGTTGATCGATTTCACCACGGCACAAAACATAGTAGTTAGTAGCACCAGATTCCAGTACCTCGATATTAGTTAGGCCACCTGGTTATCCCTCGATCAATCCACCCGCAACCAGATGGATTTCATTGTGATTGACATTGATATAAAGTCTTCAAGTGGGATAGAACATTCCTTCTTTAGTCAGTTGGTGTTGTTGTTGTTGTTCAATGTGAATGAATACAATGAAAACCAATTTAACTAGGCATCACTTTAAGTGTTCTTACGACGCACATTGGGAAAAAACAGGCAAAAACGCTCGCATCGCCTGTTTTGAACTCTAGAATCTATAGTTTTTGCACTAGAGAACTGAAATTTCGCTACTATCTTTAGAATTCCTCATAGAATTGTAGGGTGTAATTTTTTTTCATTTCCTTTACCAGGAGCTGGTACCCTACAGTCGGAAGTTAAGAGTTTTAGAAATATGCATAATCAGAAGCAAAAAAAATAATTCAATATTTTGATAACTGATTCCAGTAGAAGATCAAAAATAAAGTTAAACGTGTTTTAGGATTTTTTAATTTTAGCACTTTTTTGCAGCACTGTTTATGTTTTCCGAGTGTATAACAAAAGATTTAATAACTTCGGAAATAAAAAAGATAAACGATTGAATTTTCGCATAACTGTTTCCCATAAGTAGAAGATGATTTATTCCAAAAATGAAAAAAATTCGCCCACGGCCACGCCTACTCTCCATACAGACTTTATTTTTAACAATATTAAAATAGGCTAAAATCATGTTGTCATGCATTAAAATGTTCTTAAGAGACACTTAACCCACTTTTATAAAAGTAGGCAAACTCTTTCTTAAAAAAATCGAAACTATTCATTTACTTTTATAAAGCACGGAAAAGGTTAACTGACAAGTATAACTTTCCTCACTAGAAGTTAAACTAATGACTTATTATGTATCTCAAGGGGTTAAAGAGGCATGTCACACCTATTTCCAGACAAAAGTATCCCGAAACGGACGGTAAATATTTAAAAGTTCATATTTTGAAAAATATCTTTATATGGCAACCCTGTTAAGAATGGGCAAACCACGCCCATTTTAGGCAATATGTTGTTCTCGTGATTTCCAAAGTGTTTGTACGAAATTTCAGTTTGGTGTCTCAACTTTTTCGAAAGGAATTGTGAATACCTTCCATCAGACAGACGAATTGGAAGACATATTAACAGACGGACATAGATAAATCAATGCGATATATATATACATATCTCAATTCTATACATTTAAATACATATTTATTCCTTTCAACAGCAGCCTTGCTGTTTTTCATACGTTATAGTTTTGCTCAGCAATTAAAAATATATCGTTGCTCACCACAACTGAGTACAAAAAGTGCTTGGGTTGGCATGCGAAAATTGCTCGCATTCATTTTGTTGCAGAACGTCGCAGATGAGTTTGGTACCATCAGTTAGCTGAATGTTCCACCTAATCAGTGTATACATATTTCGTTGAATGCTGTTGAATCTCAAAAGTTACAGTCCAGAGAAAATCCCGATTTTTCTCATTTTTATCAAAAAATTAGGCAAAGGTTAGATATATTTTTTTTGCCAAAATAAACATTTTTAAATACAATTTTTTTTCATATTAATTGCTTAGATATCGGTACCCCACATGTGAAAAATTATGGAATTTCATTAAAAAATGTAGATTGTACGGGCATTTGAAGACAGCCCTGTTAACGATATTTTGCTAGAAGTGAAAATAATTTAATAAAACGTTCAACTTTGAAAGGCTGTAAAGTCCAGGTCATGGGATGAAGGGACTTAAAAAGTTGATTTTCTATCTGGCTAGAGGATCTATATTACGACAAGTAAAAAAAAATATTCACATTCGCAACTTTTGAATTTGCTCCAATGCAAGCGTTTTTGCCTGTTTTTTCCCAATGTGCGACGTTTACATACACAAATCAATAACAAATGAAACCTGCTTCAATATTTGTTAACCATATTATTTTGTTTTTGCACACAAGTCACAGTATATTTTGTATGTATTAATGTTAATTTGTTCCCATATCTCCGCAGCTGGCGTACGCGTTCCTCATACCGCACGACTCCGATTGTAAGAATAGCGATAACGAAACACTGATTTCCAAGGAGAAATGCTCGTGGCTGTTGCGATTCAAGCGGAACTTGGGCAAATATCGCAACTTCTATGCGAGCCTCCTGCAGGAGGAGAATGCCAATTTCGCCGTTGAACTACAGGAATTATACAACACTGTGAGCATGGCACTGAATGAGCCCGATTTGAATAAAATGCATCGGCTGCTGTTCTACTCGATTTGGCTGGTGGAGCGCACCACCGATTTGGAGGATTATCTTTTGGCCAAAGGCATTGCCAATATATAATTGAAAGCTGCTACTCACAAATCATCAAAGTGTTAAATGTTAGCAGCATTTTAATTAACATTAATTACTATTTAATTAATTGTCGATGAATTTCTAAACAGTCAAATGTGGAAAATATTATGTATTGTTTAATCAGATAACATCATTTCGATGTAAAAGTGTTTTTAAATTGTCAGTAATTAATTATTACACGTAAATTGATTAGTCATTGATTAGTTATTTCCTAGCAATTATATTTATTCAAATGTAATTAATTTATAATTACTATTAAGTTCACTTATTATCATTAAGGACATTGTGAAGGAATTTAATGAATTAAATGATTATTTTGAAATTGACTATAAAAACAACAATTTATCATTTCAATGGTATTGAATATTTAATTAAGTTAATAATTAAACAATTAGTTAAATGTTAGTTCAAATGTTAGTATTTCATTTCATTTCAGTAATTTAGTTCACCATTAAACACTGATGCCAAATGTTTTGTTGTTCTTTAAATGTGATTTTAATCAAAATTTATTATAAAAATTGATTATTTCATTGGTATTGCAGTAATTTAGTTAACTATGAAACACTGATTATTATTTTTTAATATTAACAAACAGTTACATCATACATATTCTATTTAATAATAATTGTATATGGTAATTATAAAATAATTGATGAATTGAATTGAATTGAAAATAATCTGATGTCTGACTAATCTGACTAATAATAAATTAATAAATACTTAAATATTTAATATACTTTTCTATTAATAAATAATGATAGAGTCAATATAAATTAATGGCAGTTTTCGCTTATTAATTATATTTATAAATTAATTGCATACAATTCATTTTCCAATAATTAGTAACTACATTTTATTGTTGTTATCTAAGCAACCAACTAATTGGTGAATGCATAATTTTCGCCAATAACTCTTAGTATACAAGAGTTGGTTTTTTACAAAACTAACAACAACAACAATTTTTAATTAATAACTAAGAAATAATTCTAAATAAATCTGAGTTCCTAACTACTAAATTGTCTGAGTTACTAAGGGAATTAATTATTAAAAGTAATAGTATTAAAATAATAAAATTAAATAACTAATAATAATATTAATTAAATAATAATATAAAATAACTAATTATTCCGTAATAATATTAACTACGAAGAAATTATTTGACTAATTAATAATTTCTTCGTAGTTAGTATTATTGCCGAATAATTAGTTATTTATTTATTTAACCAAGAACTAATTACCCATTTGTCTTAGTGTTTTGTTAACAGTAACTAAAAACTAATTATCAATTGGTTTCAGCTATTTATTAACAAACTATGACTAAGATTTATATTTAAATCTTAGTTACTAACTAATTACAAATTATAAGCAATAAGTAATAACATAAAATAACTACGAACTAACGATCAATATGTCTTAGTTACTTACTAACAAAGAACTAATGATCAATGGGTTTTATCAATTTGTTAACAATAACTAAGAATATAATTATAAGTCTTAGTTGCTAACTTACTCAAAACAAATAAGCAATTAGTTATTCATTGTAATAATATTAAATAATTAATTTTTCGGTCTGTCGCTGTGCAAAGCAACCCTGCCGCTACGCGCCGTACTATAATTCAATCTGGCAACGACGGCCGCGATAATAACTTTTAGTCCAATCTGGCAACGATGGTCGCGATCATCATGGAAACCTTTAGTCCACTCGGGAAATTGCGAGAACGATCTGCGCGATGGCCGGACAGGTATAAAAGGCAGTCGGGTGCGGCGCAGCGAGTCAGTATGGTTTTGACAAGTAAAGTTGCCACACGGAGTAATTAAGCAAATACTTAAGTGTACGAACAGTATAGTGTAAACTGTGAATAATAAAGTGACTGTTGGTTTTTAATTGGCTGCGTTCGAATAAACAAAGTTGTTTCATTTTCAAATTGCACAATCCAGTGATACGTACTAGCCCACTAGACTTAGTATTCGTAACAATACTATGAAGTAATTATCAATTTTTCTTAGTTACAAACTAATGGTTAGTGGTTAAACAAAGAACTAATGGTTATCGGTTATAGTTACTAACTAACTAAAAACTAAAACAACTTATCACCTGATCTTAATTATTTGTTAGCTATAATTATCAATGAATTATCAATTAGTCTTAGATACTAACTAATTAAAAACAAAATTGCAATTAGTTATTAACGGTAATTATATAAAATAACTAATTATTCGGTAATAATAACTACGAACTAATTATTAATTAGTCTTAGTTATTAGTAAAGAACTAATTATCAATTGGTTTTAGTTATTTGTTAGCAATAACTACGAACTAAGATTTAGATACTAACTAATTAGAAACAAAATTGCAATTAGTTATTAACCGTAACAATATGAAATAACTAATTATTCGGTAATAATAATAACTACTAACTAATTATTATTTAGTCTTAATTACTAATTCAGAGCTAATTATCAACTGGTGTACTAACAAGCTTATAAACTAACTAAAAATTAATAAGCAATTAGCTATAAATTATTCATTAATATTAAAAGTACTAGTTATTCAATAATAATAACTACTACGAACTAATTCGCCGTGGCTCAGTTGGTTAGTGCGCGGTCCAGCGAGTCGCATGCAGAGCGACGCAAGATCGAATTCTGCATGTAGTAACACCTAAAAAAAATAACGGGAAACTCGTTTTCTCTTTCGGTGGCTGTCCTCTCAGCTGGAAATGGCAAACCTCTGAGAGTAAAAATTGCCTATGAAAAAGCTCCCAACCTGCCGTTCGGAACCGGCATAAAACTGTAGGTCCCTTCCACCCGCGTACAAAATTCACACGCACAACACGGGTGGTTGCGGGAAGCTAGGCCTTAGTCTCGCGTAAGCGGGCTGTCGTGCCAATCAATTAATTATTACGAACTAATTATTAATTAGCTTTTATTGGCAACTAACCTAGAACTAATTATCAATTAGTTTTAGTTATTAGTTATTAATAGTTATAGCATTGGCAAATGACTAATTTTTAGAAAATAATAACATTTGTGAATAATTAGTGAGTCCTTCAGCAAATACTTAACTGTATAAAAACTTTAACAATGCTTGCTGTATTATAATTATTTTATATAAACTTAATAACTAATACGCAATAAGTTATTACGCAAGTTTTCAATCACATTCAGATAAACTGAAAAAAATGCCAATCAGGTTTTTAACTGAAATCAATGCAAATATACTTTAACCCCAAATAACCAATAAATTGTTCATATTTATCAGGTGTACAACTTTGCTTCCGCCGTTTTTTCCAAAATTAAAAGCTTTATTGCGAAAAAGTGCTTACAGATGTATTATTCAAAGTATTGTCCGTCGCTAGCGACAACTTTCTCCCATCTTTCCGGCAATTTTCGGATCCCGGCTCGAAAAAAGGACTCCTCTTTTGACGCTATCCATGAAGCAATCCATTTTTCCAATTCTTCGAAGGATTGAAAATGTTGATCTGCCAGGCCGTGTGCCATCGAACGGAATAGGTGGAAGTCAGAAGGGGCGACATCTGGGGAATACGGCGGGTGGGGCAAGACTTCCCATTTCAGCGTTTCCAGGTACTTTTTGACCACTTTTGCGACGTGAGGCCGAGCATTGTTGTGTTGGAGGATGACTTTGTCATGTCGCTCTTGATATTGTGGCCGCTGTTCATCCATTTTTAAAACGTTGAAACCACTCCCGACACGTTCTTACACTCAGAGCAGCATCACCGTAAGTTTCTGAGAGCATTCGATGCGCTTCAGCTGCATTTTTTTTCGAATTGTAACAGAAAAGTAAAACTTCCCGCAAATGGCGAGAATTGGGCACATAAACGGACATTTTCGAGCGTGAATAATACGAAAACAAGAACAACTGTCACTGAAACGGCGATGACAATTCGTTAGGCACTGTCCACACTCACTTTAAAGGCATTACCATCTATGTATTTCAACCAGCCTCAGCCGGTACAGCCACCTATCGGAAAACGACGGAAGCAAAGTTGTACACCTGATATTTTAATCTAATGGATGAATTTCTCAATCAATGCATAGAATTTAATACACAGTAAACAATTTTCTTTTTTGCGTTTAGTATCACGATAAACAAAATGGCCGACATTCTTCTGACTTTAGGACGAGGTTTGATATTGACCGCCACAGCAACACAACCACTGACGTCCGAAACCAGAACACAATGCAGAGCTGCAATTTTATGCCCCGAACACATAGACGAGGTCAGCTAAACGGCAGCATTAATGCTTTGTAAACATGAATATTTTTCACCTATTGACATCGAGTCCCTCTGAGAGAAAAAGCCAGGCGTGTAACTGCGCCACTCTGACAGAGTCGGCTGATATTTTTTAAATAAACACTGCTAAACTTAAATAATACTTAATTGAATTTATTTTTCTACTCTTTTTAGTTCATTTCACACCGTCATGCGGGCTGTATTATTAACGTACATAATCAGGACTCAAACAATCAATGAACCCCACCTCCGTGGGATATTAGCTTCGCCTTTAATTTTGAAACATCTTTATATGAAGTAGGACTGCCTTCATAAACCAGACGATCGTAGTTTGGTGAACATCAGTAAATTTATTCTTAATATTTTCATCATAGCGGTGTCCCTTAACAAATTTGACTTAAGTATGAATTATATCTTTACATGTGTTTTAATAATAATCATCAGCATCCTCATCAGCATCCTCATCAACATAATTTTCATTTTCCTCAGTTAGTCTTACGTAGACCTCCAACATTTTTATAAATTTCTCAATATCGATAACAACCACATTGGGGTTTGATAGATCAGGGCAATAGGTTGGTGATATCGTCGCCAAACTAATTATATCTGTCGCAAGAGGTGACGTTGCAACTGTTGTGGGAGAAGACGCTGGAACTGTTGTGGGAGAAGACGCTGGAACTGTTGTGGGAGAAGACGTTGGAACTGTTGTGGGAGAAGACGCTGGAACTGTTGTGGGAGGAGGCGTTGGAACTGTTGTGGGAGGTGGTGGTGGAACTGTTGTGGGAGGAGGCGTTGGAACTGTTGTGGGAGGTGGTGGTGGAACTGTTGTGGGAGGAGGCGTTGGAACTGTTGTGGGAGGTGGTGGTGGAACTGTTGTGGGAGGAGGCGTTGGAACTGTTGTGGGAGGTGGTGGTGGAACGGTTGTGGGAGGAGGCGTTGGAACTGTTGTGGGAGGAGGCGTTGGAACTGTTGTGGGAGGTGGTGGTGGAACTGTTGTGGGAGGAGGCGTTGGAACTGTTGTAGGAGGTGGTGGTGGAACTGTTGTAGGAGGTGGCGGTGCAGTAGTCGTAAAAGTGAGAATTGTCATTAAAACTTCCGCTATAACACGTAACGCATCTTTCTTTTGTTGAAGAGTTCCCTTGCTCATGGTGTAAAGTTTATTGGCTGCGTCCTTTAGTGCCTGTCCATGTTCTGGTAATAAGTTATCTTTTTTAATCAAATCAGCAGCAATAATCAAGGCTTTTGTAATTTGCTTATTCACGTCTTCCAGTTCTTTGAAATATTTTAAATAGTCTGCAATGATAGTATCCGGACCCGAACCATTAACGTATTCCTTCAATTTTAAACGCCACTCATTCATCTCAAGGTCGCCTGGTGAAGACGCATTCGGAATGTAGGTATGGCGTTCAAGTGCATCAACGACCTTTTGTAAATCTAAATCTTTCTTCACATGCTGTACAGAATTTGTGCAAATATTACGTAAAAAATCGCGCAATTTCTTTGTCTACTCTTATATTCACCTTAAATGCGCCGTAAACTGGTTCAACTGCCATCAGCAACAGTGTAAAGGCGAACAGCAACAAGGACCAATCTATCGTAGTCGTTCTCCCAACAAGCTGGCCCATAGCGTACCGTAATCACACAAAGCAAACTATAACTTCTGCGATATATGTGTATGGCTTTTATACACGACTCGAGCGAGACCAATTGCATTTAACGCTCATGCTGGCAGAAAAGCTATTACGCGTGCATGAAGTTGACGTGGACCAGTGTGAAAATCACAAAATTTACCTAATAATTGCAATTCACATCGCCTAAAAAGCAAAACGTAAAGCATTCGTTTTGGTCAAAAAAGAATCGGACTAAACGATGCAGTTTCGTACGGGTTTCGGCACTTTCGGTTGGTTATTTTATAACATCGTCATGGTTGTTCCGGGTGACGAAAAAATTCTGAAACATACATGGTCTCTACATCTTTAAAACTGAAAACTGTCTGGCCAAGGCTTGACACTATTAATCAATTCTGAAGATACTTTAAAGACATTCAAATTGTCGCTGTTTTGGTATTTTTTTTTGCCTGAAGTCAAAGTATCTTCGACATTGGTTTCATCGCTGATGTTTCGCTGCAACATCGACTCAAAACCAGTAATTCGATATGTGGGCATGAGGCGACATATGGAACTGAGTCGCAGGTAGCTTACATGCTACAACATCAAAAAAGTGACAGTGCTCCGAGGTGCTTTCCTGCAGAAACGATACCCATCGATATCGATATTCTGGTAAACGAATCACACTGCTTGGGCGCGAAGACGCAGCTTGATGACCGATGACCAAGAGCGCTGTCTAATTTCGAACATGTTCAAGTGAACGAGCCGCGAACCTGAAACAGTGAGTTACGTTTTGATGCAGTTACTGATCGGACGTGACCGCTTTCAGGTATGTAACCTTCAACGCCCAGCGGTTCGAGCGAACGTGTAGATTCGACTAGAAATTATCATGGACGTAATGCTGAGTTCGGAACACCGCCACCACTATCACCAATGGCATGAAATTATCTTTCTAATAAAGTCAGATTACAGTTTGAAATTATGTTATCTCAGTATTTGATTTCATTTTAAAGTTCTACACCTCTACAAAAAACACCCTTCACAAGTTTGAATCGATGTGATTTAAAACATAACAACAATAACATATAAGCTGTATAGTGTTGTTCGGTTAGGAAGCAAATTTGAAGACAATTTTATAGGGCAACGACAATGTTTCACGTTGAATTTGAAACCTAACTACATTCGCAGCCTAGTGGATTTTATGCCGTGGCCGAGAATTGTCGATAATGAAATATCGGTGGTGGAAACTGTAGATACGATTTTAAGCTCAACACTAGAAAGACCATTGCAGTCATTTTGACTATTTTTAATTTTTAAGTATCTGCATTTTCTTTAGTATTTCTTTCAACTTTGGCTTTCATTTTTTTGATAGTGAAAAATTTTGAATTTTTATTAGCCAACTTTTACTTTTCGAGATATCAGCGAATATGATATGAAGTCTTTGTTAGTATGGAAAACTTGCTTTCTTTCTAGTGTTAAACTCAAACCACACTGATATCGATGCTATTAGGAAACCAACATCCAACAGAATCTCAAATCGGTATCAAGGGAATACGACGATCGAGTTGTTCAGTCTCCACAGACCCGTTCATAAATTGTAGCCCCACGAATAACATTGTATATACATTTTTCTTCATTTATTGTGTAGTAAGGTATTTAAATGGAGATACGATGTGTGATTTTCAAGTTGCTTGCAATGATTCTTTAGACAGGCTCGCAAATCTTTTTAACTTAAAAGTAATGTTATCGACTAATCTGTCCAATCTGACCACCAATCGAGTTTGCATTTTCAATTATTTTTTTAATTAAAGCATCTATATCGTAATCTGATATTACGGTTGTAGGCTTTTTAGTTGTAGTTTTTTTTGTGGTAGTAGTACGTTTGGTAGTAGTAGTACGTTTGGTAGTAGTAGTACGTTTGGTAGTAGTAGTAGGTGTAGTAGTAGTAGTAGTAGTAGGTGTAGTAGTAGTAGTAGGTGTAGTAGTAGTAGTAGGTGGTTTAGTTGGTTGCGCTGTTGTCCGATTCATATTATCCTGAATTATAGTTTGCACTTTCAAAGCAAGATTGTCCAGAAGAATTTGCAGTTCAGTCAAAAATTTGTCAAGGTCAACTGATGTTATGGGTGCGTGAGCTGAGGTAAGTCCATTAATTATATCTTGTATAAGCTTTTTCATAAAGTCTGCAATCGTAGAAGATGGGCCATTAGGGGTTTCGTGGATATTGGTATGAAACAATTTGTTAACCAAATCCAATACAGTTGCTTTAAAATCGTCTAACAACTTTTCTAAATCAGCCATTGTCGAAGCATCCACCATGTTCGCAGCTTTCTTTATTTCGTCTTCCATTGCTTTGAAAAACTTTTCCAAAATTTGTTTTAATGAATCAATTGGAACTCCACTTGTTGTCGGCGCCATAGTTGCAATTGCTGTTGTTGTTGTTTGTATGGTCGTCGTAGTTCTCTCTTTTTCTTTCTGTATCGCCAGTTTAAACCTCATAGCGATATTGTCCAGAAGAATTTTCAGATAAGCCAAGAACTTGTCAAACTCTTTTTGTGATATGGGTGTGGCATTTGCGGCCAGTCCGTTTGTTATTTCATTTCCTAAGTGATTGATAATATCATCTAAACATTCAGTAGGAGATGAGGAATCAGTATTGTTCCAAGGGGTTTGAGGGATGGTACAACCGAAAATCTTGCTAATGTAATCCAATACTCCTGCTTGTAAATCTTTAAACAACTTTTCTAAATCCCCTTTTTCCAAAGCATTCAAAATGTCTTTCACGACTTTCTTCATATTGTCTTTCACTCTTTCGAAAAACTCCTCCATACGTTGTAAAAATGAATCGAGTGAAGTTCCTTGTACTGGCGATGAATATTGCGGCGACGTAGTTGCAATTGCTGTTGTTGTTGTTTGTATGGTCGTCGTAGTTCTCTTTGATTGTTCGTGCATCGCCAGTTTAAACCTCATAGCGATGTTGTCCAGAAGAATTTTCAGATAAGCCAAGAACTTGTCAAACTCTTTTTGTGATATGGGTGTGGCACTTGTGGCCAGTCCGTTTGTTATTTCATTTCCTAAGTGATTGATAATATCATCTAAACATTCAGTAGGAGATGAGCAATCAGTATTGTTCCAAGGTGTTTGAGGGATGGTGCAACCGAAAATCTTGTTAATGTAATCCAATACTCCTGCTTGTAAATCTTTATGCAACTTTTCTAAATCCCCATTTTCCAAAGCATTCAAAATGTCTTCCACGGCTTTCTTCATATTGTCTTTCACTCTTTCGAAAAACTCCTCCATAAGACGTAAAAATGCATCGAGTGAAATTTCTACTATTGGCGAAGTAGGTGAATGGCTAATTGCTGTTGTTGATGATGTTGTCGTGGTTGGTGTAGTTGTCGTAGTTGGTGTAGTTGTCGTAGTTGGTGTAGTTGTTGTAGTTGGAGTAGTTGTTGTAGTTGTTGTAGTTGGTGTAGTTGTTGTAGTTGGAGTAGTTGTTGTAGTTGGTGTAGTTGTTGTAGTTGGTGTAGTTGTTGTAGTTGGTGTAGTTGTTGTAGTTGTCGTAGTTGGTGTAGTTGTCGTAGTTGGTGTAGTTGTCGTAGTTGGTGTAGTTGTTGTAGTTGGTGTAGTTGTTGTAGTTGGTGTAGTTGTCGTAGTTGGTGTAGTTGGTGTAGTTGTCGTAGTTGGGGTAGTTGTCGTAGTTGGTGTAGTTGTCGTAGTTGGTGTAGTTGTCGTAGTTGTTGTAGTTGGTGTAGTTGTCGTAGTTGGTGTAGTTGTTGTAGTTGGTGTAGTTGTTGTAGTTGTACTATTACACCGTCTTTTCTGAATCTCAATTGCGAAATTCAAAATGCTATTCTCCAAAAATATTTCGAAAAAAGTCAAGCACCTGTCATAGTCAGTTGATGTCAAGGGGACTTTAGTTAATTCAATTCCTTTAGTTATAACTTGTATAAGATTTTCTATAAGTTTGTCAATGGCATCATTAGTTGATGTGGAAGAAGTTAAGCTTCCAGGAGTTTCTGGGACCGGACAATTACAAACCATGCTAACGGAATCCGATACAACTGTTTTTAACTCTTTTAACAAATTTTCTAAATCACTAATTTTCAAATCATTTAAAAGTTCCACCAGTGGCTTCTTTACTTGGTTTTCCAATATATTTGAAGCTTGTCGTATAAAATCGTTGACTATTGGTTCTAGGGTCGTCGAAGTAGTGGGTAGTGTTGTTGCAATTACTGTCGTTGTAGTTGACAATGTTTCTATTGCCGCTACAGTTTTAAAAGCTTCATCAGTTATTCTATTCATGTCTGCAAGACTTCCATCGAAAAGATGTTTTTGTAGTTGTTCAATTTGCTCCTCGATTGTTGCTTTTAAATTTTCAGGTAGTGTCGAATTTTCCTTATACTTTAAAAGAGAACCGAGCAATTGTCGCACAAGTTTTCGGCGATCAGCACGCGCCCTCACAAACTCCTCATATTCTTTTATCGTTTTATCAAATTCTGACTTATCGGCTGTGAATAATTTTTTCAATTTCGCGACCCAAGCGTTGTGTTCAACGGCGGCTGCATTCGTTTCAGGACCAATTTCTTTTTCGGTTTCCAATATATTTGCAAGGTGATCTAAGTCCTCTTTTTCCTTCAATGTTTTTATGGAAATAAAAAGAAGGTTGTTCTTCGATCAGAAATTGCATTCCATGCGTTAAAATCTCATGGAGCAAAGTTGAACAATTCAATTCGTGTACAAAAATTTTCGCTGCCATATTTACCAGTCCTTGGGATGTTTGTATCGTCATCACTAATAGGGCACACAACAGCGCGGAAAGTTGCCATTTTCGAGTGGAGGCCATGTTTGAATTTTAAAATCAATCGATATCGAACCAAACAAACAGCGATCGCTTGCGCAACTGTATTTTCTTCAATTCGTGCTACCGGATTTTATGCGAAATTGCGTCGGTGAAGATCAAATGTTTCCCCATAACATAGAACATTTTCTCAAACGAAGGTGTGACGACCGGAAAATACAACATGAAAATCGATTCGCTACCAAATCTAAAGTAAATTACAAGGAATGCAAATGCCGATAAAAAAAAGAGCCCTACAACTGGTCGAGTGGTTCCGATGGTTTTTCATACATCGCCAGCGTGATGGTGTTGCCTGTTGCCATATGGGTACATGCCACTTTGTGGATACCTGAAATATTATGCATTTTTCGTTGGTCCTTAAAACAGTTTACAGTCTTAGGATATAAAAAAAATATTGTATGTTTTCCAATAAATAAAACTGAATGTTGTAAGTTTCAAATAAAGAGGTATACACATTTTTTTAACATCGCTTCACATAAAAAAAGATGTTATTTCTCAACATAGTTTCCATTCAGCTCAGGGTTCTCAAATATCTGTTTCAGTGATGACCTCTTTATTCGAGTCAAATCTCTTATCGCCGAGCCATTTCTTCCGGTTGGGTAACAAGAAATGCGACTAAATCTGGAGAATATACTGGTTGGGTTAGCAGTTCGCAGCCCAATTGATGGAGTTTTGCCATAGCGACTACACACATGTGCGCTGGTGCGTTGCCCTGGTGACCCTGGTCCGGGTTTTTATTCGCCAAATGCGGCAGTTTTTACTTTAAATCGGCGTCGAATCGATCAAACAGCAATCGTTTTATCCTCTTGAAGGTATTCGGTGTGAATGACACTGTATGCATCCCAAAAAACTGTAGCCATGATAAACATCGCCAAACACTCCCTTGAAGTCGTCACGCGTTAGTCGAGTATGAGCAATCGCGACACCCATTGCGCGGATAGCTTTTTTATGTCCAAATATTCACGCAAAATGTGAGGTACCCGCTTAGTTGAGATGCCTGCAGCTTCAGCCAGCTCACAAAGTTTAATTCTCCGTTCATCCAATATCATTCCATGGACTTTATCAACCATTTCTGGCGTGACAACCTCTTTGGGCGACCTGAACGTTCGGCGTACGACCACAACAGTATTCGGTACACCAATTCTTAACCATTTAATTTTATGATGCAGAGTCCCCTTAGTATCAATCGATATATATATATATATATATATACAAACCTTGGGCCATAATAAGCTTAATATTCTTACGAACCAATATCCAGAGATAGCAATACCGAGAAACACAATCACACCGAAGTTCAGGTTTATCAAGAGATTCAAAACCGAACTTAGCAACAAACGGAACTGGGTAGGGATATCAGAAACGTATCTGATAAACCAGTACATGATAACCTGGTACACGGATGGATCCTTTACGGATGAAGGTACCGGGATTGGTGTATATGGGCCGAGGACTAGATACTCGGAACCCACGGGTAAGCACACAACAATATTTCAAGCGGAAATATACGCTATTGAAAGGTTTGCTTACTTCAACTTAGCGAGGAACTACCGGAATGGGAGAATTGCGATCCTGTCTGATAGCCAAGCGGCAATCAGGGCACTAAGCCCATACCAGGTATCCTCGAAACTGTTTTTTTTTTGTTTGTTCTTGTTCACTCCTCTCGGGAGCATAGGGCCTCTACAAGACAGCCTTGTGTTGGTTACATTAATCAGTTGTGTTGTTCTGCCAGGGTAGATGATTGGCCTGCCGCAGGTAGTCCTAAGTGATGGAATCATCTAACGCCGCTCAGGAACGTCGCCTCCGCTCGTAGCGCCATCTGTTGTGAGGAGGTTACAGCAGAATGGTTGGGGACCTCGCTAGATCAGGTTGGTGCGCGCTGTTTTCGCAGTTGTCCGCTTCCCCTTGCAGATGTCGCTCGTGCGCCTGTTTTGCGTAACTGTTTACTTGTTTTGCTTTTATCAGCCGCACAGCGCATAATTGCGCTGTTCTATTGCGTGGAAGTAAGTGGAATAGGAATAATTGGGTTGGGAATCAATGAACTTGGATATGTTGCAGGGTTTTTAGGAAAATTTAGAGAACAGGAAATATCGGAAAAATTGGATGGAAAAGTGCGGGGAACGTGCACACGGCGGGAGTTGAACCCACGACCTCTGGGATGACAGTCTAGTGTACTCACGCTAGGCTATCGAGGCTACTGGTGATAGAATAGTATGAAATGAGGCGGGCGACGAACTGGCAAGAAGGGGCGCCTCAACCCCATTCGTTGGCCCAGAACCTTTTTGTTGCCTGGGAAAGGGAGCTTTATCAATCCTAACCAGGAAAGACGAGATAATCAGCAGGAATAAATACTGGGACATTCAACCAGCTCTGGAACATTCCAAGGCGATTATCGGGTCATATAGTAGGAATAGATTCGAGGAATGTATGAGTTTTTCAAAGAAAAACCTGAGAATCATTACAGGTATCATGACAGGGCATTGTAGGTTGAATTATCACCTCACTAAACTATGAATCCGTGCAAACGAACATTGCAGGTTCTATTCGCAGGAAAATTAAACTGCAATGCACATACTAGGAGAATGCCCTATACTTATGCATGATCGGAAAAAACACCTTAGTTAATAATAATAATAATAATCAATCGAGCCTTTCCTTGGTTTCGGTAATGGTTTTCTTACACAAATAATATTGTTTTATTCACACACGAAAATCACTTTTTTCCATTTATGACGAAGTTTTCAAAGTTGTCTGCTTTCAATGACTATCAAAAACAAATTATTCTAAAAATTTGAATATAGCCAACTCAGAGATCGTATTTGACGGTAGTAGGGTTGCATTTAAAAGTACTACGCGGGATATTAATAGAGGTATCTGTTAATTCGTGCGGTTTTTTTTCTTGGAAAATTGAAGCTTTATTGTGAAAAAATGGTTACAAATTTAATATTCAAAGTATTGTCCATCACTAGCTATAACTTTTTCCCATTTTTCTGGCAATTCACGAATATATATATATATAGAGTCCTAAAGCTCCGCGAGGGAGCAAAGGGCCGCAACGAGTTTCCTCCATTCATTCCTGTCAAGCGCCAGCATCTTGATTTCGCCCCAGGTTTTGCTTAGGCTTATTATCTCTGCTTCTTGGTTCCTCCTCCAGGTTTGCGCGGGTCTGCCCCTTCGGCGGCTGCCTTGTGGGTTCCAGTCGATTGCACTTCGTGTAATGTCGTTCGGTGGTCTTCTCAACACATGACCAAGCCAGCCCCATTTCCTTTTTGTAATTTCTAGACGCATTGGTGTTTGGTTTGTTTTGGCCCACAGATTAGAGTTAGAGATAGTGTCGGGCCAATAAATGCGCAGAATTGTGCGGAGGCAGCGGTTCACAAATTCACGAATACCCTTTCTGAAAAGTTAGGCCGGCTTTTCCGCTATCCACGAATAGATCCAATTTTTGACTTCATCATAATTGGAGAAGTGCTGGTCAGCCAAGCCATGTTGCATTGATCGAAAGAGATAGTAATCGAATGGTGCAAGGTCTGGACTATACGGCGGCCGGACTATTCCGGGCGTTTTTCGCGCAGTGTTCGACTCAAACGTATGAATTGTCGTCGGTAGACTTCCCCTGTGATCGTTTCATTCGGTTGCAACAGCTCATAATAGATCACACACAGCTGGTCCCACCAAATACACAGCATAACCTTCAGGCCATGAATATTCTTAACGGCCGTCGATGATGATGCATGGCCGGGGTATCCTTACGTTGCTCGACGTTTTGGATTATCGTAATGGACCCAGTTTTCATCGCCAGTGACAATACGATGAAGCAGTTGTTCACACGTGAAAAATCGTCGTTCGACGTCTTTTGGCTTCAATTCATACGGCACCCAATGGCCTACCTTCCGGATCATTCCCATTGCTTTTAGACGATCGGAAATGGTTTGTTGAGCGACGCCAAGTGATTTTGCAAGTTCTCCTTGCGTTTGGGATGGATCTTGGTCGAGCAATGTCTCCAATTCGTGATCTTCAAACTTTTTTGACTGTCCGGACCGTTGATCGTCCTCCAAGTCAAAATTGCCACTTTTAAACCGTGCAAACTACGTACGCACTTCCACCAAAATACGATGACTTTCGGCAGCCTTTATCTTCACATTGAAGTAATGAAGAAGTACTCGCCCAAAAACACTTTATTCGGCACAAAATTCGAAATTTTCAGAGTAAAAAAAAGTATTGTAAAAGTATAAATGACACATACTGATTCTGAAACTATATGACAATAGCTTACCAACACATATTTGGAAAGGTGAATCACTGTTCACAAAATCAAGTTACGCCATCTGTTAGAAAACTGCATGAATTAACCGGTACCCCTTTAAAAAAAATCACTGACTTCTCAAACTGTCCTCGTAATGCCAACAGTCTCTGCAAAAAATTCTGGGTAAAAATTAATGCATTTTGAAATATTTGCAACAAATTTGCTTCTTTATGAAATTGTGATGATCTATTTTCTATTTAAACATTCAACTTCAAGTTAAGAAATTAATCGTTTCGAGGCATTAAACATAGTTTCACCTATCGACGCCGAGGAATTGCTCAAGTTTAGCTGTTGCCTATCTTTTTCTCTCTCTTGGTCCGAATAGTAAATGTGTAAATAGTACATATATACTAAATACCTTTTATTATATACACCAATGGATGGATAACAGCAATGGACTTAATATCAAATTGATAATTGTCATCATTGCGATGGTTAATTGCAAAGAATTGCAATTGAAATCGTGCGCTGACCAATCAGCACTTTCGACAATCGCATCTAGCAATTCGACAATATCGATCCTCGACAGAAAAACAACAACACAGCACAACACATGATTGACGTGGAAAAATAAGATCAAAATAATTTCATTCAGTCGGCAATTGGTTCCACACAACACAACATTACATCGATATTTTTATAAATGACGCAAATGTGGAAATGGAACTGGTGGAAATTTCAAAATAAAAAGAAACGACTTTCAATTTTAAATAAGTCACACGTCAACTCTATTTAGAAACGATTTGAAACACCGAATTTTGATTGGCCGACAGTTTAATTTGAATTTTCGCAAGTTTTACTAAACACTATTATATTAAACTCAAAAAGTGATGTTGATCGTCCCACTGTTCCTACAAAAAAATTGACATGTTGGCATAATTTCAGTGACATCATGAGTGTCGCTGTCAAATTATCTGTCTCGAATGTCGTAAACTTATATTTAATAAACCTTGATTTCGATACATATGTATAATTGTTTGGCCCGACTAACTGGGTGAAATATAAAATTTGAATTGTAGAATCATTTTAGAAAATTATTCACCGCTAGGAAGTGACTTTTTGAAATTCGGGTTCTAAAGGAGCAAAGCATGGGTAAAGATGGTGTATGAAAAAACGTAATTTAATGGGTCTATTGATTGATGAAAATACTCCAAATAAAAAATAATTCAACACGTAATTTTCAATTTTACGAAAATACAAATTTAAAAGATTCCAAAATGTGTTAAGGCTCGCATACGGGAAGATTATGAAAAACCATGAACCGATGGGCCTATTGGCTTCAAAACTGGTCAACACACTTGAAATCAAAAATAATTCGACACATAATTTTTCATTCTTTTAAATCAAAATGTAAAGAGATAAACCAAGGGTTGAAAATTTGTAAATTGTGGTGTGTGTTGTAAAATTTATGGTTTTTTGACTTCAAATAAAAGAAATATTTGGACTTGTGTTTTCCTTTTTTTCGAAAACCTAAATCTGACGAGGTCAACGATGGGTTAAAACTGTGTATGGAGAAACTGTATAAAACATAAATTAATGGGCCTATTGAATCCAAATGAGAAATAATAATAAAAAATAATTATAAAATCAAAATCTGACGAGTCAAATATGGGTTAAGTGAAATGGTTGTATGGTGAAATCATTTACTAGGCATATAGACTTCAAATAAGATGAAAGAACTTCACATTCATTATCAAAGGATCAAGAGAAATATAATTCTTTGGGACTTGACTTCAGACTTGCGTGCAAAGTAGCCGAATCCAGCTAGTAAAACATATTTAAAATAAAGTGAAATCATCTTTTTTTATTGGATTAAATAATTTCAACTCTGTAGTTAAGAATTTCGTATATTGAAAGAGATAATGAAAAATTAAAAACCATTATTACCAAACAACCAAATCAATACAGTGTAAAACATGCACCGAAGGATACTAAATCCTTTGGCCAAGTTTCGTGTCACTTGTGATATTTTCAATCTCTGAGTCGATAATTAATTAATTATTCATTCACGTCATATTATCTTTATTCGAATCATTAAGAACATGAAATATGAACTGTGGCTACGTAAAAATAACGAATACTTGCATACAAACAGTTCAGATCAGTGACCGGGTATCTCAATTCCGGCTGCCTCTACTAGAGCATAACGTCGCAGGACGCCTATGAGCTTGTGTATTGGCACCATCATACCGTTATAAGAGGGGTTTG
This sequence comes from Melieria omissa, assembly GCA_963971225.1. Taxonomy (NCBI): domain Eukaryota; kingdom Metazoa; phylum Arthropoda; class Insecta; order Diptera; family Ulidiidae; genus Melieria; species Melieria omissa. The sequence continues at coordinate 103,398,467 of OZ020267.1, read as the reverse complement.
GTGAGATTGATGAATGGTCCACAGCATCGGCCACGATTGCATGTAAGTTATCGAGTAGGTTCTGTTTTTCCTCATTATTGGCCGTGCGGACTGCACGGCGCAACAGTCGCTCTTGGCCTCGTAGTATTGATTTGAGCGGCGTGACGGAAGATTTCCACTGCTTAACCAGGCCGAGGGTTTGGGTTAAGTGTTCACTGAGTTGGGCATGTTTTCTTCGATATTGCAAGAAGTCTTCTAGGACGCGATCGACCTTTAGCGTCTGTAACGGTGTCACCAATTCGCAATACTTGTCTGGTATCCCAGCAACCACTTCTTTCAATTTTAAATGCCACGTATTAAACTCGACATCAGCCGGCGTTTTTGGTGAATCAATTAAGGGCTCTTCGGCAAGTATTTCATTGATATTATCTCTAGCCTTGAGCAAATGGATCAGTATCTGCATAGCATGGCATAGAATAGAACAAAAAATTAAGCAAACTTTGAATGGAAGTTTTGCAATTCAAGCACTTACCGGATTGTCCTCATTATCGCAAACGGCCAACGCCAGCAGACCACACAACGACAGCCAAAAACTTATTCTCGGAACGAACATCACTTACGCCCTCAAAATTTGCGACTAATTTTTTTGCTAGACGCGCGTGCGACTTTTATACAGCAGATATCGAACCAGAAAATTGGCAATATTTCACAGTAACGCCTGTACGGCGAATTTGCCACACGCTCGAAAAAAAAATACACTTTCGTTATGTAAAAATGAAGCAAACCAAAAAACCTATATATACGTAGCTGAAGAACGCCATAAATCGCATACACAGGGTGTACCGTTATCGGTTATGTCAAGATTTATTCTTCAACATACTTCATGTGATTTTCTAAAAACATGCACATACACAACATGCTGCACAATTGCAATTTCGCTTCCCAACTGCAGCGAAAGAGATGTCTTCCATTTGAAAAAGTTTTGAAGAATCATTGCCGTCAAAAACTCGACTGTTATTGGCGTAGATGGCGTTATATTTCCATTTTAATCGAATAACACACGCAGTCACATACATACATATTGTGATTTGTTTTAATTGTAACCAATTCAGTACTGTGCACACTTTAAGGAAGTGTTTGGGAGAGTGCGCCGGCCAAGGCACCAAGGCGTTAGGTTTATGAAAGACCATATTAGTACAGCTACGCAGTTCACCAGCGACGCGAGGGCCAAGCGGGCCTTAGCGAAAAAACAGCGCCCCAAACCGTTCTTAGCAAAGTCCCAAACCATCCTGCTGTCACCCACTCTACACATCAGATGGCGCTTTGAGCGGTAATTTTTGGCCGCCTAAGCGGCTAGACTACAAGTTGAGGACGTCTGTCCACGCCAGCAGCCAAAACAGCAAGAGACGGAAACAAGGAAATGGCGATCCAAGCTTGCATTCGCAGGCGTTTAAAAGCGCGTGTTGCCACATCGTTCCCCGCCTGATGGTGCGAAGGATCGGAGGAGTCGTTCCTAATCACCTACAATGGAAGTAAAACGCAACGTAACAGTGGTCTGTTCATTTCTGGAGGTCCTATGCTGCCGAGAGGAATGAACAAAGAAGGAAATTAAAAATTGCCAAGATGATCCGTTCATTTCTGGCGGTCCTATGATGCCGAGAGGAATGAAAAAGGGAACAAATTAAAAATTGCCAAGGTGATCCGTTCATTTTCGGGTTAGAAGAGATTCCCAAACATGACGTAAGTCACTGCTAAACATTGCTAGGAACACGCACATTGTTACCGAATGTTTTTACATCGACATCGACAACATGCCGTCGACTTAAACCGTTATCAACTACTTGATTACAATAAAAGCGGCAACCATAACACCACAAGCACACATTTTGTACGCCTTATCACAACTCTTAGCCTATTTGGGCACTTTTCTCGTCTCAGCAAATAAACAATAAATCTCTTACTTGGTTTGAAGTTCCTTTTGAATAAGTTTTCTATCACTGAATATTTTGTGTTAATCACTTGGCCTGTTTTTTCGGTAACGTTGCTCTATCAAAGTCAAACTTTTATATACTCGTCTAGAGTATATGTATAGTGTTTTTGTTTTTGTATTAAAGAGCTGAAAAACGGTATCCAGTTTGTCTAGGCACGCAATTGACACGTTCGACTTGTAAATGAACGGTTGTATGAATTAGCAGCGTCAGCAGGTAAATCGATTTGGTCACTGTTCGAGTTCTGTGCTGGACACGAATCATATTTTACGAATCGAACATAGCACAAATCGATCAGTTTTGCTAATCAAGCCATTTAATTAAAATGAAGCTTTGCCAATTGCAGCTTTTTAACGTTCAGTTTTCCATGCAAACACAATTTAACTAAAATTCTCATTATAGTGGAACATTATAGGCGGAAAGTGAGAGAAACGAAATAACCGTAATAGTTTTTCTTGCTCACATTCATAAGCGATTCAAACAGAGTCAGGAGCGCAGAGAGAATTTCATTTTGGGAAACATTCGTACCCAACTTTTGAGTCCAATAAAATTTGAAAACATATTTGGCTCGTAATATATAGTTAGGTTAGGTTTAATCCCCCCACCCTCCTCCCCGCCACTTGCGTTCTTCACTGTACGGCATTTGTAGGATCTAGTGTTCGACCGAATATTCGGTTTCAGTTTCGGTTCGGCCCAAAAAGGTGGTTTTGGTTTCGGCCAAACAAATGCCCGAACGGCCGAAACCGAAACATTCTGGAATATTTTTTATATTTTATTGTGTAGCGAGTGAACAACCGAGCAAGCAAATCTACGATCACGGCAATACACTCGCTGGTGTGCAGCATAGATAAAACACTGGACACCAAAGGCATCGCTCTTTGTACCTTAATGGACATTGAAGGAGTCTTCGATAATGCCAACTTTCAATCAATATTTTTAGGCCCTCGCGAATAGAGATACTAACCCAAAAATAACCAAATGGATAGGAAAAGTCCTTAGCCAAAGAACGGTTGTCTTGAAGAAGTACACTATAAACTTCCCGATTAGGGAGATGAGGAGCAACAATCCAGTATGGTTAAACGACGACTCACAAAAATGGTACACCGAAGGCGCAACAACTTTTGCTGGTGTAGGGGCTGGCTTTGTGAGACCAACAGTCAAAACATTCTTTTCACTAAGCAACAACACGTCCATATTTCAAGCTGAACTCTTTGCAATAATAAAAGCAGTTCGGATCATCACCAAAGGCAACTCCAAAAGAGCAAAAATTACAATACTCGCCTTCTCATCGAAAACCCTCGTGGATTGCCACAAGGAGCTTAATAACCTAGGTACACGGAATCGTGTAGTTTTGGTTTGGATGTCGGGGCATGAGGGCCATGAAGGCAAAGAAATTGCGGACGAATAAGCCTAAAATAGCGCAGAGAACCCATTCACAGGGCCAGCCCCAATGTTCGGGTCTGGCAAAAAAGACCTGAAACAAGACATTCAAAACTGGACGCAAACAGAAATAGTAGTAGCAGTAAGACCCAATTGGGAATACACTACTTTCATGGGAAAAACCTTACTCAGAAGAATTTTCTTCTCTTTGCTTTGCGTTATATTGAAATTTCAGCGCTTTAACCTCTTCACAGAATATATCGCCTAAATTTTACCAAAGAAAACTCTATTGCGACGATCATGTAGCTCGCTTTGCGCCGCTGCGAGCCCCCTAAAAGAGGCAAAACAACACTGAATAGGCATTGAACCACAGCAGCAGCATTGCATACTTTTAGGAGGCATGGGGGGTAGTTTTGAAGAAATTATCGCAGAGGCGATTCGAGGCGATGCTCGAATGTTCGAGAACGGGTTACTTTCCGGGCAAACAAGTATAAGTAAGCTTTTCCTTTTCAACACAGAAAAGCACTTGGTAAACAAATTTTTTTTAAATGTCACCAAAAATCCTTTTTTGATTTTATTTCATTGAAGAAAATCTTTACTCATTTTATAGTTTTATTTATAGCATATTAAATTATGTTTTTTGCATAAACCTTTAACAAATTGTTTAACACTTTTTGATGTTGATTTTCGAACACTGAAAAACATGCGTTGAATTATTTTTGAGTACTTTCTTCAAGTCGGAAGTCAATCGGCCCAGTAAATCACGATTCTCTTAACATTTTGCTTACCATGTCAGATTTTTATGAAAAAGGGTTATCTGATTATTTCTCATTCTAAATGCTTAAACTATGTTTCTCCAAACAAAGTGTTGATGCAGTAAGATTTTTAAGAAACTGAAAAACACGTGTCGGTTTATTTCTCACTACGAGTACTTTCCCCAAGTTTAAAGTCAATAATAATAATAATAATAATAATAATAATAATAATAATAATAATAATAATAATAATAATAATAATAATAATAATAATAATAATAATAATAATAATAATAATAATAATTAATTAATAATTGACTGGCGCGACAGCCCGCTTACGCGAGACTTAGGCCTAGTTTCCCGCAACCACCCGTGTTGTGTGTGTGAATTTTGTACGCGGGTGGAAGGGACCTACAGTTTTATGACGGTTCCGAACGGCAGGTTGGGAGCTTTTTCATAGGCAATTTTTACTCTCAGAGGTTTGCCATTTCCAGCTGAGAGGGCAGCCACCGAAAGAGAAAACGAGTTTTCCTGTTACTTTTTTAGGTGTTATTACAGGCAGTATTTGAACCTGCGGTTGCTGCCTTTGACTCGTTGTCCAACGCACTAACCAACTGAGCCACGGCGGCTGTTTAAAGTCAATAGGCTTAATAATTCATGTTTTTTCACAGTTTCTCTATATAAACTTTTAACCCATCGTTGATCACAATCGATTTTGATTTTCGAAAAAAATTAAAAACACATGTCACACTATTTCTCATTTAAAGTAATCTCACCATATTTGAACTCAAAACCCCATTAAATCTTGTGTTTCCATATGAACTGTTAACCCATTGTTGACCGTGTCAGATATTAATTTTCGAAGAAATTAAAAACAAATGTCACAGTATTTCTCATTTAAAATAGTTCTCACATATATGTAACTAATCTCACACATTAAATCATGTGTTCCCATAGGAATTGTTGACCCATCGTTGACCCTGTTAGATTTGAATTTTCGAAAAAAAATTAAAAGCCCACGTTAAATTACTACACATTTGAATTACTTTCACCAAGTTTAAAGTCAAAAGCCCCAAAAAATCGTGTTTCTTCATACAAACTTTAACCCTTTCTTTACACCCTTTAAGATTTGATTTTCACAAAAATTTAAAACACTTGTCTCATTATTTTTGATTTCAAGTATTGCCAGCAACAACTATACACGACGGATGCCGAATTTAGCTCCATGTGGGTTAAATTCAATATCTAGTCGCACATTCTGCACTTCTGCTTCCTATATAGAAGCCCGAATTCAGGGAGAGATTTTACTTATAACAAGTTTGATCTTCTCTCTGATTCTATTTCTCATATTTTGGAATCGTATCCGAATAGTTAAATTGTAGTTGCTGGTGATTTCAATATTCATAATTCCAATTGGCTACGCCATTCCAGCCACACAACTCCTGAAGGCTTATTTGTCGAGCTCTTTGCCGAGTCTAATAACTTGACTCAAATAGTGCATGAACCAACGCATATCCCCTGCGTTGCGGGGCAAGCTCTCAATACTCTAGACCTTTTTCTCACTTCACATCATGAAAAATACGATGTTGAAATGCACGCACCTCTTGGAAACTCGGACCATTGTACCATTTTGACGTCTTTCTCATACTCTTCTATCCGCAATGCTTCGCTCTTAGCCCCGAAGCGCCTAGTGTGGATGTATGAGAAAGCTAACTGGAGTGGACTTAATGAGTTTTTCGCCCACTTCAATTGGAAATTGTGTTTTCTTGATAAAAACATAAATGCCACAGCCAAAATGGTTGAAGAAATAATATTATTGGGAATGCGGTCCTTCATCCCCAATAAGCAAATTTGCATTAAACCTAAGGACAACATCTGGTTTAATGAGACATGCAGAATTGCTGTCAGGTCTAAAGAGGAAGCTTTCAGAGCATGGCAGGCAAATAAAAATGCCACCACTGAACAGCTGCGTAAACAGGCTAGAAATCGATGCAATGCCATCCTAAGGTGCCAAAAGTTTCTGCACGAACAGCGCCAAAGGAAAAAAGTTCTTCAATGCCAGCGTGGTAGTAAGAACTTCTGGTCATTCGTTAAGAAGGTGAAGAATCAAACATCATCTTCAATTCCAACTCTTCTTAACAATGATCAAATCATCACTCACTCGGTTGATAAAGCTAATTTGTTGGCTAAAATTTTCGCAGAGAATTCCTCCCTGCCCCCCAGCGATCAACCACTACCCGTAGTCGAGAACGTATCTTGCTCTATGCCAGAAATTCATTTTCGGACACGGGTAGTTAAAAGAGTGCTTGCAAATCTCGATGTAAATAAGGCTTCAGGGCCGGACGGCATTCCAGCCCTTGTTTTGCAAAAGTGCGCTACCTCACTGGCTTGTCCATTACGCAAACTTTTCAACATGTCATACACCACAGGTGTATTTCCGACATGTTCGAAGGTAGCAAATGTTAAACCAGTTCCTAAAAAAGGCAAGACTACTGACACTGCGAACTACCGACCTATAGCAATCTGTTCGGTGCTTTCCAAAGTAATGGAAAGCATTGTAAACTTCAACCTTGTGAAATATCTGGAGCACAATAGACTGCTAAGTGACCGCCATATGGCTTCCGAAGACAACGATCGACGGCGGTCCTCACCGAGAAATGGAACCATAGCATTCTAAACTTCGGTGAAAGCAAGGTTGTTGCATTGGATATTTCCAAGGCCTTTGACCGGGTGTGGCATAAAGCACTCGTGTCAAAATTGATTGCCTATGGTGTCGGTAGTACCTTCTCTCGTTGGATTACGAGCTTCCTCTGTGATCGCTCTATTCGTGTTGTAGTAGACGGCATAGCCTCGGAAAAGCATTCCCTTAGCGCGGGAGTGCCGCAGGGTTCGGTCCTTTCTCCAACCCTCTTCCTGATCTTCATCAACGACCTGTTGTCGTCGACGAAGAATCCCATCTACTCGTTTGCGGATGACAGCACCATTTGCCATTCATACTCTTTCACAAAGCGTCCCAGCTCTGTGGAGATTGAGAGAGAACGGCGCCATATGAATGACACACTTAATAGCGACCTACAAACAATCTCCAAGTGGGGTCAAGCGAACAGGGTCGATTTTAATCCCCGCAAAACCTAATGTTGCCTGTTATCCCACAAACGAGTCTCCCCACATCCCAACACATCCCTGGTTATGGGTGGTGTGGGTATTGCGGAATCGGCAGCTCTTGATGTTCTGGGCATGTCCATTAAGAACGATCTTCGTTGGAACGATCATATTTTTGGTGTGTCGAAAGAAGCAGCCAAGTGCCTCGGCTTCCTAAAGCGGTGCAAAAAATATTTCACTCCGTCTGATCTCCGCATTATTTACACCACCTATATCCGACCTAAAATGGAGTTTAACTCGCACCTCTGGGCGGGGGCTTCAAAAATCCATTTGGAGCTCCTCGATCGGGTGCAAAACCGTGCGATCAAACTTATGGGGGACAGTAGGACATCCAGCTCTATTGACTCCTTGGAGCATCGTCGAAATGTGGCATGTGTGGTGTTATTTTACCGATACTTTTTCTGTAATTGCTCAGTGGAGATGAGCAGCTTGATGCCATCACTCCGGGTATTCCCACGGGCAACCCGTTTGAACACTGGCGCCCATGCATTCCACGTCGAAACGATGTTCCAGCGCACTACGCACTACAGGGAAAGTTCGTTTCTGGCCCGTACAGCGCGGTTGTGGAATGGTCTCCCTGCGGATATTTTCCCCAGCACTTATGATCTCGATGGGTTCAAGGCAAGAGTCCATAACCACTTCACTCATAACCCTATCTCCTAACCTTTATATCCTTCCTGAACCAACGCAATGCTTCGCATTAATAGGGGTCATCCCCTGCGCGTTTGTTCCTGTTAAAAAAAAAAAAAATACTTTTCACCAACATTGCAATCAATAGATATTTTATAAAAATAATTTATAAATTAAATAAAAATGCAACACTGCAAACTTGTCTATTTTTTAGTCAAGCCCAAATAAGTACTTTACAGCACAAGCGACGCTTTGTTCGGGAATCAAACTCTGAAGGCGGTTATAAAATCGTTATTGGGAATATATATATGTGTATGTATATATATTTTTTAGTTCTAATGAACGAATAAATATCACAAAAGCTTGTAAGTGATAAATAGCGGTGCAGGGAACTTAAAATTGAGGTAACTATTCAGCAAGAATTATTTGTATTCCTTCAATACAGTCAAAGCTATGCGCAATAGATCTTCAAATATTTGCCATATTCGACATTTTTTTAAGTAATATATTATATATTACTACTACTATATTATATAATCTATATATATAAAAATGAATCGTGGTCCATTCGACTGCGTATCACTCGAGAACGGCTGGACCAACTTGGATACTTCCTTCGGCGGGTTTGTTCGAAATTGTTACGTGAAGGTTTATAAAAAAAGAAACGTCGGGAAAACGGGGCGTGGCGCCACCAGAATACATTTTTAGACAATAACTTTAGAACCATAAGTCACACATCAATTAAATTTAGTTCACACTTACTATTTAATCGTGTCCTTCGACCGACGGAATGGGGTGGGTATTGGACAAGGGGGTGTGGCACCGCCCATACAACTCAAATCTTTTAAGTGGAATAGCTTCGAAATTGTAAGTCGCACAGCATTGAAATTTAGTGTACCGTCTCCTCATAGATGTGTTATTCTACTGTTAAAATTTTATGGGCGCTGAACAAGGGGCGTGGCACATTTTTTATGCAGCAGAACTGTAAGTCGTACATCAATGAAACTTGGTATGAACCTACCAGTTAATCATATCTTTTGGCAGAGGGAATAAGGTGGGTATTGAACAACGGGGTGTGGCACCGCCCATACAATTCATTTCTTTTAAATGGAATAGCTTCGGAATTGTAAGTCGCACAGCATTGAAAATTAGTGAGGCGTTGCCTCATAGATGTGTTATTCCAATGTTAAAATTATATGGACGTTGGACAAGGGGCGTGGCACATTTTTTTGACCCAAACTATCCGCATAATTTTGGAACTGTTAGTCGCACATGAATGAAACTTAGTACGAATTTACCATTCAGTCATACCTTTCGGCAGAGGAATGAAGCGGGTATTTAACACGAGGGCGTGGCTCCGTCCATACAACTCTAATCTTTTATATGGAATAGCTCCGGAATTGTAAGCCGCACAGTTTTGAAATTGAATATGCCATCGTCCCATAGAAGTGTCATTCTACCGATAATATTTTATGGGCGTTGAACAAGGGGCGTGGCAAATTTTTTATGCAGCAGAACTGTAAGTCGTACATCAATGAAACTTGGTATGAACCTACCACTTAATCATATCTTTCAATAGAGGGAATGGGGCGTTGGTCAAAGGGCGTGGCACATTTTTTATGCTCAGACAGTTATGCAGTACACATACACATCAGTGAAACTTGGTACGAACTTTCCACTTAGTAGCACAATTCGACTAGAAGAAAGTTGTGAGCACTGGACAAGAGGGTGTGGTACCGCCTCCATTTTTATATACATAGATTGTTTGCCCTAATTGACTGACTGATTGATTGATTGATTGATTCATCATCGCTCAGCCCAAACCGCTGAAGCTACGAACATGAAATTTGAACTGTAGATATATCTTGAAAAATGAACCTCCGCTAAGACGGGATTTTTTTTAATTCGGGGTGTAAAGGGGCAAAACATCTGTTAAGGTGTTGTATGAAGAAAAGTGATTTAAGAGACATATTGATTTCGAACTTCCTGAAAATACTCTAAACAAAAAATAATTCGATACGTATTTTATAATTTTTCGAAAATCAAAATTTAACTGGACCAATAATTGGTTAAGATTTGTTTAAGGGTAGACTCGAAAAAAACATGAACCAATAGGCCTATTGACTTCAAAAATTATAAAAATACTTGAAATAAAAAAATTATACACGCGTTTCTCATTATTTTCAAAATCGAAATCTAACTGGATCAACGACGGGTTAAAAGTATGTATGAAGAAACAATTTTTTTGGCCTTTTAACTTCAAACTTGGTGAAAGTACTTTAAATGTAAAATAACTAGATAGGTACGTGTTTTTCATTTTTGCCAAATATTAAAATCGGACGGGGTCAACGACCGGTTAAAAGTTTGTATGGCGAAACTGTAACAAAAAAAATGAATTAACGGGCCCACTGACTTCAAACTTTGTGAAAGTACTCTGAGTGAGAAATAATTTGACACGTGTTTTTCACTTTTTTGAAAATCAACATGTAATGGGGTCAACAATGGGTTAACAGTTTGCATGGAAACACGATTTATTGGTCCTTTTGACTTCAAACTTGGACAAAAAGCATTTAAATCGGGAAATAATTACAATGTTTTTTCATATTCTTGAAAATCGAAATCTACCGTGGTAAACTAAGGGTTAAGAATTTGTTTAGAGTAAATGTGAAAACTCATGATTTAAAGGGCCTTTTGACTTCACAATTTTTAGAACCACTTGGCATCAAAGATAATAGACATATGTTTTTATTTAAATCAAAATGGGTTCAACCATGCGTTCAAAATATGTATCGGGTGAAAGAAGAGAGCTTGCGTGCGAAGCCGCGGGGCCCAGCTAGTATAACTAATATTAACACTAAACTTTTTGGAAGTAATAAGTCTAACTTGTTTGTCAACATGGTTTATTTGGTTTATGGTACATTCGAAATTCTTGCTCATACATATACATAATGTACTCGATTCAGGAGCTGTAGTTGTTAATGTTTCTGTTACTGTTGCTGTTGTTGTTGAATACGGTGGTGATGGTGGTTGTTGTTTTCTTACATAGCCTTTGCTTGGTTTTTCTCTAAAAACTCTAGTATTCTCAGGAGAAGCTCCTCGTCCGACAATGTAGTCCATTCAGGAGCATTAGTTGTTGTTGTTGTTGTTATTTGTTTTACTGGTTCTGATGGTATAACAGCTGCCGCTATAAGTCCCTTGACATTTTCGATTTCTTGCAACTTTTGTCCAAGATTACCCTCCTTTTTGACTTTATCCAGCTTGGCGATATAGATGTATAGTTTATCTCTCATATCAGACGTTATTTCTGGATGGGTAATCCATCTTGTAATAATGTCCATATATTGTTCCAATTCCCTGTTGGCCCGCCTACGATCCTTTAAATATTGCATATATTCCCTTAACTTGGTATCGATTCGAAAAATTTCGAGCGGCGACAAAATAAGATTCCAACCCAATTTCGTAAATGCGTTCAATTTTTCAAACCAGTCATTCTGCTCGACATCAGCTGGAGTTCTTATGGGATGAGTGAGTTGAATGCCTTTTAGTATTTGATGTAGCTCCTCCAATTTTTGTGAACTACTAACAGCGCCTCCAATTATCTATACGGAATTTTTGCAAGTATTAGTTATGTGAAAAATTTGCCGATATTTACCGATATTTACATTGTCAATAAACGCGTGAGATGTCGCCAACAACACAGCAAATGCAATCAAGCAGCAGAAGAACTTCATAGCTCTCAACTTTGGATAAGCACAGAGAAAACTCAACTAACTTTTGACGTTATGGAGGTGCGGCTTTTATTCGAAATGTCGACTGCCAGCAGGACAGCGTTCGCAGTCAGGTTGGCAGCAAAAATCGACACGTTGCAGAGAAGTCGAGAAGTTTCATAACGCACGATTTATATGTAACGAATTGCATAAACAAATAAATTTGCGTACACTTCAATAAATGTGGAACGTATACAAATTTGTCTACAATTATCAGTCGAATGGTTGCTCTACAGTAGAGCGAATGTTGCTAAAGTTGAACAAATCGTAATTTCTAGCACATTAGATGTTTTAAATGTCAGAGATTGTTCTGAAAAACTGTCTCCGAATCGATCGAAAATCGAATAGGAGGTCATGCATACATAATCGTGCATATGTACAATACATAACTAACGTGTTGCATATGTACAATTGAATTTAACGTTATACATGTGCAAAAATTTAAGTATTTTTGTTGTTTTTGCGTATAGTGAATAAGGATGTTTTTGTTTTCAAGGCAACAATTTTCATTCAGAGGTTTCTGCTTTCCGCGGCTTTGCATGCAAGTTTGAAGTCAATAAAATAAAGGCCAATAAATTAAGTTTCTCTTAACCCTTTGTTGACTCAGTCAGAGTTTTATCAAAAAGTACTTGTCTAATTATATCTCATTTGAAGTTCTTTCGTTCAATTTTAATTTTGATTAAAACAAAACACGTGATTTAAAAAACACGTCCCAATTCAGAAATCACTTGCAGCATTAAATCATGTTTTTCCTACAAACTTTTAAACCAAAGTTGATCCCGTTTGATTTTGGTTTAAAAAAATATATAAACATTTATTATTAATTATTATTTTTGTTAATTCATTTTCTTATTATTTTTATTAATTATTTTATTAATTTTATTAATAGTATTAATTAAATTCGATTTCAAGTGTTTTCACCAATTTTGAAGACAAAAAGCCCTTTAATCATGTGTTTTCACAGTTTTCCCAAATGAACTCGTAATTGTTCCTGTCAATTTTCTATTTTCGAATAAATAAAAAACACGTGTAGAATTTATTTTATTTTTATTTTATTTGTACAGCAATGAAATACACGGTACAACAATTTTGCGATTTTCAAAAAGACCCGGTCGGAGTCGTTGATCAGGAATATGTAGTTTTTTTTTTGGGTCACCTCTAGTTTATCAGGTGTACAACTTTGCTTCCGCCGTTTTTTTCCAAAATTAAAAGCTTTATTGCGAAAAAGTGCTTACAGATGTATTATTAAAAGTATTGTCCGTCGCTAGCGACAACTTTCTCCCATCTTTCCGGCAATTTTCGGATCCCGGCTCGAAAAAAGGAGTCCTCTTTTGACGCTATCCATGAAGCAATCCATTTTTCCAATTCTTCGAAGGATTGAAAATGTTGATCTGCCAGGCCGTGTGCCATCGAACGGAATAGGTGGAAGTCAGAAGGGGCGACATCTGGGGAATACGGCGGGTGGGGCAAGACTTCCCATTTCAGCGTTTCCAGGTACTTTTTGACCACTTGCGACGTGAGGCCGAACATTGTCGTGTTGGAGGATGACTTTGTCATGTCGCTCTTGATATTGTGGCCGCTGTTCTTTTAGCGCGCGACTAAGGCGCATCAGTTGCGTTCGGTAGCGATCTCCTGTGATGGTTTCACCCGGTTTTAAGAGCTCGTAGTAAATCACACCGAGCTGATCCCACCAAATACAAATCATAACCTTGGCGCCGTGAATATTCGGTTTTGCCTTCGACGAAGAAGCATGCCCGGGTTTTCCCCATGATTTTCTGCGTTTATCGTATCGAACCCACTTTTCATCACCGGTTACGATTCGATGTAAAAACCCCTTACCATTTTGTCTTTGAAGCAGTTGCTCACATACAAATAGACGGCGCTCGATGTCCCTCGGTTTCAACTCGTACGGCACCCAGTTTCCTTCTTTCTGAATCATGCCCAGGGCCTTGAGACGTTTTGAAATGGCTTGCTGACTCACTCCCAACGATTCGGCAAGCTCTTCTTGGGTTTGGCACGAATCTTCATCAAGCAATGCTTCTAGTTGTTCATCTTTGAAGGTTTTTTCTCTTCCACCACACTGTTTGTCTTCGACATCGAAATCCCTTGCTTCATGGATAGCGTCAAAAGAGGACTCCTTTTTTCGAGCCGGGATCCGAAAATTGCCGGAAAGATGGGAGAAAGTTGTCGCTAGCGACGGACAATACTTTGAATAATACATCTGTAAGCACTTTTTCGCAATAAAGCTTTTAATTTTGCAAAAAAACGGCGGAAGCAAAGTTGTACACCTGATATGTTACTAAACAAATATCACAGTAGCAGCCCTATCGACTTTGGCCATCGGCTGAGAATTGAAAGTGTCGAATTATTTTTCATGTGAAATGCTTTCACCAAGTTTGAAGTCAATAAATGCATTAAATCATGTTTTATCCAAAAAAAAAGGACGTGTTTGATTACACTGAGCAACAGCCAAAATTTTTCCGAGTTCTAGTAAACCTTTTCTAAAGGATTTTTGGACGCTGATCACAACTGCGTACTTAGTTTTTTGATTGTTTGAGCGGTTTGTAAGTTATTGGTGGTTTTTGCTAGGAGGTGTTTTCCACGTTTTTTCATCTTTGAATTTTTATTGCATTTATAATATGTTGAAAAACACGATAATTTTTTGATGACACAATAAGGAATCCTCAAGCTATAATTCTGATCATAGTCAATTTCGATTGGTCAAGGGTTAACATGGCTATGGCCCTTCAAAGTTCAATTTTCGCGAATTTTTAATAAAAATTCATTTAAAATCGGTGTTGCAATTTTCAACCAGGAGTTAGTGTGCAATGTATAGTGTAAGGTTGTAACTTAAACTTATAGAACAAAATTTGTTTATTGTATGTGCCATTCTCGGCCTATGCTCATTAGAGTGTAAATGCGACTTCATCTTCTGAACACGTGTTTGTATTGAAATCTCCTAATGCTTTTCGCGTCATTGACGAAAGTAGCTAAAGTATTTTCGCAAGCGTCAATATTTCTCTTTTCAAGGGCATTAACAAAATTTGAATTGGTTCATTACTGTAGGAGCTATTCTAAAAAGAGTTCCATCACACAAGTAAAAATCTCAGACACACACACTTAGCAAACTACTTGCTGTTTTTCTATATTTCACTGCGACATATTTTTAGGGCGCAAGAAAAATCAAAATCAAAGCTGAAAATTTTATGAATCAAGGGCATTTGATGAATGTGAGCATTTTCATACTGCTGCCTAAAAGTGTGCTCCGATATTTTAGCTCAAAAGTAAATCCTGGCTTTTGGTGCTGAATTTATCAATGGAGAACTTAAATATTTGTACACATACTCTATTACAAACATCGTATTTCAAAAATTTCTTTTTTAATTGAAAGCCCCAACATTCTTCTTTCAGTATATGACAATATATAGTTTTTGTGAGAAAAATTCTTTTGTGTATTCGCAATCTTGGAAGGTAACTGAAAATTTGACTTTGCAAATGAATAATTCTTGCAAATTTGAACCGATTTTAATGTTTTGAATTTTAAATACATAGAGTATTGTTAATCTATGTTAAAAAAATGGCATTTTAGACTTCAGGTTTGTAGGAGCTGCATGCGTATAATGGTCAAAAAACATGGAAAACGCCCTCCGAGGAAAACCATCAATATTTCCTAAGCCGCTCAAACAATCAAAAAACTAAGTACGCAGTTGTGATCAGCATCCAAAAATCCTTTAGAAAAGTATGGTTTGATTTCAGAAAAAAAAAATAATGTCGATTTTGTTGCTCTGTGTTATTTTTTTTAACAATTTTTTATATACGCCCATTGGTTCATGTTTTTCCCGTAGTCTTTCCATATGCCAATCTTAACCCCTTACCCATACGGTTAAATGTTGAAAAATGCATGTCGCATTATTTGTAATTTGCAGTATTTTCACCAATATGGAAAACAAAAGGCCCATTAAATCATCTTCATATAACACTTGGACCCGTGTTTGGCCCCTTTAGACCGAATTTCAAAAAAATCCCGCCTTAACGAAGATCGATTTTTCAAGATGTATCTACAGTCTATACCTATTTCATGTTTGTATCCTTAGCGGTTTTTTAATCTTTTTCAGCAAGAAGAAAGCATAATTTGAAGTATCCAAGACCAAGCGAACTATTTGGAATGAGAAGAATTTTAGATTTGATTTCTTAAAGCTCAAAAACTTTTCAAAAAATCGCTTCGCTTTTTACACAACAATTAGAAAATAAGTTAATGTTTTTACTTGAGTATAAAATTTACACTTTATCGTACAAATAGTATTGAAAAGTTCTATGTACTACTGTGCCCAAAAAATAAGGTGACATTTGAATTTATGAATTATGAATTATGAATGCATTATGAATTCCTTCCGCCGGGCCAAACCATTCCATACTGCACTCGTAATTCGTGATCATTTCGCCAAAAACTCAACCCATATCGTTCCGCAACCACCGCATTCACCTGATCTGGCGCCGTGCGATTTCTGGCTGTTCAGCAAGCTCAAAAGACCGCTCCGGGGACACCGTTTTGTTACGATAGAGGCGATTCAAGCCGCAGCGAAGACGGAACTGAAGGCCATCTCGGAAAGTGACTGCAATCAGTGTTTCGAAGATTGAAAAATCCGTTGGCATAAGTGCATTGCATCGGGAGGGGATTACTTTGAAGGGAATGAAATTGATTTGGAAGAATAAATAAAGAATTTTCAAAATAAATACAATGTCACCTTATTTTTTGGACACAGTAGTATACTGACACCAACAGTAAATATCAATGGCAAAAAGCCAAGTTCAGTTCAGTCGTCATGCCGGTCTCGATAGACCAGCGGGAAGCGCGCTGGCTTGTCATACTGAGTGCCCCAGGTTCGATTCCTGGCTCGGGCTGGTGAAAAACTCGTCTACTTTTATCGCTATACACATGAAGTAGATGAGAATTACAAGAATCGCACAAGTGCGCCCTTTGCAGGCAATGGCAAAAAAGAAAAAACTATTGGCATTGCAAAAAAGAAAAAACTATTGGCAGTTTTTTCTTTTTTAATATATGTTTTTATTGTTTTAATATATGTATGTTGCAATCTCAATTGGGATTTGGATCCATTATCCAATGAAAAGCAAAGTATGACGACTGTTTGTTGGTTGGTTGCAGTGGCTGCCTCTGTGTGAGATACACTTAGGCCCATTGTGATACCACAAATTCCACCCGTTTGAAATGTGTATGCAACACTGTTTTTTCCAACATGTGATACAACACACATTTCAAACGGATGAGGGAAAGGGAGGGAGGGGACTTACAGTTTAATGCCGATTCCGAACGGCGAGTTGGGATCTTTTTCATAGGCAATTTTTTTACTCTCAGAGGTTTGCCATTTCCTGCTGAGAGGACAGCCGCCGAAAGAAAAATTGTTGTTTTCCTTTTTTCTTCGGTGTTGACGCAACGGAGTCTTGAACCTGGTTTCGAGCGACGCATTTGACTCGCGGCCAAAAGCACTAGCCAGCTGAGCCACGGCGGCTGCCTTGAATGTGAAACTCATTTCTGGGAATTGGGGTTAAGCTACTCTTTCATATGAACACAGATTTAATTCATTCCAAATAGAAATAAGATTTCTGCAGCAAAAACGAACATTTAGCGAACGAAATATGTGTTTCTTTGAATCGGAAAATTCTTTAGTAAATTCATTCATTAAATCATTAAATGTAATCGCCAAAGGCTGAAAACTCTAATCGACTAACCGCGCAGCGAAGACTTGTTAACGAAGTGCGACAGTGATTTTTTCGAAACAAATTCATCAAACTTTCTTCTTACTAACTTGTCTTTCTAATTACCGATTACAAGTATCTCATACATACATAGTTTGATTGCGAAACGCCAGCATACAACATAACCCCGAAGATGCCGAAGATTTCGTTTAACTGTAGTGTTGACGGGCAGTTAACGGACTGTGATTCTTTTGCTGGCACTAACCTCAAACCAATGTCCTTTTCCATATTGAAAACGTTTTCGCGTGGGCGATACAAGCACTATACCACTTGAGTATATAACTAGTCTGGCAACTGGGCTTAGCCACAGACTGCTTAAAATTTGACAATAATTTCCCGAGCATATTTATTTGCAACATTTACGGGATGAAATTCTCAAGCACGACGAGAAAAAGCTCTGTACATATTGGACAACGATGGGTTATTCCAAGGTTCGAGAACCTCTTCTGAATGGATTGCATAATATTCCTCCAAATAACACTTCGTTCAATAATGTGTGTGACTGACACATAGATGGCGGCACTAATACTAAATCAATATTTTTTTCGAAATTGTGAACCTTTAGGCTTACTGTCAAAATTATATGTCAATCCGACCATTAGTTTACAAGTTACAGTGCTTTAAGTGACACTACTTTTGAGTTTTCAAAAAAAAATGAATTCAAAGCAATTCCGTGTGCTGATTTATCATTGTCTTTTAATGAAAAAAAATACTGTTCAATGCCAGGAATGGCTTGAAAAACATTATTCGGACTCTGCTCCATCAAAAAGAACCATTTGTTATTGGTATGCCGAATTCAAACGTGGTCGTACAGACACCGATGACATTCCATCTACTGGACGGCCAAATGACGCTGTTATTCCGGAAAACGTTGAAAAAACACTGAAAATCATTATGTCCGACCGTAAAGTGAAAGTGGGGGAGATTGCTGGCATTCTAAAGATATCAGCAGGCAGTGTACACACCATAATACACGAACATTTGGTTATGAAAAAGGTGTTTTCGAAATGGGTGCCGCGTTTGCTCACACCGGAGCAAAAACAACAACGAATCGATGATTCAAAGAGCTGTTTGGACATGTTTACGCGCAACAAGTCGGAGTTTTTGCGTCGGTACATCACAATGGATGAAACATGGATCCACCATTTCACTCCAGAGTCAAATCGGCAGTCTGCTGAGTGGCATGCAACCGGTGAAAGCCGCCCAAAGCGTCCAAAGGCATAAACATCGGCTGGCAAGGTTATGGCGTCAGTATTTTGGGATGTGCACGGAATAATATTCATCGACTATCTTGAGAAAGGGAAAACAATCAATAGCGACTATTATATAGCGTTGTTGGAACGTTTGAAAGAAGAAATCGCGATTAAGCGGCCCCATATGAAGAAGAAAAAAGTGTTGTTTCACCAAGACAATGCACCGTCTCACAAGTCGATGAAAACGATGGCAGAAATGCATGAATTGGGCTTCGAATTGCTTCCTCATCCCCCGTATTCTCCAGATCTGGCCCCCAGCGACTACTGGCTCTTCGCAGACCTCAAAAAGATGCTCCGTGGTAAGAGATTTGGCTCAAATGATGAAGTAATCGCCGAAACTAACGCCTATTTTGAAGGCAAAGAAAAATCGTTCTACAAAGGCGGTATCGAAAGATTGGAAAAGCGTTGGAATGATTGTATCTCCCTGAAAGGGGAAAATGTGTTTTAATTAGTTAGTCACACACATTATTGAACGAAGTGTTACCTTCGACAAATCTGCGTTGAGTTGATCCATGGCGGAAATAATATTATTAAAAATAAGAGCTTAATTAGTAACAGTTTACTTGCCCAGAAGAAAGCCATGCTTACAATCACACAATACTGATGAGATGAGCAATTTCTTTTTTTATGATGGTGTGATCAAAAAATTTAGAAACAATTTTTTGCCTCTCGAAACTGATTAGAATACAGGTTCCACGGAGCATAGTTCACAACAAGCCAAGAATTTTCAGCTTTTCATGCAAACATATAATGGAATGGCAATTGGTTTCGCTAATTTATAATTGCAACGAATAAAGAATATTGTGGGGAATTCACTTCGCACAGATTTTGAGCTGGTTTTAAGCGAAATAGCAGCAACGACATCGTCTTTGCTGATATCAAAAGTATTGATGCACTTAAGTTTAGGTGCTTGGAAGCTAAGATTAGGTGAATCATGATAATTTTCATAGACTGTGACATAGATGCGCTATTAGAAGTCTCTCCAGTTTGATGTTATAGCAGGAAAAGTTATTTAATTTTAAATAAATAATAATAATAAACAATATCTCATTAAGAGTATCAGTTGCAAGACTGTTTCTTATTTGAGTTTTGTTTAAATATCAGGTGTACAACTTTGCTTCCGCCGTTTTTTTTCCAAAATTAAAAGCTTTATTGCGAAAAAGTGCTTACAGATGTATTATTCAAAGTATTGTCCGTCGCTAGCGACAACTTTCTCCCATCTTTCCGGCAATTTTCGGATCCCGGCTCGAAAAAAGGACTCCTCTTTTGACGCTATCCATGAAGCAATCCATTTTTCCAATTCTTCGAAGGATTGAAAATGTTGATCTGCCAGGCCGTGTGCCATCGAACGGAATAGGTGGAAGTCAGAAGGGGCGACATCTGGGGAATACGGCGGGTGGGGCAAGACTTCCCATTTCAGCGTTTCCAGGTACTTTTTGACCACTTTTGCGACGTGAGGCCGAGCATTGTCGTTTTCTCTTCCACCACCATGTTTGTCTTCGACATCGAAATCACCATTTTTAAAACGTTGAAACCACTCCCGACACGTTCTTTCACTCAGAGCAGCATCACCGTAAGTTTCTGAGAGCATTCGATGCTGCATTTTTTTTTCGAATTGTAACAGAAAAGTAAAACTTCCCGCAAATGGCGAGAATTGGGCACATAAACGGACATTTTCGAGCGTGAATAATACGAAAACAAGAACAACTGTCACTGAAACGGCGATGACAATTCGTTAGGCACTGTCCACACTCACTTTAAAGGCATTACCATCTATGTATTTCAACCAGCCTCAGCCGGTACAGCCACCTATCGGAAAACGGCGGAAGCAAAGTTGTACACCTGATAAATTGTTAAGAAAATGCGCTCCACATTGAATGATGAGTTCGGGGAAACACATAAGCTGTGATACAAAGCGAAGTAGTTTTCCAAAAAACTTCAGGGAAAAATTAAATCAATTTGTTCCAAATTATTTTTGAATTCTAAGAACTGTAACTTCCTAAATTCATTATGAATTTTAAGCATCATTTGAATAGTCTAAATGTGGAAACCGACGCAAAACAATGTCTAATGAATGAAATTTGTTTCCAGGTATTTGTTGCGGATCAATGAAATTCAAACTAAAAAACAAAAACATTGCAAAAATTCTAAGTATAAACGTGATTATTTCATTAGTAGGATTATTTGAATGAATAAGCATTTCTTTTGCATGAAATGCAATGTATATATCATGTCCCATATCAATCGGATTGAGCGTATTCAAAAGGTGTTCATAAAATTCGCGCTGCCTCTGCCGTCATATGAGTCTCGTTGTATGTTGCTGAACCTTAAGTCTCTACACTCGAGGCGAACGTTTTTGGCTTGTTCGTTCGTGCTAAATATCCTATATGGGGAAATTGATTGCCCTGTTCTTCTCTCGAAGATCGGATTTAGTGTTCCAATCCGGAACTTGCGGCATGCGAACACCTTCCTCGTTGCTTTTTGCTCTGTCCCTGCCCTGCCCTGTCGGAGTTAAATGAATTTTCAGAATTTGATGTCGCTCTGCTGAAGAACGACGTCTTCATTAAGTTAAGATCTTCGTTATAATTAATACCACTATTCCTAATGTTATCTCTTAGTCAGTAAGTCTTAATGTACATTTGGCTAAATAAATAAATAAATAAATATATTTCCTAGTGTCCGACCGAATATACGGTTTTGGTTTCGGTTCGGCCCAAAAAAGTGGTTTCGGTTTCAGTTTCGGCCAAAAAATGGCCGAACGGCCAAAACCGATACTTGCTAGGTTATTTTTTTTTAATTTTTTTTATTGTGCAGCAGATATTTAGTGAAAGGAAGAGTAATTTAGATGCCAAGAATGTAAATAAACTTTTTTTTTGTATAAAATATTAAATTATTTGAGTGATTTCTTCCTGTTTTTGTTTTCAAAAAATTTATAAATTGTTTTTATTAATAAGTATTTATTTATTTATGTTATGGTTGTAATAAAGCAGCCGCTGTAGCTCATCTGGCTAGTGCATTCGGCCGCGAGTCAAAAGCGACGCTCGAACCCAGGTTCAACACCCCGTTGCGCTAACACCGAAAAAAGAAAAACAACTGTCCTCTCAGCAGGAAATGGCAAACCTCTGAGAGTAAGATTGCCTATGAAAATGCTTCCAACTCGCCGTTCGGAATCGGCATAAAACTGTAGGTCCCTTCCGACCTTGAAAAATTCAATTCGCCTTAGTCGCGGTATCGGGCTGTCGTGCCAGTCAATTAATTATTTATGGTTGTTTTTTTCTTTATTTTCTTAATGTAAAATTCGTTTGTTGAAAAAAAAATGCTTGATATGGTGATTTTTATTTCAACTCGAATGTTTCGGTTTCGGCACGAACCCCGTGCCAAAGATTTCGTTTGACTGTAGTGTTAACGGGCAGTTAACGGACTGCGATTCTTTTGCTGGCACTAATCTCAAACCAATGTCCTTTTCCATACTGAACACTGCTTCGTGTGGGCGAAGCAAACACTTAGCCAGACATGCTTACGTGCTTCAAATTTGACAATAATTTCTTGAACATTTTTACATATTTATTTGCAACATTTATAGCATGAAATTCTTAAGCATGACGAGAAAAAGTTCTGTACATATTGGACAACGATCAGCTCTTTCAAACTTTAACGTTATGGGTATTTTTATATTCAGACCAATATTCTAAGGCCTTTTCGAGTTCGTGGGATTGTTGGTAAACATCTCCAGTCACCAGCACATTATGCAGTTTGTTTATATAATGTTCTAGGACAAATTTGTCTTGGTGCGGTACTTGAAGACTATACAACTCGTTATAGAAATGGTCGAGTGTTTGACGTATCAAAATGTTCATGTTCTTCCTTTTTACCAAGTATAGTTTATACCTTCGTATAACTGTCTTGATTATTCGCGCATCTTGCGCCTGTGCTGCCTTGGACAATATATAACACCATTGATTTCGTTCATATTCAGCTGGAGTTTGTGGGTTCGCAGTAAAGTTTGCGGCACCCAAATAATAAAATAAAACTGTTCGCGCTTCTAAGCCACCACTGTCCGGCTGTTCTAACTAAACATAGAGAATATTGCATATATAACGTTAATAGAAAAATTAGTGATTACAATTGCAGATGCCAATATTTACCTCAGGACTTATGGGAAGCGCCTGAGATGTCGCCAATAGCACAGCAAATGCAATCAAGCAGTAAAGCAGGATCTTCATGGCTTTTAACTTTGCATAAGCACAGAGAAAACTCAACTAACCTTTGACGTTATGGGAGTGTGGCTTTTATTCGAAATGTCGGCTGCCAGCAAGGCAAATTGAGCAGAAAAGCCCAACCCCCCCAGAAAAAAACAACAAATAATGACGCACGATTTAAATGGAACAAATTACATTTATCAATTCTAAATTTCATTCACCAATCTATTCAAATAATACTTATCGGTATCTGTGACAAATTGATTAATTTTTTTATAATTTAGCATTTGGTCCTATCGTACTACAATGTTAAAATGTTATCCTTGGCTCAATAGAAGAATACAACTCGTTCTTAATGACTGCTGTCAAAATCGCTGTTCACTTAGTGAGAAAATGAGTTTAATTGTGACGCATTTGAGGTGTCATTCCACCTAACCTAATCATGAATAGAATTTGTATGTTATAGGCACTAAAATTTCATACTAAGATCGTATGAAATTTTAGTGTCCAAAACACTGAGCCAGTAGCCGGTAGCAACAACAGCGACGCAAGTATCAGAATGTTCAACACCGCTCCAAAGCCTTCAAAGTAAATATATTCGATGTCATGTTCAATTCACCAATTGCATCGAATGAATGTCCAATCAAAATGGAATGTATTGTTGCTTTTTCATTTCAGAATCAATGCGGAAAATCAAACAAACGAAATTCTCAATTAAAACACAGGACTTAGGTCAACTGGACGTTATAGAAAATCGAATATGTTCAGCATTATTGCCATTTGTTCATATTGTAAGCAATAGCAACAAGTGTAACATTGCATTAAACATTAGCGGTAGTCACAGTCCAGTGCGCTGAAGTTAACATTAAACGCTCGAAATATGGAAGCTTTTCTACGACTTTTTTTTCTATCTAAGATTTTTCTTCATTTTTTGTTTCGTTTAGAAGCAGAATTACAGTAACCTTAAATGCATTGCGTGACAGTATTACATTTGCTGTCATGTTTCTTTTTATGAATTGACTAATTTCATAGGATTTGTAAATGGGCGTTGTAATGAAAGGGAAGTGAAAACACAAAAGAAAGAACAAAAAAAGAAACACTAAATGAACTGTGAGAATACCTTTTGAATATTATTGAAAAGTTCAATTAACTTAGATACATATGTCTGATTTAGTAATTAATAATAATAAATTAATATGTCTGATTTTAAAAATATTTCATCAACCTATCTGCATAATAATTTAAACACCAAGGATCAGACGCAGTTAGTTCAGTACGATGGATGTAGAATAAGTATTAAATAGCAGTGGTTGTATTTATTTACTGACTACTTGTTAAACCATAGATCAGTGAAATTGCAGTCAGAACTAGAAAAGGCATTGGTTAATTTCTGTTGAGATAATATTCTAGATTCTCTACGAATCTCCAAAGATGATGTAGGCTTATGAAATGGAATAATTCTGCTAGCATTAGAGCGTAAAATCTTTTTCTAGCAATGTTGCTTGAAAAAGAAAATCTTTATAAAATTAAGTAAAATAAAATAAAAATAAAATAAAGTCAAATATAATAAAATAAAATAAAATAAAATAAAATAAAATAATATAAAATAAAATAAAATAAAATAAAATAAAACAAAATAAAACAAAATAAAATAAAATAAAATAAAATAAAATAAAATAATATAAAATAAAACAAAATAAAATAAAATAAAATAAAGTCAAATATAATAAAATAAACTTAAATTAAATTAAATTAAATTAAATTAAATTAAATTAAATTAAATTAAATTAAATTAAATTAAATTAAATTAAATTAAATTAAATTAAATTAAATAAAATAAAATAAAATAAAATAAATCATAATAAAATAATCATCATTTCATCGACAGGGGTAGTGCCCAAAACATTAATGACGACACTGGAGAGGCTTCAATTAGCGGACAAATTTTTGACTATACAAAAATCAGTTATATTGTCAACAACGTCAATTGTTCGTTCGTTTCTAAGTATTGAAAGTTAAATTGTATATATGCTTAAGAAAATACCATGTACCTGCAATAGTTTTATGTATCTTGTTGTAAAACAACCGATATGTAATACTTAACCCTTAAGGAGTTCAATAAATCGTGGAAATAAAATAAAATAAAATAAAATAAAATAAAATAAAATAAAATAAAATAAAATAAAATAAAATAAAATAAAATAAAATAAAATAAAATCACATCACATCAAATCAAATCAAATCAAATCAAATCAAATAAAATCAAATAAAATAAAATAAAATAAAATAAAATAAAATAAAATAAAATAAAATAAAATAAAATAAAATAAAATAAAATAAAATAAAACTAGATTGGTTAGTTAGTTTTTCTCTCTGATGAAAAACTATGCCCAGAATGCATAAAAGTAATGTTTACTAAAGTAATGATCGCTTTGAATTCCTGTATTTTTAGTCCTAACAGAGAAGATTCATTACATTTTGTTTCTTGCAGCCTAAATTCCAACTTCTTCACTCTCTTGTAAACCCCAGTCTTTCATAAGTTGCTACAAGTTATTTTCAGTGTCGCACGCTATAAAACCAGCTTCTCCACATTATTCGTTTGCATTATTGACTTAATCACACGCGCACTTCATCCGCGACCAGTCGTCAGTTGCATGTCTATCGAAGCTCAGCACAGCAGCCACAGAAAATGCGAAGCAAACTTTTAATACAATTCATGTGCACGCTTCTCACGCTTCAGGTATTCAGTAAGAATTTAGCTTATAGCAAAATGTTGCTGAGTAATAATTTTCAACAATTTTCCCCAACTTCCAGCTGGTCAATTGTGCTCCCATATCGGCGAATGAAGAAGCCGCCCAACTCAGCAGCCATTTGCATTTCTTAACGCTACGTTTCCGAAAGATGCTGTCAAATGTCGATCCCAAGTTCGAAGCCGAGCTGCAGACGCTGCTCAAGCGCTACGAGGCCGCTGCTGCAGCCGCCGATCCCAAACGCGAGAACCAAGCGCTCAACGACTACGAAGCCAAACTGAGTGCCGACTTCGAGGCATACTTGAATCAGCAGTTGGATCACCAGCACCTAAACGAGGAGATTCTCATCGAGGAGTGGTACTTGCGACAGCTGTCGTTGCATGTCGAGGCAACGCTGGCCTCCGAAATCGACCAACTTTTGCCCCAATATCGACGGGCCGTACAACTGACCGATTTCGATGAGAAGTACAACGCCTTCGCCAGTGTGCAGGAGAATTTCTCCGATAATCTGTTGGCATTTCTGGACAGAACGCCCACCCATGTGGCACTCTTGAATGTGGAATTGCAATTTTACGACGACTTTCTAGTATATCTGACAACGGAAGCGACAGCCTTCGAATTCGAGTTGGACATTAAGAATCTACGCGCCCATCTGCAACAGGCGCTGAATAGCCAAAGTGTCGAAGAAAAGTTGAGTGTGTTGACACGCTTCGATGATTTCGATACGAAATTCGGAAGGTTTTTGGATTACAAAATGATTGAATTTGAATTTGCTAAATTTAGCGCATAAACGAAATTCGCAAATACAAAAAATACAAATGTTGCTTACTCTGAGAATTTGTGAGCTGAAGCATGTTGAAGTTAGTTTCTTAAATGACAGCAATGATCAAGTAAAATAAATAAGAGGTGTGTAAAATAAAATAAATCAAGGGCCACGAACTCTGCTTCTTTGGCATCCCTTCCTTTAAAGTAAAAAAAAGGGTTTTGAAGATAGTAAATCCAGGTCCCTTAAAAACACAGACTCGAGTAAAAATCGTTGCGCATATTTTCCTTGTCAGAGCTGTTGGTGGTGCTTGTTAAAATTAAACTTGGTATGCTAAATATGCCCCTTAACCCTTAAGTGGCAATTATAACTTTAATTTATTTTATTTTTAAATTATTTAAAATCTTGGAAAAGCCAGCAAGCTCAGCCATATGCTAAGGAAACTCAAACACTGGAACACAACTGAAATTATTTTTTATTAAAAACAAATAAAAGTTAAGTCCAGCATTTCAAGAAGTGTTTAGAAAAAAGTCAACACATATTTTTCCTTTTTTATCATCAACATTTTACGAATTACCGAAGGTTCTGAATTTGAGCAGAGAAACATGATGCAATTAGATTAATGACTTTCAATTTCAAATCTTTGGTGAAAACACATGATATGACAAATTATATAATGTTTTTCATTTTTTTGAAAACCAAATCTCACAGAACCCATCAGAGGTTCAAACTTTGTTTGGCGAAATGTGATTTAATGGGCTCCTTGACTTCAAATTTAGTAAATAATTTGAAGATATATGTTAAGAAAAAAAAGATTAACTGCAGAACAGTTTTTAATGTCATTAAAACTGCATCCAGAGCCCTAAGAGCGGCTTGGCTGTCTAATAGTATCAGGATATCTCAAGCCGATATCCCGTTTACCTGAAGCCAATTAAAAGCTGCACAGATTGATCGACCTTAAAGTCACAAGTGATCTGGCAGGCGGCACTTTAATTTAAAATAGTAACGTTGAGTTAAGCTCAAATTAACTTTTGTTTGAATTTTTCAAGATTTAGAAAAATATAATATAAAAAAATATTTAAATGGATCAAGAATTATTTTAATTTCAGAAATTAAATTTCATTAAAAACAATTTAATGGATCAAGAAAAAATTTAATTCAAGAATTTAGGTAGGTAAGTAGCAGCGACTGCGTGCTCTCTGAGCACATTCAAGTAGCACTAAGTGCCGTTTTGTTGTCGCCTCCTCGACTGGGTCTTCCCTGCGTGGGAAAAGACATTCAAGAATTTAATTTAATTTTAATTTTAAGAATGATTTCAAGAAAATTATAAAATGTATGCCCACACAATTGCCAACACATGAAATTATGATCCCAAGCTTAGGGTGGAATGAATCGGTTCTGGCAGTGATTATAAAATTAAAAAAAAATAAGTTTTATTTTTATATTTTCTTAGTTTATTACTTAGTTTTCTGTTCGAAACGGTTATAAAACAGTCACAATAGATCTTTAGACTCTATTCCGCGACAAAGTTGCCATATGAACTCAAAGTCAGACGCTAAGATTAAATAAACGCCAGCAAGACAGACACAAACCAATAGCAAAAAAGCTTCGGCTTATACAGAAACCACTCAAAAGCTTCGGCTGGGATGATGCACCACTAATTTAGGAATTTCATTGATTGCCAATCGATAATCAAATAAGTTGGCTTCTATGTCCTCGGGTTGTCAGGGTCCTCATTTCAGGCAATGCATTGTGCATTGCTTCAAAAGATCACTTATTATTTGTAACGTTGTCTATTGAAAACAAGTGGTAAGTAAGAAGAAGACTTTTTTAAGTTTTCCTATGTCTCATGTCAGTGTTGATAAGTTGAACAAGTTATACTTACTAGAAAATTGAATAAGCTTTATTTTTCTGAACTCAATCAAACTTGTGCGTATAAATTGTTGAGCTAAGAACAGGTTGCAAGGAACAGAACAGGTTGGAAGATGACCATTGTGGATCCGAGTTGTAACTTGAAGTAGGCAATTTGACGATCTAAGATGACCGGCAGATTGAGTCCGAGTCGTAACTTGAAGTAGGTAATACCAACAGGTTGAAAGAAAATATCAGTGAGTTCAAGTAGTAACTTCAACTAGGCGATTCGCTGGTCGAAGATGACCGAGCAAAGATCAGGTTGAAAGAAGATATTTGTGATTTCAAGTAATAACTTAAAGTAGGCAATTCGACGATCGAAGGTGACGAAGCTAAGAACAGATTGAAAGAAAATTTCAGTGGATCCGATTCGACAATCGAAGGTATCCGACCTAGGCAGAGGTTGAAAGAAAATATCTGTGGATTTAAGTAGTAACTTAAACTAGACAATGCGATGGTCGATGATGACCGAACAAAGATCAGCTTGAAAAATATATCAATGGATGCGAATGGTACCATGAACAAAAGTATTCGACAATGGTGGCCGACCTAAGAACAGGTTGAATGAAGTTATCTGTGGATTCAAGTAGTAACTTCAACTAGGCGATTCGATGATCGAAGATGACCGACCTAAGAACAGGTTGAATGAAGTTATCTGTGGATTCAAGTAGTAACTTAAACAAGGCGATTCGATGAAAGAAGATATCTGTGGATTCGAGTAATAACTTAAAGTAGACAATTCGATGGTCGAAGATGACCGAGCAAAGAGCAGGATGGCAGAGGACTATTGGATTTGAACTGGATGTTCTCAAGTCACTATTTAAGATGAAGAGTGGATACATTCAATTGACATATAGTGTGTTTTGTTACTAACATCACAAATTTTAAGAAAATATTAATTTTAACTGATGATTTGAGAGATCCTAAATGTATTTCTGAAACTAAGCTCACAAGTGTTTAAGAAACTAGTTTTTCAATAGCTTGAGAGCAAAACCATAACATTCTGAATTAAATAAATTTTAAAAAATATAATAAAGAGTGTACTTCCAAATGTTAAATGATTGAACAAACAACTAAATAAAACCCATTAAAAATAAATTAAAAATCAGAGGCCAACCTTTATTACCCTCAAACAATTACTCAACAATGAGTTATTTGTTCACTAATTTGCACATTGTTACCTTCAGTTATTAAATGCAAAATTCATGGCAAATTTTTCTATAAAAACATTTATTATAATTTGCACAACATTGTTCTGCCATCGTTATGACGCATTTTCTATCAATTGACGACATTTTATCTTTCTTAAGCACAAAACATTGCAGCTGAATTTGACACGGTTCGCTTAGTTTTTACATTTGTTCGGTGTATTTCTCTTTCAAATACTCGAATAACTCTGGATTCGATGGATTTGTGATCTCGTACAGCACCTTTTGTTTCTCCTCCACCGGCACAACATCGGCCAGGGCGGCCTTGGTTTTTGACAACAACTCACGAATTTCGGTCTCATGTTTGTCAACCTTTTTTTTCAAAACATTCTCGAAGAATTCCATTGATTTCTGCAAATTACGATTAACTACGGGCAAATTATTTTGCTGCAAGAATTGCACAAACTCTTTGCTGAACGTTTTGTCAAAGCTAATGAATATCTCCTCCTTCTTTTTCACATCGGTTTCCTTTAGCAGACTCTGCAGTGTGGCCAGCGCACTCTCAATCTCGGGCTTGAATTTCGAGTCACTCTTCAGCAGAGACGTGTAGAAAGCTATGGCTTCCTTGATGTCCGCGGTGACTTGGAAATCTTCCATTTTTAGCACAACATACCGATTGAAGTCGTTGGAGAAATTCTTATTGATGCTATTGAACGCTTGCAGCTTCGGCTCGTAGTCGGACATCTGCAACGCTGCCTCAGTCAACTGAATCAGCTTCTCCAAGTCCTGCTTGTGTGTGCCATTGTCCTGGGCGCGCAACTCCTTGTACGCTTGAAGATAGCTGTGAATATCCTTGTCCAGCGCTTCGCTCATGCTGAGTCCTTGTGCGACCTAACACAACGACCAAATTCGCATTGAATCCTTCAAATGTCTGTTCATACAAGCTCCTCATTGCAACTCACCTGCAACGCCGCAACCAGACACAGCAGACCCAGAAACCAAAATTTCGCCATATTCCTACGAAACCTTTGTTGTACACACACACACACACAGACTGATGACAATCACTCGTTGAACGTGCAGCTGTAACGCTTCGAACGAAAACACTCAGCTCTGGCGGCAGCTAACTGCGATATTTATACCGAAAGATTTCACATGTTCTTTTAGGCGGCCGATATCACTATAGACGAATTGTCTGTGACGATCAGCGCTTCGGCTATTCGACACTCGCTATTTGTTTGGGGTTTTTATGGCTTATTTATTAGCAGTGTTTTCTTTTTTTTTTTTCGTTTTTGCGTTTGCTTTTGACTTTGCATTAACGTTGATCGGTTTGGACTGAATGTAGATGTTTTAACAATAAAACCGTTTTCCACGGAAACAACGAAAAATCCCCAAATTACCTTTGAGCAGCATTTCAACAAATTGTACACTCTAAATAAGTTGACAGCATGGAATCAATAATAGAGTCTAAAGTAAAATTTAGTTAGGTTAAGTTGAAATTTTCAAACGAAAAATCTTGCTGGGAATATGAATGAAATCTACGCTAGCTGATTCTTAACACAAGAATGCCTAAAGGAACAGTAGGGCATGCAAGGGGGATTTTGGATTCACAAAAATTTTGGGTAACAAATATGGAACCAACGTTAAGTCAAGTGTGCGCCACTTCAAGGGACTCACAATTACTTCATTGAGATTTTTTATTATTTTACTGCATAATTTTTATATATTTTTTTTTTAATTTTATGTTAGGAATATAAACATTTTTATTTAAAATTATAATTAAATAATAAAAACAAATAATTTAAGTCCCCCAATCGGGTCCATCAAATGTGCCATTCGAAATCTATTACAGAGGATTTCGTTTGCTTATACTACTACTTTCTTATATCATATTCTTTTATTTTATTTTATTTTATTTTATTTTATTTTATTTTATTTTATTTTATTTTATTTTATTTTATTTTATTTTATTTCAATTAATTTTATTTTATTTGTCTCAACCATAAGAGGATTCAAGAAAAATCCTTATAAACATTCTGTGAGCGTAAGGAATTGTGTGAGAAATAACAAAATTATTGTTAAACATATACATATATAATTTTTTATTTTATTCCTTAGTATCATTTTTAATTTATCACTTTTTACCAGCTTATTCTCAGTGATATTAAAATAAGTTTTCCAAATTTTTCTTCTTGTGTATTTTTATTTTAAACACAAACAATATTGCGTGTAAAGAAATCATATTAACACATAATTTTTCTGATTGTTGACAATTCAATTAGCATTGTAAATTTTTTCTGTATATCTTCCGAAGCTCGACAACCTCCTGAAGTTGCTCGTAATTACCTAACTTGCGCTCTCGCTCACTCCCACGCATGTTCGCTATGCCGAAACCTTTAATACGCAAACAACAATAAGCGACCCGTTGTTGCACACTAAATACCTCAACGATCAAACGACCGACCAACTAACTAACCGACTGATCGTCACATTGACAGACCTACCAGTTGATCGCTTTAGAAAATTGTCTGATTTGCCAGACAATCGCCAAACGCAACGCACCGCAAGCAGTGTTTTCGCTGTGGTTAATGTTTGCAGTTTCAGTGGTCACTCAACTGACGCTAACGATGCGTCATACAGCATGACAGGCGACCACAAACGCTACTATGTTCATACATACAAATTGCCACTGGCGCTCGCTCAGCGAACAAGTCATTTAAATGCGTCAACAACAATTTCGTACGTGGTCTATGTGAAAATGTGCAAAATGTTGTTTTGCGGAATTTGGCCAAAATAATTTCAAGTGTTACTTTAATCAGAACAAATAATCAATAACAAATAGCAAGGAAAGTTACTTCTCAGACTTACCGATTGATGCACTTTCGCTGTTGATAGCGAACGCCGCCGCCGCAGCTGCGCGAACAATCGCTCCATCGGCTCCAGTTGCCCCAATGCGGGTAGGGACGCGTTTTGGTGCGCGATTTGCCGGCGCTGCTCGTTGTTGATGGTGTCCTGGTGCTCACTGGAGTTGTTGTTGTTACTGCTGCGGCTGTTACATTAAAAATGCTGTGCGCCTTCGGCACATCGGTGGTGCTCAACGTGCTAAGTGTAGGCAACACCGTTGTTGGTGTGGCAGCTAATGCATTCTCTATTGGTTGATTGGTAGTAATTGACGGCAATTCCGTTGCTGTTGTTGGCAATGGTAGTGACAATGTTGTAGTTGTTGTTGCTGGCACTGTTGTTGTTATTATTAGTGCCGGTGTTGTTGTGGTGTTGACGCTTGTGATTGGTGTATTTGTAGCGTTCGTTTCATTTTCGGGATACACTTCGTTGAGGCTCGGCTTGGCGTCGGCGGCGCTATGCTTCTGAAAGCGCCACAAATTGGCCAATTCGAAAGCGGTTTTGTGTTGACGTACGACGGGCGAATTGTTGCTCCTCTGCTGGTTGCGTTGCTTTAGCCATTCCTGATGTTTCTGCAAGTCAAACAAATATTTGTACAGACATGATCACAAATTTGCAGAGTTTGGCTAATGTTCGATGTTTAATAATGGCAGATCAGCATTTGCAAGAGATTTGAACAAAGTTTTGCAATTGTAGCTTGAGAAGATTTTTATGATAGGTTATAGAATGACACGATATCGATATGAAGCAATATTCATTGAACACTATTTTTTGAACTATTACACAATTACAAACAGAGTAACTGCTGGAATCGTAGAGGCAGACAGCCTTGCAGGAACTGCGGCAGCCACGAACGCCCTGGGACCAAAGCTCTTCATTGGACTGGGCAAAAGCGCCATAGCAGAGTCACTAGGGCTTGAGGAGAGGACCAGGAACTCAAATCACTGGTCCAGTGTCTCGGGTCTTAGGCAGTTGAAAAGCTTTATTAAAGGTTACAACCTCAAATGGAGTGAAAAATGCCTCAACCTAAGAAAAAGCCAGCTTAGACAGCTCACCGCTCTTCTAACTGGGTACTGCAGACTGAGGAAATAATTCCCAATGTTAACTGGCCACAAAGATTGTGCAAATTAATGCCATGCGATTTCTTTCTTTGGAATTTTGTGAAATCTCTGGTCTACGCAAAGAAAGCACAAAAAATTCCTAAAATCAAGGCCAAGGTCCAACGCCTCATCGAGATAGAACGTAAGAGAAATAGAGATACAGATACAGATACAGATACAGATACAGATACAGATACAGATACAGATACAGATACAGATACAGATACAGATACAGATACAGATACAGATACAGATACAGATACAGATACAGATACAGATACAGATACAGATACAGATACAGATACAGATACAGATACAGATACAGATACAGATACAGATACAGATACAGATACAGATACAGATACAGATACAGATACAGATACAGATACAGATACAGATACAGATACAGATACAGATACAGATACAGATACAGATACAGATACAGATACAGATACAGATACAGATACAGATACAGATACAGATACAGATACAGATACAGATACAGATACAGATACAGATACAGATACAGATACAGATACAGATACAGATACAGATACAGATACAGATACAGATACAGATACAGATACAGATACAGATACAGATACAGATACAGATACAGATACAGATACAGATACAGATACAGATACAGATACAGATACAGATACAGATACAGATACAGATACAGATACAGATACAGATACAGATACAGATACAGATACAGATACAGATACAGATACAGATACAGATACAGATACAGATACAGATACAGATACAGATACAGATACAGATACAGATACAGATACAGATACAGATACAGATACAGATACAGATACAGATACAGATACAGATACAGATACAGATACAGATACAGATACAGATACAGATACAGATACAGATACAGATACAGATACAGATACAGATACAGATACAGATACAGATACAGATACAGATACAGATACAGATACAGATACAGATACAGATACAGATACAGATACAGATACAGATACAGATACAGATACAGATACAGATACAGATACAGATACAGATACAGATACAGATACAGATACAGATACAGATACAGATACAGATACAGATACAGATACAGATACAGATACAGATACAGATACAGATACAGATACAGATACAGATACAGATACAGATACAGATACAGATACAGATACAGATACAGATACAGATACAGATACAGATACAGATACAGATACAGATACAGATACAGATACAGATACAGATACAGATACAGATACAGATACAGATACAGATACAGATACAGATACAGATACAGATACAGATACAGATACAGATACAGATACAGATACAGATACAGATACAGATACAGATACAGATACAGATACAGATACAGATACAGATACAGATACAGATACAGATACAGATACAGATACAGATACAGATACAGATACAGATACAGATACAGATACAGATACAGATACAGATACAGATACAGATACAGATACAGATACAGATACAGATACAGATACAGATACAGATACAGATACAGATACAGATACAGATACAGATACAGATACAGATACAGATACAGATACAGATACAGATACAGATACAGATACAGATACAGATACAGATACAGATACAGATACAGATACAGATACAGATACAGATACAGATACAGATACAGATACAGATACAGATACAGATACAGATACAGATACAGATACAGATACAGATACAGATACAGATACAGATACAGATACAGATACAGATACAGATACAGATACAGATACAGATACAGATACAGATACAGATACAGATACAGATACAGATACAGATACAGATACAGATACAGATACAGATACAGATACAGATACAGATACAGATACAGATACAGATACAGATACAGATACAGATACAGATACAGATACAGATACAGATACAGATACAGATACAGATACAGATACAGATACAGATACAGATACAGATACAGATACAGATACAGATACAGATACAGATACAGATACAGATACAGATACAGATACAGATACAGATACAGATACAGATACAGATACAGATACAGATACAGATGCAGATACAGATACAGATACAGATACAGATACAGATACAGATACAGATACAGATACAGATACAGATACAGATACAGATACAGATACAGATACAGATACAGATACAGATACAGATACAGATACAGATACAGATACAGATACAGATACAGATACAGATACAGATACAGATACAGATACAGATACAGATACAGATACAGATACAGATACAGATACAGATACAGATACAGATACAGATACAGATACAGATACAGATACAGATACAGATACAGATACAGATACAGATACAGATACAGATACAGATACAGATACAGATACAGATACAGATACAGATACAGATACAGATACAGATACAGATACAGATACAGATACAGATACAGATACAGATACAGATACAGATACAGATACAGATACAGATACAGATACAGATACAGATACAGATACAGATACAGATACAGATACAGATACAGATACAGATACAGATACAGATACAGATACAGATACAGATACAGATACAGATACAGATACAGATACAGATACAGATACAGATACAGATACAGATACAGATACAGATACAGATACAGATACAGATACAGATACAGATACAGATACAGATACAGATACAGATACAGATACAGATACAGATACAGATACAGATACAGATACAGATACAGATACAGATACAGATACAGATACAGATACAGATACAGATACAGATACAGATACAGATACAGATACAGATAAAGATAAAGATAAAGATAAAGATAAAGATAAAGATAAAGATAAAGATAAAGATAAAGATAAAGATAAAGATAAAGATAAAGATAAAGATAAAGATAGAGATAGAGATAGAGATAGAGATAGAGATAGAGATAGAGATAGAGATAGAGATAGAGATAGAGATAGAGATAGAGATAGAGATAGAGATAGAGATAGAGATAGAGATAGAGATAGAGATAGAGATAGAGATAGAGATAGAGATAGAGATAGAGATAGAGATAGAGATAGAGATAGAGATAGAGATAGAGATAGAGATAGAGATAGAGATAGAGATAGAGATAGAAATAGAGATAGAGATTCCCCACCGCATATTTAGTCGATGCTGACGTTCGTTATTTGCATTATTAATTCAACCAAACATGGCCTCGAAAAGTTGGAAAATACACCCTGCAAAAGTTGTAGCGAAAGGGTTAAATGCAAATAGCACAATGCCAACACTTTTTTCCGCTCTCACTTTTCATTTAGTGACCTTTCAACTCATATGTAGTGGTTTACTTTGGCTCAAAATCAGCTTAAAAATCATTAAAATCCGAATCAACTTGCGATCCAATACACTTTCACTTGCTTGTGCCATATTGGGTGCTGCTCCTTTGACATTTTAATGACAAACGGAAGTTCAGTTGTTCAGCAAAAACAAAAACAAAACCAACAACAAGACTTTAGTTAACTCTGTTATGGGTTGGGCGCATCATTACTGCTGATAGCATTAGTAAAAATTTGGAACAAATTTGATGGATCATTGAACGCACCAAAT
This sequence comes from Melieria omissa, assembly GCA_963971225.1. NCBI lineage: Eukaryota > Metazoa > Arthropoda > Insecta > Diptera > Ulidiidae > Melieria > Melieria omissa. The sequence goes on along the minus strand of OZ020267.1, from coordinate 103,361,397 downwards.
TCCACACACACACACACTCACAAATATTCATGAATATGCGTATGTAAACAGATTTGTTGTTGTTGTTGTTTTTGGTGCGCTGAAGGTCATCACAACGCATGCAAACGACTTGTGGCTCGCTTGCAATGTTATTGTATTAAATTTAGCCGCAATCTGTGCTTTGTGAATGGATTTTGATTTTTCGCTGTCAAACTGTGCCGAATTGTGGAAAATACCATATGACACACCCATAATAATGTTTGGTTGGTTGTGTTTGTGTTCGATTTGGCTTTTTGCATGTGTCTTCCTCTTTTTGTTTTTTGTTGTTTAATTTTTTTACATTCTATACTAAGTTACAATACAGAACAGCACAGTCGATTTTAGCAGTGATTGCTGTGCTAATCTTTCTCGCTCTCTCTCTGTCTTTCATGCTTTTGTTATCTATATGTGTTTCTCTTTCTGTATTTCTCTTTGCTCGAAACTGCTTCAAGGTTCAATGGTTATTTGGAAGAAGGTCAAAGTTTTCCGTTGTGCATTTGTCGCAGCTGCTCTGAAAGTGTTTGAGGTAATAAAAGTTAAGTATTTTTATTCATTTGGAAAAAGCCACAAAAAATCCATTAAATTTCTATAAAATGCTTCAAGTATTTAACAATTTCACTACCATCTAAATGCACCAGTCAAATTGCGCCCAACTTATGTTGAATGCGGCTTCTTCGGCTGCATTCCCGATAACCTCACTTGACTTGATGGGAGCTGACTTGGATACTCTACTCGATTCATACAACTCGGCGAGATTTACACTCGACATTATTGCAATTGAAAGTGTCGAAATCACTGCGTCTACGATCTCAATGTTCGCTGCTCCGCTAAAGTGTTTTCTCTCCCCCGGAAATGCCGTTTGGCGGCTCAGCCACTGAAGATTAACAAAAGTGAATGGTTTTTATTTGCGCTGCGGGTTGTCAAATATTTATTTATTTGCCACTGTTGCGTTGTCAAGCGATATTGCGACATACTGTGGCAAACTAATGAAGTGAGGGTCAATTGTTGTCTCGTCTTAGTCGCTGCATGCAGCATGGAAAAAGTTGCCGCTTGCTATCTGCTTCCGGCCAAGTAAATCTTTACCAAAGGTACATAACGATAGAGCAACATCTGGAAAGCGCTCTAGATAACACTTGGGCCAGTCAGAGCAGCACAGTGCGTAATTAGGTGGTCTTAGTGTCTTAATGCAGCACAAACGAACTGCTACCAGTTTAAATTTACACAACTGTAAATAACTAAAGAGTAAACAATAAACAAGTGCAAATAGAAATTTTTCAAGTTGTGAAAAAATCTCATCTCCTACAAAAATCTCATAAGCTTCAAAGTGAATAAGAAAAATATTCGGAAATCATTGGATATCGAATTCATTTTTCAGTAACTTAAAGGGGATTATTATAAAATTATTACTGATCTGCACTCGCCAAGACCAAAGGATTGTCAGAAGATCCCGTTTGGATTCACAGGGATCCAGACAGTAAGGAATATCACCGGATTTCTAAAATAAATTAAATCACAATAGACCCAAAAGTATCCCCATCCCTTCCCTACTACTTTCTTTCTTTAACTCCACCTGACTATACTCTATCACCCTTTTTGTTTCGAGTATTAAGCACAATGGGCTAGCCTGAAATTGGACCACCTAAAGTTCGCTTTCTCGGCTTCCTCACTTCCAGTAAATCCATCCGATTCCATCTGTACATATCTAAGCATATCATTGTTAAAACCCCACTTCAAGGCATCTATTGTGGCTACTCAAATAGTTGAACTACACTGCAGTAGTCAGCTAGGCGAAGCTAAACGCATGAGCCCAATTTCCTAGAGAATACGAGGGTTGTCCGATAAGTACTTAGCCTACAAAAGAAAAACGAAAATTTTGGAAAAGTGGCGATTTATTTCTTAACGCAGTCTCCTTTCAACTCGATACACTTGACCCAGCGATACTCCAACTTCATTAAACCGTCTGAAAAATACGTTTTCTGGAGGCCTCCGTGGCGGCGATAACCTCCTCATTCGACTCAAATTTCTGCCCGGCGAGTGACTTTTTCAAGTTTGAAAACAAAAAGAAGTCACACGGGGCCAAATCTGGAGAATACGGTGGATGGGGCAGCTGTTCGTACCCTAATGCGACCAATTTGGCCGTGACGACGGCGAAGGTGTGAGCTGGTGCGTTGGCATGGTGGAAGAACACTTTTTTCTTCGCCAAATGGGGCCGTTTTTTCTGCAATTCGGCAACGAATCGGCCCAATAGTTCGGCATAGTAGAACCCTGTGACCGTTTTGCCCGTCTCCAGGAAGTCGATATAGATCACACCTTGTGAATCCCAGAAAATGGTGGCCATAAACTTTCCAGCCGATGGGACAATCTTTGCCTTCTTCGGAGCACATTCGCCGGGCAAAGTCCACTGTTTCGACTGTACATTGGTCTCTGGTGTGTACCAGTGAATCCATGTTTCATCGACGGTCACGAAACGATGCAGAAACTCCTTCGGATTACGCTTAAACAGTGTCAAACACTGCTCTGAAGTGGTCTCACGGATGCGCTTGTTGTCCGGAGTGAGCCAACGCGGCACCCATCGAGCCGACAGCTTTTTCATACCCAATATTTCATGCCCCACGCGGTCTTTTGAGATGCCGACAGCTATCTCGCGCACCTTCAATCGGCGGTCTGCTAATACGAGATCGTGGACATTTGTCACGTTATTCTCCGTGGTAGCCGTTTTTGGGGCATCTGGGCGTGGCTCATCAAAAACTGACATGCGACCACGTTGAAACTCGTTAAACCAATTTTAGACGGTCACCATTGAAGGAGAAGAGTCACCGTACACAGCATCTAAGCGCTCTTTGATTTCGTTGCGCGATTTCCAAAAACTAGAATCGAATCACCGACCGATATTACTCTTTTTCCATTTTTCTAAAATCCGCGGACATGTTCGTTTCCACACGCGGTCAAAACAAAACTACAAATCCAATATGGCTGAAATTTTGACAGTAGCCGTCTACGAGGATGTACTACACGATAGTAAATTTCTCTTACGATAGTGGTACCATCAGGCGGTGGGGCTAAGTACTTATCGGACTGCCCTCGTATTCTCACCTTATTCTATTCTCTTACTTAAAATCGTTAGTTTAGATGGCACTGAAGATTCAGTCGATAATTTGTTTTTCGATCTAGTAAATCTACAGTTATTGCAGATACCTCTAAGCGACATTAGTTGATGATGACGATAATGATGATGTGAGGGTGAATAGGAACGCTACAAGCTTTCCATATCACTCAGTCCATTCGAACTATGCCCAAATGGGCAGGAGAAGAGAAATGAGAAAGGAAGAGATAGGAGAGGAGAGTTGTGAGAGCCTCTACTGTTTCTTGAGAACGTGAATAAATCCTGTATAGGCATATTCGCATGATCCAGATTAGATCTGAACCACCATGTCATTTATTTACTTGTAAAAAAATGCGAACGAATATCTGTTTGTTTTTGTTTATTGGTCACAGGACACTAAAACTCAAAAATCTGACCGCCAATTAATCTCACGGAATGTTCTCCTTGACCAAATCTCTCGTTAAAGCACATAGTATGAACACGATCCGGCAGGTAGGCGTGGCACCTCCGATACAACCTACATTTTTAATATGGAATATCTTCAGAATTAGAAGTCATACAGCACTGAAATTTGGTACAGCGACATGGCTTAGACGTGTCATTCCAGTGGTAAAATTTTTGGTGTTAGTCGTCTTTTTCTACAGGGGGAATAGGGTTGCTATTGAACGAGTACCACCCATACAATTCAAATTTTTAAGGTGGAATAGCTTCGAAATGTTAAGTTGAACAGGATTGCAAATTTTGGATAACGTCGTCTCATAGATGTGTCATTTTACTGATAAAATTTTATGAGCGTTGGACAACGGGCGTGGCTAATTTTTTGTGACTCAAATTTGCCTCCTAGTTTTTAGAATAAATATAATAATAATGCGTAGAGCATAGAGCTTTTGCTTGGCTTTTAAAACTAACAATTACCTCTAGAAGTTTTTTAGTAAAAAAGGTAACAAAATTGCAAACTCGATGGTAAATAACACAATCATTGCAATAGTTAAATCAAATAATTAAAAGCTTTGCATAACTTACTCTTATCCGTTCAATGGTAGATTTATCCGCTGAGGCCAATACGTTGCATACCAAAATTATAAGGCATAATCTGAAAGATAAGATATTAATTTTAAAATATTAAACTTTTCTGTGGCATGATTGAGATAATATTTTACTTTATTTTATTTTGTTTTATTTTATTTATTTTATTTTATTTTTTTATTTTATTTTATTTTATTTTATTTTATTTTATTTTATTTTATTTTATTTTATTTTATTTTATTTTATTTTATTTTATTTTATTTTATTTTTTTTATTTTATTTTATTTTATTTTATTTTATTTTATTTTATTTTATTTTATTTTATTTTATTTTATTTTATTTTATTTTATTTTATTTTATTTTATTTTATTTCATTTTATTTTATTTTATTTTATTTTATTTTATTTTATTTTATTTTATTTTATTTTATTTTATTTTATTTTATTTTATTTTATTTTATTTTATTTTATTTTATTTGAGTAGATAATTTTTCTAAAATTCAAACAAAAATCCGAAACGATATGTATGGCACTAAATGACATAAGGACCAACACGTAAGCTCTCTATCCGAGCAAGGCGTAAAATTATACATGGATTCAGTAACTCTGCATTGAGAAACAAAAGTTTAGCAATTTCTTTATACATCTAAATTCCAGCCAATTTATCTTATCAATTTTTTACCAATCTTAAGTCAATTTTATTGAAAACTTTCATGCCATAGACAAATTACAAATTCAAGCCAGCAATCGAACTCGCTTAAGAGTATGAACAGTCTAAAGCCATGACGATGATGTTGTCTGAACAAATCCGATGACTAATCGCATTCACTGATGAAATCTACAACGGGTTAATATTTCATTACAACAACAAGTTGTCGCATACAACTCACACAGCTCATTGGTGTAATGTGGCGCCGCAGTTGTGCGCTGAGCGGCCAGCGGCGATGTCGAAATATAAATTGAAATGGAAATAGAAATTATGGGGAGATGATGAGACCACTGATGCAAAATCTTGTAAACTAGGCTAATTACATGAATTGAACAAAAAACATAATAAAGTATAAAGAATAAAGAATAACCATGCACGCTCAGGCTGTCTGCATACTTGAACACACATTGGCTGCATGCGGCCGAGGGGCCCAGGAGCGGGAAATTGGTATGAGTGGTGGCGTTATTGATGGCATCTTTTGTCGCAATTGTAATGAAGCGTTTTCTGCGCGGCTGGCGCACGCTATCGACACATATCGCTCTCCGAGGGCGTCAGCGTGCTCACACTCGCACTGGGCGCTGAGATGGATGCGTATGGCAACAGATGGGTGGCTGCTAAATGAGCTCGCATTGCCACACAATCATCGAGCAAATTTACTAAATGTAGCGTGCAATGTAAATATGAAATATGATTTGTTCATGTGTGTGAGTGTGTGTGTTCGTTCTTTGGCGGCAAAACGATTCACGCGCGATTTGTTGCACAAATAAGGCGCAGGTCAAGAAGTTACGCAATCTTTAGTTGCCTTTGATTGTGACGTGAGTGGGAGTCCCAATGCGTAAAAATTAACCTTGAAATGAATGAATTACTTTTTTGTTTGTTTAGTAGACATTTTTGTTGTTTTGGTTTTATTGAAATTACTAGCAGAAAGTGACCTACAAAAATTTATATTAAATACTAGCAAAGAGACTTTGGATTTAGTTGTCGATGCTACAAATGATAAACCTGTTATAGAAAGTTATCAAAACAAATTTATATTAAAACTCAGTGGCGTCCACAGGATTTCATTTTGGTGAGGGAAGGATTTACTTACAACTTTTGAGCCCAATTCCATTCGAAACCATATTTTGCACCAGAATTTTTGGTCTTTTGGGGTATTTTAACCCTCCAAACCCCTTGCAGGCCCACTGACTATACTACCATACTTTGGACTTAGGACTTAGGACTTTTCACTTCCCGATGGTGAAAATTATATAGAGAAAGTTAGAATGCTCTTTTTTTTATTTTTGAACAAAACCACTGTTGAAACCAGCCATGGTTTAGTTCAAAAATAAAACGATTCATAAAAGTCCTTTATTGACTCATACACTTTTATGATCAGATAAAGCACTACAAACAATTTAGAATTTAAATTTAAAATTTATTAAAACTCATTTTGTTTTCAAATAAAACATAATCTGGAAACCAAATTAAATTATTGGGTTCATAATTGTGTTGAGAATTGTCAATAAAACCAAAGTTTTGTCATTAAAACCTCTAAACAATTTGTTATTAGAATTTTTAATTAAATGAATTTTTACAAATTGTTATAATTAAAACATAAATTTTATGTTCCAAAGCTGTCTGAATAAAAGCATTTTGGAAAATTTAATTGGTTCGGCTTTTGGTTATTTTCGAAGGCACAAAACGACGAAACGAAATAACAGCCCCGTAAGAAATAGATCACTTGAATTACAGTTTTGATCTAATGACTAAAAAATAAAGCAACACTTTTTTCAAGTAAGGGCCTACTCAAACCTCTGGGATTTGTGAATGAACATCGGCAAGTCTCTACTGTTGATTCATTTGAGGCAGGGGCGGATTCAGAAAAATATTTCGGGGAGTTTCAAAAAATTCTTTGATATTCATAAATTGTCTTTTAATTTGTATGTAGTTTTAATGTCGATCCTAATATTTCGGGGGGGGGGGTTTCAACCCCCAAAACACCCCCCGGAATCCGCCACTGATTTGAGGTCATACCCGACTAGGAGATGAAGGCTTAAGATGTCTATGTGTGTCTGAAAAAAGCCGGTCATTGGTATAGAAGATGATGTTTTGCCTGCTCCTGCTTTTCAATTAGGCAACTACAAAACCACAAGACTGAACAATCAAGGCATTGTGTACGTTTAGGTTTCCATTCTGAACCATATACTTACCTGACAGAAGGAAGCTAGTATATGTCTTCTTGGAAAGCTAAGTTGCGCTAAAAGCATTGGACTCATCTCTCACTGGGTGCTATGTGTTTCACTTTTTTCACTCCATTCATCTCATTTGGTCACCTGATCACCGAGACATCGAAGGTAACTGTAAAGCTGACTATCTGGCATGGAAAGCTACAACCATCCTTATCCTTTCAGACCAGGAGGTGGTAAGAATGCCACTGGCCCAATATAAACTTCGCGCCAGAACTCATACTCGTAGCTCAGGAAAGGTGGTATAATCTCTTCTCATGCGCAACTGCAAGGCTCATATGACCCATTTATGATAGAAAGTGTACATCAACTATTCTGAGTTTTATAAAGCCTAAGATTTCCATCCTCACAATGACGCTTACTGGACACTGGCTAATCGGAACACACACCATCCAGCCACCAGGACAACTGTTTCTGCGAGACCTCACGGAGATTGATATCCCACGTAGATGTTAAAGACCTATTCAGGTTCATAACTTCGTCCAAATGGTTGGACAAAATAACAGAACTTTAGGTAAAGTTACTGGGATTATATGTAGAATAGGATCAATCCTAATCTAACATCACTTCAGTCTTATCATCAAGCATAACATACATAGACATGTCTGAGCTACATCCACCTAAAACAATCGAAAAGTTTCGAAGCTTACAGAGCCAACTCTAACTCCTACAAAAACCCAAACTCAACTCAGTAGCAACGAGTGGTTCCAGTGCATTGGCAACTTTATTCGAGGACAGAATTTCAAAGGCACTGCACTTCACTAATCAACTAAATACATTTTAATATCTTTACACACCAACATATGTGCGTAATTAATTAAATAACTGCTCGCTGAAATGGGTCATTGACACGGCGCAAAAAAAAGCGGTGTCAAGATTTTTCGCTCGCAGACAAGGACAGCAAAGCGCACAGCAATGTTCTCGATTCTCTATAAAAAAAAAGAATCAATTTGCTAAATTAATGCAAACAACACAGCTGGCGCAAAAACTATAGTCATATATGATCAATTGTCCATTCAGATTCAACTAACTACACAATAGGTTTATGTGCGCACAAAATTCCTATTTTTATGACCAACAGCAGTGGCAACTTTAGTTCAATTATAGCCAATAGGCATAAAAATCATAAGTGAATATTTTATTTATTTTTTCTTTAAACTTATGGCAGCTACACACTTTGAATGCTTCAATTGGATGCTGTAAGATTTGAGCTTGTCAAATGTGCGACGAGAGAGAGCCAGAGAGATGGGTAGAAGGAATGCAGAGAGCGCAAGAGCAATCCGGCGCATATAAAGACATACAATTTAGGACATGGAAATTTGACACTGCATAGACATGAAATCAATTCGAAAGGCACAAATTAGACTGTCGACAGCGAATCTTTGCTTAGAATTTCGTCTTGGTTGCGTGCGATATAACCAATGATATGAGAAAATGAGGGCTTCTTATGATAAAAGCTTAAAGGCATTTCAGGTCAGTTTCATGATGACTTAATAACTGAAAGATTAAGCAACTTAAGACAATTAAAAAAAAAATTTTTAACTGCAGCTGGAAATTATAAAAGAAATTAGTGTAACAGCGTTCTAAAGTGATGAGAGAAGAAGCCGTTTAAATTACTTCTTTCTGATATATAGTTTCAACACAATTTGGTTACCTAGCTTCCCTTTTGTGGGCTTTCAACTGATAACCCTTTCGCTACTAGTTGTTAATGGGGAAAATTAAAACTTTAAATTTATAGATTTTGTCTTCTGTGTGTTTATATCAAAAACATTCAATACTAATTTTCAACATTTTTCTTGCCAAACCTGGTTTTTTAGAGTGTTCTCATATTACAAGAACCACATTGTTGTGGCTGTAATAAATATTTATTTAAATATGGAATTTTTCATTTCATTTCATTCATATATCTGAACTGAAGTAAAAAGTCAAATGAAAAATGCCTCATATATTTTCGGCTTCTTCTTTCCTTACTATGTAAACTACTATGTACTTTCAAAAGCGTTCTTCTTTAAACTTAATTTACTTCAGCTAAAATAATTTAAAAACTACAGTCCCTGTTCATCGAATTATGACCGATGAAAAAATTTCGAAATTTTAACTTCCATCATCGATAAAACAAAAACTAATCAAGTAAAAATAACAAAAGAGGTATCAATTTATTCATTGGAAAGTTTTCTTTGAAATCCTGTTAAAGAAAACTCTGTGGATGCCGGTAAACTCGTGGCAACCAGAAAAATTGTTAAAATTTCCAATTGTCGGTGTTATCATAACTTTGATTTCAAAGTCAAATTGTGAAAGAAAATAAGAAATAACTAACAAAAATCATTTATGAAATTACATATTAAAGACTAAGAAAAGTAATCAAAAAATATCATCATTATATTGGTTTAATACTATATAAAATCCGTGTTGGATCTATTGAAGGCTTGTGAAACAAAATGGGTAGAAAATGTGACCTAACAGTGGAAAAAAGTTTCAAATTGTGGCTTTGGTGAAGGAGGGCGGTGCAGCTACTCTCAAATACCCAAAAAACTGCAAGTTTCAAAGGCATTCGTGGCCAATTCTGCAAAAAAAGAGCCGAAATAGTGAGGACTTGCCTTCAGTTTGTAAAACTAATATGAATAACTGCCGCGATATTCGCAAACCTACACCAAGAACCGACCGTAGAGTCGTGCAAAAAGCTTTGGAGAACCGAAATACTCCATGTAGGGTAATTTTAGAAGACCTAAAGGGTTATGGTGTATCAGTGTTGCTGATGACAGTGCGTCGTCGCTTATACGAAAATGGGTTGATACGCAGGCGTCCAGTGAAATAGCCAAATTTAACCAAAGTAATGCGTCAGCGGCGGTTATATTGGGCACAGTTGCATAAGGCATTCAGACAAAACAACTGGACCAAAGTTAATCCATTAAATTTGCTCTTTCCTGCGATTTTTAACAATAATTCCGATTAACCACTTTTTGCGAAATTCTTGTCATTTTTAGGTTATCTTTAGCGATGAATGTCGCGTGGAAACGTATACTGAAATAAAGCAATTTGTGCGAAGAAGACAGTGCGAACGGTATTCAGACGAAAGCATCGTTCCCTGCATTAAACATTTGCCAGCAGTAATGGTTTGGAGCTGTATTACATCCAAAATTCCCGATCCAATACATACCGTTGAATGAACAATGCGCTCTGTCCTATATATAAACGTACTTCAAGGTGTTTTAGCGCCGTATATCGATACCCTGCAGAAGCCCAGAGAGGAATACATCTTCATGCAAGATGATGCTCCTTGCCACACAGCACGATCAAGCATAGCCGCTATTAATACATTAAATTTAAATGTGTTGGCGTGGCCTGGCAATTCTCCCGATCTTAATCCGATAGAGAAGTGCTGGGCATACTTGAAATCTAAAGTGTATAGTTGGTTGAAACCCCACGGTAGCGACTTTAAAAGAAAATATTACAGATATTTGGTAAAATGATATCCAATTGAGAACAATGATGTCCAATTGCATTGATAGCATGCCTCAACGAATAGAGGCAGTTCTAAAAGCTAAGGGTGGACAGACAAAATATTAGAAACTGCAAACTATAATTTACATATCTTGGTACAAAACTTTCCAACGAATAAATTGATACCTCATTTGTTATTTTTCCTTGATTAGTTTTTGTTTTATCGATAATGGAAGTAGAAATTTCGAAATTTTTTCATCTGTCATAATTCGATGAACAGGGACTGTACATCTCAGTTGAAGTAAAAAGTCAAATGAAAAATTCCTCTTCGTTTTTCTGCATCTACATGTAAAGATAGAACTTTCAAAAAACCTGCATACTGCTCTTGTCTTAACTGAAATATTCAATATTTTAATTTCATACCATTTCTAAAACTTCAAACTATTCTCAGGACTAACAAAAAGATGTATTCTAGAAGTCCTAGAGGAGCCACACGTCCACAAAGTAACATGTTGCGATATGTTAACAAAATAACGAAAGGATTAAGATCCCACTTTCTGAAACGTTCTTCTTTAAACTTAAGTATACAGTTTATTAATTTCGTATTTCTTTAATAATTAAAAATTATTAATTATTTAAAAACTATATGTTATCTGAATTGACGTAAAGAGTCAAGTAAAAAATGTTTCTTTTTTCTGCATCATCTTTCTTCACAATGTAAAGATAAAACTTTCAAAAAACCTGCATACGACTCTTCTCTTAACTTAAATATTAAATTTATTAATATCGGTAACATGTTGCCATATGTCAACAAAATAGCAAAAGAGTTAACATCCCACAAAATGGTCACTTGTCGTGGACAACTAGACAGTGGCAGCATAGTGACTAAAGTAATTCCAACACCACTTTAAAACACAAAATAGACCCATCCCATTGCCACAACAAACAAACAGTTCAACAATATTTAACAACAACAAAAACCTCAATTTTCTCAAGCATCGCCAACATGCAAACACTATTTGACCGCTAAAAGTCAAGTCGATGCATTTATAATATCAACTCGAAACGTCAATCATGAAAATTATGACATTTAACTTTCATACAGAAAACAACAATAACAGCAACAATGCCGCAAAGTATACACCAGAACGCGCACAACAATCTCATCAGCGCAAAACTGTCATGACATGTGCGCACGCAATGTGCAGCAACAAAGCAAAAACACAAACACTAACAACAACAACCACATGCACACCAACCGCCCGATTGCAATGCAACCGATAAGCGATTTTATCGCCCACTAAAGTCAAGAACAAGTCACTATTAATTGGTTAATACTTAAATATGAGACATGAGAGAAATATAAACGCGCATGAAAATCGCTGACAGGTGGCAACGACGACTACATATGCGCCGTTTGAAACCATTTGCGCGGCACACATTTGTGGCTGTGTGTGCATGGCAGTTGGCCCAAAGCGCCAACCGTTCGTACTCGGTATCGATAAGAACGATCGTTGGCGGAGAAATAGTTGCGTGCAAGAATGCTTACAAAAGAATTCTTCTATTGGGTTGGGAAATGACTTTTGACTAAAAATAAAAAAGCGACAAGGGAAAAGGCAAAAAGTTTAGTTAAAAACTTGAGTGATGACTGCAATGCATCGGATTTAAAAACTTCAAAATAAAATGACAGTGAGAAGAAGAGAAGAAAAAATTCCTGAGAAGCAAAAGTTGAGTTATCGGATCTGCTGTCCTTCATTTAGAGACCGAACTGATTTTCCCCGGATTGGTTGTTAGTTTGCTTCAGATAAAAATATATGTAGGGATTCACAGTCTAACCTAACCTAACACTTGATTCTGTCATATTCTGATTTTAAAAAATTACACTGTACAACAGCATTTCTGCAACAGAGTAACGACCGTATATTCCTGAAAGAGGACGTCGTACTGATCATTTTTGCAGAACAAAGTAATAGTCCAGCACGTCTGAGTTTTTTGTAATTCGCACATAAAGGTTAAAGGGGTCTCTATAGACTTTTACACGGAAAGTATAAAAACTAGAAGAGCTAGAGCTTTGATATCTAAGGCAAAGTTGTTCGCAATAAAAATTTGAATATTTTTTATGTACACATGAACCCCTCACCCCCTTTCTTACCCCCTTTTGCACGATTTTCGGGAAATTTTTTCATAAAAAGCTTGTATTGAGTAAAATATTGCAAAAAATACCATATTGTCTTTTGGGCAAATATTCCCCATTAAATAATAGGAGGGGTCTTCAAACACCAAAACTTTCTCAAAACTTCCCCCAAGAAAATAAAAAGCCTTAAACACGAAACCTTCATTAAATAATCTTTTTATAAATTGCTAATTCTGCTTGAGATGTTGAGAAAAATGTTGAATATTGAAAAAAAAAACTATTTCCCATTGAATAATAGTTCAGGTGGTCTCCAAACAATTCAACCCTAAGAAGTCTCCTCTTAATAAAAGAAACAATTTTTATGATTTCAAAAAAGACTTTGATAAAATCGTATTGCTTTTTATAACATCAGTGTATTGGATGCCAAAACCCCTGAAGCCTATAAACATTCAATATTTTCAATCACTATGCATGTTATGCAAAAAGGCCTTTTTACCTTTAAACATTTAATGCACATTTTTTTTTACAAGCCCGATTTTTTTAATGTCCCCTTCAGCCTCATTACAACGATTTACACGATTATGCGACTTTGAAAATACTTAAAAAAGTTTTCTGATGAGGAAAAAATACTTGATATTGGATGCTTGTTTGATGCATATTTTTGTACCGATGATACAAACATACTTTCAATTCAGACGGAATGACTTCAATTCCATTGAACTAAATTTCATGAAATTTTGACTTAAAATCGGGAAAATATGTTAATTTCCAAGTTCTGGCTTTGCCTTCTTGGGGCTGTTTCTGATGAAAAAGTGAAAAGTTGTATCAACAAATGAAGCTACTTGAAGAATGTAGCAATCCTCGCTGAGTACGTTTGGAATTTGAATCGCAATATTGACCCATCTGCGCATTCCCGTAAAGCGAAAGCGTCTTTTTGAAATCATAAAAATTGTTTATTTTATTAAGAGAGGACTTCTTGTTTGGAGACCACCTAAACTATTATTCAATGGGAAAGAGTTTTTTTTTTAATATTCAACATTTTTCTCAACATCTCAAGCAGAATTAGCAATTTATGAAAAGATTATTTAATGAAGGTTTCGTGTTTAAGGCTTTTTATTTTCTTGGGGGAAGTTTTGAGAAAGTTTTGGTGGTTAAAGACCCCTCCTATTATTTAATGGGGAATATTTGCCCAAAAGACAATATGGTATTTTTTGCAATATTTTACTCAATACAAGCTTTTTATGAAAAAATTTCCCGAAAATCGTGCAAAAGGGGGGTAAGAAAGGGGGTGAGGGGTTCATGTGTACATAAAAAATATTCAAATTTTTATTGCGAACAACTTTGCCTTAGATATCAAAGCTCTAGCTCTTCTAGTTTTTATACTTTCCGTGTAAAAGTCTATAGAGACCCCTTTAACCTTTATGTGCGAATTACAAAAAACTCAGACGTGCTGGACTATTACTTTGTTCTGCAAAAATGATCAGTACGACGTCCTCTTTCAGGAATATATGGTCGTTACTCTGTTGCACACAAAAAGTTTAAAATTGTTGTACTGTGTTATTATCTAAAATGTTTATTATTTCTAATTTTTTTCATTCAGTATTGTGAGCAGATATAGATTTTCGAAATATGAAAAAAACACATGTCGAATTATTTATAATTTGAAGTTTTTTTCGCCAAGTTTAAAGTCCACTTTTGTCGTATACAAACCTTAACCCATTATTGACCTGTCTAGATTGTGGTTCTTAAAAAACTGAAAAAGTTTATGTCACATTGTTTTTGATTTATGGAGGTTCTCACTTACAAATTTTCAAAACAGAAAAACATTTGTTGACATATTTTTAAAGTATAACTATTGCAGAATAACTGTGCTCAAGAATTCTTCTTCATTCGAAAATGTCTCTGGGATATAGACCCTAAACCGGTCGGCCGCAAGAAACGTGAGCACACGGTTTCAAAACTTTAAAAGCAATTCTCTCGAAATCACGTTTTCTAATCTGTTAGGGAACATTTCCTAGAGACGTATTGACCGATTTACTTGATTTTTATTTTGTTTAGCACCTTTCTCTCGAAAGCCCAAACTACGATTTTGTCTGTACATGCCAAAGGTTTTTTTAAAGTGGTTTGTGGTGCAAAAAATGTCAAAAATTAGAAAAAAATCAAACAAATTGTAATGCATTGAACATTTTTATTTAAAATATTTAAAATTTTTAATTAAAAAATTTGATTATGGCTCTCAGAAGCACCAGACCGAATATTTTTCTCGCAAAAATGGCTCTTCACCAAAATGCCAGGATCAGTCCAGCGGTCATACAGTGCTAAATTTTGCATTATCGACAAAAATGAAAATTTTTGTAAGTGTGTTAAAACACAAAAAAACAACGTTCAAGTATCTGCTGAGGTTTCTGAAACATAAATTAAAAAAAATAACACAAAAAAACGTTTATAGGTAAATGAGAAACCCCCTTGGTTGGTTGGTTGTAGTGGCTGCCTCTGCATGAGACACACTAAGGCCTATATGACCCGTTGTGATACCACAAATTCCACCCGTTTGAAATGTGTATGCAACACTATTTTTTCAACATGTGTTACAACATACATTTAAAACGGACTGGGTAAGGGAGGGAGGGGACCTACAGTTTAACGCCGAATCCGAAAGCGGGTTTTTGAGCAAGGGCGCACTTATGCGATTCTTTTAATTTTCATCTCCACGTTCCTGAATATAAAAATTTAATCCATATTTTCTCCCTTTAGAACCTGAATTTCGAAAATTTTCAAAACTCAATTTTCCTAAGAAACTTTTTGTTAATCGCAAATTTTCGAAACGGCTTTTTCCTAAGAAACACTTTGTAAATCACGTTCGGTTTAAATGACTAAATAGCAACACCCAGAGCTTCAATTACATTTACACAGCACCAACAGTGGCGAGCAAAACATAAGCACCATTGTAACAGTACTACAGCAATTATAGCAATAACAATTGTTGTAATAACAACAATTCACTCAATAGCTCGTAAATAAATTTTTTAATCAGCTTAAAGACTTTTACGCGCTGCTTTTTTGTGCAAGAAATTAAAATTGGAATTTCAAACAACAACAAAAAAACACTAAATAAATAAATAACCCAACAACCATAAATTCTGCCACGATTTTCCTGTTAAAAAACCATAAATTCATTAAAGACACACATTCAAAAAAAAAACAACGATGAAGCACAAAGCAAAAATACAAATAGAAACGGACGAAGCTCGAAAAAGAGGCGCGTGCCAAACGAAATTCCAAGCTGCAAACGCCACTCGACCGCCGCTTGCGGACACCACCCACCCTGACACTAAACACCAACCAACAACAAAAGCAACTCGTTAAATTCTCAGCTTGGTTTTCAGAGCCTCATGATGGCTTTTAAGTGACTCTGCGTCGGTCATAAAGCATAACGCCATAACAACAATAACAGGCAACAGCCAGCAGCATGAATAGGCAAAAGCTTCAACTTTCCGGGGCGCTTTTGGGGCCTTCGGCGAGGTGCCGCTGACATTGAGGGCGAGCAAGTGTCACTAAGCGAGCGAGCAACAGCAACAAAACTGCCGAAAAGCCGCAATGAGCCGGTCATGCAGGCGTTCCCACCGGGCGGCGCGTTCGGTACGGAAACGGTGCGTCACTGTAACCCAGTCCCAACTATTAACCAATTAAAATCAATTAAACTATAAACTATTTTTCGGCAGAATGTTCAGCACTTTTGCTTTTTAATTATTTGCCTGTGGATCGCGCACACACGAGGCCGGCCAACGCGTTGCGGTAGAGCGGTTTCGGTTGAGGAGATAGTGGCGCATCGCAGACGTGGTGTCGCACGGGCGATGCGACGTGCCCGGCTTTCTTGGTATTCGGTTGAGTAATAGGAGCTGCCCCTCCTCCCTCGCAGAGCTGCGAGTTCAACGAGACAGCTTTGAGGTTTTCGTTATGATTTATGGCCTTTTATGTTGGGGTGTGCGCCATAATTAAGAAACAATATTGCACACAGCATCGAGTCGAACTGGAGTGAGTCGAAAATATGTTGTCACTCGAAAGTGTAGAATGATGAGAATTTCCTGTTGCCAAAGCTATTAGAAAACAAACACAAAAGCAAGCTGAAAGCTTGTAGACAAATCTTGCGAACTTTACTACATGATTGCATACATTTTAGATCGGGTCAGGTTGGTTTATAATAAAATTGTAGATTTCACTATTCAACATCAATGATGAATATCTTTCTTGTTTTCCAGTCCAATTTAATTTTCTCTATACACAAGAAAAAATGTATATACTCTTAAAACTAGGAGTCAAATATTGGAAAACTGCGTTTTAAGTTCAACTTTCTCAGACGTCAGAACTTTTTTAATGGGCTTTGAAATATTTAAAAAAATTATTAAAAAAAATTAATTTTCATTTGAAAGACAAAGTTTTAGAGTTAAAAAAAAACATTTTTCGGTGCGCAAGAACGAACAAGTATTCCTTTTAAAACTTGATCTTTAAATATCCATGAAAATTTCCTATTGTTTTTTTAATATTCATAAAAATTTCCAAAAGTCTTTTTTTTAATTCTATCGTAAGAACTAATGGGTACACTATCACATACTCGAATTTTATAGATTTTTTCTATTCACCATAATTAAACATTTCGTATTGAATACTAAAAGCTATTTACTCGAATGTTCTAGAACTCAAAGCCATATTCGCAAAATGCATTTGTATTCTAACGGATCACCACTATTTACAACTTATTAATGGATCGACTAGCAGAAATCTATGCGGTTATTCCTGCTTACCCCCCTTAAACCAGCTTTCCTAAGACTCTTTTCTGTTATTAATCTCTTTTGTAACTTATTTTTTTATACACCTTGACTTTCCTTCCATTTTTTATTCTCCATTGAAGATTTAATTATCACTTTTTCAACTCGTTTTAGAGACATTTCTTTCATATTTATTCATATTTTTTTTATATAACTTTGCCTCCTTTCCCTACCATTCCATGCGCGTCTTTCTGTTTAATCTTGTGACTTTATGTTTGCTGTTTTCATTTGGGGGGGGGTTAAAACCTCCCCAAACACGAAAATTTCTGGTACAAAATATGGTTTCGAATGGTATTCAACTCAAAAGTTGTACGCAAACCCGCCCAAAATTAAATGCTGTGTGCGCTACTGTTTAATTGCATTAGTGGCTTACAAATGATTTCATCTTTGGGGTTCTTTCTCACAACTTTTAATCTTCATACCATTTGAAACCATATTTGACACTCAAATTGTTTATAACAAGCAGATATTTTGAAGAGTTTGAGACCCAAAACCCCACTTGTATGCATCACTGAATAAATATATACTATGTACCATACATACTTAGAAATAAGTATATATATATATATATATATATATTTTCCCTCACCAACTTACCTCATCAGCGACACTCGTTGCATTATCTTCCATCGACAATTGATCCCCATTGCTGTTTCACTTTTTAGGTCAATTCAAGTCTCACAAAAATATTTCATTCATAAAAATTCAATTGCACCAAAAAAAAAACAAAAAACAAAATTCAATTTCAAGCACAAAAATTTGAAATAAATGAGAATTTGTTTGGTGGTTTCTCGTTTCTTTTCTGCTCCAATTTCGATTTGTTATCAACACATCTTCCAGCACCAAACAAAAGCAGCAGCGGAGCGCCAATTGCTGAAAAAAAGAAAATATTTCAAAACTTTGTATGAATAATTGAACATTAATCACTACAAAATTTAGTTCTGATAACAAAAATTATTAGCAAAAAGTACAAATAAATTAAAAGAAAATATCAAATTTGTATCAATTGAAAGCCACAAATTATGTCACACGTCAGTTTTTTGTTTGTATGTAAAAATTCAAATTCAGTATTTTTGTTTTTTAAAAGTTGTTATCACACTTTCGAACAACGCCTGCAAGTAGAGCAATAAACCCCATTGTTTGTCTTTCGGACAATCATAAAGACACACTTACACGCACAATTATGGAAAAAATAACGCTGAAGTCATCTACAGCAAAGCCCATAGGCCGGCAATGCTTCATAATATATATGTGTATATATGCATATATTTACGATTATTATGATTATCATTTAATATTTCCAACTTTGTACCCTCAAACATTCATCATCGTGGGAATGTCGTTGGTTCTAATCTATGGCAATGCATAATTGATGCATGTGAATGCTTACAACTTCAATATTCAGTAGTTGTTGTAGAATATTTCGAACAAAATTCATGCATCATTGACAGCTGGTAAAATCGGGAACATTTACTGGGCCAAGCGCATCGATCTTCGTCACTCTGAACCTGACCTCATAATGTCAATGTGCAAATTAATAGCGCGAACAATGTCGAAATGACGCAAGTTTTAAAAAATTACGCACAACTGTACAAAAAGGAAGATTGCTAATTATGTGTGGGAGATAAGTTACAGTAGGGTAGGCAGATGGATTTGAACTAAGCAGGAGAGACAGTGTTGGCAGTTTAGGAGATCTCCTCCTAGATTAGGAGATTCTTGGCATTTTAGAAGAATTTTTAGGAGGAATAATTATTTAGGAGTAAGTTAACGAGATTTTGATGGTTATGATGTTGGCATCATTAGTGTAACTGAAGTCTTGAATATTAAAAGCTGAAGATTGAAAACGTCTAATTTACTTCAAAAAATTGTATGATTGAACGAAAGCAGGAAGTTTACACAAGCGAATTTCAGACCGACATCTTTTGTTTGTGTTAAGTTTTTGTTAAGCTTAATAAAAAAAGAGTACAATAAGAAAGAAATTTATATATTTTTTATGAGAAGGAGATTTTTTAACTTTTTGGGAGGAAATTTCAGGTTTATTTAAGATTTAAGGGAGAGAATTTTAGACCTTAGTTTATAATAATGAAAATAAAAAAATTGTTTAGAGACTTTTTAAATTTTTGGAAGGAAATTTCAGCTTATTTTTTAATTTAGGAAACAGTCATTTCAGGTAACTGGCAACATTCAGCAGAGAAGGTTGCAATGGTTTCTCTCGTTCATTTTCTGGGTTTTCATATCATAAGTAGTCCATATTTTAGAATACTTTGGAGCCCTTCAAACGGAGATCAATAAAAACAATTTAATATATTTTTAATTTTTTATAATAAGTTTAATCCGTAGTTTATATTGGCAAAAATAAAAAAATTGTTAGTCGATTTTTTAGTTTTTGAGAGGAATTTTCAGGTTTTTTTAGGATTTAGAAAAAGTAATTTCAACACTGAGGAGAGATGCCATGGTTTCTCTCGTTCATTCTTCAGACTGCTTTAACGTCCTTCAAACGCAGATCAATAAAAAACAAATTAATATATTTTTTATTGTTTATGAGAAGTTGAAATAAAAAAAATACAAAAATTGTTAGGAGATTTTTTTTAATTTTTGGTAGGAATTTTCAGGTTTTTTAGGATTTTGGGAAAAGTGTTTTCAGTGCTGGCAACACTGTGGAGAGATAGTTGCAATGGTTTATGTCGTTCATTCTCCAGACTCCTTAAGGGTCCTTTAAACGAAGATCATAACCAAAGTCCTTCGTTGTAGTTCAAAACGGAAAATTATGATAAACTTTGAAAGACCTTCTGATCGACAAAAAATATATAAAAAATAAATATTCAATGAAAAAAAATTATTTCTAGATTATTAACGTATTTCAATTACATGAATCAATATTGTGACACTTGTCACAAAAATAACATTTAGCAATATTTTACAATTGTAAAGACGAATTTTAATTTATGTAAGTCATTTTGTTGTTTTTTTTTAGAAAATAATTTTATTTTTTGTGCCTTAAATTCAGTCAAGGTCGTATATCTACCAGGTATGCGCCTATGAAACCGGTAACGACATCTACCGGTAAATAACATAGCCGAATATTTATAAACTTCGGAACCGTACCAAATGTCATGTTTACTTCTTCTGTCATATGTCAACAATATTCAGTTCACAATTTGTCAAGTTTCATCCAACAACGCATTGTTTACGCTTCGGAAAATGTCGGATTACGTGCCTACAAATTACGATTTGCGGACACAGTTAATTTTGTGTTACCATTTTAAGAAAAAACGCTTCTGAATCGCATCGAATGCTTGTGGAAGCTTACGGCGAGCATGCTCTTGGTTGCACACAGTGTAACGAGTGGTTCAATAAATTTAAAAGTGGTGATTTTGATGTGAGAAACGAGGAGCGTGGCCGGCCACCAAAAAAGTTTGAAGACGCCGAATTGCAAGCATTGCTCGATGAAGATGATGGCCAAACGCAAGAACAGCTCGCAGAACAATTGGGTGTTGACCGTCGGACCGTCGGAAAACGTTTAAAAGCAATGGGAAAAATTTTAAAGGTCGGTAGATGGGTGCCACATGAACTGACTGAAAGGCAGCAAGAAAACCGAAAAACCACTTGTGAAATGCTGCTCGCCCGGTACAAAAGAAAGTCGTTTTTGCATCGAATCGTAACTGGTTATGAAAAGTGGGTCTATTTCAAGAATCCCAAACGAAAAAGATCGTATGTTAACCGCGGCGAAAGTGCGCAACCGACCGCAAGGCCAGATCGCTTCGGAAAGAAGGCCATGCCATGTGTTTTCTGGGACCAGCGTGGTGTCATATGGTATGACCTTCTAAAACCTGGTGAAACGGTTAACGGTGAACGTTACCAACAACAATTGGCCGATTTGAACCGTGCTATACGCCAAAAACGCCCAGAATATGAAGCCAGGCAACACAAAGTGATTTTCCTCGATGACAACGCACCACCACACCGCACTAGAGCCACCAAAGAATTGGTTGCATCGTACAACTGGGAAGCTCTTGCTCATGCGGCTTACTCACCAGACTTGGCGCCTTCGGATTATCATATGTTCGCATCGATGGGCCACGCATTAATGGAACGGCGCTTCAATTCTCACGCAGAAGTCAAAAAATGGATCGATGATTGGTTTCAGGCAAAAGACGAAACATTTTTTTGGCGAAGCATCCATAAATTGCCTGAGAGATGGGAAAAATGTGTAGCTAGCGATGGCCATTACTTTGAAGAATAAAATTGTAATCATTTCCTCACAATAAACGTGTTTTTTCAAAAATAATTACCGGTTTCATAGGCGTATCATAGAAGTTATGTATTCTTGCAGTGGCGCGCACAAGGAAGCTTTTGGGGTTCAAAATATCCCCCCAATTAATAGTTTGTTACAAAAATTGGTAGCAAATATGGTTTTTAAAGGGTATTGCGCTCAAAAACATTTCTTCTTCTTATGCCTCTAAACTACTTGCCTAAATTTTGACGTTGCTTCTGTCAAACTTGTCAGAATAAACGTTAGCGGTATTCACAGTTTTTAGCAAGTCTATGCTAAACAATAAAAACAGTTAAGCAATAAAATAATTCTACTTCTTCTTTAGCTTCAAAAACACTTGATTTAATTATGAGTGTACCTCAACCAAACCAAAATGCAATCCTTAAATGTGTCAAAACCAAAAATTACTCGTATGAATTAATTTTGCTAGAATTTTAATATGAGATCACATCTCTAACACAGCTGTTCACTATTTGAATTCATGCCTCGCTATTGCGTTCTTCCAATAATACATTTGCCCCAAACGAGTACATATCGTGAGTACCGCAATTATTTAACAAATCAACAACATTTAACAAGATCATTAAACAAATATGCATAAACTTTCAACAGGGTATTAATAATTTGAAAAAAAAATCTATAATTAAAATAACATTAAAGTACAAGTGACCGAACAAATTGAGGCAAATGCGCCCCCAACCAACATCTGGATATGGATTCGTATTCAAAAATATGAATCACAAAGCATCATAAAGATGAGTAAATTTTGTTTCTTCTATGTCATAATTTCAAATAATAATAATTTTGAGAGCAATTTTTTCATAATTTTAAACATTCTTTTGGTCAAGTTTGTGACCAGCAAACTTAGAGTTGAAATAAAACTGGAAGCTGACATAAAGTGTGTGGCACAAATGACTCACTAACGCGCCCCAAAATAAATTTTAACAAAAATTCTTTTTATTATGAATTGCTTTTTTTTCAAGGAGCACAAAAAGCGTTTAACAAACAACCACGAAATTTATGTTTTTATTTTTTTCTTCTGTGTCGCTTTGAGATCAATTTCAGATAATTTGCGCTTTCTGTATGTAGCTTTCTATATGTGTTTTAGTGATGAACCCAACAACAATAGCAACAAATGCAAAAAGCACAAATTATTTTCAGAACGGCGAGCAACAATTAAAAACAAAATACAGCACATATGTTATGTACAACTACAACAAATGCAAAATCGACAGTAGTTGAACAACAACAAACCGGAACGAATAGAAACGTGCGATCAATGTAGAGCTTAACGCTGATCTATATAGCCGCCGATACACACACACGCACACACACACGCACAGCCGGAGATCCCCAACATCCATACACACAGTTGGACAGACGCGCGGCATGACACTCCTACTGCGTTGTGTAGAAAAACATAGACAATACAACAAGACTACAACGACAACTACAGCGAAATTCTAAACAAAAATTTGACAAATTTAATGAGTGCGCAAACAACGACAACCACAGCCAAAACAACAACAGCAACAACAATGACAATGACAACAACGCATCCCGTACAACGGCCAGCGGCCAACAGATGCTCCGCGACCAATATTCGTTTGGCGGCCCGTAGGTCGAACGCACATATGTGACACGTACAGCGCGCACAACCTTTTAGTTGTTGTTTGTTCATTGCTCGCGCATTGGCTGTTAGTTCTATGAGATGTGTGTGACTCCGGCCTAATGTCACTTTATTAGTCACATTCGGCGCATGTTCGAACGGCAGCAGAACCAACCAACTAACGCACACAATACGTAAATCTTATCTTTGACGGAAATTGTTAAAATCTCGCAACATTTTTGCTCTACTTTTGCAAAAGTCGCAAGCACCGCTGAACGAGAACTTTTCGAACAAAATAGTAAATAAAAACAGTAAGCGACAAAATTCAGTAGAATCGGTTTAATCGTGCGTGACATGTTAGAGGAATTTTTTGCACTTCCATGGGGCTTATTAGCTATTACACAGCCATCGAACCAGCGAGCGCACACACAAAGCATGGATGGGCTGGGCCACGGATCTCTGCGAGCGTCTGTGAGGTTTGTCAGCAGCATTAAAGATCAATCGGCTTAAGTTTGCGCCTGAACATTGGCGCTTACTTGAACTTTTTCTGCTTACTTTGCTGACTTTTTCAATGTTGATTATCTAATGTTTATAGAGTTATTGACCTTCATGGTGTATGGTTAGAGATTTTATGGAATTTCGTAAGGGACAACAAGTCATGCAAGAAAGAGTGGAAGTGGAAGTGGGAGTGGAGAGTTGAGAGGTGTTTTTGGGCGTTCATTAACTGCATTAAAGTTGGGTGATAATATTACAAAGCAGCCAAGTACCTAATGAACCGTAACTTTAGCTTGTAAAAGGGCAAAGCAAAAAGCGTTAGAAAGCTGAAACTTGAGCTTTGCATATAAACAAAAAATATACAAAAAATAATATTTCTTATTGCATAATAATCTTGAGGGTTTTACTGCTTTTTATTACATTTTAGATATTCGAATAAAAATGAATAAAATAATATTAAACATGCACAAACTACACAATAGCGAGACTAAGGCCTAAGTAGATTCTCTAACCATCGGTGTTGTACACTTAAATTCTTGCATGAATTTGTCCATTTCCAACGCCAAGTTGGGCACTTTTTCATAGATAATTTTACACTCGACCACTCATTATCAGGATCTAATTTTGTCTACATCAACAATCACAACCACAATCGTAATAAGTGCATTCCCCATCTTTCCCCCTTTTTTTTCTCACTGAATCATGAACCAGTTCCTTACTTGATTGTGCCAGTGGCCGGTGATTTAGTACATTTTTCACACCATCATAATCATTGTAGCAACACAATGGGCCCATTTAGTGGACTAACCAAACTTTACTTTAAGTGGCCACACAGGATTTAATTTTTGGGGTAATTTGCGTACAACTTTTGAACTCGATTCCATTTGAAACCATATTTCGTAGCATTTTTTGTATTTGTTGGGGAGTTTGAGTCCCCAAAGCCCCCTCTGTGCGCCACTGCTTACTATCATCATTAACCCATACTGGACTAGAGGCACATTCAAGGTCTGGTCAGTCTTTGACAAGCTAGGCGTGATGATTTTACTTATGACTGACCACTGTATCTTCGGTGCTCTTGTCAAAAGTATGGGATCCGCCCACCTGGTAAACACTTTAGTAAAAGCTTTAGAAGCAAAGAAGAGGAGTAGTCAATTTTACAGTTCCTCTGTAACTGTCCGGTCTTTTGCCAATTGCGCAGCAAACTTATTGAGCTCTTCTACTCAGAGGACCTCGAAGTTATGGATGGTTCGAGCTTTAAAAGGACCACCACTCTGAGGTATTTCTATGGACTAAGTGCCTTCAAAACTTTTCTAGTGGAAGACACCCTCCTCTTCCTAACTAATTACCTATCATGATTGTACACGAATTGTATCCAAATACGATCGTAACAGTGATCGGTGATATGTAAGAAAACTTTGAAAAGGGCAAAAATTATTTGTACCGAAATAAACAATTACGAAACCTGATAAATTCGATACCCATCTACCTGATACGCATTACTGTCTATTGGGTACAAAAAAACTAGCCAAAAAAGATTTTATCAGAAAGCCATTTGAGAACTTACAGGAAATATCGCACTGATGTTTTCTTTTAAATCAATAAAGATGAAACATTTTACAGTTTTTAACCGTAGAGATGAAAAATAAAGAGATTACAATTATTTACTTTCAATTGTTTTTCAGTTTCTTCTGGGATTTCGGAAATTTTTTGCACGAGTTTGGAGCTTTCAAACATCTTTCAACGAATGGATTCACTGAGATTTTGATCTTGTTGTCTAATAAAAACTTTGGTGCATAGGGAAGAAATAGTAAAAGCAGTACTTTTTGGTTTTTTGTACCTTTTTCTCATAAGATTTCGGAGGTTTTCGGCACAAATTTAAATACTTTTAACAAATTCCCAATAAATGGGTTCACTGTTGCTTTGAATTTGTAGTCTGCTGACATTTTTTAAACATGGGGAAAGTTAGAAACTAAAGGAGATTTTTTTTGTTTCATGAACTTGTTCCCAGTGTAACGAGGGATTTCGAAGACTTTTGTCACAAATTTGCATGTTTCCCAAAAAATGCTCATAGTATGAGTTCACTGTCATTTTGATTTTTGTTGATCTTTGTGAAAGGGGCAACTTTTTATTTTTGATTTCATGGAATGTTTCCAAATTTTTTTAGATTTTTGCTATGAATTACGGAGATTTTGATGTAATTTAGCAGAAGTTCTTCAATTCTTTGTCAATAAAATATCTATTAGCAATTTAATTTTGATGTCTGTTAAAAAGTAAAAGTAGTACTTTTGGCTTTTATGAACCTTTTTCTCATAAGATTTCGGAGGTTTTTGGCAAAAATTGTAATACTTTTAACAAATTCCCAATAAATGGGTTCACTGTTGCTTTGAATTTGCTGACATTTTTTTAACATGGGCAAAGTTAGAAAAAAGGGGTTTTTTCTTTTCATGAACTTGTTCCCGGATAAACAAGGGATTTCGGAGATATTTGTCACAAATTTACATATTTTCTATATTTTATGCTAAATTAAAAAGTTTAAAATCTTTGTCGATGAAAATATCTATTTTCGTTTCAATTTCGATATTTGTTCAAATTTTTAAAGCATTCAGAAAATGATGATTTTTGATAATTTTTAGATTTTATGGACTTACTTCCGATTAGGAGTGAGGTTTCAATGGCAAATATTGAATGTTTATAAAATTTTTTGTCAAATGTGAATAACTTCTCCCTAATTTTACTGTCCATTGGCACTTTTTGAGCGAAAGTTGAAAACACATAAAATTTTTTGTTTATTTTGATTTTTTGACTTGTAGAGGGATTTTGAAGTTAGAGAAACCTATGTAGGCCAATTTAGGTTCGTTGTGTTACCACAGTCAAATAAAGCCAATCTCTCAGCTAATCCACTGCTATTGCCTTATGAAACAAACAATAACCCAGATGCTGATCAGCTTTTGGAGTTATACGACATCAATTCGGAATGTCAGCAAATAAAAATGCAACTCTTCTAATTAATGATAGTTGGGTGTTGGCTCAAATCGAAAACCTTTCGCCATTCTCCCATCAAATCTGTAGGCACAAAGCAATCACATCAACTTTTTCGTATACACCGCTCGATGAGTAAAACAAAAGCCCAAAACTGCCAAAACAACTCAATCAAGTCAATTACTTTTACGAAAAATGCATTTTAAGTGCATTTAAAGTCAGATTGATAACAAAAGTACAAAGGCTTAAATGCCAGAGACGGTGAAAAGAGATCACAAGTTCACAGTTTTGTTGGATGGTCAGTTGGATGCGTTGAGTGCATCAATCACTAATTTGATGGCTGCAGCTACAAGTTTTGCGGCCAATGAAACCAGTAAGTAAACACAAGAAAGATCCAAATTGACTGCGAAAAGGAAAGAGTTGTGAAGAAAGAACTTGAACAGTTCATTACGTCAGCTATTGTGTAATCGCTGGAAATTCGATTTGAGTTGGAGGAAAATAAACGATCGCTGCGAATGGTGTGGAATGGTGCAAGCGATCAATGTGATCAAATTGCAGTCATTATGGGAGGAGAAAAGTAAGCTAATAGCCACAGTAAACAAACACTGTCAGTTTGGTTTAGAAGCGAATACGAAAGAGAGAAAGGGAGAAAGATAGAGAGAGAGAGAGAGGAGAGTAGCAGTTTGAATTATTAACTGGTTGTTTAGAAGTTTTCCCATGGCAGAGGCATTGACTATAATATTTCCTCCAGTCGCTTGGTCTGAAGCAACATTTAATTAAGTCTCTGTTATGATGGACATTGATTGATAAATGAATCAACACAATTGCATTTATTGGAATTGGATAAGAAAATGAAATGAAATGGAAGAATGCAAAGCATTCGCCACTTTGCGTTGCTCATTTGCAAGTTGAAAGCGGAAACTTCCAGCAAGTGTTTTGACGCTTCTGATGTGCATTGCATGACAGCCGATACCAACCACACTCGATTGCATATTCAAAGCATTCTCGCAAACTTTTCGCACTGATAGATTGCGCTGTTAATTAGCGCGTCTTTAGAAGTCCAAAACCAACAAGCAACATTTAAAGCAACAAGACAACTTGTTGCTTATTATTAACGCATTGCTGCTCCTTTGCAAATCACAACAATCATTGCCGGATTAGGCGTATCGTCAGCGCGCGATAGTGGCACGAGAGCGATGCCAAATGCAGGCAGACACCACACCACATCACACCAGCCCAGCCCAGCCACCGGTCGCCACTCATTGCACGCAGCGTTGGGCGTTGCGCTGGCTGCACTGTGGCATAGTTGGGTCTGCGTGTGTGCAATGCAATCGAAAAAGTGTTGCAGCGGCAGCAAATTGGGTCACATTTCATTTCCTTATCTTTTGATTTTCTCACTCGAAGCGCTCAAATGCAACTTGTACGTTCGTGTGTGTGTGTGTTTATGTGTGGTTGTACAATGGTTTTCACTCTTTTCAATACAAATATCAAAGTCACATCAATTCACTTTCCATTTCAATCGAAGCGCCTTGAATAGTTTTCGCTTTTAATTAATTTCTCGATTTTCTTATACTAGTGCAGCGTTAATATTTCATTTGAAACTGAACTTGACAATTTAATGTCAAAATAATGACAGCCAGCCCAAATGTCAGCACAATAAACCATACAGAAAAAAATAATGTCGTAATAACCAGAGGTGCTGTTGCTGGCCACAGCTGATTTTATCGTCGCGCTACAGTGGGAATTTTTTCTTGCCGTCACTGTGGCCGCTTCCTTCAATGTATGCGCCGCTTCCAATCATGCGCCTTGGTTTTTGTTGACAAGTTGAAGTGCATTTTTGTTTAACTTTTTTTCTACACACTCATACGTACAGGTTCCCCCACCATTTGTCGCGCTTGGACTAAACGTTCTTGCGGCAGCCAGTTGATCTTTTATGTCACGACATGATTTGGAAGTAAAAGTGAATTGCTGGCGCGTTTTTATTATTTATATAAATAAATATTTGTGCGCTTGAATGGTGTGTAATATGTATGTTTAGCTGTGTTGTGCATGTTAATATGTTTGTAAATATATTTAGGCATTTTGAAATGATAAACGAAAAGTAAATTTGATTGTCTTCAGGAGAACAATTGCGTGCTTTGTGGCTTAGAGTTTGCTTCTGGAGTTGACAAATTTATAATATACTGTATAATTTATTATATATAATTCATATACAAAAGCTTAGTGGAGAGACCTTGAGTTTTTAAATGCAAGAGAGAGCGGCCAAACTAACCCTTGGAACATCAGCTCAAGCATTACAAATCTTTTGAGAACCAAGAAAATTTGTTATTTTTTCATATTAAAGCCTCATCATTCGCCTCTAAAAACATATATTTTCTTTGCAGTTTCTTTTCGATGAAGGGTAAAAAACCTACTTTCATTTTGCTCCAACCATGTCAAAAGCAAAATTTTTGGAAAGCGCTTTAAGACAACACTTGGACATATGTCGTTAAAGATTCTTTGGATACAATTCAATGAGTTGTCCTGTCCCACCCGCCGCATTCACCAGACATTGCTTCTTCTCACTACCACTTGTTACAGTCGATGGCACCTCACCTGACAGAGCAGCACTTCACTTCTTACAAAGAAGCTAAAAATTGGATCTCCTCAAAAGGCAGGAAAGTTTTTCAACGTGTAATCCGTATACTGCCTGAAAGATGGCCAAACTCCTAACTAACGATCAGTAATAACGGTCAGTAAAATATATCTACATAAACTCAAAACTAATACTCCAATATTTTAACTTCCTTATCTTCATTGATGGCCTGCAATGTATCAAAAACGAAGTATTCTGTGTCCTTCTTTCAAAAGACTGCACCATTTATCAGTCAGATGCTAACATCTTTGAATATAAAAAGTTGACGACGAATCTTGAATGACACATCTAGGGAAGTAGCGCACTCAAGGACGCGCTGCGAAGGGACAGCATAGCTCAGTGGCAAAGTCGGTGGAGCCACTCAACCAACGGCAGGTGGACGCACCGCCTTATACTAAACATAAAGGCGTGGCTTGAGAAGAAGCATGGAGAAGTTGAGTTTTACTTGACACAGATCCTAAGCGGCCATGGGTGCTTCAATGCGTACCTTTACCGCTTTGGGCACGAGCAGGACCCCAACTGCGAGTTCTGCGGGGTCCCTGAAACGGCAGAACACGCGTTTTTTGTATGCCCCGCTTCGAGAGCCTGAGGCGGACGATGAACAAGGTACATGGCTCTACCGCCACGCCAGAGAATATGGTGAGCTGATGATGACTACCAGAGAGCATTGGGGCGCCGCATTTTGCATGGCTGCTGAAGTGATCCACCAGCTTCGCATTAGCGAGCAAAACAGGCGGAGACTCGAGCGCCACTCAGAAACCTGAGAGAGGTAAGGAAACAGACAAACTTCTATGACTGAGACAAACAGATAAACAAGAGAACTGTGACAACTGACAATACGGCTTTCGAGCTAATGCTCAATTCCGCCTCCTGACGAAATGCCTGACGGTAGTACCGGGGGGACCAACCGGACATGTGAGAGATGGTTTTAGTGAGGTTCAAGTCGCACACTGGCGGGGTTTTGGCTTTTGATGCTTTCCATCTCTATAATAAAAAAAAAACATCTAGTAGTGATCTAAAATAATCTCCGCAAGATCGTTTATTGATTTTAAAGCTCGAACGATAAACGAACTTCCTCTACTTTTCAATTTCCCTGTACCCCCTCTTTCCTAGGAGTTTGTTGGTAATCACGTTGTCTGAATTTTTTGAGGATTTGACCAAATCAATAAGATGAATCCAATAAAATTTTTAAATCCATGAGAACTCAAGAGTCATCTAAATTCTTGATATATTTTCGTGATGTTGGGAGGTGTGAATTAAGAATATGAAAATATTTAATGGAATAATTTCATGCATTAGTTTTGGTAGATTTCTCCATGAGTTTACACGTTTTCTATAAAACAAAAACTGCAAAAAATATATATAAAATTTTAAAACGGTTAGATGCTAAAAAAGGGGCAAATGTAGCCGAAAGAAAGCTGAGGTTGAATTATTAAAGCGTTTTAGAATAAAGCATATTTATGTGGAACGAGGCTGGCAGCTCTGTGAGAAACTCATTTAGACTCAGATTCCCTTACTCACAAAATCACTTTGAGCTGATTATAATTAAAAGTAGAGGAAACTGTGAACACGCTTTCGGCGAATTAGACTATCGAGGAAGAAGTTGCTCACACCATGGATTCCCGCACTCACAAAACCACTTTGAGCTGACGGAATAGTTGAAAGTTGAGCAGACTTTCGACTACGTAGGTCCCGTAAACTGTCGAGGAAAAACTTACTCACACTACGAATTCCCTCACTCATAAAACCAGGTTGAACTTGTTGAGTTATTGCAAGTTGAATAGACTATGAATACATCTATCGGCTGGATCTGCTAGATCGAAGAAGAAACCGAAGAGGAAGTTACTCACACTTAGGATTCCCTTACTCCCAAAACCAATTCTAGCTAATTCAATAATTGAAATCTGAGCAGACTGTTAATACGCTTTCAGTCCCATAGACTTAAGTCCCATAGACTATCGACGAAAAAGTTACACTATAGACGGACTCCCATACTCCCAAAAACAGTTTGAGTTAATTCGATAGTTGAAAGTTGAGTAGACCATAAATACGTCTATCGACTAGATTCCCTAGATCACAGAAAACAAAAGTACAGATTCCCTCTCTACCACAAACCATTTTGAGCGTGTTAAGTAATTGAAAGTTGAAAAGACTGCTACTTAGGTCCCATGGACTCTAGAGGAAGAAGAAGTTATTTCTTCAAAGTCATGAATCGTTCGTGTCCAAAATAATGCAAAACAAGTGTAATAAAGAAACAGTTGCAACATATATTCTTCCTCCTTCCTGTCCTTACAATTTTTACAGAAATCATTCAAAAACAGTTCAAACCTTTTGTTTGGGAATCTGACAGTTACACGTCAGAATCTGACAGTGAAAGCCAATCATGTTTCTCAACTGGTTGGTTTTTAGTGAAATGAAAAGTTCTACAGAACGATGGCGATCTAATTAGGATCTTTTATGAAGCAAGGAAAGAAATACCAACTGTTGCCATATGTTGGCCAATCAGCTTGGTTCGAGTACAACGAGTCTGTCTACTTCACATCCTTTCAACTTCAATTTCAGTTTCGGGAACAAAGATAAGTCGCACCGTGCCAAATCAGGTGAATACGGCGGATGATTCAACACACAGACCTGATTCCGAGACACAAATTTACGAACAATGAGTGCTGTGTGACTCGATGCATTATCGTGCAACAGAGACCAACTTTTTGGATTGCAGTATTCTGGTCGAATACGACGGATTCTGGCCATCAAACGCTTTAAAACTTCGAGGTAATATGAGGCAGTAACTGTTTGACCAGTTGGAACAAATTCATTGTGGATGATTTCTTTGCTATCGAAGAATGTGAGCGTTGTTTTGAATTTTGATGGAACTTTTCGTGTTTTTTTGACTTGTGGTGAGTTTTTTGATTTCCATTTCGCACTTTGACGCTTGGTTTCTGGATCGTATTGGAAACACCATGTTTCATCACCCGTAACAATTGTTTTCAGGAAGTTTGGATAATTTTCTGCGGCTGCAACGATGTCTAATGTGCAATGACCGCTCTTTGCTCCATGTTAAAATTTCAACATCAAACCAAAACGTGTTTTGCAAAATGAATTTTAATAAATATTGAATGTCAATCAAATGTCATGAAATTTTGACAGTTAGTAGAGGAATGTTGAAGCTTCAAAACGCATGTGCTCGCACATAGATGGTTGCTGAGATATGGTTATTAATACATAATTGTTGGACTGTGTATGTCTAACTGGCAAACCGAGATGAACACACATAGACCACTATTGGGTCCTTAGCGATGCCAGATCAGTTCAAAAATTGTAATAGTGATCCGTTAGAACTCGAGTCAGTTTTGGCAAACCTTTGCAGCACCTTGCTCCTAGAAACGATAATATTTTTTAAACATATCGTTAAAATATTTTTTGTATCATTGGCATAACACTAATCCATATCTATATATCTACACTTGCAGTTTTTATCTGTTCAAAAGTGTTAAAACCTGCTGTAAAATACTAAAGAACCAGCTACAAGAGTTTGACAAACAGCTCTGGGCTTTAAATTTTACTAATACTTAGCCTAAAAACTGTCCATAGTGTCACTCTCCATACTCGCTTCTTTCTCTTCTCTTCTCTTCGCTTGATATATATCTTTTATCATTTTCTAAGACACTAACACATCACGTCAGCTCAAGTTTTAACAAATTTCACTAAAATTAATTTATCACAAGTAGCAAAAACAAAAAAGCATATAAACAAAAAACAACAAGCGTATCAAATAGAAAAGCCGCTTCAAAAACCTAAAAGAAGACACAAAAAGAAAGAGACAAAGAAATGTATTGCACTAATTTAGAGCATAAACGGAACTACTCACATACTTGTGTCTGTATGTGTCATGTTGGTAATATAAAAAAAATATTAAAACATTTGAAATGTCATTTATTATAATATTCAAAACGGCTGAGCAGAGTGCAAATGTGAATGCCCCCTTTAAAGCGACAACAAAAAGTAGCAACGCGCCAACGAGGTGAATCAACAATTGGCCAATTGTGCCCCCATTAAATGCGTGTCTGATAATTAATAATCGCTAAATGCCTACGATTAAGTAATTAATTTAATTTCAGGCATTAAATTTGTGGTGCGTGTTAATATTGAAATTATGTATTCTGTCCATTGTTGTTGTATTAATGCTGAAAAATAAATCAAAATTTTAATGACATGCTGGTCGAGCGCCACTCTACCAAGCGCCATCCAACAAAAAAACAGTCACAAAAGCCACAACAAAACAGAAATAAATATAAAAAGAAAGCGTTATTTGTGTGCATAATTTTTCAATAAATATTAAAAAAAAAAGATTATACATTTGTTTTATTAATAGAAAATAATAGTGTTTGAGTAGTGAGCATATCGAATGGCCATTGCGGTTATTGCTAACCAAATTTATTTTGACATTTTTCCATTAAAAGTACAAAAAATTGCACGCCCGCCTAACAAATGTTGCCTATGTATGCTTAGGACTGTGTGCCAATATGCTTATGTGTGTGTGTGTGTGTGTTTAGAGAGGGTAAGAGAGGCGTTGGCGCACAGTAGCGCTTTGTGCTAACCGCACAACTGAGTCACAGCCGCATAATTGTATGCGCGGAATATCAATGAAAATGCAGAGTGAGTTCGGTTCCGTGCGGTGCGAAGCGTTTCAGCTTTGAGCGCACAGAACCAACAGCAAGCAGACAGACAGACAGACAGACAGATAGCGCGACAGACAGTCACTGTTGCGCATGCAATATTTTCTTTGAAAAATTTAACCATTATTTTAAATGTTGTGTATGACATAGTGACACACACACACACACACATGAAAATAGGTCAATATTGATGGTAATTGTTGTTGTTGCATGTGATAGTAATCTTGAATAGCATTAAAATCTATTTCAAGTTGCTTTTCCATTACAAATAACTAATCGAATAACATACAAAAATATGCAATGACTTTGAATGTGAAAAAGTTTTCTTGATGCAGACATTTGCATAAATCCGCACAAAGCTTTTAGTTGCTTTTGGGCAACTTTTTCACATGCTGAGCTGTTTCAACCGATCAGATGAATCATAATAAAAATTTAAGGGCGCTAAAAGTGGCGACAAACGTTTTAACAGCTCATGGAGTTTGCGTTATTTGACACTTTTCAGGAATGACAGAAGGGGGAAAATGCATCCTTTTGCACCCCTTTTAGAAGTTACACTCTCCAGAACTTTACAGTGCCAACTCGCCTCTAACATCAACAAACCTTTGTTCTGAAAGTTTAAGTAGAAATAGTAAAGTAGAATCTCAAAGATGATAAAATATTCCATAGGATTTTATAAATTTTAATGATATTGTGGCGGCACATACTGTACCGCTCGACAATCGACGGTGCCAGCGTACACATCAGCATCGGTGCCAGCCTGGCGGATGGCATGCAACGGCGTAACGGACCGCAGCTGTGCTACGACGACAGCGTAGCGGTCTACGGCAGCGACAGCATAGCGGTCCACGTCAGCGACAGCATAGCGGACCGCAGCTGTGCCACGACGACAGCATAGCGGTCTACGGCAGCGACGACATAGCGGACCGCAGCTGTGCCACGACGACAGCATAGCGGTTCACGACAGCGTAGCGGACCGCAGCTGTGCCACGACGACAGCATAGCGGTCTACGGCAGCGACGACATAGCGGACCGCAGCTGTGCCACGACGACAGCAACGGCATAGCGGACCGGCAGAACGGACCACGGCCGGTTCGCTGCTATAAAAGAAGCGGTCCTGACACCAGCAATCATCAGTCAATCGAGCAGTCAGTCACCGTCAGGACGCGACACCGGCGGCAGTTTCATTGTTAAAAGTTTTAAATAAAAAGTTGTTACTAAAAGTGCAGTGCGTTTCATTTAAAAGTGCTGGTGGACACTCAATCCACCAAAATATCACCAAATCTTTCCTTCTCAACTTTGTTAGCAAAAAAATGTTTTAAATACTAATAACTTTTTTCTTCTTGCATCATATTCAATATCATTTTGGCTCATTTTCTGCTAAAGAACTTTTTCTACAATTCTATGAGGTCACAAAAGACTTCCACCAATTCATGAAGAAACCATTTTTTACTGTTTGATGCTACACGGCAGAAGCAAAAGAGAGGAATTTGAGAATAAATATTTTCCGATTTACTCTTCAGGGAACACTATTTTTTTCTATTATTTTATATTTTTTCTATTATCGGAAACACTCTGGGTCTATTAGACCCGGATCAGTTTTCATTGGCTATAATTTTACAACTATTGGACCTTTTTACTTCACACAAATTCTGGGTTACACTTTAAAATTTATAAATATTACAGGTGAACAAACCTAACAAACATAACGAACCTTGTAGGAAAAATAGGTTTTGGAACAGGAATTGTCACTTAAAGTAGGAGTATGGGTCTTCATGACCCAGTTTGTTCTGTGAAATATAAGCCTCGATCATCGATTCGACGAACATCACATGCATTTTTCAAATTTCTCCTTATTCTCCGATCTGATTGCTTTCTGTTTTCATGTGATCTCAGTTGGCGATGTGCTTTATTGTGTGAAATATTAAAAAAAAAATTTCCAAGTATAATTATATAAGGAAGTTGGAGCGTATACGATTTCTAGTTCTTCTTCTTTGTCGATTCGACGAAGATTACCAACAATGTATGTAAAATATGATTACCCTTTCAGGGTTAGGTTTTTTTCAAAGTCTGGTGACATTTACTACAGGATAGCAGAGGGTCAGGTGCAAAAAATATGCATCACTGGGTCGAATGAATGCAAGAAATGCAAAGAATATGGTGTTAAAGAATCCTTCGAACACATTCTTTGCTTCTGTCCGGATATCTTCACACTACGCCTCACTCACTTAGGGGCCTCGTTCTTCTCTGGGTTAGGTGAGGTCCCCAACCACGGCATTAAGACGCTCCTGAACATCGCTTGGAACATCTACAGAGATCAATTTTATGTCGATCCGCAACTCTATGTTAAGGAGCTTTAACTGGGACCCGCCAGGGTCTATGCATGGCCAGCTGGCCAGGGCCAGCCAGCTTACGTAACCTAACCTAAACTACTACAAAATAGCACAATTTTCAAATCCCTAGTACCCCTATTTAAATTATTTTTAGAACAGTTTTTGGCACCATCCGAAGACTTTAATTTTTGTTAGTTTTCAGTCCAGTTTTAGGAATTCTAAACCCTTTAAAAAGGGTTTCGAATTCCCAAAACTCGAGCTCGTCTACTATATTTTGATGTACTCAAAAATTTCATCAAAAACCTACGCAACTCGTATATAAGAAAATTGTTTATACTTGAAACAATTAAAAAAAATACTATTCAAATCAAGAGACAAAAACTTAAGCTTATAAAAAATGCTAAGAATTAATTTAAAAATTATTTTTTTAAAACTTTTAAATAATTCCTAAATTCTTCTTTTAACAGCTTGAACTTTAAACTCTTGACTCAAATAGAATTTATATAAATTTATAAATTTTTTTAAATTATATTTAAAAATTTTTTTTTATAAATAATATTTATCAATTTTTATTTATAAATTGTATTTACCAATTTTGTTTTTAATTTGTATTTATAGATGATTATATTTTACTAATATATTATTTTATTTATGTCATCTATAAATTTTTATTAAAACTTTTTACATCCCCCTTTTTTAAAATCTCAGTCATTCTCTCTGAAGATTAAAGCTTATGTGCAAATAAGACATCAAGCCAGAAATGTATCTTAAGCTCTGCGATCACACATTTTGGTCACTGACCTGCTTAACTATAACTTACAGTTGACTTCCAAGGGCTCAGCCGCTATTTCCTACACAACATTCAGAACATTCAGACCCTATTGGCAATGATGGTATCGTGGTTATTGAGAAATTCTCATTTACTTCACGACACTCGTACATCTCAACCAGTTATCTACTTACTATGCTTTCATAACGAAATTTCGTAAATTTCATTACCCACACGCACACACCTACGAAAAATAATCTCTGAACAAGAGCTCTTAATTAAAAGTGTTTTTTGTGTGTAATAACATCATTGAATAGGTACACAATACTGCAGAATTGTATCTTTTATCTGTCACTATAAAAGCAAACTCATAGAAATGTAAACAAAACTGCAAAATGAAAAGAATTGTGCTATCTACAAAAGTGCGTGGGCAATAAACAATTATTTTTAACAATTATTATTCTTTTGGTTTATTTTTTAAAGAGGTAACCTCAAAGTAAACGACAACGTAACGGAAAATTAAACATATCGCACACGCACTACAAAAGTGACAACTCAAAAATTTCAATTTTCGGGTTTATGTGTTAATATTGTGCACAAGGCATCAATCTACCTATAAACAAAAGCTGAGTATATTTTGTTGTTGTTAACTGTTGCAAAAATACAGTTAGGTCTCTCTTCATGTCAGAAGTTTGATGCTACTTGATCGCTGCAGCTCAATGCAAAAGAGTCCAAACTCAAATTGTGTCAATTTGACGAAATAAATTTTTATTGAAGTTAATTTTAAGCAAAGTTCTGACAATTTTTGGATATATTTTCAATTATTAAAATTAATTATGAATTTTAAAAATTGTTCTTTCAACTTTTTAACTGTCATTTATAATTATAAAATTCAGAAAAACTGGCATAACTTAAAATAATTCGGTAAATATTGAATTAAAATATCATCAAAACAGTCACAACTCAAAATTTTGGATTTTCTAGTATAATCTGTAAGGATTCTCTACTGAACGGCCGATACGTTTTTCTTACATAAATGTTTATTTAGCTCAAAAACAGTTTTTTGCGTTTCCTGAAAAATCAAAAATTTTGAGTTGTGTCACTTTTGTAGTGCGTGTGCGATATGCTCGATGTGACAAAAGAATCTATGTGTGCCTCAGTCACAAAAAGAACATAAGTAATTTCTATATATATATACCAGCAAAAAAGTATTCTTCTAGAAGAGTAGTGCCTTTTTAATGTGGTCTCATCCTTGCTTCGTACTTACATATGTATCTATTTGGATTTATGTGAGCTTTTACAAGAAAGCTGTAACTCCAACATTCGTAACCTAAGGTTTCACCATAACTTTATATCACAAATTATTCGCTTTTCCTGTTTCTTAGAGCACTAACTCGTTGTAAATGTCATCCATCATTAAAACTAATAATTTCCTATATTTAAAGAATCTTTAGAAATGCCAAAATCATTTGCCAAAACTCACAGCTTTCTATCGCTATGAACACATGTTTCTTTAAATTTTTTATAATTTTCGTATTATTTTTACTTCATTTTTAGTTCAACTCCCACTTCCTACTCTCACTGCTAGTCCTAACACCTACATACATATTTTCTTCCATCCATTTTACTTTTCCCTGTAACCATTCACTAGTACAACATATTCTGTCCCATTTTCTTCCTCTAAATAAAATTGTTTACTCAAAACTCAACATACCCTATGCCACTTTGGCCAAATTTCAACATATCCATCGATTGATATTTCCAAACATTAATCAGCAAACATTTTACTGAACAAACTAAAAATCAGGCACAAAAATAAATTGTATTGAAATTGTGAGCCGT
The DNA here is from genome assembly GCA_963971225.1 of Melieria omissa. Taxonomy (NCBI): domain Eukaryota; kingdom Metazoa; phylum Arthropoda; class Insecta; order Diptera; family Ulidiidae; genus Melieria; species Melieria omissa. The sequence goes on along the minus strand of OZ020267.1, from coordinate 103,322,305 downwards.
ATCGAAAATATGAATATGAATTTTTCTGAAAGCGTTGGCACTTTCACATGTAAACAAAAACTGGGCGTATCATGTCAAGGTCAGGGGACAGCTGGTGCGCGGCAACTATCAGCTGCGCACATCTCAAAGCATCACATGTACACAATGCATTGTTGTTGTTGTATGGCATCAACACTTGATACACCATCAGAAATTTCTGAAAAATCTTTGCGCATTAAAGTGAGAAAAGTTTTTAAAACTCTGAAATCAAAAACACACACACACATAAGCTCGATATGTAAATAGAAACCGAAAAGATACAAACCGTCCAATTTTACGCCAATTCATGTGCGTCCATTCATGCAGAGAGAAGAAAAACTGCCCGCCAAGTGGATTTTGGTTTGTTGTCGACTGTTTGTTTTGATTGGTAGTAAGTGCTTTATGGTCTGTGATAGTTTTGATAGCCGCGGCTTAAGTGATATGAGTTGTTTTCTTGCTCTTAAATAATTTAAAAAAATAGCGGTTGTACAGTGTTTGAGCAAAATTGGTTTGTGAAAAAAACCTAAATCAGTTTTTGTAAAATTAATGCAAAAAACGCGCAGCTAGAATATAAAATTTTAAACAGGAAATTTGTTGATCGAATTGAAGTGTTTGCCAACACTCTAAGGACGCTTAGGGGCTTTGTTTTAAATTCCAAGGGTCGATTCCAAGTGTAAATCGTACACCGATTTTGACAACAAAATCAAAACCAAACATCATTCTTGGTTATTGACATGATTGATTTTTTGATAACCGACTTATTTATACCCCAAATTATTGTCAAGTAGTCTTAGGAAAAAGTCATAAAAATTACATCATAGAAGAGGATTTATAGAAGTTGATTCGAGGAAAAGATTCGTTTTAAATATGTTGTGAAAGTGGAGTCGTTAAAGTAGAATCGTAGAGGAGAGGTCGTAGAAGCGGAGGCGTAGAAATAGACTCGTAGACATGGTGTCATAAAAAAGGTAGCTATCAAAGCAGAAGATTCGAAGAATATCCAAAAGGTGGAGAAATGGAGTCGTAGACACGGAGGCATAAAAGAGAAATCAAAGCAAAAGCCTTGAAGAAAATGAGTCGTCGCAGAGTCATAAAAGACGATTCGAAGCAGAAGACTTGAAAAAAGGGACCATAGAAATGGATTCGTAAACACGGAGTCCTGGACGTTTTAACAAAAAGATTTAAGCAGAAGACTTGAACCAGAGGAGTCGTAGATGTGAAGAAGAATTAGAAGTAGAAGTAGAAGTAGAAGTAGAAGTAGAAGTAGAAGTAGAAGTAGAAGTAGAAATAGAAGTAGAAGTAGAAGTAGAAGTAGAAGTAGAAGTAGAAGTAGAAGTAGAAGTAGAAGTATAAGTAGAAGTAGAAGTAGAAGTAGAAGTAGAAGTAGAAGTAGAAGTAGAAGTAGAAGTAGAAGTAGAAGTAGAAGTAGAAGTAGAAGTAGAAGTAGAAGTAGAAGTAGAAGTAGAAGTAGAAGTAGAAGTAGAAGTAGAAGTAGAAGTAGAAGTAGAAGTAGAAGTAGAAGTAGAAGTAGAAGTAGAAGTAGAAGTAGAAGTAGAAGTAGAAGTAGAAGTAGAAGTAGAAGTAGAAGTAGAAGTAGAAGTAGAAGTAGAAGTAGAAGTAGAAGTAGAAGTAGAAGTAGAAGTAGAAGTAGAAGTAGAAGTAGAAGTAGAAGTAGAAGTAGAAGTAGAAGTAGAAGTAGAAGTAGAAGTAGAAGTAGAAGTAGAAGTAGAAGTAGAAGTAGAAGTAGAAGTAGAAGTAGAAGTAGAAGTATCAGGTGTACAACTTTGCTTCCGCCGTTTTTTTCCAAAATTAAAAGCTTTATTGCGAAAAAGTGCTTACATATGTATTATTCAAAGTATTGTCCGTCGCTAGCGACAACTTTCTCCCATCTTTCCGGCAATTTTCGGATCCCGGCTCGAAAAAAGGAGTCCTCTTTTGACGCTATCCATGAAGCAATCCATTTTTCCAATTCTTCGAAAGATTGAAAATGTTGATCTGCCAGGCCGTGTGCCATCGAACGGAATAGGTGGAAGTCAGAAGGGGCGACATCTGGGGAATACGGCGGGTGGGGCAAGACTTCCCATTTCAGCGTTTCCAGGTACTTTTTGACCACTTTTGCGACGTGAGGCCGAGCAACTCAACTCGTACGGCACCCAGTTTCCTTCTTTCTGAATCATGCCCAGGGCCTTGAGACGTTTTGAAATGGCTTGCTGACTCACTCCCAACGATTCGGCAAGCTCTTCTTGGGTTTGGCACGAATCTTCATCAAGCAATGCTTCTAGTTGTTCATCTTTGAAGGTTTTTTCTCTTCCACCACCATGTTTGTCTTCGACATCGAAATCACCATTTTTAAAACGTTGAAACCACTCCCGACACGTTCTTTCACTCAGAGCAGCATCACCGTAAGTTTCTGAGAGCATTCGATGCGCTTCAGCTGCATTTTTTTTCGAATTGTAACAGAAAAGTAAAACTTCCCGCAAATGGCGAGAATTAGGCACATAAACGGACATTTTCGAGCGTGAATAATACGAACACAAGAACAACTGTCACTGAAACGGCGATGACAATTCGTTAGGCACTGTCCACACTTTCTCACTTTAAAGGCATTACCATCTATGTATTTCAACCAGCCTCAGCCGGTACAGCCACCTATCGGAAAACGGCGGAAGCAAAGTTGTACACCTGACAGAAGTAGAAGTAGAAGTAGAAGTAGAAGTAGAAGTAGAAGTAGAAGTAGAAGTAGAACTAGAAGTAGAAGTAGAAGCGAAGTCAGAAAAGATGATTGGAAGCAGAAATCGTAGAAAAAGAATCATAGAAAATCAGTCGTAGTAGTGAAATTAAAGAGTAGTCATAGAAGAATAATAGAAGCAAGGAAATCCTACAACAGAACAGGAACGAAAGAAAGGACAGAAGGCGTATTAATAAAGAGACGTAGAAGTGAAGGCGTAAAACAAGAGTCATAAACAAAATAGTTGTAAGACTGGTATTGAAGAAATGGCGTCGGAGAAGAGTAATCGAAGCAAAGTAATTCTAGACTTGTAGAAGAAACGTCGTAAAAGTGAAATTGTAGAGGAAGAGTCAAAGAAGAAAAGTCGTAGTAGTGAAGTTAAACAAATGGAGTGGTAGAAGAGTAATCGAAGCAAAAGAATCTTAGAATACCAGAAGAAAAAAACAAGGATTTAAAGCAGAGGAGTTATAGAAGAGAAGTCGCAGAAATGAAGTCAGAGACTGGAGTCCTAGAAGCGGATTTATAAAAGACGATTGGAAGCAGAAGACTCATAGAAGATCAGTCATAGTCGTAAAGTTCAAAAAGTGGAGTCAGAGAACAGTAATCGAAGTAAGGGAATATTATTTACAACAAAAGGAGAACAAAAAAGGAGGCACAAGACTTGTAAAGGAAGAGACATAGAAGTAATGTCGTAGAAAATGTGCCATAAAAAAAAGTCGTAAAACTAGTGTTGAAGAACTGGAGTCGTAGCAGAGTAATAGAAACAAGGACAGAACAGAAAAGCATCAAAAATTCTTTTTTGATGCTTTGCTTCTGAAGCAGAAACTTGTAAAGGAAGAGTCGTAGAAGTTACCCCGTAGAAAAAGAGTCGTAGAAGTAGAGTTGCAGAAATGGTGTCGTAGAAGAGTAATCGAAACAAAGGAATCGTAGCAAAGAAGAGCAATATAAGAATTGAAGCGGAAGATTTAGAAGAAGAAGAAGAACTTGAAGTAGAAGAGGAGTCGGAAACCTGGAGTCGTAAACCCGGAGTCGTAGAAAAAGTTTTATAGAAGAAGAGTCGTGAAAGTAGATCTAAGTAAGTATGTAGTAGTAGTAGTAAGTCGTAGAACAGTAGTTGAAGCAAAAAATCCAAAATAATGAGAAGAACACCGGCACAAACCTAAAGATGCCAAATTGGGTTCTAATTTACAGCATTGGGGCTTAGCAAAAGAAAGTTAAAAAATACCGAACTCCTTTAGTGTCCCATTCCCAAAGTAAAATAGATCCTATTTAAAAACAATAAATATTTCAAACAATAGTTTAAGCTTGACATCCATGAAACGAATTACGAAGGCATTTATTGGGCCCCAACACAGCCCACCGTTGACTAAAAGCGCCCAAAAAATTTACCACAGCTTGTGCTCCCCGAATATCCATAAATCTACCGGAATTGAGTTGCACTACAATGGAAAACTACTTGAAATGGTCACAGACAAACAAAATTGCTCGAGCGTCACGTTGAGCTCATTTCAATACGAATTCTCTGGTATGGCAACAACAATTTTAGTAAATTGAATTGAATTAAAAGCCCAAAAGCGGCAAAAAGCGTAGCTCATACACATGGCACCCGAGAAAAATTAAACTGAAAAAAATCACACACACTAAAATTCGGCGCCAACAAAAGCAACTGAAAACAAGAAATTAATTAAAAGTGAAATCAAATGAAAGAAGTAATACATAAACAATAGCAAAAAATACAAAAAAGCGCACATAGGCAACAAAAAACTGTTGCACTTCCAAATTAATTTTACTTGACGCTTTGTTTCATTACAATTAAATGAAATCACTGGCTGCTCCTGCACCGCATGACAGAAATTGTTAGCTCCGACTAGTGATGCACACATGGTCGGGTTTGCGGGGGTTAAACGTCTCCACTCTAATTCTGGTGAAAATATGTTTTAGACTCAAAAGTTGCACGCAATCTCCGTTGCCCCTCCAAAATGAAAACGTGTGTGCGCCACTGACTGAGACAATAGTAAAACAAAAACAACCTGGGGGTTCAAAAAAAATGAATGTAATTGCAAAAAACATTAAAGGGAAGTGGAGTAAAAATTGTTGTCATTTTTTTAATTGAGTGCCACAAGTTTAAAACTGCGTACAAAAATAATGTAAATTTGCATTTACACTGACGCAAGTTTCCATTCTTCAAAGCTTTTTTGTGAAAATTTCTGCATGATTTTCATTCATGCTGAAAGCAAAAAACATTGTTTTATAGTTTTTTACAAAAAACATTAAGAAAAAAGGTTTTGTAGTTATTCACGCTTTTATTATTATTTTTGTAATTTTTTAAATATTTTGGTATTTTTTTATTGGTTTTCTTATATATCTTTTGGTATTGTTTTATGCGAATTTAATTTCACACTGACGCGTTATAGTTTTTTGTATTTTTTTAGTTGTGATTGTGTTTGTATTAGTTGTTGTTGTTGTTGTTCTTGTGGCAGGCTTAAGCCCAGATAACGCACATTTGATATTAAAATTCAAACATCACATGCTTTACGGTATTAATTGTTGTTGTTTTTCCACTGTGCTTTACTCACTCTTTCTTTTTTTTTTACATGACTGAAGTTTCCGTATTTGGGTCTAAAGAATAATAATAAATCTAAAGGGCAATTTCTGTGAGGGTCACGAAAAGTAAAACGAAATCACAGCAAAAACAATATTTAAAAAAGCCTACAGAACTGTGCAATCGCTGGTTTTTTATGATATTGTTGTAAGTTATATATTTTGCCTATGTTTGACAAGGTTATTTGTTTTTGTTAACGTTGATAAAATTTGAAAGTACGCTAAGGCAATAATTAAATTTAGAACAAAGCAGTCAAAATTTACAAAAAAATTCACATATGTGATACATATGTGCTTGATTTTTAAAGCTAATGCACAAATATTTTGCACAAAACCTATATTAGAAGGAAACGAAAGAAAAAGAGGCTGCTGCACCCTTGATTGGGCCAGACACCTTCTGCAGGATGAGGTGGGTGCACCTCTTGGTCGGAAATTCCTAGGCTTAGGCAACTAAAGCAACTTTTGGAATCATACAAACTAAATTGTTGAAAAAGACACATCAACCTTTTTAAGAATTTTTGCAAAATGATGAAAAACGTGGTTACAAGACGCAGAGAGTTCAATTCAATCTAGCTGAACTTATGACCCGAACACATTGAAATGATCTTCAATCATTGCCATGAAGTCAACTATTTATTTATTTATTTATTTCAGTCTAACAACTTACAGACAATAAAAACCATAGTGACAGCACCTCAATCATATTTTTAATGCACCTAATCACAAATTGGCGTTTGCTTGAGCACTTCCTCTGTTAATCATTCCTCTATAATTTTATTGTTCTACAAGTACAATTTCAATCAATTTAACACAAATGGCAATATTCAATGACACTGCACAACAAAATCAATTTTTTTTTAAAGAGATTTTAGTACCAATTTTGATTAAGTACGAAATAAACACTTAAACACATTTTCAGTTTTGGCTTAATTCTGGCATTCAAGTTAATTTCTGAGCTCTGATGTATTCAGAGACCTATGTAGAATTTGATGGCAAATATTTTTGTGGTACATTTTTTCCTTAAAAAGTCCTGTTTTACAGAACATTTTTGGCATTTTAGAAAAAAGGGTCAAATAGACCCATAAAAATAGTAGCTACAGGGTTAAAATGCTTCACAAAAATGTTCCTCGTAGTGTTTTACACCAAATTGCTGAACACATATGGTACATTTTTTCCTTAAAAAGTCCTGTTTTACAGGACATTTTTGGCATTTTAGAAAAAGGGTCTAATTACATGGTTTTCGTATGCCGATTCACCATAAGAATGCGCGAAAAGGGAAAAACTTTTAGACCACATTAAAAAAATTCAGACGTCAACTTTCAAAACGCCGATACACGTATATTTTTTTATGGTCCCCTCTACCAGAATCCGTTGTCAGAACCTTGTTATTTTTTGTTTGTGTTGTGCAGTGTAAGATAAATTTTAGCTGAAACACAACAAGTTTGTAATTGTGGTTCAAGCCCAGAAAAAAAAGAACGCCAGCGAAACATCTGTTGGCAGTGAAGACCACAGCTTTAGTTCTGAAAATATTTCTGCGGTTGGCGACAGCAACAACCGTGGTTGGTGGTCATGTAGCCGTTCAGTTATTATCGTAATCGTTCCCATAGGAAGATTCCATATATTTTAAAAGATTTCTCTATATTTTAAAAGGTGTGGTCATGTCCCACTGCCATCAAAATTGTATTCGGTCTAGCTTCCAAAAATTCATACAGATTCTGCCAGCAGTACGAAGAAACATCCTTAGAGATGACACTTGAACACCTTCCAAGACCTTCCAAAGCGGTGCTGGCGAAGTGAAATTATTGAAGCTAAAACTAACTCATTCTTAATTATATCCAGGACATGGCATTAAAAGAGAAGCTTTGGACTATAGATGGAGCGCAATCGATGTTAAAGGTCGACACAATAAAATTAATATTTCAGTTTTTAATCAAATGGTTATAAACGACAGAAAATCGTAAAGAAAAGTGGTTGCCAGACTCCAAAAAATCGTACTAAATTGTATTTTTACTAAATTTTTAAATTTTTAAGAATCTAAAAGCATGTCAAGTGGTAAATTTTTAGCGAAATATCTCACCTGCTTAGATTTTCCATTAATGCGTTTTTGTTTATTTAGTTTCAAAAATTATGTTATTAAAAATTGTGTTTATTTGTTGGGCTTGTTTATTACAATTTTTTGTTAACTTTTTTTAAACATACAACAATAACATTGAAACTACACGCATTTAATTAACTAAGAATCAATTCAAAAATTATTATAATTTTACTAGAACAATTTTTTCCATAAAACAATTAAAAATAAATTAAAAATCTTTTTTATTGCTTAAGTTAATGAGAGTTTTTAGAATTGTTTTTAAATAAAAATTGACAAGATATTCACTAGTTATCATTCACAATTTAAATATTCCACCGGGTCTCGGTTTATGTGAATTTTTTTCACTTAACAAACATTTCACAACAATTTACCAAGAAAAATTTAGCCTTTTGACTTTTCGAATTTAAGTAATTTTTGTATATTTAATTTTTTAGATTAATTTTCATTTAAATGAAATTCGAGAATATTTCCACAAGCATAGAATTGCAGTTTTAGTAGCAAAAAACTTCATCAACACAAGTTTAACCGAAAAAAGTCCACAACTAGTTTTTAAGTTAGTCTTTGCTTAATTAATTTGTTTCCACTAATTCAAAAACTTCGTTTAAATAATCAATTAGAACTCGCTCGACAGTAATTTTTTTTTTTAATTTTCGTTTTCTCACATCAAAATAACCGCCAACACCTCGAATGCCGCTCAAACGATTTCTTATCACAACATTTACACGGCAACAACTCAAACCGTCAGCCAGGAACAAACAAACAGACGAATGCGCTCGTTGCGTTTTCCGAAACCCGATTTTGCTTTCATGTGGGATCTCAGTTTGCAAATGCTGGAAAGCCCGTCTTAACCGCGTCGTACGCAAATCAAAACTAAAATTGCGGGAAAAGCGTTTTGGGAACACAAGCAGCAACGGACACAGCAAGCGCGCCAGCATAACAAAGCCAGCACCAGCACCAACAGCAACGATAACAACAACAACAACGACAGCCACAGCAGCACCCGAAAAAACAACAAAAAACACTTTTCCGCACACTGTAAACGTTATGTTGCGGGCGAACGCTGTTAGCAGCATGGCCCCAACATGCTGGCAACATTTGCTGCTAATAGCAGTCAACATTTGCTGTACGCGGCTGCACTATTCAACAGCGGCAAAAAATTATGGTCCAACTAACACTTTACGCGCTTCACACTCGATCAACAAAGTTTTGGGGGAATTGCTAGAAGCGGAAAAGGGTGCGAGGTGAAGATAAAACTCTAAAGTTTTCTATGGAGTTTTTTGATTTGTTTCTATGTTTATGTCCCACAATAGAAATTGGGTGCGTGCTTTGATTTTTGGCTATTGAAAACCGAAAAAACTGTTGGGTGGTGCCGTTAATGGTAAATGTGGCGCGCCACATTTTGCGGCTCATCTCATGCAACTTTTCGTGGGGGAGCGAAAATCGTATAAAAATTTAAAAGCTTGCGCTTCATTTCCAACTCATTGCACACACACATATGCAAGTGTAAAAAAACAACATATCGAGCAGCAAAGATGTACACAACTATAAATCGGGGCGAGGGAAAAGCATTGTGCTTTGCATTTAAAAAATATAAAAATATCCATTGCACCGCTTCCTCTTTTCTTGTGTTTGTTGTTGTCATTTCTGTTCCTGTTATTGTGATGTTTCCTATTGCAAAGGTTGTTGTTGTTTTTGCTGTAGTTATGTGTCATTTTATGATAACACTGGCTGCAAATTGCGGTTAGTGGGTGTCATAGAAAATGGCACAGAACAAAACTATTTGCAATGGTGCGCTTTGGTTGTGTTGCTGCAGCCAACGACAGAGATAATTTGCAGTGGAATAAATATGTCAAGCAGTATCTGTGCGCTGTGGGCTATCGAGGGGATGCAAACATTTGCTGTTAAATGTTTTGAGAGCTATTAACATTTATATCTTAAGTCAAAAATTGTTTATTAGAATTATTGATAATGGCTTTATTGCTATGTAAATATAAATTTAAAAGTTTTAAAGGCATTTGAAGCCTTCAATGAGTGTGCAACATTTTTTGCTTAGAAACAACTGGAAAAATTTTCCCCCATCAACTCATAAACAAGTTGATAATTTTAGCAACATTTGTACTTTGAGTTATAATAATGTTCCCCAACTTTAAATGCATTCGTTTCTTTATTGATTTCTGCTTGTAAATATTACTTAGCAGTATTTTTATTTTTAGTTTTTTAGTAATATGCAGCACAAATTTTATTTAGCGTAGGCTGCCTTTTATATTTTTTCAATAGGATCTAGTAAGTTTTCGAAAAATCGGAGATTGCCATTGAAAAGTTTGTCATATTTTAACATAAAAGTGCTTCGAACATTTTGATGTTCAAGCGCTATTTGTTTTGTTTTCACTGACTTTAAAAATTCATCATCGGTCAAAAAAAGAACTTATCTCGTGAACATTTTACGAGCTATAATTTTCAAGGATTTCCGAAGGGAATTGTCTCGACAACAGTGCTTCGATCGCCTTCATTCGGCATTTGGTGATGAAGCACCAACCCTCAAGACAATTTACAACTGGTTTAACGCATTCAAGCATGGTCGCCGCTCGCTGCAGGACGAATTTCGTTAAGGTTGTCCAAAATCGGTCGTTGTGCCAGAAACCACCATCGATGCTGTGCGTGAACTGATAATGAAAGATCGTCATGTGACATACCGTGAGATAGAGGCATCCTTGAGCTTTAGTTCCACGGCCGTGTATTCGATATTGCATGAACATTTAGCTGTCAGAAAGATTTGTTTTCGGTGGATCCCGCATAATTTGACAATCGCTTCAAAAAAGGCTCGTGTCGATTGGTGCAAAGAAATTATGGAAAAATTCAATCGCGGTACTTCGAAAGACGTTTATAAGATCGTGACAGGTGACGAATCATGGATATATGAGCACTAAACAAAACATCAATCGACCGAGTGGCTCTTCCAAGACGAGCCAAATCCAACAAAATTTGTTTGGGCACGCAGAACATCGAAGCCTGTTTCTTCGGCAAAACTGGTCATGTGGCTACTGTGTCATAAGAGCAACTTAGAACGTTCAGTTCTGAGTGGTACACAACAATTTGTTGGACAGAAGTGTTCAATGAAATACGGAAAAACAACCACCGACGCGTCGCGACGCCGAATCATTCTTCACCAGGACAATGCGCGTTCTTACACATCGGCTCAAACAATCGCCTGTTTGATCGACCAAAGCATCGATTTGATGGGTCATCCGCAGTACAGCTCTGACCGAACACCCAATAACTTCTTTTTATTCCCGCACATTAAAAAAAATTGCATGGTCAACGATTTTGATAGTCAGAAGATGCTGCTGAAGCATTCAAAAACCATGTTTTGGAGGTGTCTCAATCGGAGTGGAAAAGTGCTTCGACAATTGGTTTGAATTGGTTTGAGTGCATTCAAACGTGTATAAATTCAAGGAGAATACCTTGAAAAGCAATAAAACCATTTTTGATGATAACAAAATGCATTTTCATCCTTTTTCAAAAAAATATAAAAGGCAACCCTCGATCTACAAAAGTACAAAAATAAATTAAAAATATTTTCAATTACAAAGTTCATAAATTTTCGTACTTACTCTACTTGAAAGCGCCAATTACTGCTTAGTAACATCTTTATTTTGTATTTCTTAGTAATATGCAGCAACAGAATTTATTCAGCTTAATACTATAAAAGTATAAATATGCATTAAAAATTTTTTCAATTATTAAATACATAAATGTATTTACTGATTTCTGCTTGAAAGGGCCAAATATTACTTTGCAACATAATTAATTTGAGTTTTTCAATAATATTCAGCAAAAAGTATTAGTCAGGAAAAATATAACAAAAGCATTAAATGTTTATGTGATCCTTAACATAAATTTGTAATTTTTTTTATTTATATGACATTTACTTAATTTCGCTTTATTTACTAAATTATAATCAATGTTGCTGCCAACCAACATAGAACTAAGCTAGCAACATGTTGCATGTTCCACTGCCATGTTCTGCTCGCCGCAGTACTCAACGAAATGTTTTCTATTTTCTATTAATAACATTTATGTTGTTGATTTTATTGTGAATTAATAGCAGTCTAGCTCAAATGGAAATCATTACATCCCGAAAGTATGCAACAAATATAACTTTTCAACACTTTCCATTTCAAAGGGAGCTCCTAAATAATGCGTAGACGTAAAGAAAAATGTTAGTAGAAAATAAAAAAGAAGTAATAAAATTTCTTTTCCATAGCTATTAATAGATTTTATATACATTTCCTTGGTTTAAGTTCTAAAATTTTAACTTGGATTAACAATTTTTTTTATATACATACATTAATTTTTTTTTAATTTATTGATTTTGAATTAAATTTAAAGTTTAGATATTCAAAGCTTTCCAACACTTTTCATTTCATTCTGTGCTACTAAAAAATACCCAAACCTCATTATTTCATAAATATTAATAGACTTTGCGAGATTTTATTTAGTTTTGTTTATTATAAAATTGTACATTAGACTAATAAATTTAATGATATCTAAACTGAAACTTTATTTTTCAATTAACATTAAAATGTATTAATTACATTTCAATTCAGTCCAAAGTGTCTTCATTAGATTGGCCGGTAGGAATAGCTGGCTGACCGGGAAGCCAATCATTTACCTCTATTGAGTCCTTGGCTGTACCACTAGTGAAGTTCCACTAGTGATGCGCAAGAATACGAATGCTTTTGGTAAACTTTATTAGAACCTTTAGCTCTGGTCTGAGATTTCTTGTAACCCCAAAAACTGCGGCACACTACCATAAAACTTCTACCTATGAATGCTCGCACTGGCATGAAACAAATTTTCAATCAAACAACTGTTACACATACTTCACTTGCATCCAAAAATTAGAAAATTCAACATAAATATGACAAAAGTCAAATGATGAGGTCAATGGAAAAACGTTTATCCACTTGCAGCAAACCAACTACAGACAATAAAACTTTAAACTGCACATCAACAGCAAAGCCACACAGCCCATTAGGCAAACTCCAATGAAGCCAAGTGACGACACGCGTACGCAATTAAATAATAACTGTAAGAAAAAGAAGTAACCCAACCATAAAACATATGAGTATATAGGAACAACAAAAAGTATATATGAAATCGAAAATATAAAAATAAAACGCCATCATCGATAAGCTATAAAGAAAGTAAAAATAAGTAAATACAACAAAAAACTTACGCTATGTGATCATGATGACCAGTTTGCGGCAGTGGAAAGTGCAATTAAGCATTGCAACGGGCACAGCAAACTTGGCAAATCGCAGCAGACCACCCACCGTCAGAGTAAACAACCGCAAATGTGTCGTTATTGTAGAAAGTGAAATTCGTCAACGTATGCAAATTTAAATATTTTAATTTATTAACTGTTTTTATTTAGTGTGTTGGTGTAGTTTATTGAGTTCATAACAGTTAAATGTGCATAAATACAATAAATACGTTTCGTCAAACTTAGAAAATAGTAAATAACGAACATTAAATGCGTTATAATTGGTGGCTTTCACTCTTAAACATAATTATGGGTTATTATATTTTGTGATAATAGGCGATTTGATGAGTCATTGCATGATTTTGGTGGCATAAATATGATATAACATATGAAATATGCCTAATAACGGACGTTATAGGTAGTTATTGTTAAAGAACTGCAAGCAAATGTAATTATTACTGTAAATGATGAATGTAATTATTACGGAAATGATTTTAACTGACCAACAAGTTATATAACGGCCATTGAAATTTTCTAATAACGACCGTTTTAACTTTAAGGAGGCCAAAAAGTTAAATAACGGCCATTAAAAGTGTCTAATAATGACCGTTTTAACTTTAAGGAATATGTTAAATAAGTTGTAAAGCTTTTTTATTCTTTAACTTATGAAAAAAAAATTTAATTGAAAGATTGTTTCAAAAGAAATAACGCGCTTTATACAAATAAATTTGTGAACAATTTAAAAATAACGTTCAATAATGAACTTTATACATTCAAGTAATCTTTTCTTTTACTCTAACAAACCAAACTGATATAATTTGGAACTTTTTCTATTCACTTTTTCTTTGAACAACGTGTAAATCATGTTAAAATAACGTTCAATAACGTTTCTTTTGCGCTCAAATAAACTTTAGTATTTGAAGATTTAACAAGAGAAAAATGGCTAATTAATGTTTGAAGCCCTTTTTTCCTACACAAATCATAATACCAACGCCTTTCCAAAGATATGAAAGATAACGTTCAAATAACTTTAAATTTTGAAGGGTCATTATTAATGTTTCTTCCAGTCACCAATTTCACCTTTTGTATGACAACGCAAAAAAATTCTCGTTACATTATACATTTGGCATAGCCACAACGTCCGTTATAAGCACACAACATATTGCATACGCAATTCAAATGCTAATGGCAACTCTGTCGAGTCTACAACTAAACACTACCATACAAGCTTAAACTTTAACATACGACGACTAATTTCAATTAAAGATAACGTTTTCGCGTGCCAAATCGCCGCAAAGCAGGCAATGCCGCTCATTGATGTATCTTCCGCGGCAACTTTTGCCGCTTTTGGCACAACGCTAATGGCCGCAACGCTACGTCTATGCATAGCCGCTGCACGTCTGGCAGCAATAATTTTTGTAATATTGCAATTTGCACAAACGCTGCCGATTGATGCGCTGACAGTTGCTAAATTCGTCTTTGCACTCCGCATTGGCATCGGTCAGCAGCAGCGTATCGCGTTCCGCATCAACCAAAGTGTTGAGCTCTGTGAAAGTTTAACAAGTCGAGAATTGATTAAAATCTTTGGTAGATTTAAGCAAAAGCACTCAATGTTTACCTTCGCATTTCTGCATATTGCAAGCGCCATAGACCGGCTCACGCTCCAGGTATTTGCAATTGTTCGACTCCACCATAGCGTTTTGCTTCCAGTCGAATTCCAGACACTTGGCATAGCGCCGCTGTATGCCCTCGCCGCACGAACGCGAACACTGCACAAACAATCATTGAATCAACACACACACAGATAGCCACCATAGCACCTTTCACCTACCTCGGACCACTCGGAGTAGTGCCACTTGGGCCCGCAGAAGGTCACCTCGCGGTGCGTGCAGTTGAGCAGCTCGCGTGGCCTACTGAGCGCATCGCATTCCTGCTCCTCCACCGCCATGCCATCCTTCAGGCACAGCACTGTGCGTCGGCGCTGCAAATTGAAACAGTCACCGGTGCAGTTGCTCCACTCCGAGGCAAACCACGTGCCACCACTGCACGCGGTGCGCTGGCGTCCGCTGCAGACGCGCTTCTGCTCGGGCGTAAAGCGCAGATCGCACAGGTCGGTGTAGGGCGGCGTGCGATCGCAGTAGATGGATCGATGCTCCAGGCCCACACCACAGTCGTCCGTACACTCCTGACTCCAGTCGGACATGAGCCAGACGCCCGCCTTGTCTACACGATCGTCGCGCAGATGACGTCGCAGCGGCGTGCTCGAATTGTAGATGCTGCGCACCAGCGGCGGCGTGCCAATCAGACGCGAGTACACACGCGGCGCCTTGTCCGGGCCGCGTGCGTAAATCTTGCGCCGCAGCGCATTGGGACAGTTGCAGGTCTCCATCAGTTCGGGCAGCTTTTCCTGCTCGCACTGATCCTCGGGCACATCGTCAATCCTGCCGGTGATCTGTTCCTGCACGCAGTTGACGTAGCGCGTGCGCACGCCCTCCACTGCGCCCTCGGCGCACTTGCACTCGCCGTAATCGGCGGCGCGCCAATAGGCCGGACACAGTCCCTTGTTGCAGTGGTAGATGTCCTCGCTGAAGACGGGCTTCTCCACGAAGGCACAGCGCTTCGGCGAGTAGTAGCGCGTGGGCGAGTCGCGTATGCAACGAAAGATGGGCGGCTGTATGCCGGGTCCGCACGACCGATTGCACTGACCGAAGCCGAGCAGCTTCCATGAGAACTTGCGACGCTTGCGTTCGCGTGCGCGCGCTATTTGTGCCGACACGGTGCTGTCCAAATTGTTGTCGTCCACCTCGTCCAGCGGCTGACCCAGTTCGTTCCACTGCGACTGCAGCTCCTCCTCCTCGGTAATGGCGGCCGAGGGCACCGGTATTGTGTAGTCGTACTTGACGCCCGTGTTGTGGCCGCGCACAAACAGCTAAAGTAATGTACAATAAAAATTATAAATGCCCACAGCAACAGCCGGAAACAACTTACAAGCAGCACCACGGGCTTGTTGATCGGCCCCTTGGCAGTTATCAGACCCACTTCGCGATTGTAGTCGTAGCTGTCGTCATTGTACTCGAATATGCCGCTCTCCGAGGCGCGATTGTTGCCATTTATGATGTAGATGTCGTCCGTAGATTTGAGAGCTTCATTTAAGATGCAAAAAAATTTATACATTCTTCATTTGACTACATAACTCCTAAACTGTAAATCGTACTTAGCAAATTGTCGCTGCGCGCCAGCTGCTTGATGGTCAAATTCATGGCGCCCGCTGGTATTGTGTGCACATAATTGTAGCCATAATTCATCTTAGGTTTGCTGAATACCTCGGAAACTATTTGACACAGCACCGAGCCGCATTTGGTTTGGCGATCATTGGTGGTGGCCGGACGTATGGCGCCACTGTAGTGAACGGCCTGTGCAAAGAGAGAGCAAACATTGATTCGAATGGAAGGTGAATTTTAAGGATGTAAAATTTTTGAAATAGTAAGAAGTTAAAATAACAGAAACTAAGTAAATAAAATACTAAGAAGTTAATCAGAAACAGAAATTAAACTAAGAAAATTTAAAGGACAACGACATCCGTTCCAGACAATTAAACTCCTTAAACAGACTTATTTAAAAATTTAATAACATAAAAAGAAATAATTTACCAACTCAAAAATTCTAAATATGGGTTCATAAGTATTTGAGAAAACTGCCTCTAAAATATATTATCAATGCAAAAACCATCGATGTATGGCCGTGTATACTAGGGATTGCAATCCCGGACCAGTTTTACAATCCCGGGATTTTCGGGACTAAAAATCACAATCCCGGGATCCCGGGATTTTTTTCGGGATTGAATATATTACTTTAAGGAACTAGTTCAGACTTTTTTCAGTCAAACAAATTATATCTATGTATTAAATACAATTCTGTGTACTTAATTTTAAACTAAGAATAAAATATTTATGACAAATAACTTAAAAACGCATTTCATTGCCAAATCACAACCTGCTAAAACAGGCATCTCTCTGGTTCAATAAAAGTACATCAAATCGTATTATATGTAAATCTTCAAGTTTTGGCCATTCAAAGTAAGTGAAATTCGGTGTGAGTAATACCTAGGGATCGGAATTATATGCAAGTGCATATTTTTTTGGCTAAGTACTATTTTTATTGAAAAATTGAAAAATAAAGAATGAGCTAACATATGCACTGCATATTTGCATATGTTTGCATATTTTGCATTTTTTGCATAGGTTTTGCATATAAATCCGATACCTAGTAATAACTATCAATAATTTAAGTTTCGCTATGGTTTTAATTCTCAAATGCTGATGGTTTGTTATTAGCTTTTTCATTCTTTATCCTCTTATTTACACCATTTTCCTTGCGTATTATGAATGTGACAAGTCACATTAGTGTAAAGAAGAGTTAGACTTGCATGTTTTTAGAAAATTCTGGTTGTTTACTTTTTTAAATGGATTCATTTTTGGGAGCATAAGCTTGTTTGCACTTCTGATTTTGGTTACTGACAAATCTGTATTGGAAAAGTACCAAAACAGAGCTAGTTTGTACAAATTTGTAAAAAGTAGTTACAAACAAACAGAGCTATTGTTGCATTAACACTTATTCAAACGTCGCAGGCAATGGGCAATTTATTTTTTGTGTTAAATATGAAGGGTTGCATTTTTTGAAATCAACGTGACAAAAGCAAAAAGTAAGCTTTTTTTTTGTTTCGATCCCGGGATCGGATTTTGTCAATCCCGGGATTTTTCGGGACTGAAAATGTCCGGGATCCCGGGATTACGGGATTTGCGATCCCGGGATTGCAATCCCTAGTGTATACGTCTATCTTATAGTAAACATCCAAAAATCTTCCACATATCAGAGCTCAAGATCAAGGTAGCTGAATGATGGTTTTGGCGAAAATTTAATTTTCAAAATCATTGAAATGCCTCTAACTTCAGTAAAGCTCCACTAAAAAAGCTCGTGATCTGAAGTATGAAATCCCATTCCCATTTATATAACACGACTCGACGTAATATGTGTAAAACTCATGTAAAGCTTACCAAATTTCCATATATTTATGAGCTCAAAGTCGCCAAAAAAAATCTAAGCCGAATGGTAGTATTGGAAAAAATCAAGTTAAAATATATTTTAAAATCTCTTAACACTAAAAATTCCATTGCGATCATTTTGACGGTTCTTCATTTTAAATATCTGTATTTTCCTTAGTAAACTTAAAACTTTTGCTTTAATGACTTTTCTTTTTTTATCGGCTTTCACAATTAGTTCTACAATTAGGGTTCTATAATTTCAATTAGCCAAATCCGATGTTTATTTTTCGAGATATTAGTGGATAAAATGTGTAGTCTTTGTAGGTATGGAAAACTTATTGTCTTTCTAGTGAACTCTGATTCTTTTTAACTAAGATATGCCTTCTGTAAAATTGCCTATGAAAAAGCTCCCAACTCGCCGTTCGGAATCGGCATAAAACTGTAGGTCCCCTCCAACCTTGTAAAAATTAACACGCACAACATGGATGAATGCGGGTAGCTAGGCCTTTCTCCTAATCGCGCTGTCGTGCCAGTCAAGAAAAATAAGAAGATGCCTACTTTACTTTATCTGGTATATCTACATTTAAGGTTTCTGGTTATCAAGTTTAAAGCATAGTGAAGGCATCACGCTTAAACTACTAGATCTGTGTTAAAATTTAGTGAACCACCTCTAGTTTCAATACGGTGCGAATTCTATAAATTTCTATATACTGTTCATATCAAATTTCGTTTTGCTATTTCAGATACTCACATTTTGAGAAAAATTACGCATTGTAACTAGTTCCATCTCTATTCATCTCAATCTTACTGTCTTCAAGAAGGGATGTACTATGAACCATTTGAGACTCCGAATGGCAGTGCAGCATGCGCCTCATACACCCTTTTCTTACCTGAAGCCTGAATTGTAAAAGACCTCAGTTTTAGTAATTAAGGAAATCGTATCTTGTATAACACTTCGTTCAATAATGTGTGTGACTGACACATAGATGGCGGCACTAATACTAAATCAATATTTTTTTTCGAAATTGTGAACCTTTTTAGGCTTACTGTCAAAATTATATGTCAATCCGACCATTAGTTTACAAGTTACAGTGCTTTAAGTGACACTACTTTTGAGTTTTAAAAAAAAAATGAATTCAAAGCAATTCCGTGTGCTGATTTATCATTGTTTTTTAATGAAAAAAAATACTGTTCAATGCCAGGAATGACTTGAAAAACATTATTCGGACTCTGCTCCATCAAAAAGAACCATTTGTTATTGGTATGCCGATTTCAAACGTGGTCGTACAGACACCGATGACATTCCATCTACTGGACGGCCAAATGACGCTGTTATTCCGGAAAACGTTGAAAAAACACTGAAAATCATTATGTCCGACCGTAAAGTGAAAGTGGGGGAGATTGCTGGCATTCTAAAGATATCAGCAGGCAGTGTACACACCATAATACACGAACATTTGGTTATGAAAAAGGTGTTTTCGAAATGGGTACCGCGTTTGCTCACACCGGAGCAAAAACAACAACGAATCGATGATTCAAAGAGCTGTTTGGACATGTTTACGCGCAACAAGTCGGAGTTTTTGCGTCGGTACATCACAATGGATGAAACATGGATCCACCATTTCACTCCAGAGTCAAATCGGCAGTCTGCTGAGTGGCATGCAACCGGTGAACGCCGCCCAAAGCGTCCAAAGGCACAAACATCGGCTGGCAAGGTTATGGCGTCAGTATTTTGGGATGTGCACGGAATAATATTCATCGACTATCTTGAGAAAGGGAAAACAATCAATAGCGACTATTATATAGCGTTGTTGGAACGTTTGAAAGAAGAAATCGCGATTAAGCGGCCCCATATGAAGAAGAAAAAAGTGTTGTTTCACCAAGTCGATGAAAACGATGGCAAAAATGTATGAATTGGGCTTCGAATTGCTTCCTCATCCCCCGTATTCTCCAGATCTGGCCCCCAGCGACTACTGGCTCTTCGCAGACCTCAAAAAGATGCTCCGTGGTAAGAGATTTGGCTCAAATGATGAAGTAATCGCCGAAACTAACGCCTATTTTGAAGGCAAAGAAAAATCGTTCTACAAAGGCGGTATCGAAAGATTGGAAAAGCGTTGGAATGATTGTATCTCCCTAAAAGGGGACTATGTTGATGAATAAAAACGAATTTTGGCAAAAAAATGTGTTTTAATTAGTTAGTCACACACATTATTGAACGAAGTGTTATTATTGTTTCTTGATACGTTCTCTAGAGCCGCTACCATCAACACCCCCTGATATTTTTCTTATTAACTTAAAATTTTTTTACATTAATTCTTCTAAGGGATGAATAGTAATGAAAATGAATTGAAATTTGAAAGCTTCTTCACCACAAAATTTTAAACAAATCACTTGAGGGATTTGTTTACAAAAATAAAACAATTTTAATAATTAAAATAAAATTATAATACCATTTAAATAATTTAAATAATAATTTAATAATTCTTAAATTAAACTAAAAATTATATTAATTAAGCAATAATAATAATAATAATAATAAAAATTAATTTATTTAAATTTAAAGCAACTTTTTAAAAATGTTAAGGCTTTAGTATGAAACTAAAACTTACCAAATGCAGCAATACTAGCAAAAGCCAAGTTCGTGATATTTTCTCCATTTTGATTTATAGTTTTAATTTAATTTTCATTGAGAAAGGTATAAGGTAATTTTTTTTTCCAAAAATCTACTTTTAAAGAAAATAATATAACTCATTAAAATTTGTGATGTTTTTCCCGGACCCGAAGAATTTTCATACACACGAGATTTTTCTTTCTCAAGTCGCTGTTTTATTGCGTTTTTAAATAATTTTTGAGATTTGTCCACATAAATTCAATGTCAATTTTCAGCTTCGACATTTACAGCTTTTAGCTACCACATTCATTTCAATTTCTTCCACTTTTTTCATAAATTTCAAAATCGAGCAATCGAAAGAGAAGCACAACTTAAACCCCAAGCAATTTCTTAATTTCCACTTACAACTTTTGTAAAAAAAAATCTGAAATTTCCAAACTGCATGCCACAATTTATAGCCACAGATACCAAAACTCACAAAATTTGTTGCTAATGTCTTTTTAATAACTCATCGGTCTGTCATTATACAATTACAACACATGTGTGTGTGTGTGCACTGCACAACAACAACACAACCCAAAGCAGCTCATTGACTTTGGCGCAATCCAGCAAAGAACCACTTTCGAATTTTAACACATTTTCGTTGCTATCAGTTACCAGATACTTTAATACTTTAATAGCAACCAAGAGTCAATAGTTGTTGTATGCATTGCCATGTTTCGGGGCTAATTATCGGCCGATAATTGGGTCATGCCAAGAGTTCTACAAGTGCGTCGCCGGCATTGAGTTCACTTGAAGCTGTGCGCCATTTCAAGTGCGCTGCAAAGTGGACCGAAATAGTTGCGGAAATACATTTCCACTTTCAATAAAATGTTGGCGCACTTGGCGCTCTCAAACGCTGCTGTCTGTTAAAAAAATTTCTATCTTTCTTCTTTTATTTGGTAGAAATATTTGTTCTATCTTATTTCTAATTTCTTTTTTCTTCACTTTAGCTTTGCAAAAATTGCCGCCCCGTACGCTATGCGAACACACAAACTCAATTGAAAAGTAACGTAAATAAGCATACAATTTCAAAGCTCAATGCAATGCAATGAAGACATTCAATGTGAATGCGCAGCCATTTGACTTGCGCGCGCCAAATACTTTAATTAAGATTTATGCGATTTGGCAACATTGAAACGGCCCAATGTCTGCGGCTCGTTGCGCCTGGCCAGCGGGCACTTTTACATACAAGCAAAATAAATATCGACAATTTTTCGCTGTAATGTGCAATTATGTGTGTTTGTGTGTGTTTATGTTGGTTTAGGTGTGTGTGTGTGGTCCATGGCGGTAGGCATTGTTCCAAAAAAGGCTTTGTGAGAAATTGATTTCCAAAAAGGAAAGCAACAAAATCGCGCTCGCTCAACGGTTCAGCGCAGCGGGTTGCATGCAATTTAGTTTTTGGCAAATTGCTGCTGAAATTTGAAATTAATTGTTAAGGCTCAATTTAATAGAACAACAATAACTACAAGAACTGCCACTTTGTACGAAAGCTCAAATTTTTAGGTCAATTACGATAAGTGAATAAAATGTGTCTGCGTTTAGCACTTGGAGCATCGCATATATTTCGTATTCGTATTGGGGATTTTTTTCTAATAATTTACAAGTTTTTATAATTACACACAAGTGACAAAATTTTGAATGAGAAAACTACGCTTTGACTAGACATATAATTCATTTAAATAATTGAAAATTTAATATTAATCTTGCAAAATTTCCTAATCTCCATTCATAAATTTCTTTCTATCAACTCTCAATTCAATTGCAGTCAACTTAATATATCACTTTTTTCTACAAATATTTGTATTGTAAACAAAACATTCGTTTTGTCATAATGTCTATAGAAATATAATAAAATATCAATGTTGCAAAATTTCCAAATCTTCATTCATAAATTTCTTTCTACCAACACTTAATCGTTCAATTCAAGTCCATATCAATAAGCACCATTCACACAAGTCATCGAAGTGCATAAATTTCCAAGAAGTCGCAACACCCAAATTCCATGCCTAATTACCCAACAATTAACGCCCACGAATACACCAATTCACAAACCGACACCCACACACACACACACATAGAAAAGCAATCTTCGAATGCGCCAAATGTGCGAGCGCGCGCTGAAATTCTCATAGCGCCAATAAACTCTCAACACCCACACACAGTTAATTAATGAAAATTCTGTTACAAAATGTTTTACAAACGATCAAACGTTTAGTTGCAAATGCGCATAAATATAAACTGAAATATGGACGGCCGACTGAATTGCACTGTCATCGCCGACAGAGCCAACAGCCGGCAGCAACATCGTTAACACCATTAATGCGTTGCGGTGCAGCAGCGTGGCGCTCAAAGCAATTTTTTAGTTTTCTAATGAAATAATTAAATTGTTGACACCCGGCGCACTACAACAACAACAAAAACGCGAGACACTCGTGAGATATGAGAAGACAAATAAAATTTGACACAAATTGACACATCGCACTTGGGCGATCGCAATCGCAATGCCGACGATCGCATTTGGGCGAAATTGTTCGCTTGCAGCAAATGTCAACAATCAAACGAATTTATGGCAACCATAACGGTTCGAAGCGATGCGGTTGCAGACTTCGGTGGATGGGTGGGTGTGTGTTGACAGCGCGTCAAGTGGGTACGTTGCGGCGTTTAAGTGGCCGATGCATCAACCACAGACACGCAGCGCAACACACGGCCAGGGGAAAGGTGTGTGGGAATTTATTGACTTAGTTGGTTGGATAAAATCGGCCGACGATATGCCTCCGCTGCCTTGTCATCAATGGCAGTGCAGTGCAGCCACGTGCGGGTGAATTATTCGAGTCTACGTCGAGATCAGACAATGCGATTGCCACAATTGACGGGAGCATTCGAGAAGCCTCTGCTGTCAAGTTGGTTTTGATTGATTTCTCACATGGTGAATGTGAATAGTTGGCCAGTAAAAGTTTGTTGTTGTTGTAAAAATACTCACATAACAAAATTCAACTATAGGCCAGATTGCAATTTCATGTAAAAGCCAATTTGGCCATTGGCCAATTTTTTGAAAGGTATAAAAGCAATCGAACTGTGCATAACGCTGACGAAACAAGTGTTATGGCAAAATTGAAAGTAAATGAAATATCATAGTTTCGGTAGGAAAAATTACGTATGACGAGTAAGTGGCAGAAAATCGTGTGTGTATATGTATGTGTGTGAATATGCTTTCACACAGGCGATGATATATCGATAAATTGAATAGATGACAGAGTATGGGAGGGTGCCAGAATTCATCTATCGTAGGGCAGAGGGTATTGTAGTGTACTTGAATCCACCCCTGAAGGACAGTCTTTGTCTTATAGACTTCTAGAGCATCTTTCAAGGAGAAGTATTAGCCATCTTTAGAGCCCTGTTTCTATGAAAAGAACACAATTTCCCTGGAACAAAGCAGTCAGGCTGCTATTAAAGCCCTCAAGAAGGCTGCAACCACATCGAAAGTGATCTCTCTTGGTTTCTTCTGCATATTGTTTGTCTTTTTTCAGTCAAATTGTAATTTAAGCCCTCAAGAAGGCTGCAACCACATCAAAAGTGATCTCTCTTGGTTTTTTCTGCATATTGTTTGGATTTTTTTCAGTCAGGTTGCTATTAAAGTCTTCAAGAAGGCTCCAACTATATCGAAAGTGGTCTTTCTTTGTTGCTTGTTTGCTTATTGTGTGTATTTTAACATCAAGGGTTCTTTAACATCAAAAGTGGACTCACTTTGTTGCTTTTGCATTTCGCATTGTCACAAAAACCCAAATATTTTCGGAAACAAAACAGTGATGTAATTTTTATTTGCATGAAAATAGAACACAATATCTGCCAAATGACCACCATGGATACTCTTCTTGTGAGAATGAAATAGTACCAGTGATTGTATCAAACAGTAGCAAAAATTGAAATTGGAACCTACAAGAGACACATTTATAGGATCTTTCAACAAACTACTGAGTGTACTCCAATTCTTCGTTCTGTACTTATTTACCACCACTTCTATAGCTAGAAGTATCTGCCCCAGGCAGAGCCCACTTAGGTCATCAAGGCCCATTGTGCTACCGCAACCAATCGAACTTGAGTCCGCTCATTCATTGAACCCATTTGCGCTCCTTACGAAACCTAGTAAGATTTCTTAATATTTCTTGATAGATTTCTCAATTGTTTTTTCCTTATTCACTCCTCTCTGGAGCATATGGCCTCCAGATTTCTCAATATCCCAGCAAAACAACCAAACTGTCATCAACTCAAACTCTAAAGTCATTTTTCCTTATGTCAATTCCTTTTCATCACCATTCCTTCTTCAAAATATTCCACTTCATTTCACTTGAAATCACCTGCCACCACTCGCCTTAACGAAAACTTAGCATCTGGCACAAGTTCATAATTTCTCCACATTGTGACAAATGACATGCTTCGGAAGATCAAAACAAATCATAAATTTGTCCTACAAAAACCTACTCTGACATTGAAGGCTAATAAGCTTTCAGCACAAACACAAATCTTAAATATTTACTACCAACTCGTTATGTCAGCGCCCATAGAATGCACCATTAAGCGTTTCCACATTTCGACGATAAGATTTTTTCTCAAATTCAATTAGTCTTTATTAATTTAAACCGACAGCGGTCGTACAGTTCAATGTGTCGCATATAAATTCTTTCCTTCTAAAAAATGAACAATTTAGCATTGTTTTTGTGTTGGTTTTACTGCCAACTCTGTGCCATACAATTTTCCATTGTCCGACATTTGTGTGTTTCACGAAAATTATTCAATTTTTTTGACGGTTTCTGGGACGCCGCGTAGCCCATTTAATTGTATCAAAGACACGCGGAACACTTGCAAAATATTCACTTTTTTCTGTGTCATACAGAAAAAGAAAAATGTTGTTGTATGTTTACTGAACAAATACCGCTATTTACTAAGTAAACACTTGCGGTTGTGGCTTTTGTTGTTGTTACTTTGGTGGTTTTTGTAGTTTCTAAAAATGAAAATTCGCTTGACTTATGCTAAATTGACCGTATGTTACGCACACGTTGCCGAATGTGCCGCATGGCATGAGGCAGTTTGGTAATATCGGCTACGAGCAGATGTCTGTGGAATTTTAATAGATTTGTGTGCAAATTCCTTTGAAGACAGGCGACTCGAAATAATAACACACAAAGTATAACTAATATAGCAATATGCAGCGAGTGGATAAGGTGGGACATAAAAAAGTATTCAAAACATTTCTAAAAATATTTGTCGAAATGTGTAGGCAGACACTGGTGCCAGAGAGACATTAAATCTTGTTGAAATTATTGTTTTGTTGAACAATTAAACTTTTTAGCGGCGATCTGTATGAATTATTTTTATTATTTTCATATTTATTTCAAAAATTCTTAATGAAAACAATACACTTAGAAAAATATTAGAAAAATACAACAAAATGTAGTAAGTTAAAAAGTGAAAATTTTGGGCCAAGATTTTATTGTTAAAAATATATCTCTTTCTATCAATTGAAAAGGTTTTAGGCATTATTCTTATTTATACAGTGGCTTAATCGCTAATCGGACAAGCTTCATTCCTTTGCTAAATGCGTGATTTGACCCCCGAAAAGTTTGAATTTTACGTCAATATACACCTCGTTCGCTTTGTTGTTGTCTCATCTATCTAATTTATAAAACAAATTCAATGCTTTTCCAACTCCATAGCCAAGGTGCACACACAACCAATCATTTCAGCCTTCAGTGCAAAGGAATGAAGCTTGTCCGATTATGTGATTGAGCCACTGTATATTAACTGAATAAAATAGCATCAAATTATAGAATATTGTTTTTTTTAGCCAATTATGAATTTTCTTATTTCAAATCAAAAATCTAATAAATAAAAGAATAGAAAGAAGAATAAAAAATAAAGGTCATTGTTCAATATTTCATTGAATGAAGATCGTTGATTAATATTTCTTTGAATGAAGATCATTGTTTAATATGTCATTGACTAAAGATCCTTGATTGATATTTCCAATTTGAATATTGGTTTTCAGTAATAAAAATAGCGACCAATGTTTAAATTATATATTGATCCAAATATGAATGTTTCTTATTTCAAATAAAAAATTTTTTAAATTACAAATATTAAAAATTAAAATCATTGATTGATATTTCATTGAATGAAAATCGTTGATTAATATTTCATTGAATGAAGATCATTGATTAATATTTCCTTGATTAAAAATCATTATTTGATATTTCATTGAATAAACATGAATGATTCATAATTAGTTTTGATAGAAAATGTGATTTTGTTGCTATCCTAATTAATTTTTTCTCAACAGAACTTCATTTATTGATTTTTACTTTTGGTTAAAACAAATATTATTCCTAATGATTAATGATTCATATTTATTGACTTAAAAAATTTCATCAATAACTGATGTTTAGGTTAAGTTGGATATTTTTTTACTGCCATCATAATTCATTTATTTATTTTATCATTTAAAAACCGCCATCATAACAAATTTTTAGTTTTAATTGAATACAAAACTATTTATTAATTGAACGAATAAATAAATAAATTGTTAAAAAATTTAGATAAATGTTTTTTTTATTTAAAAAAATATGAGATGAATTTGTGTTTGTTTTGACCATAACTATTTTTTTTTTTGGTTTTTTAGTTAACAGGACTAATCATTCATTGACTTTTCTTTTCACGCGAGAATGAATTAATCGTTGATCAATATATATATAAATTATTTATTCAATCATTAATCTATAAATTATTGATTCAATCATTGATCTATAAATGATTGATTCAATCATTGATCTATAAATTATTGAGCTATAAACAAATTATTTATATTCCTGATACCATCAGTAAATCTGCGATGACTGACTAGTTCTTGGTTTTGAGTACACAAAAAGTTGTTGGTGATTGATTGAAAAAGTAATGATAAATAATTTATTGATATTTTTGGTTTTGCAAGTAAGTTATTGATCATAAATCATGGATTTTTTCTTTAAAAATTAGTTGTTTGCTTTTTCTAAGCACATAACATCCAAGTTTAAATGCATATTTTGTATTAAAAAACCATTTTATAATCAATATTTTTTATATATTTGTAGATGTTTTTAACTGAGAAATAGTATGGTTGAGTTGGTGTTTTTAACGGAAAAGTATTTTTTTAGAAAGAGAAATATTGAACTAAAAGTGAGCAGTTTCTTTTCGGTACAATCCTTAATTGATTTATGTGAAGAAAAATAAAACCATATTTTTAAATATTTGGATCACACAAATATAGATCAAATATTGATTTAAATTATCAGGTGTACAACTTTGCTTCCGCCGTTTTTTCCAAAATTAAAAGCTTTATTGCGAAAAAGTGCTTACAGATGTATTATTCAAAGTATTGTCCGTCGCTAGCGACAACTTTCTCCCATCTTTCCGGCAATTTCCGGCAAAAAGGAGTCCTCTTTTGACGCTATCCATGAAGCAATCCATTTTTCCAATTCTTCGAAGGATTGAAAATGTTGATCTGCCAGGCCGTGTGCCATCGAACGGAATAGGTGGAAGTCAGAAGGGCCGACATCTGGGGAATACGGCGGGTGGGGCAAGACTTCCCATTTCAGCGTTTCCAGGTACTTTTTGATCACTTTTGCGACGTGAGGCCGAGCATTGCCCTCGGTTTCAACTCGTACGGCACCCAGTTTCCTTCTTTCTGAATCATGCCCAGGGCCTTGAGACGTTTTGAAATGGCTTGCTGACTCACTCCCAACGATTCGGCAAGCTCTTCTTGGGTTTGGCACGAATCTTCATCAAGCAATGCTTCTAGTTGTTCATCTTTGAAGGTTTTTTCTCTTCCACCACCATGTTTGTCTTCGACATCGAAATCACCATTTTTAAAACGTTGAAACCACTCCCGACACGTTCTTTCACTCAGAGCAGCATCACCGTAAGTTTCTGAGAGCATTCGATGCGCTTCAGCTGCATTTTTTTTCGAATTGTAACAGAAAAGTAAAACTTCCCGCAAATGGCGAGAATTGGGCACATAAACGGACATTTTCGAGCGTGAATAATACGAAAACAAGAACAACTGTCACTGAGACGGCGATGACAATTCGTTAGGCACTGTCCACACTCACTTTAAAGGCATTACCATCTATGTATGTCAACCAGCCTCAGCCGGTACAGCCACCTATCGGAAAACGGCGGAAGCAAAGTTGTACACCTGATATATAAAATTGTTTTTCTTAGAAAATAGTGACCAGCAATTGATTTTTGTGTAAAAAATAAAAACAAAATTATCTTTAAGTTTTTTAAATCACAGAAACCAATGATTGATTATATTTTTTGGCTTTTTGATTATATTAATAATTATTGATTTAAATAATGGGAAATGTTTTTTTGTTGGAAAATAGTGACCAGCAATTAATTTACGTTTAAAAAACAAAAATAAAATAACTTTTAGGTGTTTTATATCACAAAAATCAATGTGTGATTACATTTTTGGCCATATTACAATTAGTTATTACAATTAATTATTGATTTTTATTTTCGATACAAGAAATCCTTTCTCTTCTATGCTAATCTTGTGTTCAATGGATTTAAAATGAATATTGTTTTTTTTAATTATGTAGTTCAATGAAAACTTTACCTAAAAGGTGGTATGAAAAAACTCTCGCATCGAGCTGTTGCCAATTCAAACTTTTTATTGGTTCCGCAATAACTTTTCTATAATGACTCATTTTTTAATTGTTTACCTACTCAAACAGTTCACTTTACAAGTCGTATATTTTTATTGTAGTTTAAATTGTAATTGTTTAATTCTAATTAATTTCTGCGCATGGCTGGTGCAAAAATTTCTCAATACGTGCAATTAAAACTTGAATTTGTTAAACGTCTTTTTTTAATTTTTTATAGCAGCTACAATCTTCATCAGATCAAATGATTTTATAGCCAACTGTAAATTTGTAATAAAAGTTTTACTATTAAAATACAACAATTCAGCTCAACAAGTTTGACCACACAGCAACTGCCTTATTTCTGGGCGCTAATTTACGGAAGCAGTGTCAGCATTGATTAATAGAGATATATAGCAATGTGTATATAAGCATCTATCATAAATAATGGGTGTTCAATTAACAAAGGCGCCAAAGTGCGTAAATATTTGCATACTCCAATGAATGTGATTTATGACAGTTCAGGGAATAAAAGAGTTAAGGCTCATTTTGTTGAGTGAAAATTGAGCTTTGGGCGTATTTTTTAAATACAAATATTTGCATTTCATAATATTAGAAACAGCTTTTTGGATTCATCAGATTAGAAATAAATGGATCATCAATCAATGTAGGCAAAATATACCCAAAATAATGTTCTTCTTTCATTTCAGCAGCCACCCAAACTAAACTGTATCTCCAACTATTTAAATGTTTTAAGTACTCTTTGAACAATTCCTAATTGAGATTATGTGCGTGTTTTAAACAATAATCTATAGCAAAACATCTTTGGCAAATTTTTTACAATACCCATTTCATCTAAGACTCGCATCGACTCTCTAATGAGCTTCTCAAGTTGTACCCACGTGCGATTAGTGCTGCGCACTTTGGCGCAGATTATCAATGCGCAGATTATTTTCAATTAAGCCGCACATATCGCGCATGTTGTCTAAAAAACATTCCACAAAATCAAAGTAACGAAGCATTTAAACATTTTTCTTTAGTATTTTCTTTTTTTTTTTGGTAGCTCTCACTCATTGCTGCCCGTGGGGCAGTGCGTCTGCTTATTGATCATTATTTCAAATGTTTGTTTTTGTTGCTGCCAGTTTTGTGTTACGTCAACACACAAAAAAAAAATAGCAAATTTCCAAAAAAAAAATTGAAAGTAGATACAACACGCACTAACGAAATGTTTTGATTTTTGCTTAAAATTTGTTCGTTACGTTTCGCGTTTCCCATTTTTTCCGCTCTTTATTGTGCGCGTAGTGGCAATTTATTTTTCTTTTGAATACAGTGAAATGTTAAAGCACCTCAATTTCATACAGTCCAACATTTCATGGAGTGCAGTGGAATTTTTTTTTTATTTGTGTGGCATCAGAGAAATGCATCTGCAGTGCCGATGCTATTAATTTTGGCAGATTGTGTGTTAAGTTGTTGGGGAATAGTCGAGCGAGGTGTGCGAGTTTTTCAAGACCTTGAGGCTGTGGATAAATGACTTTGAAAACTAATTTTGAAACAACTGCAATTTTATGAGCTGGTAATATTTCAGTTATTTTGAGCTCGAAGCTATTGAAAACAATAATGGAAATGGGACGAGGAATTTGGAGGAGGAATTTGTATAGTGAATACTGTTTTGGTGCTGTCGTAAGCAGTTGACTGATAGTAAGAATATAACGGCAAAGTAAGATGGGGGCTGATTTTAAAGCTTATAGAAAGTGAGCCTAATGTTACTCATAAATTTCGACACATGTTAGGATAGTGTTCTTCTGTTATCTTCTAAATCAAAAAGCTAGAAAATAGATCGTACAGCTTTGAAAGAACTGTAGAGCTTGAAGAAAAGATCAGGAAAGAGAGAAGGGATGCAATGCAGAAACATCATCTTCTCTCAAAAACTTATTTATTTTTATTTATGTGTTTTTTTTTTCGATACAAAAGGGCAATTTTGTCACAACGGGCTATGAAAAAACAACAATGCCGGAAGTGTGCAGAGTTTTAATTAAATGTAATGCGCAATGCAGAACCATCAACTTCTCTCAAATAATTCTTTGAAGGTCCCCGGTTTTATTCTAAATATTAAAAAGTAGTACAGTAAAGCTTGGAAAGATCTACTTTGCTTAGAGAAGAGAGTAAGAAAAAGAAAAGGAAGACAGTGTAGTACTATCGCCTTCATTCAAAAACTTATTTGGAGATCCTCGACTCAAAATAGTACTACAGCTACACTACCTTCTCGGCGCAACATACAATACTGAAATGCTTGATTCACTTTCGCAGATTCCCGTAACCGCATAGTTGATCAATCTGATGCCTTCCTCAAACAACCACTTCATCACCGTATCTCAAGTATTTCATATACTCGTACATAGACACAATATTTCACCGTACTAAGCATTACAAAAAGCATTTATTTCCATCGTTTTCCCCTTCTCTGTTACATAATGCTTTCCTTATGACAATTTTCATAAGCATTCTCTCTGAGTGGAAGATTTAATACTCTAGACATGGTGGGATGGACTAATGTGCTAGCCCCGAAATAAACTTATCAGCAGAACTCCATTCACCATCAACTATTGGCGTGTGGAGGACTCACCCCTAAGTCAAGTGTTCGCAACTCTTCCTTTTCCAGCTCCAGAGGTAAAAGACCTCGGTCTCTGAGGTATAAGAAGCTGTCCTTCTTCGAATTATTTCTATTTTAATTACTGTCATTACGTAATCCTAATGCATTACCAAAAGAAATGCAATGCGCCCTCTGGTAGGCCCCGAATTACTTAGTGGACTTCCCAGAATCCCTAAGGAAATGCACAAAAGATTCAACTGGTCGTAGTGCGCTACAGCCTATATAATCCCTAAGAAAATGGTTCGACCAAAAATTCGAATTCGGATAATGAACCAACAGTATAGAACTACGGCAGGAAACAAGTTCTTAGCTTCAGACAGAGGAGTAACTAGAAAACTCCTCATAAAAAAGGACCAATGCATCCTTACTGAATACCTGACTGGTCACTGCTCACTGGGGTATCATCTCAAAAAACGGGGAGTTCTCTATTTAGGTGTCTGCAGAAAATGCAATCAAAAAACAGAAACTTTAATACATGTTCTCTGTGATGGCTCTGCACTTAGCAGAAAAATATTTCTCTAGTTAGTGGCAACCTTGGCTCCGGAGATCTGAAACTTCGAACACTTAAAATTAAATTATTAAAAAGCCTCAACCTATAGGATCGCGGTGCTTAGTGGCGTTCAACAATACTAATAACCTATCGAAAAAATTGTACATGCATAGTGGACACTGGGACATCCCTACACTATGATCAATAAGTACCGGGACTGTGTATTTCCGCCGTTGCCCGAAGCAGGTAAAAAAATTTTGTTTAGGTCGGTAGGACCTTAACTGACATCTGTGTCAAATTTTGAGCGGGATTTCATCATTAGTTTTTGTTTGGCAGCTGTTAGCGTCAGTCAACTTTTTGTACTTCGTCGCATTTTACAATGGATAATTTTGTTGATCAACGTATTTGTTTGAAATTTTGTCTTAGGAACGAAATTTCTTGTGCCAATGCGCTTAAAATGTTGCAGAAAGCATTGCTCTATCAAGCAATGTCAGTTAAGGTCCTACCGACCTAAAAAAAATGTTTTTACCTGCATCGCTTTACCTGTTCCAAGTTAATGGGTCTGTGTACTTTCACCAACACATAGGCTGAAACTCATTTCTATGTACATAATATAGATTATTTTATTTTAATTTATTTTATTTTATTTTATTTTATTTTATTTTATTTTATTTCGTTTTATTTCATTTAATTTTATTTCATTATTTTACTTGTTTTTTGGTTTTATTTTTTTATTTTATTTTATATTATTTTTTTATTTTGTTTTATTTCATTTTATTTTATTTTATTTTAGTTTACTTTATTTTATTTTATTTTATTTTATTTTATTTTATTTTCGTTTATTTTAATTTATTCTATTTTTATTTTATTATTCATGGATTTTAAGGTTTTATGTTTAGATTTGATTGATGAAAAAATGCATTAACCGAAACTTGATTAATTCGTGTGCAATCTATTTCATAAAACTGTCACTCAACATATATAAAACTATGAGTTGTTATGGAACAACTTTTGAGATTGACATTTAAAGGGTCCAGTCCTATTTGTTATTCCCTTAGGATCGAACAACTATGACACAACTATGGAATTTACCAATATTTCTCGCACTTATATCAACCTTGAACCCGATAAGGCGCCACTTGTAAGCAAAACTCCTAGGCAATCTTAAAAAATTATGTCATTGATCTAGCAATGGTTTCAAATCAACGGGTCCTAGATTCAAATTCAAACTAATCCATATGAGAAAATTGTTCTGCAGCTTTCTTTTTAAATTACGTATGGACAATTTTTCGAATACCCCAGGGAAACTCATTTTTAAAAAATGTCAAGAAAAACATTATTGAGTCCACTGTATTTGCGAAAATTTCACATCCCACAGCAACAATATCCATCTCCAATAAAGAGCTTCTTTGATGCGACCAACCGCCAGCGACTGGATAATGTTGCAGCTTCGGCAGCCCGATGCAAATCAAACCACAAACAAATGATTACAGCAGACTTGAAATCAACTGACAAGATCAATTTGTGCGCCAAAGACTCGACAGTTAACAGACGAGCGCCACACACGCACATCACAGCATACAGTCGACTGCAGAAGGAGGCGCGCATGCCCATCATCCAGGCAGGCGCAGCTTTGACACAGTTTCTGCATAGTTTGAGCTGAGGTGAACTGCACTGATGGGCCGATTGTGTGCCTGTGATGAATTAGCAACAACGACCGCAACGGACATCAAGTGGTAAATTGTTTGGTCGCTGCCGCAGAGGCAAAAAACTGCCAAAGACCAACAAGTGGCTGTGAGTTGGGAGAAATGTGCAAACAATTCCGTCCACAAACGTCTTTAAGCATACTTAACACTTTAATGAGGGTTTTCAAAAAGCATGCAAACATTTGACGGATGCTGCAAATTTTATGCATTCTTAAGTTGTTTTTTTTTGCAATAAAAAGGGCAATTTTATTACAACGGGCCAAGAAAAAACCGCAATGCCGGAAGTTTGCAGAGTTCTAATTAAATGCACGCAAAACAAACGCACGCAAACGCAAAAACAAGATAAAATGATTTTTTTAACACCAGCAGTTTAAAAAAATATAAACTGTTTTATTTTTTAACGCCTTGAAGTTATTTTAAACTTATCACACACGCACACAAATTTGTCACAAATAAATTGAATTTGACAAATTATGTCAATTAATTTTCATTTATTGGTCACTTTTATGTGCATTGAACATTTTTATGAAAATTTTATATTATGAATGTTTCTAATTTTTTAAATCACTTCAAACGTTGTTTTTTTCAGAAATATCCGCATCCGCCGTTCAGATGGACGCGTTGTTGTAAGGTTGACAAAACATCGGCGAATGAGCGGCCGGTCGTACGAAAAAAATTTATGATCTCTAACTTTTCAACAAAAATACAACAACAACAACAGTACATAATAATGAAAACATACAGCTGCAGAAATACACAACTAGAGAAAAATATAAAAACGCAACGAAAAAGCAGCAAAGACAACAACAACAAGTGAAAAAAGCCTCATGGTGAAAGAAAACACAAAATCTTTATGTAGCACCGCGGCCAACAACACCCAACGTTACGCAGCGCTACACAGCATCCCGACTAATACCAATCAGCAACTACAACTACAACTACAGCAACACTAGCAATACAACAGCAACTATTAAACTATTGCCAACACAATGGCAAATCAAAGAAAATTATAAAATTGGAAAAGAAAATAAATTTGAAGCGGCTGCGATGGCAGCGGCAACGGCGAAAAATCTTTCAAATAAATATAAAGAGAAGAAAAACATTATAAATAAAAAAAACCAACAGATGCCCTCATAGTCTTCATATACAACAACAACAATAAAAACAATCATAAAAGCTATGAGAGCAACAATAATTTAAGTGCGCGCGCGCTGCTCGTGTCCATTTCAAAAACAACAACAACAACAACAACAACATGTAAGAAAACAAAAGCCGAGCGAATAATGTTTGGAAAAATCTTGAAGCGATTTATTGGCAACTTTTGAACGCATTGCATAGTGCGACGACTTTGAATTGCAATTGAATGCGACAGACAGTCGCACGCTGTTGCTTTGTGGAAATGCGTTAAAAATGTGCGAACTAATTGTCGCGTCTCCAACACTGCACGACAACAACAACAAACACATCGCAATTGGGCGACCCAAAATGTTGCACTGATTTTATCTACAAATCACAATGACTGCAATGAAATTTATCAGCAACAAGAGCCGTCATTAGCGCCTCCACCTTTTGACGTTTTGTTATGGTTATTTGTTGTTGTACAAGTAATTGAAGTTAAGCTGCTCGTAATCTTGTCACGATCGGCTTGTGCAATTTGTTTTTGTCATTTTAGGATTTCTTGCTAAAGCTGTCATCATTTGGCATTGACGGATCAAGTGAAATGGTCGCAGATAACATTGCAAGACGCTGGTACGACTGCTTGACTTTTTCGGCTTTTTATAGGTAAGAGAGTTGCCAGATTTGATGAAAACTGTGTGCTACCAATAATAATGGTTATTGTTAAAATAAAGTGACCTTGAAAATTGGTGAGCTAGAAAAAGTGTTGAATTAAAAGAAATTGTTTGGTTTGAACTGTCGCAAAAATTCTAAAATGCTAGCAAAACGGTTCGGTTGCTTATTGAACAGACCCTGTATGATGCCGAAGTGGCCAATCAACCGAGAACATTGTTGCTGTTACTGAAAGTGTTCAAGCATATCAGTGGCGTATTTTGGGAGTTTCACACAACTTTTGAGGCCAATACCATTGGGAACCATATGTGTCACCCAAAATTTTGGTATTAACACTGGAAAGATCATTGCGGTAATTTTAACGGTTTTTCTTTTTTAAATATCTGTATGTTCTTTAACCCTTTCGACCACGAATTTAGCCCTGGGTCTCGATATTACTTTTTGATATTTAAATCATGAAACATTTGTCTAAGAATTGTGCACACGACATTTGAAGACGCCACGCCTCTTTGTTGGAGTTCCAGAGCTAGCTTACTTTTAAACAATTTTAGCCTAAAACGGGTTAAATAAATTTTCTATCAATATTTTTAGTTACAGAAAAATTAATTAATATTTATGGAAAAATACAAAATTATCCCTTTTTGATTTTATTTAACCATTATTAAAGAAACAGGGGTTTTGATCAAACGCGCCCAATTCGTAGACTTCAATTAGAACACAAACTTTCCCTGGTATCGCTGCAAATGATTGGAAATTATTTTGGGACACATTTTTTCTTTTATTTTTAATTTTGTATCTGGTTCTATAATTACGGTTCTACATTTACAATTAGCCAAATGCATAGTGTACTTTTCGAGTTATCAATGGATATAATATGTAGTTTTTGTAGGTAAGGTTAAGCAGATATATCAGATAGGTTTGAGCCCACAAAACACATTTGCGAGCTCTACTGAAGCACACGCAAACCCTCAATTCCTCGACGTATACAACTACGACCTTAACTTGACAAAGTTGGCGAAAATTTTACACCTTATTAGAGCGATTGACGAAACCACCAAGTTTATCGTAAGTTCGCTAATAAGGAATGGACCTTTAAAAATTGATCCAAATTTCAGCATAACAATCATCTTCAGTGATCAGACACACAGCCACAGACAAAGGGTTTTATGTTATAACAAATCAGTTGAAAACTGATAAAGCACATTTCTTGTTGTAGGCTTTCGTGAACAAAAAAATTTTCAAAATGTATGGTAACCCAAAGGATTGTTAAGAGTTCACACAGCATTCGGAGAAACTTATTGTTTGGTGTTGATTTTATACAAACGACGTAATCAGACCAAAAATCTTCGAAAACAAGCATTAACAGGCAATGAATGTCAATGACGAACCTTATTGGACCTTAATATCTCATTTTGTTAGCCACAATGACATAAATCATTCAGATCTGATATTATAGCCACCAGATGACGCAAGGAGTCACACATCAAGTATTTTATTGGATTTGTTGCAAGTAAAGTTCTCAGAACATTTTATTTCCAGAAGTGACAATATGGAATGGACGCCCAGATCGTTTCACACTAGAAGGATCGCCATACCTACAGAGGCTACTTATCATATCTGCTGATATCTTGAAAAGTACAGTTTGGATTTGGCTAATTGTAATTGTAGAACCGTAATTGTAGAACTGTATGATATGTTCAAGAGCACACATCGGATTTAGTTAATTTTTCACAAAATAAATGTTAGAAAAATATAAAATTTCTCCATGATAAAAAATAAATGCCAACAAAGCAAAGGTTTACAGAAATACTAAAGAAAATACAGATATTTAAAAATTAAAACCTTCAAAATTATCACCATGGTCTTTCTAGTGTTAAGGTCTTTCTAGTGTTAAGGCCTTTCATAGTTTTTCTCTGAAGCTCCATTTAGTCGTTGAACAAGCCATCAACAATTTACTAACTGTAGAGAAACCATTTATTCCAACTAATGCACAGTGATTCGTTCCATAGACCAAATTCAAAACATTTATAGTCCCAGAATTTAACGATTTTGATGTCACTTGAAAGGTAAAACTCCAACTAAACAAAAACCTAAAAAATCTGTGCAAAAAATTAATTAGTGTGTGTGCAAAAGTGGCTCAAAGTTTAAACTTTTTCACCAGAAAATGTAAACAAATATTTTCTGTTTTCTTTTAAATACATGGTTACCAAGAAGTTGCTAAAAACTTTCAATATAGATTAAGAAATGATGTGACCATTTTCACTTTAAATATTTTCTCAAAATTTGCAAAGCTGAGGCTTTTACTCCACTTTTAATTTAAAATATTTTTCTAAATTAAAAATCTGAAATTTGGCAAAACTTAGAGGAAAATATATGTATAAAAAGTATGTTCCTGGATTTTTTTATTTTAAGAAGCATTCTTTCTTTGTCGGATAATGTAATTACATCTTTCGATATCTTCCGATCTCAGAAAATCAGAAAATAATTCAATTTTAAAAGTGGTTCAAACACCTATTTCTCGATAAAATTCATTTTATTCATCCCTAAAAGTATGCAATCAGCATGAAAAATGCAAAAAACTGCACAAATGCAAAACATACATCTATTTTTATTGCAAAACTTAAGGGTCGTAAGACAATTTCTGTTACTCTTTGCAATTATAAATGTTGTAGTTACCGATTAAATGTAAAATCTGAAAAATATAACCAACACACTTGGTACTATAGCTCTCCAAAAATGGCGAAATTTGCAAATTTAAGTCTCAGGCATTGCCAAACTACAAAAGTTTCAGAAAAACAAAATAGAGATTTCAATTCAGCAGACCAAAGTAGTATACCAAATTTTATGAAGAACCGACCACTCCTTCTTATTTTGTCCCGCGGTTGTATGCAGTCGAATCACTGTGCACTGGTGAGGGAAATCTTGATTTCTGTTGCAGAGTCCTAAAAAATTTAATCGAGTTTTGAAAATTTTGCAACAGGCATTATTTGAATAATCTACGGTATTTTATGAGCTTCATTTTGCATTTTGTCAAAATGTTGGCGTCTATTTTAAATCATTAAATAATAAATAAATAAATAAGATCTTTAAATAAATGAACTAAAGACGTAAAAACCTTTTTTTAAGAAATAAATATAGGTTCAATATCACCGTTAAGACAGCAGTAACCACACGACTGAATTCCCAACCCATCCTTGTTATAATTCTATGATAATTCTTTAAAGTAATCCTTTGCTATGTTTTAAAATTGATGAATACATCATTGCCTCCTTTTCGATATAAAATCATCATATCATCAGTCAGCTCATCATTTTCAATCTCATCATCAATCATCTGTACTCCACAATTCTGCCAATTTTCCTTCTTTAACTAAAAAACGTATTACTCTCAATCGTTTAACTCGTCATGCAATGAGCGACACGTTCCTCAGCCGACAATGAGATCAAAAGTTCACAAGTCTAATGCAGCATAATAGCAACAGTCGTAATCACTATGGCGTGCCGGCCACAATCATTGGCGCATAATTTGCCACCTTCACAACTCATAAAGCTCCGTCAAGTAGTCTTCGAGTCAGTCAGTCAACTCAGCTGTGGCACTTAAGTAGTCGTCATATTAAAAGCGGCTTGAAACTGCCGACACTGCCTGGCAGACCAGAAAATGAAATGGAGCGGCTAAGGTTGTTGCGCACAGATTGGCTCAAATGATGCTGAAGCCAGTTTGGCACAAGCAACGCTTTATCGCAGCAACATGTCCACCGAACATGCACAATGGGCGACTACATTTTAACAAATTAGAGATAATCATTTCGTAAATGAGGCACATTTGATCGTGATAACTTTGTGGCTGACCGCCGCACACTAAACAGCTGAGCACTGAGCACAGTCGCCAGCCGAATGTTTGATGGCTGACAATGTCCAACAGTCCGGCACATGAAAAGTGTTAAGATTAAAGCCAAACCGAGACCAGATTTAATCAAGTGTGTAATTTTTATGATGTACTCTGCCAAAGCTGTACCGATAGCATATCTGTCGTATGCTTTGCTCAATAGCAATCGTATGCATGTGTGTGTGTGTATGTATGGTGCTTACCCTGCAAATTCCCTCCACGCAGACCGCTTTGCGTCTGTACGCATGCGTATAGTAAATGGCGGGCTTCTCGCAAGGTGTACCATCGGTAACCGACTGATTCATGCTCACAAATATTTCCGAGTCACTGGGTCGACAAAAGAGCTCGCACTCGTTGTGCTCCTTCTCGTAGCCCAGCCAGTTGTGAAACTTGCCTCGATACGGCATCGTATTGAATGTGGCACATTGTTCGTCGCGTTGTTTCTTGTTGCTCGATTTGCATTTCTCATCCTTGCAGTGGCGATATCTCTTGACTATTCCCCGACAACCGGTGTAACCATTCAGATTGGGATAGAACTCGCGATCAACAGGATCAGCGTCGATAGCGCTCAGTTGTCTGTAAAAAAAAAATTAATAAATATATGAGTAATTTAGTAAAGCAATTTAAGGACTTCAAAATCAGAACTGTGAACCAAAAAATTGTTTTAAAGGGGTTTGGTGGTTCATGATTATTTCAAACCACTGCACAGTGATTCGTTCCATAGACCAAATTCAAAAAATGTATAGTCTCAGAATTTAACAATTTTGATGTCAATTGAAAGGTAAAACTCCAACTAAGAAAATCCCAAAAAATCTGTGCAAAAAATTAATTAGTGTCTGTGCAGAAGCGGCTCAAAGTTGAAACTTTTTTCACAAAAAAATGTAAACGTATATTTTCAGTTTTTTAGTCTATTGAGTAAAAAAAATTGTAAAAATACATGGTTACCAAGAAGTTGCTAAAACTTTCAATATAGATTAAGAAATGATGTGGCCATTTTAATATTTTCTCAAAATTTGCAAAGCTGATGATTTTACGTCACTTTCAATTTAAAATATTTTTCTAAATGAAAAATCTGAAAATTGGTAAAACTTAGAGGAAAGGATCTAAAAAGTATGTGAAAGTATGTTTCTGGATTTTTTTAATTTAAGAAGCATTCTTTCTTTGTCGGATAATGTAATTACATCCCCCGATATCTTCCGATCTCAGAAAAAAATTCAATTTTAAAAGTGGTCCAAACACCTATTTCTCAAAAAAATTTATTTTATTCATCCCTAAAAGTATTCAATCAGCATGAAAAATTGGAAAAACTGCACAAATGCAAAACATACATCTATTTGTATTGCAAAACTAAAGGGTCCCGATACAATTTCTGTTACTCTTTGCAATTATCAATGGTTTAGTTACCGATTAAAGGCAAAATCTGAAAAAACTAGCAAACCCACTATGTGCTATAACTCACCTAAAATTACGAAAATTGCAAATTTAAGTCTCAGGAATTGCCAAACTACAAAAATTTAAGGGAAACAAAATGGAGATTTCAATTCAGCAGACCAAAGTATTACATCAAATTTTATGAAGAACGGACCACTCCTTCTAATTTTGTCCCGCGGTTGTATGGAGTCGAATCACTGTGCACTGGTTTGGTTCATGAACTATTTTAAAAACACTCTGGAACCAATGATCTCGTTTCAAAATAATTTGGTTCAAAAGTAAAAATAATGTATTTAATCTATAAAAAAGATACCTTCTTCTTCATATCTTATCTTCTTCATACCTTATCTTCTTTATATCTTTTTTTATTATTGACTTGTACACCTTTGACTTCCCATAAGTAAACAATTGTTTTCCTTTCACTGCACTCTTTACTTCCCTTGGAAAGAACACTTGTCCATATTTAAATCCACACTACTTTTCCTCTTACAAAACTACTATCTAAACACTCACCTCTCTATGCACTTTCGACGTTTAATTTGCACACATGAATTACTGCATTTGGTCCATTTTTCCCATCGACCCCAGGCATAGGTGGTGCCCACACGTTTCACTATGTAAATATGTCTTTGATGCGACTGTTTGGCATGTTCGCCGCCTTCCACATTATCGTGGGCCTCATCGTAATCATCATCGCTTTCATCGTTGACATCGGGTTTTAAAAGTTTGCGCATTTGTTCTCTCGTTTTTGGTGAATTATCGTGTGCAATAAATATATTCAAAGATGTAGGAAAATCATCGGCCACAATCGTTGTTTGTAATAGCGGCAAAATTATTATTGCGATACTGAAATGATATTGATTAATAAGTTAATATCAATTGAATTTAAATTTAAATTTCAAATAATTATGGACCATACAAATTTCTATAAAAACTTGAATTGTTCGTCAGCATAAAGCTGAGGTCTTGTAAGGATTAAAATTAAATTATATTGAATGTATTTACGCACAAAACATTGAATTAATGCGGAAGTTACATTGGGTCGTTTTGTGCCCAAACAGTGTAGCATGTTTAAAAACAAGACCTCATGTATGATTGAACTACTGAAACCAAATTCAACAGATTTCATCATATTTGTAGGCAGCCAGGCGGAAGAAACATGCTCTGGACTTTCATGGCATGGAGTTGAAATGTGTCATAAAAATTCGTCAGTCTCTAAATCAAATCCAAAAGATCAAAACTGATAGAGGAACTCGTAGTATCTGCAGTTTTAGCTACATGCCACTGCCTTCGACTCTGATGTTTACTAAGAAACGAACACGCAGGAAGACTGGATTATCTCAGAAACCCCATTGCTTAAGCCAGAATTATCAAAGCGGAGCCCAAAAAGGAAGACTTTCGACATACACGAAAGCTACACTTTCCACACTCATCAATGATCTTCTGGTTTGGTCCCCATCAGGATTGTTTTAATAGTGGCGGAGCTGATGAAGAAATCTCT
The DNA here is from genome assembly GCA_963971225.1 of Melieria omissa. Taxonomy (NCBI): domain Eukaryota; kingdom Metazoa; phylum Arthropoda; class Insecta; order Diptera; family Ulidiidae; genus Melieria; species Melieria omissa. The sequence goes on along the minus strand of OZ020267.1, from coordinate 103,279,779 downwards.
GTACATCTCCGCTTTCTCTGTATTTCAAAGCTTCACTACATAGGTTAGGTTAGGTTAAAGTGGCTGCCTAGGCACGGGACTTGCCGAAAGACACACTTAGGCCTTGAAGAGGGCCCCAAGGAGGAAGTGATCTGACTTACTGCAAGTAAAGTGCCTATACAAGCCATTTTGTTTTGTGGATAAAACCTAGCAAGTCCCTAATGTTGACTGATCTAAGGTCATCCATGTTGTCGAAGAAAGTACAGCCCAAGGCTTTCCACCTTCGTATAGAGAGAGCCGGGCCGTGACAGAGAAGGTGACTAATGGATTCTTTCTCCTCCTCATTTTGACAGCTTCGGCAAACGTCCCGACTGTCAAGACCTGGTCTGTAGGCATGACGACCAAATATACAATGTCCCTTAAGAATCGAGACGATCGTACTGATGTTCTGCCTAGCGAGACAAGAGTTCTAGTGCGCCCGGGGTTTAAAGTGGGCCATAGTTGTTTTGTGATTGAGCAAGTACTCTCCTTCTGCCATCGCTTCTTGGCTATGTCGAGGAAAGAAGAGCGTATTTTTAGTTTACATGTAGCGAGAGGGATGCCTACTGTAATATTAATATTGTCATCTGGAAGGGTGGTACCACGTCTGGCGTCTGTGGCCCGGTACCCGGTACTACATAAGTTATTTAATGTTAATAATATTTAAAGTTTAATAACTAAAAGAAACCGTCAACCAAGGATCATTATGGTTTTCAGCAGTGGCGGATCCAGGAGGGGTGGTTTGGGGGTTGAAACCCCCTCCCGAAATATTTGGATCGACTATAAAACTACATACAAATGAAAAGGCATTTTATAAATATTAAAGAATTACTTTTTAAAACTCCACCCCCCGAAATATTTTTCTGGATCCGCGCCTGGTTTTCAGCAACACGGCTCACAGGATAACAATGGAGTCTTGCCATAAATTCAGATCTCATAACGAAAAGACATACAAATCGAATAGGTAAGTGATCCGCAAGCAGCAAGCAGTGATCTTCTAATGATCTGTCTAACTGTATCTTATGTAAGTAGTATCGATTTAAGAAAACACTTTAATAAGTTAATTTATTCAAGTGTGGCTCATCCCTCACAATGAATAAAAGAGCCGAAAAAATCTCATCTTAAAGGCTTCAATCTTATTTTAAAGCTGAATACAAATGACAGAATCTATGAGGAAGCTTGAGGGATTAAACCATTTCATACGATCGCATCTATAACACATGAAGCACAAACACATCCATTCTTTTTGAACTCCCTCTCAAGGCTTTTTCTTACATAACCGTTTTAGGATTTCTTTCAAGCAGTCACATATTTTTGGATTTTTATATTTACAAATACCTTCATAACCAACATTTTCAGACAGTTCTAAAATTTACAACCTTCGCAAACTTTCAATTTATATCTTTTTCCAAACTTCTATTATACTAAAACCTTAGTAAAGTGCTTCACATTCATTTTCCCCCACACCCAGTGAATTCGTTGCCAATACTAACAGCAATTTCGCTGTTTGCTCTGCTCTATTTCAAACCCGCCACAATAAATAACAACAATTATGCAAAGCAATTTCGCGCATTTACCATAAACAATGATCGCATTTAAATAGTTTCAATGAAGACAGAAACGTATAAAATTGCCTCAAAGAGTCTTTTATACGCACCAACAATTGCGTGTTGGTGCCACTTTCCGGCAGTCAAAAGAAATTCGCGTAATCACCTCAAACAAAACCCCACAAAATCAAATTGTTTACAAAAAAATCTTCCTCATTCCAAATGCAAACGTGTGCAATCCAAACAAAAAATCAACAGCCACTCCTCAAACTAATTCGTGCAAATATTGCGAAATTTTTTGCAAAGAGTTCATTGTTCTCATTATCTAAAATATGCTAACATTTTTTTTTATTTTTGTATATTTTTTTGCTTTACATTCCTTTTGTTTTGCATTTTTTTTGTAATCTCTTTGTTTACTTTTATTGCCATATACACCAATTTGGACTTTGTATTTGAAGCTTTTGTTGTTTATTCTAAACATTTAATTAACATTGTAGATTTTAAATGATTTGACGTAATTTGAAATCAATAAAGCGCAACCGTTTTTGGACTGATTTCATTTTGGCCATAAATGGTGAACGCCCGTAATTTATTGACTGAATCAAATGAAAATAATAGCGCACAAAATTGCTAACACGTTTTAAAATAAATTAGAAATAAAAAAACAATACTAATAGAGTGAAAACATTCCAGAATGAAGCAATACTTGAATCGATTACGTTTATGACTCACACTGGGTGGCGTTGCTGTAACATGGAAAGATTTTCAAACGAAAATTTTAAAACTTTAAAGGTTTTAGATGAATTGGCAATGCTTCCAATACCAGTTGGAGTGTAATTAGTGTAAAAACTTGCATATATCGAGAGTTGTAAATCTAGTAGTAAAGTTTAAGTCTAAAAACTTCGGTCAGAGATGTACCTGGTGTTCTTCATGGAAAGCTTTGACCACAGCAATCGATATATGCGGCAGTGGTATTTTTCAAAAACACGAAAGAAAAATCTGAAATCACCTGAATTTTCGGAAATATATAGTTTATATTTGTTATTAAAATATTTTTCGTGGGTCATAAGATCTGAATAATTGTAGTAGTCCCGAAACGGGTTTGGTCTACTGCAGTGGCGCACACAGGGTTTTGGGGTTTAAACCCCACCCCCCGAAATATCTTTAAGTTATTACAGAAATTTAATTTATAACCGTCGCATATAAATTCAATCATCAATATGCAATCATCAATAACACTACTCGACAAAAAAAAATTCACCTAAAAATAAAAGTGTTTTCTAGACTAACTTTGGGCCGCTGAACACGAAATTGAAAATCTAAACATTTTTGTAAGAAGCGTTTTCGAAAAATCTTCGAAAAAACTGTTTTTCCCCTGTTGTTTCAGTTATAAGCGCATATCTCGTAAACGAATCATCCGACTAACACAAGCTGTCTGTCGTCGGAAGATAATACCTTTGCCTTTCCAAAGATATACCTAGTGCCTTTCCAAATTAGATGAGATTTGGGGAAGTTACTGACGGTGAAAATCATAATTTTTCGATTTTTTATTTTAGATAAAAAAAAATATCTCCTTTGGTTTTAAAATTTGAGATGAAAGATATATTATTTTTGCAAATAACATAAATATAATCGAAAGAGAAATGACAAAGTTATAATGCACTGAGTGAAAACACTAACTTTAAACTTATTACACCGTGCGAAAAAAAAATTTTTTTTTGCCGAGACCCTTCCTAATGTTGATATAGGCGTGAAACTAGAGGTCATTTATAGCAACCTGGTATAGTATCATAAGTTTTTCAGTTTCTGACCCAAAATCCTTTTTAAAAAACGTTAAAATTTTAAGGACACATACATTTCAAATATATTTTTTTTAATATTTGCGGTTGTGCAGTGATGAAGATTTGGCTACCAAATGAAAGAGAAAAATTGTCTCCTTTTTACCAAGTTTTTACTAAATTTTCTAGTTTTAACTTTCAGGTCCAAAATATGTCAGGTATGAAAAACATAAATGTTTTGGATCTCAGTCTGTAGATTTATACATCTAAATTTTATTCTATTTCAAAGTTCTCAAAACCCCCCCGAAACAAAATCCTGCGTACACCACTGGTCTACTTGCACCGACCTTTACCGTGACTTCAGCCATAATACAAATGAAGATGCGGAACATTTAGTTTTTTACTGCTACCAATAATAACGAAGCCACCTGACGGACCGGCTCTGACGGACGAACACCACAGACCCTAATCCACTAGATTTCAGAAACAAAAACGAACTGAACAGTAGTTGACCAGTCGACCGCTTCAGAACTAATGACGATAGAACGACTGTATGAAAAGGTAGCGGAGGACTGAGGTCAAACTGAGACCAAAGTCGACCCCACAATGCAATGCCGGGAAGCGATTTTGCAGAAGCAGAGGTCTACGATGAGTGGTTGGTTTTTAGTCATTAAGAATCTGGCAGGCAGTAGAAGTTTAAGATTTTCCACCCCATCTTGAGATCTCATTTACGAGCTTATTTTCTATCGGTCCAGAGTATTTACACAGCCAGCAGAGAAGGACTTTCGAATATTGTAGGGATCCCTAGCGACGCCCAATATTTGCCAACACTATTCACTATTCGAAGACTTACTCCTCCTCCTTGCTTAGATTCTTAATGATGCTTTACACTATTTAAGTCTGTTTATATGATTTCCTTTGAAGGCCCTACTCTCTTTCCTTTGAAGACTCTTTAGTCTTTGAATCATGTTTTTTAAATTGATAAGCAATCCAGTCATGATTTTCATCTTCGTTGAAGACCCAGTTAACGAACTTTCTAAAGCACTTGTTACCCATTCCCCAACAAAATCATTGGCGCATTTAAACGCAATGCATATAATTTAATTTTTCCCACTTTTACTATAAACACCAAATCAACGCCCCCCGCAATCAATCATACAAACCTGATTAATTTAAATTGCAACATCATTATTATTTTTATCGTTTACGTCGCGGCACATTCACAACCGTTTAATTTTTATGAGTACAACGACTTTTGCTGCATATGCGATAAACTTTTACCAATAATGCCGCACTTGTTGCAAAACTTTTTATTGTTATTATTATATTTTTATTTATTCGCTGCTATGGTCAGGCACACAGGAAAGTTTGTTGTAAGCTATGGAAAAAGCGCCGAGCAACTGATCCGAAATAAACATTCAAAGAATTTTTTATAATTTTCTGAAAATGCAAGCGAGATGTTATCGCCATCGACGCGGTACATGAGCGAAGGGAAGCTATATTAATTTTAGACTGGCCGCATGCAATCGACAACAGCAACGGTTTGGCGTCTAACGTGAAGTGTGTATTTAATGTGCCACTTGAGAATTCTAACAACTGGGCAACTGCCACTGCCCACAGGCGTTTAGAATTCAATTGGCAGCGAAATTGACTTTAGTCAAAATGATTCAGAATTGCCGTATTACAAGCCACAAAGGTCGAACAACTGAACACTGTCACTGAACTTTGCTGTGGGGTGCGCGTCAAACCTTAACTTGGCTGTAAATTGGTTGTAAGCGAAAAATGCGCAAAATAATGTAGCTCACATACGAAATCGTTATCACTGTTCGCTCAATTCGAGTGGATGAAATTTTGCTTAAAAAATGTTATCTAAATAGCAAATATAAACAAACTTGTAGAAAGCTGGCTAGCTCACAATTTGTTGCTCTTTTATATAAATTTTCTATTCAATGTTATCTTAGAAATTAGTAACTGACAAAAAAACAAACTATTAAAGTGGCTAACACAAAAAAATTTCTTGAAACAAACTGATGCACCTATACAGAAAATAGTATTGCCTACTTTTAGGCCACTAGTGTTTTTAGAGATGAGCAAAGAGAAAATACCGTTCGGGTAAGTTTTCAAGGAAAGTTCTGAATCGAGTAAATCAGAATAGGGTTTTTAGAGATGAGAAAATAAAAAAGACCGTTCGGGTAAGTTTTCAAGCAAATTTCTGAATTGAATAAATCATCATCATAATCATAATGTTTTTAAAGATGAGAAAAGAAAATAGACTGTTCGGGTAAGTTTCCAAGGAAATTTTTGAATTCAATAAATCGTCATCATTGTGTTTCTAGAGATGAGCAAAGAAAAAAGACCGTTCGGGTAAGGAAATTTCTGAATCGAGTAAATGTTTTTCGCAACTTAAGGGGCTCGTCTACGTAGCGGCCCGATTTTCGAGCCTTTTTTTCAAAATTTATTACGAAGGAACAAAAAAAGATATTCACTCACTTTTTTGGTTTTTTATTTATTTAATCGTAATCTTTCAAGAGTGCGAGATTCGAGTGCGGGATGACCTTGAACCTGCCCTCATCAGAATTTTGATATCAATTTCCCTGCAAGGTTTTGGGCCAACCACGTAACCTACAACAAAAAATGAAACTTATCTATAATTGATATTACATCAGCTATACTTAAACACGAGCTTTTTGTAAAATTCAAAAATCTCTCGAAATGGTGGACATTTTTGAAAAAAAAAAAGTTATTTTTTCACTTTTTTTCAAATATTTATTGCCTGTTATAATATAAAAAAACAAACAATATTTTGTCAAAAGCTCGTGTCTAATCATAGCGACATGTTTTCTGAGCAAGTAAAAAAAGAAATCGAATCGATGCGTGAAAAACTTTTCTTAAAATCGTGCAAGTAAGTTAGAAAAATACGACTTTCGGGAAAACGCGTTTAAAGTTCACAGGGAGCGTACAAAACTTGTACACTTGTATATCCCATAAAACCAAACGACGTAGAACATTGTAGTGAAAGTACAAATAATCCCAAATATTTACACTAAAATATGGAAACTATATTCCATAGAAGACATAATAATTATGCTTTGGGTTTAGGTAAAATTCCAGGAAATGAATACTAAATCTGCTGGGCAGCTACGTATGTAGATTTGAAAAGACAAAAGACAGGTATGTATATACGTTTACCATAAGCAATATTCAGTATACCAGATACAGAAAACGAAAATGATGCTCAAACCAAAAAAAAGCAAAGAATTCTTAAACTTAGTTGAATATAACAAAATAATTCAAAGAATGATTGAAATTTTACTGTGTAAAATCTGCACTATTTAAGAAAAGCTTTAAATTGTCTTTGCTATAGAATATAAAAGAGAATCAAAAAGATTTATTACATGAAAAAAATGAAACAAACCAACGCAAAAATAAACAATAAAACTTTTATAATATTATAAAAGAAATATCAATGAATATCTATTGTACTGTAGATACAAGTTAACAAATCGCTCCAAAAATATTGTTTTTTATATATTAATGTAAATTAATGCATTGCTGCAAAATTATTATGCTAAAAATCTAGGTTTCTGAAAGAAAGGAATCTTAAAAACCAATTTCATTGTTTATTTTGTCAGAACTCAAAGCCTTAAAGCGAGATCAATATTTCTGTTGTGCTTTAACCCGGCGTTGGTGTGGTGAAAAAAAATTACGTCATTGGTGTGGTGGGGTATGACATACCCCAAAACTTTATATAGCACCAACCCCACGAAACAACACAAATATAAAATATAGCAATTACATATTATTCTTCATTTAATTTTACGTAAGTAAATGCAAAAAAATTTCATGTGCAAGCAATTTGTAAAAGAAAATAACAAATATAAGAAAAATAAACGAAAAATACTGAGATTTATAGGTTGACTTCATAAAATGGGGTTTAAAAAAATTACATTGTATAATTTTCCAAAAACCATAGTCTGTTTTAAAAACGACATACATGTAGTTATGTGACATACAATTTTCGGTAGCTACGGTGAAAGAGTAGCGAAATACAGGGTCTCCAAATTGGCGCATTTTTTGCAAGATGTATTAGGTTTTTGCTCTCAGACAAACCGAACATTGTGTGCTGTACTGACGACGTTTTGGTACAGCATCGCATTATCTCAGGGATTTACAGAATCATGATGATGTACAAAAATAATGATATTTTTTGGAATATGTGATAGGATGAAAACGATTGTCGTATGTGCTATTAAGTTCAATGGAACATACGACATTCATTTTCTACGGCGACGAAATGCGAATACTGAACTGGGAGCTTTTCTTGCACGTACCAGTTGGACAGTTCGTATTTGCCTCTTATGTTTCCGTACGGTGAGTTTTTGAATAAATCGATGACTACTAGACCATAAAAAAATCAATTTGAATTCAAAATCATTTACACAAAAAGTTACGTTATTGGTGTGGTGGGGTATGTCATACCCCAATGAACTTTAGCGGGATGTGACTGAAATCTGGTAAAACTCAAGTTGTTTTTGGATAGCAAATGTATAAGGTTGGACTGTTATTAACAGCTACTAGAAGCGATAGTTCCCACAAAAAACTGATAGGCGTAATATTTACAAAAATATAACCTCTGGGGTATGGTATACCCCACCACACCGATGCCGGGTTAATTTTACAATTCCTTGAACTGTTCTCAAACTCCTGAATCTCTTTTCTAATAATTTTCTATTAATTGGAAAGGTTTTACAATTTTCTATAGAATCATTTATACATTTCAATACTCAATTTTAGTATGTTTTTCCATAAACTTAAATTAATTTTGAGTATATTCAAATATTTCCTACACATCATCTGATTAATTTCTTCTATTTTAAATATTCCTTTTATTTGTACACTAAAAAAATGGCGAAACTAAAGGCAACACCAGTTCAAGCCAAATGTTGCCACCTGTGCGCGATTTTCCTCAGGTCAGCATCGAGTCATTCGTGTCGATTCCCTCTATGCACGCTCTTTCGTAACACAGTTCGTTTTTCGATGCGTGTTCATCGGCTGTTGGTGCGGTTCGTTGTTTTTATTGCTGCCTGCGACCAGCTGAGCGTCGAAACAATTTCGTAAGCACCTCTTGTTTGAATGAAGTTGCAAAAATTTTGAAGTTTGGCTGTCAATTTCAATGTGGACAAACTGGAAAAGAGAACTACAACTAAAGCAGTGAATTGCAGAAATTGAAGAGAATATTCACGAATATACACGAAAGAACTAAACTTAGTCAGAGGAAAGCGGACACCAGCGACAGTTGAACAATTGCAAACTGCGCAATATAAAAGCAATAACGTCGACGCCATCAATTTCAGACATCAAAAGAAAATCGCCGAGCGCAGAACAAAAGAAGCGAGTGAAGAAGGAAAAGCCGCAAATAGTGCGAATGGAATTGTGTACACCAACAAGCAAGCAATCAACGCAATCAATCTAGAACTGCAACACAGCAAAGCGAATTGTGCAATACTCAAGGACGAAATAGTTCAACAACGATAAAAGTGCCAGCGTATAACAATTTTGAGGAAGTTTTGAACAGCAATAGCAAGAAAACCAAGTGAAGAAAATGTCGCAAGAAAAGTTCTTAAAGATCACCTACCATGGTGGACCGCAGAAGCTGAACGCCTATCTGAAGATGCCGTCGCCCATCTTTGCGGTGCTGCAGCGAGAGATTTCCATGTGCCTCTTCGAGGAGCGCAAATTGCCGCAGTGCGAATTGAAGATTTACTGGATAGGTGAGTGCATTAAGTGGAAGGGGGGGCGAGAAGCAGCAGCTCGCCGTAAAAGCAAAAAAAAAAATCAGGTGATCAACCATTGAGATCAAAAGTCGATCTTTGCTGTGACATTTTCGTAAACCGGTAGAACCAGAAAATTTTCAACTTTTACAATCGATTTTGTTGAATAGCATAGCACGTTAAAGAATTACTAGCAGCATATTTTAGACAGGTTCAAATAAAGGATAAAACGATTTACAATTTCTCAAGAAGCGATTGGGCAGGTAGACAGGTAGGTATGCAAGTGGAAGTGACAATGTTGCAACGCAAACCCATTTAGTGCAGCAAAACCTATTTTGAACAGAGTCTTGTTCATTCTCGTAGGACTCATCCAAACGAGGCATGGAATGTTTTCAATCATAGCTGGAATGTCTGCTATGTTGGCAGTGTGATTAAACTCAGTTATTGCAGAATACAAAACAAATACAAGTGCAGCTTCTGCTTGCCCTAACCTAACCTTTTGGTCTACGTGCGCTCGTTGAGTGCCGTCACATCTACCAACCTACCTAAACTAATCCAGTATTTTGAAAAGATAAAAGTCATCATCTTCTGGAGTACTTTGTGAAATGCGTTACTCAGCAAATTACATGCAAAAGCTACTGTTTCTTGTCAGTTCGACGTTTCAATAGTTTTGTCAGTGTCTCCCATATGAGCTGAGTGTCCAATTGCCAACTCTTCAAGAGATTCATGGCAACTCACCGCTGCTTAGTATTTTTTTTAACAACATGTAAAACTTTAAACGAAAAAAACATCATTAAAAAATATTGCGATGTATGCAAATTTTGTGCAGTTGCTCGCAAAATGTTCTAAATGCCACCAATAATCTCTTTTTTTATGATGATTAACACAAAAACAATCTTATCTGGTAATGTTTTGTTTTTCCCCGAATTGTCTATCGCATTTTCATGAAAAGAAAAAAATCGATCAGTCGCTGCCAGTGAATCATCTGTCCACAAACACTACTAATGAACATATGTACATACCACATACATACTATGTGGATCTGTGTACTCTATGCAATCTGCTGTTTTGTTATTGCGATACGTGCTAATGAAACCCAATAATAATAATATTCCTCGCACTTGTCTCTTTACTTTGCTGTTCGTATACTTCTGTTGCTGCCGTCGTAAACTGACGTATACACAGCGTTGCATTCTTTAGTAACAAAGGCATAGTAATAAATTGTTATAATTCTTATACTAACAAATGATGTCTAAATTCGGGCTTCTCTATTATTAGAACTTTGAACCGCTTGGCCGCAAAACAGCTTTGTTTTGTGTGACACCAGTGCGTTTATATATTGACACACTTTCACGTATCATAACTGACACCTTCAAATGGTCACTTTGAACCTGCAGACAATTTAAAGTTCAAAGATGGAAAGTCGTTTTTATAATCTCCAAAAGAACCTACCAAATGCATGAAAAGAAGTTTGTTTTTCTCGAAAGTCCCAGAATTATTCAAAACATAAAATTTGCAACCATTCTTATGTCGGAAGCAAACCCCACGTATATATATCATGTAATCTACACGTTTTGTGAAAACACCTCCCGTACCATGACTGTCAAATTTAAAATATACGCTAAAACGAATTCACTAATTTGCATACAATTGTGAAATACTCATTGGCTACGCTATTGCATTGTTTTGAACTTTGTTCTTGAACATTTTCCCTTTGTCGTTATTTTTCAGACGAAGACAACGATACCATCGAGATTGTCAATCAGTGCGATTATGAAGTCTTCTTGGCTAAGCTTGTCTTCCGCCAGCATTTGCAGGTGGCACCAAAAGATTCCACTGTGACTCCAACGTCCAGTACAAGTGACACCAATGCGCCGCTACCTATCGCCAACGATCCGGCCGCCTTTGTCATACATGAGAACGTCGCCTGCGATTCCTGCGAGCTGGCGCCCATTGTCGGCTTTCGGTACAAGTGCATTCAATGCCCGAACTATGACTTGTGCCAACGCTGCGAAGCGCAGCACAAGCATGCCGAACACATGATGGTGCGCATGCCCAGCGAGAACTCGCCCAATGTGGTTGAGGCGTGGGTGAGTGGTCCGGGCGGACGCACTTGCCGTCGCAGCAAGCGCGACAAGAGAGGCGCCTGCCCCTTCATGCCGATGCAGCAACGCGACAACGGCGTTAACATTAGCTTGGACCTAAGTGGTGAGGGCGAACAACCGGCCAGCGGCGACTCAGATAAGCATCATTCGCGTCATCATCACCACGAGCGCAAGCATCGCCGCCAGTCGCGCAATGGGCTGTTCACCAATTTGTACGAAATCATGCAGGACTTTGCTGAGGGCGGCGCCGCCGTCAGGCAGGAAGCAGCAGCCGCTAAAAGCGCTGCCACTAACTCTAATAGGCCCAGCACTGAGGCAAGTGCACAAAATGCCGCAAACGAGGCAGCCAAAGCGGCAAACGAGGCGGCTGCCAAGGCTGCTGAGATAGCGGCCAAGGTGGTGGAACAAGCGGCTGAGATAAGTGCTTCTATGGCACAGCAAGTTGCCGCCGGTATGAATTCAGCTGGCGCCACCGCAGCTGCTGATTTTACTAACAAAGTCGATGCTACTTCCAATCAGCCAGAAGGTGCAGCAGCTGTAGTTGCACCCGAACCAAAAAAACAACCAGAAGGAGCTGTAAGTTACACCCAATAGGTGTTTTTATAATTGCAATTAATAATAACTTTTTTCAGGCTAAACCTGCAGCATTTGAAAAAGATATAAATTCACAGCCGGCCGCTGCCGATAATATGAATGCGCTGCTAAATTCGCCCACAATTGAGGAACTGGCCAAGCTGATCGATCCCAAATACATGAAAGCGGGTATTCAGATTTTAACCAACTTTAGTGATCTAGTGGCCAAAGTGCTTGATCCAGTAGGCGATATGGATGCAGGCAGCAGTTGCCCATACCAGGGAAATGGGTACCAAACACAACGTCAGAACTCTGCCTCCTCGTCTTCAAGTGGAGTGTCCAGTTACAGCACAAAGCCTTTCGATAACAATTCAACTACTGAGAAAAAAGAGGAAACCGCAGCTCAAAATCAGGAGTCACAGCAACAAGAGCACTCGCCAGTAGAGTTGGCTACTGGAAGTAAGTCACCGTCACCAGCGCGTCGTCGCTCGCAGAGTGAGGAAAACGATTGGCAGCTGGTCGACAAGCAAACACCAAACGACATCCGAGTACGTGGAATTTCATCGTCTAGCTCGGTCGATACCATCGTGCAGGAAGACGCCAACGGCAAAAACAAGGAAGAATCTGCTACAAATTCTGTCAAACCTTCACCAGCACCTTCAAGTCCCGTCAGCGTGAATTTTGAACAGCTTAGCAATGACTTGCGCGAGCACATTGTACAGGAACATAAGCGTGAAGCCGCCGAATCGCTACAAAAAAATAAAATTGAAACACCACAAAAACAAACACCGTCGACTAGTGCCACCGGCAACAACGGCACCAAGCCAAAGTCCTCCGAAGAGAAACGCGCTACTATCGTTTATCACAAAGGTACGCACTCGCTTGTTGCAGCTTAATTCTCATATTTTAAATCTAATGCATATATATATCGTTACACCATTTGCAGATGAACGAATCAACAATGCTGTCCACGCCATGATTGCGATGGGCTTCAGCAATGAGGGCGCTTGGTTGACACAATTGCTGGAATCTGTGAATGGCAACATCTCGGAGGCATTGGACATAATGAGTGTTGCGCGGCATAATAAATAGAGCGCAGAGTCGCAAGCAAAAAGCTGACAAAAAGCGGCACATTTAAATTATCACTTTCAATATAGATTTTAAGCATGTGTGTTTTGTTGTTGCTCTCCCTTTATTTCAGGTTTTTGCAACAAGTAATCTTTTCAGATGCGGAAAGCCAATATTCGTTACGCCTAATATTCGTAAATAATTTTCCAATTTAATTTTTCTGTGTGTATATATTCGCCATTTAGCAAACAATGCTCTATAAAACTGAAATTGAATTTCTTGCATTCATTTTGTATGTTTTACTATGGCCCTTGGAAAGCAAGCGCAATTTCAACAACATTTCTCATACGAGAAAGCATATTTCAATATCAACATATATTCTATCTACTTTATATTTTATGAACATTTTGCGACGGTATGTCGTGCATATATGTATATTAAACAAAAAACTTCAATGTCCCTTATATATTCACACAAATAAGCGTCGCTCGAACGTAATACGTAGAACTATGTATGCACTGTTGTGGGATAAAAACGAAAACGTAATAAAAAGTAAAATAATTCAAAAAATCATTTGTGTGTTTATTCTTTTATCACATACAGAGCGGAATAGAAACATTTGCAGCATTTTTTTAACTTAAACTATTAATACCTGTTTTATTGAGTTAATATTATTTACAATTACATAAATTATCTACACTTTGAGTTTAGAAAAAGCGTCTTGCAAACATTGTGTATGAGCCCCAAGTTGTCAAAACAGTTATTGCTATTGTCAGATACTTGTAAAAGTGTTCGTGTTCTTTAAAGTTTCGCATAAAGAAACCAGTGCTATAGCCCAAATATTGTGCCACCATGGCCGTCACAAAGGTAATGAGGCCCAGAAAATTGTGTATAAAGTCATTAACCTCAGGCGCAAAAAACAGCCGATACGTGGGCAGGTACAAAGCCATAATGCCGGACAGGCAATTAATGACGAAAAAGCCACAAGCAGCAATGCCTGAAAATGGCAAAACAAACATTAACAAATTATAAAACATTGAAATTATGAAATATCAAATGATGTTAACAAACTCACCCAACTTGCCGTGCCATGTGTGAAAATGTCGCTCTTTGGCCACAGACTTTTGTAAAGTGCCCACAATGCCCAACACTCCACCGGTCAGTTGCAGCCAAAGGTGTACATTGGTCTTGGTGTCAACTGGAAGGCCGCGCGTTAGCAAATTGCCGCTGTGACGCGCCATCATGCCCTCGGCGCAAAGGCAGACAAACTGCAAACAAAATAAATAGTTCGAAATTTAAAATTGATATTTGAATTACAGAAATCAATTTTGAAGTGAAAATTAGTGTTAAATTGCATACTTACGCCCAAAGTGCAAAGGAAGGCATGTGTGGCGGTTTTCTTAAACTTGAGTTGTGCGCATTTGTAGGCCATGCCCGCAGTCACCATAAATACGAAGGTCTGATTGATGAGATTCCAAGTAAAGTTACTAATCACCATTGTGCTTTGTTTACTGAATTCGGATAAGAAGGATAGGGTGAGCGCACTAATCTGTAATGGGAAAAAAGGGAACAATTACAAACATATGAAATTTTTGATTGAGATTTTTTAGTCCAAAAACCCTGAGTAAGTTGTAAACACTGAATTTAATTTTGTTTCGATGCTTTGAATGCAGCACAACTTTAAGCAAATATAGTGACAGCTTTTATTGATATATTTAGTTATTTTATTTTTTGTATTTATTTAACCAGTTTTTGTTGCAAGTATCCAAAGATAATGCATAATAACCAATTATCTATCAAAGACTTTAGCTCAATAAATTGATAACAGAACAGTTGAAAAATAAGCGCCAAGCTACTGTAAGACTTCCACCTACTTATTGCATGTAAAGGTGTGTGTGACTTCCCAAAAGACACCAATGCGCTGGTGATAATTTTCACCAAGCATCAGTGAACGTTCGGGCAACTTCAACCAACAACAAAAAGTAATTTCGGTGACCTATAGAAAGAAATAGCGTTTGCCGAAACGCTTATAAGGACATCTGTCACAAAAAGGACATATGCATATCTTTTCAATATCAGTTTCAGTGCTCAAGATTTCAAAACTTCTTCAAAAGGTCATACTGAACAGCACTTATTAACGTTTCTACTGTCTGCGAGTGTTAATACACAATGAGAAAAAATTTATATAAAAATATAGATGCACAAATTGTAAGCCAAATATCACATATCACTTCGTCATCGTGCTAACCAAAACTTTCCATATTTCCATATTGCTTTAGTTATTCAAACTTGTAAATCATATTTCAACGATCGTATTAAGACAAGTGTTTTAAGAATCTGCAAAATTTGTTCTTTAAGATGCACATGAAACCAAGTTAATGCATACAGAATCTAAGCTTAACATATTGTTTCAAATATACTAAATTTTTTTAAATAACATTTCAATTGTCGTATGAAGACAAATGTTTTAAAAATTTGATTTTCTATGATTCACTATGAACCTTAAATATTTGCACTACAATTTGCAAATTTCTGGCACAAATTGTATGCAGATACCTGGATACTTTCGTATTGATGAAAAGTGGAAACATTTCATATTGACAAAAGGATTAAAGCACATAAAATAAAATAGTCTGTGGTGTGAATCAAAGGAATATTTTAACCTTCACTTACCCCTGTGTGCGCTGAAAAAACACCCTTACCCGTGTGATAAGGTACCTGGTACACCAGTACAAACTGTATGAAAATGTCTACCATGTACGACATTTTGCCGTTTCTGCTTAGTTTTAAAGCTCTCAGTAAAAGTTTAAAACTAATAAATAAAAAGTATATTTTATAATTCGATATAAGTGATTTTGCTACCCGGGTTCCCCATCACACACATAAGGGTTAAAGACATCTTGACTTTCAATAACTTCCAAAATAACTAATTTAATACATACAACTATAAAACTAAAACAAATAAAGTAAAAAGTATAAAACATAAACTAAGGTTTGGCTACCATGGAGCTTCAAGCTTGGCTGGTGACAACTGGAGTAAGTGAACAAACTTTAGAAGCCATAATAAACTTGTATAATAAAATTAAACGGATTTTTGTAATAAATGAAGATTTTTCTGTACGTCAAAGATCTGTTAAAGTTATATTTTGTTGACTGGTACAAATATATATTTTTGAGAATATTTTTCTTCAAGAAATAATAGGTAATAATATTTATTTATTTGTATGAATATTTTATTTATCTGTTTAACTTATTCTTTAACAATCCAAGGGATTTGGCCGATATTCATAGTCAACTAGGTTTCGTAAGAAATTCAAACTAGTTTATTAAGTGAGAGGACTTTAGTTTGATTGATTTTGATCTCACAAAAGACCAACATGGCAAAAGTTGGCTTCGCCTTTGGAGGAGCTACTCCTCCCTACCTACGAGAATGAACTTTAAATTACAGAAAATGTCATTTATAGGGATTTTTTCCTCAACGGTGATCAAAAATTGTACCGTATGTACCCACATAGTTATTTTGTTTTTAGTATTATTTAGTAAACTAATAATTCAACTAAAAGGATTCTTCAAAAGGCTCTTTAACTATAACCGCAAAAATAATTTGTATACAAACAATTATTTAAAGTTGTAAGCCCTTGTAAATGTTCAATATAAAAATTAGTTTTAGATTATTTTTGAGAATGAAAAAAAATTTCAGAAAAAGTTAGAAAATTAGTTGAATATCTCTCGAATTTAATTGACTACACATATTATATGATATACATATATATTTTATACATTCTTTTCTGTATTCTTTTACTTTTGTATATAGTTCTCACTGTTCATGGCCGATGGCATCATGTGCCACTATAAAGTCAACGCGCCGACTTCGAGCTACAAACGCAAATTAACCCTTCGTTGCATGATTAAATTTCCATGAAGAAAAAACATGTTTGCCATATAATTCTGTGGTCAAAAGCAATAACCGCCTAAGTCGAAAATTGCTGTTTCGAGCAATCTCGTTTTAAAGTTATAGCGCGTAGTGTGTTCGTTATGGGAATGCGAAAGATTTTTATTAGTAACTTTTTCTATTTTAAAGTTACAAACTCCCCGATTTTACACAAATGTAGAGCACAGTCAAGGGAACGTGGTAGCATCCATAACTCAATTTCTTCTTAAGTCGACTTAAACGGTTATTGCTTGTAAACTTTTGATGGCAAAAATGAAAATTTGTTGAATTCCTGCGGACATATTCCGTATCCTGGTGAGAACGCTACCGCCGAAATGAAAGTCGGTTTTATCTATATTTTCGTGTTGGCTACTACGGGGAGTCAAACAGAAGTCAGATGTCACTGTATACTCGTAATTCAAAGCACAAATCAGCTGAGCGACGAAGACTACCATCTCACCATCGCCATCAATTTCCAAACTTAGTTCACCAAATCGAAACACTTGTTGTTTTTTCGATTCTTTTGCGCAAAATTCCGTTAGTAATCAAAGGCTTTAACATAAAAGGCACAACTAAATAATGAATGACTGTAAAATGGTGAATAGAATAGATTCCAAATCTATGAAAAGTTAACATTGCATATATACAATGCCAAGCAGAGAAGGGTTAAAAACCACTGTACACTGAGTGCTGCTATCGTTGGACGGTGGATGCGATGTAGCTGGTGCGATTGTCATGTTGATTCCGGAAAAATTTCATGTATCCTCCATACATGCAAAATTGGACAAGTATTACACAGCAACAAGTCGCTTCAAATGGTTGAGTCGTTTAAAATAATTGCAAATTTATTCTACTTTTGTTTAGGTTTTTCGGCTTTCGTACTGTGTTTGATTAGCATGTTGAGCGGTGTGTGTGTGCACTTTTCTCGGAACCGATCAGAGCAGTGCTTAGTCCATTCTTAAACAAGACATTTCGCGATCTACTGGACACAATGCTATGCATATCACAGATCGGTCAATATGGGCTTTTTAACACTGACGCAGGTGGTGACATTGGTTTCGCTCAGTGGCGGATCCAGGGGGGGGGGGGGTTTGGGGGTTGAAACCCCCGAAATATTTGGATTGACTTAAAAACTACATACAAATTAAAAGGCATTTTATAAATATTAAAGAATTACTTTTTAAAACCCCCCCAAAAATTTTTCTGGATCCGCGCCTGGTTTCGCTGGTGCTGACCTGCATGGGGCCGTTGAAAGGACTCCATCAGAAGATTGTCAGTTTTTATGATTTAGCGATGTTTTATGTGGATTAATTTAGCAATTATCAAAATAATTGTAGTATTCTGGTTAAGATGTGATTTGATGCTGATTAATTTATTGATTGATCTATAAAAAGCTAAACATTTTCTAAATTGCCTTGTTGCTTAAATCCATTAAAAAAGTATTGGCATTGTTTGTATGTTGGCTCTGATAATCGGCATCAAAAATTGTAATAAATTGTTTAATAGACTAGAAATTTTTACTTTTTATACCCTACACTGAGTTGCTACGGTACATACACACACTTTGATCTCTCTCTTCGTTTGTCCGTCGTTTCTATGGTCTGAAAACCTGCTAATTGACACAATAACTCTTGACTGATTGAAGATAATGGCCTGAAAGTTGCTACAAACAATTGAAATGTGTCCACTAAGAACTTGTATCCTTATGGGTAAAATTCAATCAATTTTAGACAGGGTTGCCATACAAGAGTAATTCCCGAAATAAGGCAACTTAATTAAAAATTAAACTATAACAAATTAGTTTATAGATGTTTTCGACTAAAGCATAAAAATAATAATTTATTATTTTAAATATGTTTACGATTGAATATTTATGTAGTTCGCCTTTTTAATACATATTGAACACAATTATCCTTCATGACATTTTTAATTGAAATGTAATCTATTTATTTATCTATCGATCTATTGGAATGAATGATAGATGAAGGTAAGTTAATATAAAAAACAAAAACCTCAACAATAACATTTATTTGTTCTCGCGTGCAGCGTATCACTTAGTCGGTCCAACACGTCTAACTTTGTCTGCAACATTCAAATTTGTTTAAACTTTTCTTATACTTGTTTAGAAGCATCAATTGACTTGAAACAGTTGATTCACACGGACGCTTTTTTATGCTTTTAAGAACACGTGTACACTGTGCTCTCTATTTCTGTGCACATTTTATCACCTTTATTATTAATACTGAAGTGACTTAGTCGCGAATTTCACAGCCACAACGCGCCAATCTTCATGTCACATGAGTGTCACCATTTCTTTTTTACAAACAAATACAACACACATACACTGTCTTTTACACAAACTCACCGCAATCTACAAGTTTCAAAGAACTTAATGAAATCCCAATTTATCACCAATAAAGATAATGTTATTTACATTAAACTCTAGACGTAAAAATGTAATCTTTGTAATATCACAGTTAAAATTGCAACGGAACAGCGCCGCTCGACTGCATTACCGTAGCATGACACGCTTAAGGCCGAACTGACTGGCTACATTATAGGCGATTTTAAACTATAGCAAATGCAGCCGAACTGCCAGCAAGGACGGAAGCATGAAAAGCTTCACTCAAACGATGCCAGCGAAACGTTCAAATGCAGAATGTACCAAGCTTAACCGGTAGTTGTGACGCGGCGGCGCAGAAAGCCCAACGCTGTGTAAATCACCGCATATATTTGCGCACGCATGATTAAGTCAAATACGCCAAACTGAAACAGTTTGCCAGTGGTCACTTTTTGGCGGCAAGTGAGATTTGTTGAGTTGCTCGAAGGCGCAACGCAGAGCTTTTCGACGTGCGCGTGATTCATCAGTCGGAAACCAGTGACCAGCCTCAAGCTGCTGCGGTCGGCATAAAGTGCTTTGTTCGGACGCTACAAAAACACACAACACAACAAGGCAAAATTAGATAAACAAGAAAATATTACAGAACGTTGGGTATTATTTGTGATTTAAATCAATCATAGGGAGTTGTTGAGGCCCTATGCTCCCTAGTGGAATGCGTAAGGAGAAAAAATTTAAATTTGGATTAAACTTTTATTGCAAAACATTACAAAATTTGCTTCGAATTGAGTTGCGTTTGACAGAAATTTTGTATCACTTTCACATTAAGCTATAATGTAAGGACGAACAATTTAAATTTGAATCGAAATTTTCTTGCAAAACTTTGCAAAATTTGCTTCGAATTGAGTTGCGTTTGACAGAATTTTTGTATCACTTGTACACATTAAGCTGTAATGTAAGGACGAACAATTTAAATTTGAATCGAAATTTTCTTTGCAAAACTTTGCAAAATTTGCTTCTAATTGAGTCGCGTTTGACAGAAATTTTATATCTTTGACAAACTAAATTGCAATTAGGAGTAAATGTTTAGGGTCTTAAGAACGTTTTTATACTTCCTTTCTTTAAATCGTCGTCATTTCCTACTCATCTCAGCATGTTGAAAAGATAGCAAACGAGAGAGGCATTTTAGTGAGCATTCACCCTGTGATGAAGTGAATGACGAGAACTCCAATGACCGGACGTGTAGAGGTACAACTCAGACAGAGTTCGTATTTTATTGTGACCCGTGAAAGCTTTAGCTGTCATGGCCGGAATGTGGCACCTGTTGCTCCAAGAGGAATTCATCAAGTTGTTTGCTGTCTTGTCTATTTCTATGTTGCATCGTGTGACAGTGAAATGTTAATAAAAGCAAATATCTATGGAAGTATGAGTTTATTTCAATGACATATGTAACAATTGGTAAAAAAATAGCATGTAAAAGCAAACTTGAGATATTTGCTAGCAGATAAAACCTACTTATTTCGAGATCCTGGAACACACAGGTTGGCGGTTCAGTAGAATTGATTTAACCCTTCGCTGCATGATTTAATTTCCGTAAAGAAAAAACATTTTTGTTATATAATTCTTGTTGCTTGTTAAGTTCTGATGGTAAAAATGAAATTTTGTTGAATTCCTGTATCTATGAAAGAAGTTCTGCGGACATTTTCCGTATCCTGGTTAGAACGCTACCGCCGAAATGAAAGTCGGGTTAATCTATTTTTTAGTGTTGGCTACTACGGGGAGTCGATCTGAGGTGAGGCGTCACTGTATACTCGTAATTCAATGCACTAAACAACTGAGCGACGGCGATCGCCAAGTAACCATCGCCATCAATAACCAAAATTATTTCACCGAATCGAAACACTTGTTGTTTTTTCGATTCTGTTGAACATACTTTCAATATTATTCGCAAAATTCCGTTAGTAATCAAATGTTTTAACATAAAAGACACAACTGAAGAATAAATAACTGTAAAAGGGTGAATAGAATAGTCTACAGATCAATGAAAAGTTAACATTGCATATATGCAATGCCATGCAGCGAAGGGTTAAGTTTGAGTTGTTGAATCACTGTGTTGCCACGAAATTAGGTTGCTCTTTGAACTATAATTCCTGATTTTGAGGCGAGCTATCCATCCATCTTATGATCCGTAACAGCACCAGTTATCTAAATTATCATCAAAGTTATATTACTTCAAATACTAATTTCCTGCACTATAAAAAACTAAAAAAATACTCAAAACAAACATTATACAACTCAAATTAAAATATTTACTAATTTATTATGATTTAAATTATTTTCAGAGCCTTAGCCAGTACTCATGTTAATTTTAAAAGAAATAATTATTTATAATTATTACTTTTGTAAATAAAAAAAACAGAATTTATTTTCATTTGAAATATTCAACAAATAAAAAAATAGAGAAAAGAAATAATTATTTATAATTATTACTTTTGTAAATAAAAAAATATAATTTATTTCAATTTGAAATATTAAACAAATAAAAAAATTGAGAAGAGAAATAATAATTTACAATAATGACTTTTGTAACTATATAAAACTAAATTATTTTCATTTGAAATATTGAACAAATAAAAAAATTTTTTCATTAAATTAGTAATAAAAGCATAGATTTATGAGTTTATAATTTCAGAGCCTCGTCTTTCATATACAATAATCACTTAAGTGACTATAATACTCGTACATCAGCTGTTTACCTGTTCTGCTTAACCCCTTTTTTATAGCATTATACCGAACTGACTGTCCCACCAGTGCGTTTTTCCACTTTAAGCTGCAGTTTATTCAACTGTAACAATTAAAGTTTAACCTTTTTCAACAGTTAATTTGATTTATTCAACTTAAAACAACGACAAAAAAATCGAATGCAATAATACATTGCTAATTATTTAATGTCCGTATGTGCCAAGCAAAAAACAAAAACAATTAAAAAAAATATACGTACAAACAAACTTACCAAACGTACTAAATGAAAGTTAAATTCTCGATCAATGCCAAACTGTGTACATGTGCAAGTCAGTTGGCAAAGTATCACTGCTTCAATTCAATTGTACATGTTCTAAGCAAAAACACATTTCAAAAAATTATTGAGTAATACCTATGCTAAACGAAATGAAATAATTTGCAATAATGATGGCAAACTGCAAGGAATGACTAACGCATAGTGAATTAGCGGAAATTTAGGCAGATTTTTTTTATGACCTGAGGTAACTAATGTGTAGCAAGCTTATTGATTAGCGTCTCAAGCCACTAAGCTATCACTAAAAACCCACTGAGTCTATGCTTACTATGGCCATGACCAGTTCAACTTAATGTGAACTTTACAGTGACTTAGGAGGTAACACCACTCTAGCGGCCAAAAAAGGCCTAACCTTGACGAATAATTTCGCAACTATGGAAAAGGTAAGAGGATTTCTTTTCAAAGAGTATATTGAGAACATATTAAAGTGTAGAAAAGAATGTATACAATATTATTTTTATTCAAACTGGCAGCGAAAGAGTCATGCTATGAATTCGCTCTGATCTTGTAACTCCCAAACGGGTGTTAAGGAAAAAAAACAAATAAGCTATATAATCTATGTTCTATTAAATAAATGTTCTATAAATAATTTGTAAGAAAAGGTGCACTTTTGAAAAAAGTGTCGATGTTTGGCTAAAAAATTATCAGTAAATTGACTATAACAAAAAAATATTCCATAAAATCAAACGTAGTAACTTACAGCTAACAATTGTGAAGCTACTGTCCCGAAACCTAACATACATAAGGAGTGTACCAGAAAAATTTTAGAATTTTTACGGTTCCAGCATACGAAAATGCCAAAAGTTAGAAAGCTGATATTTGGGAGTAAAAGTATCTTTAAATATTGCAGTTTCTTGCTATATTAGTCAATTGCATCTTGGATCTACTTTAGTCTACACATCCAGCCCGCAAAAGTGCTGCCAACAATTAATACTGGACATTTACTTGACTGATAAGACGAAGTCTAGACTAAGCATTGCAAAGGAAAGCAAAGCGAGCGTAGCGGTTTATAATGGCATTAACAACTATAACGCGGGAAACTCCATCTACAGAGCCGAAGATTCAGGCAGAAAAAAGGGTCCAAGTAACCCAGAAGTGGTGAAGAAGGTTGTTAGCACATATCGGAATAACCCCACGAGGTCGACCTGAGATGTTGAAGCTGCATCAGGCACATCGCAATCAACTGAGAAGCAATATAAGCGAAGTCAAGGGTTAAGGACCTAGGAACAGCAGAAAGTGCCTGACCGGACGGAAGCAAAATAAAAAATAGCGAAGACGCGGGCTCGAAAACTGTACGACAATTACATAACCAAGTTCGATTGCGTGATTCTCGATGATGAAACCTACTGTAAGGCGGACTTCAAGCAGTTGCCTGGGAATTCATTTCACTACAAATAATAAGAATGGAACACAATTAAAATACTCCAAAGTGGAATTCACCAAATTTCCAAAACGCTTAATGGTTTGGCAAGCTATTTGCTCCTGCGGTCTACGGAGCAAGGCGTTCATTACGACAGGAACAATTAACTCTAGAATTTATATAAAAGAATGTCTGCAAAAACACGTTATACCAGTTATTGAATAGCACAAAAGAACAGTTTTATTTTGGCCAGACCTAGCGACAAGCCACTTCTCCAGGAATGGAATGGTATGAAGGAATTTGTGTCACGGTGATCCCAAAAGAGGCAAATCCTCCCAAATGCCTGGAACTTCGGCCTATTGACAGATATTGGGCTGTAAAACCTTAAGAAAAACAAACAAAGTTTGCAAAAATAATGTACAGTTCCAAAATCAATGGAAGAAAGTCTATGCAATAGTCACCGAATGTGCCGTCCTCGAGAATTACAAGAATCGCACAAATGCGCTCATGGCAGGCAATGACAAAACCTCCAAGGGTGAAAGAAAAAACTGCCAATCGCCGTTTGGATTCGGCGTTAAACTGAAGGTTCCCTCCCTCCCCTTCCCCATCCGTTTCAAACGGGTGGAATTTGTGGTATCACAACGGGCCCATAGGCCTAAGTGTGTCTCATACAGAGGCAGCCACTTAACCAACCAACCAACCAAGTCAGCCGAATGTAGAAAAAGAACGTTAAGAAAAATATAAAAAAATTGTATAACCACTAATTATACTTCATAAAAGTTTTTGGTGAGTTAGGAAATTTACAATAAACTGCAGTTCATTTTAGTAAAATCAGACTATTACTTTTTTTTAATGTGTCCTTAAAAATTCTAAATTTTTTTCTGGTGCACTCCTTAAATGAATATGAAGCTGCCGGGCAGTCCGATTAAGTGATTTGCTGCAGCTCAGAAAAAAGTTAAAAGAAGGAAAATGTTATATTTAATTAAAAATGAGCGCATGTTCTTCTTAATGTAACAAGGGTAGGGTAGGGTTGTCGACCTACAATAGTAATTAATATTTCAAAAAAATGTGAACTCTGCACTATGAAGCGTCAACTTTTAATGAAACAATGAAATGTAATTTAGTCTACTAAGCCATATTAATACATTTAGCGTTGATGCTTTGCAATCATTATCATTTAATCTTATCAACGCTACGTGCGGCAGACATGTCTCGCCGCATTGCACTGTGACTGGCCGATAAAAAGTATTAAATGTAAACGTTTTCAAGTGTCAACCAACGACATGGTACGCCGCTGGCTGCCATAATGAATGACAGAAACGTGAGCCGATACACACAAAATTTATAACTGATAACGTTAATGTTTATTTAATAGAAATTACTATAATTCATTGAGAAAAATTTTCCATTTTCTGTTGGTGATTGATTGATTGACAAAGCAACTAAAATTTAACTCAAAGCAACTAAAATATGTACAACTGAAATGCAAAGCGTTACTTGTGTAGGGGCTGCAAGCATTATGCAATAAAATTCTATATTCATACATTCGGAAAATCCACTTTGTAAATTGTAACGCAAACATTTCTGAGAAATTGTCCATCTGTTGTTTAATCAGTAAATTCGCTTGAAATCATTTGTGGCAATGTTAAGGTCGAGTGAGCAGATAAACTGTTGTTGATTGTAGTGCAAATGTAAAAGTGTTACTTGCTATAGACAATTCAATTACTTTTGCATTTTTTTTAATGTCATTTTACACAACATTTTAATATAGTTCAAGCTTGCTGAAAGCTCACGACATGCAATTCCATTTCACTAATCCGACGCTCTACAGCTTTGCCGAACATTTGATGCCAGACAGCTGTTTAGACCCTGGCGGTCTAGCAACCAGAACTTGGCTGAAGGTTTAGCAAACTTTATTGACCTTAAGCGGTTTGCGTTTTCATGCCAAATACAGTTAATTAAAGCTTTTATCTTTTTTTTTTACTTTTAATGATATTCATTTCTGGTGTAAGCCGACTGCGTTTAGTGCTAAAGAGCGCAGCTTTAACTCTCTCTGAATGGCTAGTAATGGTTTTTGAAAGAAATATTTGTTTGTTGGTATGCAAAAAAATAATTATGTATAAAAAATTAATTAAAAAATGTATTTAATTAATTAATAAAGACATAAGTTTATGTATCTCATAAGTTTATGTATCAAATCAAACCAAAAAACAATTTACTATCAACTGGTTTTTTTATTTTTAAAATTATTCAAGCTCTTCAGTGTTAATACATAAGTGACACATATCGAATAAAAATGTTAAATGCAGCGCCACTTGCATGTAAGTCCCCAAAGTATTCATCGTATTCAAGTCTGCGTGTAATTTGCATTGTTTCTTATTTTATTGCATATTCGTTATGCTCGACAAGCACAGAATGTGCACTAAGCACACACACGACATATTGTTGATCACACAACATGCCGCAACATTTATCAGTATTTCTGTGACGCTCCAAGTGGGTGGATAAATTTCTCAGCAACAATCAATCAATATACATATTGCAATTAAAATTAATTTTAAAATTAAAACAAGTGTTCAGCAAAAAGTGCAAGTGAGTAAATAATCACAACCTGCTTTCTACAAACATTTAAATTGTAGTTGTATAATTTGCTAGGAAAGTGAATACCGCTGATAGCTTTGCAGCTATCAGCGTTTGATGGGGAATTACCCACGTTTTTGTTTTATTTGTGAAATCTTTTAAGTTAAGAAAAAGTAGTACACAGGCTGTTTTTATACTACAGTGCAAAAACGCACACATTATCATACATTTACGACAAGCTTACGTTATACCAGGAAAGGCAGAAGTAAACAATGCCATGTGTAAACCTGATTTCACCAAATTTTATTTTTTTGTCTTTGTGAGCGAGGGTGTAATAATTGACTGAGTGTAAATATTTTGTTTAAAGATAATCTATGAGGGTGGTTTGAAAAGTCCAGAGCCTAGAAAAAAAACAAAACTTGTTTCGAAACATATAATTTTATTTTGCAACTTCATCTTCTTTGTAGCTCCATACACTCCAAAGAAGTTTTAATTCATTTAATGTCTTCTAAAAAATACCTCAATCAACTACCATGTCAAGAACCTCAGATCAGTCAGCATCAGAGACTTGTGATGTGATGTGATGTGAGGGGGCAGGAAGGCTACAAGCCTTCCATATCACTTAATCCATTTCGGACCATTGTACTATACCCATGGGAGATAGGAAAGGAAAAAAAGAGTAATATCTACCACCCGTTATTTGAAATGCGTATAATGCGAAATGTATTCCACCCGTTTTGAAATGTGTATGCAACACTGCTCTTTCCAACATATGTTACAGCAGACATTTCACGCGGATGGGGAAAGGGAGGCGGGAGGGGACCTACAGTTTAACGCCGAATCCGAACGGCGATTGGCAGTTTTTTCGTTCACACTTGGAGGTTTTTCCATTGCCTGCCAAGAGCGTAATTGTGCGTTTATTTTAATTCTCATCTGCTTCATGTGGAAAGCGATCGAAGTAGAAACCCGTTTTTTCCAGCCCGAGCCAGGAATCGAACCCGGGGCCTTTGGTTTGAGAAGCCAGCGCGCTACCCACTAGACTATCGAAGCCGACAAGGTAGAGACTTGCTATATTTATTCACAAATTGATTTAGGGTCTCCGATTTGCAGGAAGATAGACCACTTTTTCCTTGTGGTATCACATTGGTTCTATTTTATAGAAAACACTAAAGTTCTCTGCTTCTGATGGCTGTAAAAAAGAAACGAATGTTTCATATAAATGTCATATAAATTTGACAGAAATTGTTTAGAGACAAATTTTTACTTACTTGATTTGTAATTTAAAAAATGCATTACTTTCCATATTACCCTTGTATGAGTACTAGCATCAGCTGGCTAGAGGCTTGCAATGCTCAGCTAAATTCGATTTAACACTAGAATGCCGAAGGGATTTCATTGAGTTCTTTTATTAATTTTAATTAATAAATTATTAATTTAAACAATTTTTTTAAGCCAACACAAATGCAACATCTGAACATATTAAAAAAAACATACCTCTTTTTTATAAGGTAATTCTTTATGTGAATTTAGTTATTATTGGATTAACTAGCATTCTGGTGTTAATTTATATTAGATTGCAGTAATCTTTCAATTGTTTACTTCCATGAAAAGATAAATCTACTGTACTGTAATATTATATTTTCGGCATATATGTATATCAACGCGATGACACACAAGATAAAAATTCGGGGGTAGGGTTCCAAGAAAAATTGATACCAATTAAAACCATATTTACCGCTCACAATATTTGTAACAAAAACATATTAAGGAGGTTTGAACCCCAAAACTCTCCGTGCTAAACTGTATCTAAGGTGTAGGAAAACATAAAGTAGTCAGATTGTGGTATATATAATTTTAGGGTATATAATTTCACCAGGGGCGGATTCAGAAAAATATTTCGGGGGGGTTTCAAAAAGTAATTCTTTGATATTCATAAATTGTCTTTTAATTTGTATGTAGTTTTAATGTCGATCCTAATATTTCGGGGGGGTTTCAACCCCCAAAACACGCCCTGAATCCGCCACTGAATTTCACTGTCTTTATTGTTTGTTACACATCATAATTTAATTCAGTTATTGAATCTTACACTTGGCTCTTCTTATTTAAATACATAAGAAAGAATCGTACACATTCACAACAATCTAAAACTGATTCACATTTTTCCCTCCACAGAAAATCATTGTTGTACCATTATTCAGGCAAAACGTTAAACTCAACCCAGAGTTTTCTTTCATACATAAATATTTGCCATATTACGACGGCCTAACTCAAATAAATGTAAGTATGTTAATTAAAAAATATATCTATATATTGTGTACAACAATAAATGTCACTGTCTAGCAGTGTCAACACACACATACACCCAACGTTTATTAAGACACTTTTCAATTTTAATACACTGAAGCTGCACTTCGCTGAATTTCCATTTGCATTTTTCGCTATAATTCCAAATGTCTTCAATTTATTGTATACTATTCTATGTCCGTTGCGCTCTCATGCACGTGCAGTCATTCCTACCGATCAATTGAGAATACAAAATGCGCACTGAATGCATCATATACTCGCAGTTTTAACCCTTTCGGAACTACTGGAATAATACGTCCCAGCAAGATTCTAATGCCCCTCAAAACAATTATTCAAATCTTACGACCCACGCAAAATATTTTTTTGATTTCGGTGATGCCGCATAAAAGGATTATTTACGAATTTGTGAGCATCCAATATAATTTTCTAAACCCAACATTCAATGTTAAAAAAATTCAAGGGTTTAAAACTAAAAAGTTATTTATTGAAGCGCAACTCCCGCGCAATAAAATGGAACAGTTCAGTGTACATTTAGACTCTTGCAAAAAGCCTATATGAAGAGATAAAATTACAACGAAATTTATTAAATTACAACAACAATTAGAGCGCGCAACAGACAAAGGCAGCTGTTGAACTAAAAAAAATTCGAAAAACCCCACAGCAAAACAAAACAAAACCAACTCATTCTCCTACATATTATACCCACAGGCACAACAGTGTCAACATACTGTCTCCCAAAGATTCAAAATTTATATTTACTCTCTTCCCACTCTCGCTGCATTATCACTTGGCAATGTCAGAGCCGGCTTAACGTGTTGCAAAAGCATTTCATGTACTACATGATAAGCTCCCATACGTATTCTCCAACAACAACAACAAAAACAATGCCGCACGCCCGACAACGTTGCGTCAAAGATCACAATCGCGCTCAATAATAGCAACTAGACCCCGAGACTTGCTCGTATGGAGAATCTGAACGTTGCGGTCAGTTCCACGCGCACCGATTATGGCAGCACAACAGTAAAACCGCCGGCGAATCACATAACCGACGACGAC
This sequence comes from Melieria omissa, assembly GCA_963971225.1. Classification (NCBI taxonomy): domain Eukaryota; kingdom Metazoa; phylum Arthropoda; class Insecta; order Diptera; family Ulidiidae; genus Melieria; species Melieria omissa. The sequence continues at coordinate 103,250,274 of OZ020267.1, read as the reverse complement.
AACGACAACACCAGGGAACGTCTACTATCCACTCACTTTACCACCATATCCACCAACATTGGGTCCAGTGACTTTTACCAGAGTCTGCCCTATACGTCCACCACAAATCTATTCGAGAGATCATCGCATCGCTTCAGTACACGCAGTTCGCTTAGAATGTCGTCGTCACGTTTCGGTAAAATGGGCATAGACGCCAATACGAAATCGACAAGTGAAACGCGGCAGATAATCGAACGTGTGGAAATTTTCCTGGGTGTCCTTAATCAGATGTGCATCGGTTTTGTAACCATTTACATGAGCTGGCTGTGCCTGCGAATGGGACTGAGCGGCACGGCGCTGCACGCCTGGCTGGTGACAATCGGTGTAAGTAGGCAATATAAAAAATTTAGTGTCTAGGAATGCTTGTAAGAAGCTCAAATTAATTCTGAATTATTGAGAAGTGATCCTGACTAATTAGGCCCAAATTGGAAAATATGCAGGATAAAAAAAACCAGAAAAAAATTCAAAAAAGTATGTAACAGTTATTCTAAAAAGAGACTTGGACATTGTCGAATTCAAGTCAATGGAAAAAGGAACTCACTGACTCGTTTTAAAATAATTACAACGCAATAATAGAAAAAAAAACTGAACCAAAATAGAAACAAGGACAGATAAAAAGATCCAAGCAACAAAATCTGATTTGGTTTTTTCGAAAGCTCTGTAGGAATTCTAGAAATATTATAGAAATGAAAACTAAGTCGTTAATTCAACACAAGAATGTCCAAGGGAGTCAAACAGACTTCATTGAGGTCTTTTATTATTTTACTTTCTGAAAGAAATTCCCGCGCAGTTTTTGAAAGAAAAAAACTGAAAAATTATTTTTAAAATATCAACTCTTCTTTTTAATATACCTTGTGACCGAAAAGTTTCCGGAAATTTTAAATAAAACGCAAAATTCTTAATCTTCATCAATATTTATTTTATCTCCTTCAAAATATGCTCCATTAGAAGCGATACACATATGCCAACGTTTCTTCCAATCATCAAAACATTTTTTATAGGCGCTTTCCGGTATTTCCCTCTGCGAATTCTGTTTTACGTCTTCTATGGATTCAAAACGCGTTCTTCTGAGTGGTAATTTGAGTTTGGGAAACAGGAAAAAGTCACACGGTGCAAGATCAGGTGAATACGGTGGCTGTTCGATGGTATTTATTGAATGTTTGGCCTTAAAATTGTTGATAATGTTGGCTCGGTGCGAGGGAGCATTATCGTCATGAAAAATCCATGAATTATCCTTCCACAATTGAGGCCGTTTACGGCGGATATTTTCACGCAAACGTCTTAAAACAGTCAAATAATAGTCTTTACCGACTGTTTGTCCTTCAGGGACGAATTCATGATGCACCACACCACGAATATCGAAGAAAACAATCAGCATTACCTTGATTTTCGAGCGGCTTTGGCGTGATTTTTTCGGTTTCGGCTCGTCTTTTCCTCTCCATTCCGATTATTGTTGGCTTGTTTGCATGTCGTACTCGTAGACCCATGTCTCGTCACCAGTTATGATGCGTTCCATGAAAGTTGGATCGGAATTGGCACGATCAAGCACGTCCAAAGAGACCTGTTCACGGTACTCATTTTGAAGAAAATTCTCAACAAAATCGCAACGCACTACTGAGGTGAACTGGTTTCAACAGCTGCCGTAAACAAACTGTCTGACAGATCGCGCTCATATTTGGCATAGTAATTAAGGACAGTGCTACCAACCTACAGAAACTTAAAATATCGGAAAATATACAGCGCGCGAATTTTAAATGAGAATTTCCGGAAACTTTTCGGTCACAATGTATGTAAATCTATATTAGCATTTAACCCTAATTCCCAGAAGTGAACCTCACAGTCTCATTAAAGATTTCAAATGGTGATAAATCCAAAAGATTTTCGATTCCATTATTTTATGTAATCCTCTAATGGAATGTTTATAATTCTAGCATTTATAAATTTAACATTTTAGACAGTTTTTTTTCTGCGATGTTTGTTCTATAAACAACACATAGAGCGTTGTAGGACACAATAGCAATACTTATTTAACTAAAAGGTAATTAAAGTGTAGAGCACTTAAAACGGCCTATTAGAGCCGGCATTGCAGGTTTAAAAGTTCTTACTACATATTCAAATTTAACGACCCCAAAAACCGTCAGATGTTTTCACATAAATTAAACTTTAAAATTAAATTAATTTTTTAAAATGTCTGTTCAAATAACACTGTACAACAGCATTTCTGCAACAGAGTAACGACCGTATATTCCTGAAAGACCACAAAATGCCAGTTTTATCTCTATTCGAAAAACAAACCTCTAAAAAAAACACGCTATAAAAAGCAATACGAATTTATCAAAGTCTTTTTTGAAATCATAAAAATTGTTTCTTTTATTAAGAGGAGAACTATTACTCAATGAACTATTATTCAATGGGAAATAGTTTTTTTTCAATATTCAACATTTTTCTCAACATCTCAAGCAGAATTAGCAATTAATGAAAAGATGATTTAATGAAGGTTTCGTGTATAAGGCTTTTTATTTTTTTGGCGGAAGGTTTGAGAAAGTTTTGGTGTTTGAAGACCCCTCCTATTTTTTAATGGGGAATATTTTCCCAAAAGACAATATGGTATTCTTTTCAATATTTTACTCAAGACAAGCTTTTTATGAAAAATTTTTCCGAAAATCGTGAAAAAGGGGGGAAGAAAGTAAAAGTCTATAGGGACCCTTTAACCTTTATGTGCGAATTACAAACAACTCAGACGTGCTGGACTATTACTTTGTTCTGCAAAAATGATCAGTACGACGTCCTCTTTCAGGAATATATGGTCGTTACTCTGTTTCACACAAAAAGTTTTAAATTGTTGTACTGTGTAATTAGAACATTTTTTTTTAAATTATTACCTAATAAATTACCAGGAAAAACAAATTTTGAAGATGATGAAAATTCCATTCATACATATTCATTTGCAAAGTGGAAATGTCATAAGAGAATATACATTAAAAGTTATATAAAAATATCTTGTATAATGATTACATTTGGTTGAGCCAGTTCGGAGTTCTGCATAAACCACTTAATCAACTACATTTATGTATTTTGAAGAATGGAAACTTCATTAATGTACAGCAAAATCAATTCAAAAAACCCTATGATGACATTGATGCCGTTTAAAAGCTAAAATGTTAAAACACATTGTTTTCTTTTCGTACGCTGATAAGAACAAAGCCAGGTTGTGCGAAACGCTAAACATTAAAAAATCAACGCCCCAAAATATGCAACAATAAAAATAACTTTAGTAAATTGTAGGCAAGTGAATTGCTCAAGTTGTTATCAACAACTTTTATTGATCATCATTGAAGCTTGAAGAATACCAATACTGCCAACTTTTGTATTAATGTTCATTGCATTTCTTTAAAAGTTCTCCTTTCTGATGGCCGAAGGTGTTATGAGCCATTACAGCGCCAATGTGCTCACCTCAAGCTACAAACATACCACCAAAACAACCATACATTGGGTACTGCAAGCGCTCGGCGGCAGCTTGGGTGTGGCGGGAACGCTCATCAAATGCATACAAAAAGGATTTTCACTACATTCCGTACATGGTAAACTAGGTTAGTATACATAATTATTAATACATTTTTATACAACATAACATGAAATGTTTCGTTAACAGGCTTTTCAGCGTTCATCTTGTGTCTGGTATCCATGTTGAGCGGTTTGGCTGCGCTCTTTCCGCTGCGCATTAAACGCTTCATCCATCCGCTGCTAAACAAGACGGCGCACAATTTGCTGGGTATTGTTGCGTTTCTTATTGCGCTGCTGGCCCAGTACTATGGCTATCAGACGGGTTTCTTTAGCCGCAAAGTGGATACGGACTTTCAATTGCTTATGAAATGTCTGACGCTGATATCGCTCGTTCTCACCTCCATTGGGCCCTTGAAAGCATTGACATTGAGAATTTCGAATGTTGTGAAAACCTTTCGCTTGCTTTAGAGGTTTTAAAATATTTTAGCTTATCATTATAATTTGAATTTATGTGTATTTTATATATGCCAGATGAACCAATTACACACACACACCCATAGGCTAGAAGTAAAGTATTTTCATAGTCATGATTAATTAGAAAATGTATATATACGACGATGTTAATTATAAGTACAAACGATATAAACATTCCTGCAATATTATTTTACAAACTATTAAAAATTAATAAAAAGCATCTTTCAAATAGCTTTCTTGTAGAGATATTCTGAGAAATGTTCATTGGAGGCGAAAATAAATTTCGTATCACATCCAAATCCTGATAAACAACACATTGTAAAGCTTCGCTGCAATGCGTTATGACTAAGATATACTACCCAATCTTATTCTACCATATCCTTAGGCTCTTAGTGACTCCTTTCCCTTGACTATGAGATTGGTATATCCATATTCTCTCCTCTTCTATAAAAGCCTATCTTATTCTGCCCTATTCCTAGGCTCTTAGTGACCCCATTTGCTTAGACCCCCTTATCTGACTTCTGCATTATTTGAGATAGCGACAACATTGGTTTTTTGAAGCACGAAATAGATTCAATCCTATTCAATACAATTACATGCTTTCCTTTAACCTTTTCGACCCCAAAGTTGCCTGAGAGCAACTTTACCTATTTGTCATCTTTTGGCAAAAGCTACGCTTTAAGCTGATTTATGGATTGAATTTTAGTAGGCACCAACAAATTAATATTTGTAGAAGTGAATTCAAAGCCAATTACAAAAATTTTACTGTACATAATTTCCAATGATTTGCAGCGATATCAGGGAAAGTTTGTGTTCTAATTGAAATCTACAAATTGGGCGCGTTTGATCAAAGCCCCTTTTCTTTAATAATAGTTAAATAAAATCAAAAAGTGATGATTTTGTATTTTTCCATAAATATTAAATATTTTTTCTGTAACTAAAAAATATTGATACAAAATTTATTTAACCCGTTTTAAGCTGAAATTGTTCAAAAGTAAACTAGCTCTAGAACTCTAACAAACAGGCGTGGCGACTTCAAATATCTTGTACACACTTCTTAGACAAGTTTTCATGATTTAAATGCCAAAAAGTAATATCGAGACCCAGGGTTAAATTCGGGGTTGAAAGGGTTAATATTGTGTTACTAAGTAGGCTCTTGGTAATGCTGCAGTTTCCCAAGTCGCTTTAGATGTTACCATCTTTTCTCATGTCATCCTCTTGTCTTCTATTTATGGTTTAAAGGATTCTATAGATTGTTGCAAAGATTACAGATAATCAGATAACACTCGCTTTCTTATCTACACCTAAAATACTAACTACAACTGTAATATTTCCACAAAACACCTAAAATATTTATTAGTGGAGTAATTATTACGAATTCTAGTCCCAGTTCAGTTACATCAATAACTATAATTTGAAAATCTGACTATTTTGAGATATTGTACTGCAATCAGTGAAACAAAATTATTCTCATGTACCACTTTTTTCGATTCATTTGCATAATTTTACCCAACACTGCTACTGTAGCACAAAAAGGTTATTGCAAAAATATATCAAAAGCTCAAAGCCGCTCTTAACTGATAACGTCCTAAGACCAAAAAACAACGATGCTCTGCACCGCGATATGCCATCTTCGCTACATTCAAGCACCCCTCACAGCTCAACGGGAACGCCCGATCAGACAGTTTACCTTCGAGACGCAATTTTCCTTTTTCAATTCACCGGCTTGCCTACACGCTGATAATGTGACTAAAAAGATAAATACTCGCGGGGCATGACAATATTAATCAACTAACGATGTTAAGGAACCAGCAACGGCGCGCCCCTTGAAGCCGCACCGTGTGGAACCAAACAGCACAACTCGAATGAGACAGAGACAGAGTAGTCAGCGGCGAAATGGAGCGCCTGAATAATTGCCGCAGTAATACGCAAAACGTACCCATAAACACACTGCCACTTTTAAATAATTTGCGATCGGAAAAGCAAAAGCCCACCAAAGGGTTTCGACCACAAATCTGAACAAAAAAAGGCTGCAAATTTTCAACAAATATTCACTCCTTCGGAAATATGGGGCATAAGGGAAAATTCGTGGTGAACAAAGTGGACAAGTGCAACAACATTCACACAAACAATGCTGCGCCGCCCCAGACGACACGGCACCAGCCCAGCAAGTTGACGCTCACACAGAAACTGGAATTCATTCTGACACTCATAAATCGGCTGCTCATTGGATTCATAACGATCTATCTGGGCTGGATGAGCTTGCGCCTCAACAAGGATGATATACCATGGCATGCGGTACTGTGTACACTGGGCGTAAGTTGCTGCAATGTCTGTGAACTTTGGTTGCCTTATAGAACTGCGTTTGCTTTGCAGTTTGTGGTGCTCATGTCCGAAGGTCTGATGGCCTACTATCGCGGCAATGTGTGGACGCAGTTATGCTATCGGCCGGAACGAACACGCCTTCACTGGATACTGCAGCTATGCGGCTCCGTAATCGGCTTGACGGGCATTATAGTCAAAATCTGTATCGAAGAGATACACTTTCACACACGACACGGCATAATTGGTGAGTGAATGCTGCAGGAATGTGTGCGAGCATAGCTAAGAGTTGTGCCAGCTGACGTTATCGCTGTTGTAATTGAGGAGAAGGAAGACGTAGGTGCGCGGCAGCAGCGTCAAACATTGCGCTGATAAATTTGCACGAGCGCTTAATTTGAATGATATCTTGATAGGCAAATGAGTGTGAACATCGAGCGTAAAGGCTTCGAATTTTGTCAGAAATAATACGTTCATTAGGGAAATTTTTGAAAATGCTAGGAAGTCACATGCTTACGAGATTTGATCTCTCGCTGTCGCGGAAGGACTGCAGAGCCATTGTAGGCTTACTAACGGGACACTGCTTGCAAGATACGGACATCACCGAGTCGGATGAAAGCAGGAAATGTAGAGAAATTTATGTCAGGGAGACGTTGGGCCAAATTATTTACTTTTGTCCAGCTGTCGCGAAATTGCGCATTTTTCATGGGCGGGTGTTCCCTGAATTAGATGGATTCCCGAAACACGAAATGAAGTCGCTGCACTTCGCTAGGAACGCCCACATTCTTACTGATCAATTTTTTTTGTCGATCCGCAACACTAAAGTGCACTAACTGGTACCTCTACCTGGCCAGCCAGCTTTCGTAGCCTAAGGAATTATTTAAAAAGTTTGAATTCTTGTTCTTTTTTACTTTTCCATAACATTCAAAGGGCTTTTTTACGTTAAAAAATTGCAATAAATCTATTACAACTAAAGGTTTTTAATGCCAAACAACCACTACAACTCTACAGATATGTTATACTTAACCCTTTTAGTGCCGGAGGCCGATATATCGGCTCTTGCTGCACTAGAGAGAAGTGCCAGAGCCATAGCATTTTACTATTCGCATTGCGGGAGAACTCTATCTCAAAATAAATTTGTAATACGTTATAAATGATCTAATTTCATTACGAGAAAATAAAAAAAATAGTTTGATCAGTACATTTAAATAGTTGTGAGCAGTATATTTTGTCCCAGTTGCAGTTTGAAAGCGTCATTTTTGTTATTGCCGTTGCTTTCCGCTTGTGTCAAACATTGCTGTTTTTTACAAACCAACAATTAGCAATACAGGATTTCGAAAAATCTATTCATTCTCTATTTTATCCTTAGTATACTGTTTTTTGAATCATGTAAATATTGTTTCTCGTTTGGTTTTTATGAGCATTTTCCCAAGCCCTAGTAAAGCTGTGAAATTCGGCCGGTAATTCTCGCATAGGCACCTCTTTTTCGCCCGGCACCAAAAGGGTTACTAATTCTGACATAATATCGAAGGAGATTAAGCATTGATTCGGATACTTATGGCTTAAAAAAGTGTTGAAGTGGCTTTGTGTTTATTTGGCAAATTCAAATATTACAATATAAAATTTGCATCGTGTCAGTCTTTGACCATTTAAATCTAATCGATACAAAATATTCAATGCACTTATTTAAATTTTTTCAATATTCTAAATTCTTTACACCACTGCATTGCATTTAAAATAAAAAATCTCCATTGCAGGCCTTGTCACCTTGGTAATTCTACTATTTAGCTTACTGAGCGGTTTGACTTCCCTGTACGCCAACGAACTGAAGCATCGATTTCGGCCGCGCTTCAATAAAACCATACACAATCTGCTTGGCCTGATCACTTTTACATTGGCCATGATCAGCATGTATTATTCCTTCGAAACGGAACTGTTCAACGATTATTCGCTGGATGCATCCACTTATATGGACTTTCGACTACTGCTGGAAATATCAATAATACTTATATTTGTGTTAAGCTGCTATGGACCGGTGTGGTGTATGGTATACAGAAGAGTATGATATATATATATAGGAGAAGCCAAACCATATGCAACATGGTTTTTTTAGCATAAACTTATTGATAGATTTTGGATTTACGCATATATACATTTTTGATATTAACAAAAATAGTCAAATAGTTGATAACGTTGGTAATAAAAACCCATTCGAAATCGTAGACAGCAAATACTGATTGTCAAAATGCAGACTAACAACTGTACGAATAGAATAAATGCGGTCAACACTTTGTAAACAATTTGTCTTCCATTTGATATGAACTCATTTCGATTTAACGTTTGTTCCGATTCAACTGACAAAATTTGTTACCAAATTGTAAAAGAACAATATTTGATTTGTGCAGCCAAAAGCTACATTCACAAGGATTTAAAAACTGTTGGAAGGAAATTTGCTCATACTTCGGGTATGTTGCGTTCGCTTTCAATTGTATTCAACGTAATTCCAAGTTCCACAAGTTCTCATTGCCATAGAAATTCCTTGTTTCCATTTTATCTCATTGGTTTTTGTATTTATATTTCCACAAAATTTATCAGCCTTGTATATCCTATAATCTGCTAACGTACTTTTAGACTCATATCCAAAAATGACAGCTGGCTTGTTAAATTTTGAAGTCGAACTCTTCAATGTGGCGTTTTTGCGCGGCCCTCTCTATGTCGATGTGCGCATGATTGTCGAAGTCCTGCTTATTCTAGGCTTTTTATGCAGCTGCTATGGACCCTTATGGTTTGTATTCCATGCTGGCGCCCAGTAGTGATGTCTGACAATGTTATTTTGTTTAGAAAAACGCAAAAATTGTAAAACTGTTGCAAAACTAAAGCGATTCAATTGAAACAACCATTGTTAGTTTTGCTAGACAGAAACTTGTGCATGCTTTTATTCTGTATGTGATGTGGGTATATATATGTATACCTTTTTTTTAAATATTCGATTAATACTTGTTTTGCAAAATAATTTAATGTCAATGCGTTTTGTATAATACATATGTATATATATATAAATAAATATCACTTATGGAATAAATAATAAAAAAGGAGTGATTTACATAAATGTTCCATATGAGTTGTGTGTTGTGCTTGTAGTGAGAGAAAGTATTAGGACATGCAAATTGCAGTCACAATTCAACTTTATAACTGCTAATCTATGTTTGTGTATATATGTATATATAAAGCACTCCAAGGCATTTAGTCGTCTCAAGTCAAATAATTGGTTGCATTTAGGTTTATTTTGTTTGTTGCTTAGGCGCAACCAATTTAAAACTTTGTGCTTTTTGGGCACTTTAATTTCGTTTCCTTCTAATAGAACTTGAATAGTATAGCAGATTAATGTTTTTGTTTTTGCAACATGCAGTTTCGAATAATTTATTTTCACAAGTACAAGTAATGCTGCACAGATATAAGACAACATAAAGAGTGAGAAGTGGTTGCTTGGTGTATTTGCTATGCTAACGTGTTCCATCGCTTTTATGAACTAGTTTCATGTACTTGAACAACACAAGTTAAAAAGAACATAATAATAATAACTGACTGGCACGACAGCCCGATTACGAGACTAAGGCCCAGCTACCCGTTAGCTGTCAGGGTTGAAAGGGACCTACAGTTTTATGCCGATTTCAAACGGCGAGTTGGAATCCTTTTCATAGGCAATTTTACTCTCAGAAGTTTGCCATTTCTTGCTGAGAGGAAAGCTGCCGAAAGAAAAATTGTTGTTTTTCTTTTTCTCGATCTTCGCATTTGACTCGCGGATCAACGCACTAGCCAGCTGAGCTCCGACGGCTGTCATTAAAAGAACATATATCAAAAAAGGGTTCGCAAAATTTTACATATACATTTCGTAAGAACTGTCTTTTAGGTGACATTTTTAATGAAACAATTGTAAAATTTCTTAAGTAAACACATCAAAGCTGAACTAGTTAAGGAGAGCATTAAACAGATTACAAGTAGCACAATTTTTAGAATTCTTCAAACATTATTTTAATCTTTTCAATAGCTCCTCTTAAAATCTTACTTGAGCGCTTACGTTGACTCTTACGAAACTCACCACTAAACTAGTTTGACAATTCTAAAGCAAATTATTTCTCTTAGCAAATACACCGAAAACTCGCCACTGCACAGATGGTTCCTTACAGCTTCGTTGAGCGTTTAATGGCAACCGACAACGGTACCGTTTTGATGTGCTGACGCAATGACAACGCACGGTATTCTGCAGCCAGCAAGCCGCCACTGGCATCGCCACAGCAACGCATATCGTTGCAAAAACGACACGCTGTCGCTGCCCTGTCAAAGCACACATCTTCGTACTCCTGCTCAATAATGTCCTCCTCATCCGCCGCCACGTCGTCATAGTAATCGTCGTCGTCCTCATGCAGCGCCAGCGTCTTGCTGCGCTGGTCATAGCGCAGATACAATGTCAGACAGATAACCAGCATGAAGATCAGTGCACAAGTGGCACCGCTAGCAATGCTGGCCTTCTCCAGCATTGGCCCTGGGCGTTTTGGCAAATAAGAGCCGTCGATTTCCTTGTACTCGCAGCGCGGTCCCATAAATCCAACGGCACACTCGCAATTGTACATAACCGAATCGCCCAGCTTGATGGAGAAGCAAGTGGCATCGTTCAGACAGTACCAGGCGTCATAGTTGGTCGGACATTTATAGGTGGGAAATGTGATGTTGGGACGTACAGTAGTGGTGGTTGTTGTAGTCGGTGTGGTTGTCATCGGTGGTGCTGCGGTGGTGGGCGACGGTGTGGCAGAAATTGACGAGGTGGCAGACGAAGGACGTGGCTTGGGTATTGCGCGACTGGAACAGGCGCATACAGTGGACGATTGCAAGCCGATGCATACCAGCAGCGAAATGCCAACAAATAAAAAGGGGACTTTATGGGTAATGCTAAAGAACGACATTTTGATAGTAATTTTAGTGTTACTGATTAAGTTAAGAGTTGTTGGAATTGTGGCAGAGAATGTTGCATAAATACTTGAGAACGGTTTAGAAGACACTCGTAGGAAATTGAGTCTCTTTAAAATACTGCAGTATTGGAATGAAAATCGTTGCAGAAGAGTTGAGTTTTAATTATAACTTTTAAATTGTTGACAATGCGTAAAATATATTAAACTACTTAAGATCTTTGATTTCGGTTGCTGTTAACGAGGTTACAGTTTTTAATTATAAAACAGCGCTGTATTTCGATTCGTATTCGTTTCGTTTGTTGTGTGTTCTATTCGTTGTTTTCTTTTTTTGGTTTAGTTCATATATATTTTTTATCGTATTTGGTGTGTTAAGTGTTACAAATCAAATTCTTTGCTAATTTTCTAACAAGTACGTAGAATAATACTTCTTTAAATTATAAGTACGTAAGAATTTTTAAAAAAGTAAAGGAAAACACAAAACTTACAGAAGTTTAGTACGAATAGTTTTCCAAGTCAGTTAGTTTGTTGCAGTAAAAAGGCTTTATCACAATTATGTAGAAAACTTGATAGCTTAAAAAGTAGGCAAGCGCAAGCGGAAATTAGTAGTAATGCTTTCAGTAAACGGCGTTGTAACTATTAGACTTAACACTAATTATGCCGAAAATTCATTGCTTAGTTAGCCAGTTGCTGCCGCTGGTGGCTGTTATTTAGCTGCCCGCGCAGTGGACTGTCACTCCTATGCAGTATGAAAAAATGCAAAAATTCAGCAGTTTCTTTTAATCTCAATATGTAGCGCTGTGCGTTGACCTGTGAAGATAACAAAATTAATTAAATATATTTTTTAAAATATCTGTAAAAGAGTGTTAAATGAAATGTTGTGTTTATGAGTTCTTTTTTTTAAGAAAATCAATGAATGCTATTCTAATGCTTTGAAATAGCACTAAAGCGCAATATAAAAGCATTTGATTCTAATTACTGAATAAGTATTACAAATTGGCCAATACTTTTTGTATCAAACATTTTTATTTGCATGTACTTAAAATTTAAATCACTAAAGTTAAACTTGAGTTATGCAATTTAAATATTTGAATTATCTACACTGCAAGAAACATAAGAAATTATTATGAGGTACGTCAGCGGGTCTTCTGTAGTTAAATAGAAAACTACCACTCCACATTCAAAAGTGATTTTAGATTCAATTACATCACAAAAATACACTACAGTCAGTACAAAGTAAAAATTTCCTTCTGTGAGTTGTCTGAGGTTTTCCAAAACTATATGAATAATTGAAATCGATTATATTTCTTGAGTCATCATCATCAGCAATGACGAATATGCCAAAAACAGCCTACAAACGGCGCGTGGCGTCAGTCGTCTACACGTCACAGTTTGTGTAGAAGTTTGTTCCGTTTACAATAGTTGGCGCCAAGCGGTGACAGTGTGTTGTTTTCAGTGGAAATTCAATTGCGCTGGCAGGCTGAAGCAACGCTCTTACATACCCACACTTTCTTACATGCATTCTTGAGTTGGGCCCAAACTGAGTCATATGTGAAAATGGTGCAACCCTAACACGGTGTTTTGTAATGGACAACTTGCCAAAGGTAAACATACGATTTCAGCTGAATTGAAAAATGTTTGCACTTGTGATGAAATACAATTGTGTTCTTTTTTTTTAAATATGTACAAATTTTTGGGGGAATTTTAGCGCGTAACAATGACATTGCAAAATTCTATTGACTTGTGTTGGAACAAAAGCGCTTAACGCGCAGCTGATGAGAGATAACAAGCGCTGCGCTATCTTTGCAAAGTTCTCGCACTTCATGGGTTCACCTGTTCAATTTCGAGACGCACTTCACTTGGGGCACGTGTAATGTTGTCTCCCGTTGATTATCCTAGCTCATCAAAGCTGGCTGTGATATGCGTTGAGAATCCATATCACAACCACTTGATGAGGCTTAGATAAGCAACATTTAGAAATATGTTACGTGCAGAATAAACGTCGACGATCGTTGCAGCTCAAATGGCAGTAAAGGAGCTCACTCTGTATGATTGCCTGGACGCACGGCTAAGCTCATCAAAGCTGGCTGTGATATGCGATTGCAAATGTAGCATTTCACAGCCACTTTGAGAGGCTAAGACAAGCGTACAACTATTCCTGTTTTCAAAACCAACAAAAGTTTGTAAGTTAAATATTACATGAAATCAAAAAAATTTGCTTTTCACTTAACAACATCGAATGCAATTTTGATTTATGACAAATTTTTGATTTTGCACTTTAAAAAAAATTGTAATGTTTCATTTTTAAACCTCGAAACACACACCACACAAAACGCGCGTCTGCACACAAACCGCTTCAAGTTTAATTAATTGTTCAAAATTTCTGCTCAGCGACGCGCTGGGCGACCGACCTCGTCTGTGTTTTATTCGTAGAATCGCGACGCTCCTCAAAGCTGGCTGTGATATGAATTTCTAATTAAAAAGCCAACATTTCGCAGCCACTTTGAAGAATGACACAATTCTCCAAAAACAAAAAAAAAAAATATTAAATAAAGTTAGGAAGGTTCCCCCAGCACTGCCACACGAACAACACAACAGGCGGCAAACGTTGAGCGGCAAACACAGATAAACAACAAGAACGTACGAGACACAAGAAAGGAAAAATTATAGAAAGGCAAGCAAGCAAAGAACGCACAGACACCAAACAGTATCACAGACGCAAAAGTGAAACATATACCATACAACAACAACAACGCCAATAATACAAATGCGAAAAATTAACAATTTCACTTTGTGACAAGAAATAAATAAATGCAAATTCCACTTATTGGTGCGAACTTTCTTCGACATTTGTCAATGTGCAAAATACATTAAGAAAATACACAAACACACATGTGCACGCGACACACTTTTATTGTACATTTATTTCTCTTCTTTTTTTTGCACAAAATAACAATGTTTATACAAAATCAACAAAACGACGGCGCATTTCGGCCAGCAAAAATTTTGAGAATTTAAATTTACCCAGGCAGTTTGGGTAATGTCGACAGTGATAAGAGCTGCGACGGTGCCAGCGTCAAGTGTACAAACATTAGAGATGATAATGATGAGAAAACTACAGGGCCAACATGGAGCAGAAGCATTGCGGCACGAGTACAAATAAACGAATAAGAAAAGGTGCCTGTGGTCCGGCAATAAACACAAAAGCTGGACTGAAATGAAATGAATGCGCAGAGTGAACAAGAAATTGCCGGAAATTCGATGGGATGAGAGAAAAAGGTGTCTGCGAAGGTAAAATTTGAAATGAATGAAAATTTTAATGCGAGAAAATCAATTTTGTTGTGTTAATAAATTCATGTTCAGTTCATTTTGAAACGAATGAGTATGAGACAGAATGAAAGAGGGCAATATTGAATGTCAAAAGAAGGGAAAATGAAATTGAAAAAATTTACTAGACAAGTTGATGAATTGATATTGGTAAAAAAAATGTTAAGCAGTGTAAAACAAATTTCAAAGTATTACCGTGAATTTATTACACTGTTAAAAGTTAAATAATAGTAAAAAAAATTATTATTTTTTTTTAAATTAAAATTTCAACATTGTGCAAAACGGTAGGCAGCATCCAAATTAAAATTGCACTACAAATTCAAGAAACATTTTATTTTTTTTAATTTGTTTCATTGCTGCTATAAGAAAAAGAACAATGAATCTCAAGTTGGCGATTTCTTATTAAATAATGATACGTATTTCATCATCACTGTCATCAGCAGCCTCCGCTATCACATGCAACCAAATAACCCAAAGAGGCCAAAATAAAAACCCAACAATACTTAAGCCGCGTAAAGCTCAATGTCCGCAAGTCTCCAGCAATCTCGGCAAGATTCTTTCAATTATTTTGACATTCTTTTGTTACTGTTTTTTTATTGCCGAACATTTTTATTGTATTTTTTCTTGGTTTCGTACGTTTTTGTGTGTGATAATGCGACGAACCATATGAAATTATGACTTTCCACTTGATTAGCAAATGAGCTGGACTGAAATCAGCACCGCAAAAACCCAGCAGCAAACATCACTTGACCGACCGACCGACCGATCGACGATGGACATGGCGCATCGCACAACGAAAATCAGCAAAACACACACAACACACTCAAGCCACATCAAGGGTGATTTCGGTGCGATGCCAGCCAGCCACTGTCAACAAAGACAGAATTGAGCAAACGCAAAAAGAAGCCGCAGCGCCAGCGAATAGATAACCGCGTCAATGAATTCAGCAAGCGGTCAATCGAGCATATCATCGCATCATTGGCGCCGACGACATCAATTTCTTTGTTGCGGCGGTGCGAGACGAGCGCGTGCTACTAGCACAGTGCTGTCGCGGCCATCACCTAGACGCCGCTGCAGCTGCTGTGCCGCCCCACCACCAGACGCTGCAGCACTGCTCGCAATTCAATATTTACTCTTTAATTACGAGTGTCATTTTTGCCTATTCATTTTTTAGCACAATTTAAATTCGGCGTTTTATTTGCAGAAAAAATATATCAAGTGCTTCTGCTTGCTGCTTTTGAATGCAATGTATATGGCAAAGTTATGCTCAGCGTCCATACAACAGGTTGAATAAATTCAAATAATTTCAATGATCTTGTTTGCGTGTAGGTCAAGATCGATTTGACAATAGCACACACGATCTCGCCTTTGATAAAAGACCTGTTGGAATGTTGAACTGAGGCTTCACGGTTTACTCGAATCGATTGCAAAGTGCAAACGATTTGTATGTACATTTTTGTTGAATTCGCTGCAATAAACATTGAAAATTCAAACACCAAAAATATGCTTTCATTATACAGACGGTTTCAAACGAGAAGATACATATAACAAACATGTATAAGAATGATGAATTTTGAAACACGCGTGGTGAATTTTAAAATTCTATACTAAAGTATTATTGACACATTTTGAATTGATTATAAATTGCGGTGCTGGTGGCGAACCGAAAGCGCTGAAACGCCGAGACACGTAGTCACTGCGCAGTCGAATAGTTTTTTAGACAAATGAGTGGTTGTTTTTGTTTTTAACTATCAACATCTCTTTTCAGTAATGTATTCCGTTTTCATTGCTGTCATAGAAAAAAATATTATATTTACACATTATTAAAAATGATGATTAATACTAAATGCGTGTTGATATTTGATTTCTTACCGAAAATTAATTTAACTTTAGATATTTTTTTAGATATTGTTGCTCTTTTAGATTTTGTTGAAAGTAGTGTGATTTTGAAGCCTTTCTTCCTTTGTATTTTATTATAAATAAATTAGATTTTCTTATTTTTGATTTTTATAAAGTCTTTTATTAACTTCTTTATTTTTTTATAGTTTTTTTTATTAATTTTTTTTATTTATTTGAAATTTTTATATTTAAATTTTTATATTTAATTTTTTATATTTAGTTTTTTTAATTTTGATTTTATGTTTTATTTTTTTCAATTTTTTCCTTTCTAGCATTTAATTCTCTCTCCAACTTTCATGTAATTCTCTGTTCACACATAATTGTTCACCAATGCAGTCACTTTTCAGACCCATCTAGCATTAAAACGACTGCTAGGTAACTAAACTGTGATGAATTTCACTAATGACCTCAATGCAGCAGACAGCACAGACAATTCAACCGAAGCCGCGTACGCGATGCTATTCAAAAATTCAAACTATGCAGTTGTAACGGAAATTTCTTTCGTTATTAACGCACGCGCACAACACCAACAAAACGATTCAAAAACACAAATTAAAAAACACATATATACACAACGACATTTCAAGGTGCGGCACAGCCAAGCGCCAACTATTCCATGGAGTGTGGCATGGTGTACGTACAACAATAACGACGAGACAACGTGCGCCGAAACCGATGCGTACGCTTTGACAAGTTTCACATTAATGAATGAACGAATCAATGAATGACAAAGGGGGAGCAGCAATAGCAGCAGCAATAATACACCACAATAACAAAAGTATGCATCCCGCCAAACTGTGGGGGAATGTGGGCAGAGTATGAAAAAATTCTACAACAAAACAAAAATGGAATATGCACAAAAAGAAAATTGTGTATGCAAATATAGAACCAATCGTAAGGCAACGATAACGTGAAAAAGGACTTAACCCGTTTGCTAACACTGGTGCCGAAGCGTATCGATTCCGTCATTAATAATAACTTTTTTTAAGCAGACTTTCAAAAATAACAATAATGTACCATATATTCTAGTCCGACTATAAATTTCAGGTTAAGCATTTCTTGGAACTGTATCCATTTTTCACTGTAAGATCAAATGAGTCGCGCTCTGCTCTGACAACCAAAAACCATGGGGTCACCGCCTAGAAACTCACCACGCTTTGTCGTGCATATCAACGCAGCAGCGGCGTACAGTTTGTGAGGCACTGTATGCAGTTGGCTGCTACTAGTGAGCAACTAAGACTCCGTCTACAAGTCAGAAATGGCGCTCAACACGAAACAAGCGCGACACGAGCGCGCACATGACAACTTCATATAAAACGAAGTAGGAAAGAAATGGGGGGGGGGGAAACTGTAAAGGTAGATGCAAGAAAATGACGCTACATTCTGCGGCGAGTAGGGGAAATGACCAATGAATTGGGCACAAAAATGCGATTAAAAGTGATTTCGAACTACTACAACTCATACTACGGCTACTACACACACACAAACACGCGCACGCACACTTGTACACATACTCACGAGCAACATTGTAAGAAACGTAAACAGAAAGAAATATTACAATTTTACTACAAGAAAGCAAGAAAATCGTGAGGGTAAAGAGAATTGAGAATAAAGCTGAAAGCAAATAGTACTAACAGTCCCCTCATGGCATTATGGCATTTTAAGGGCCGTACTCGGCTGAAGAAAATAACAAGCACACACACACACACATATACAAACTGGCGACTTTTGCACGCAGAGGGGACACCTACACATATGCACGTACCGGTGTCAACATACCCGACGACACAACTCAAAACACGTTGTTGGACGGACGCTCACTTTGATGATTGTGAGCTGTTGATAATGTTGACGGCAATGCGGGGCGGGGGGAAGGTGTGTTGCGCGCGCGCACACACTCACACACACACAAGCTGCCAGGCAAGTCTGGGACGGGATATGGCCACCAGACGCGACGCGCTATATTCCAATCCGCTTGACGCTGCTTCGTTGCCGTTTCTTTACTTCACCGCCGTTGCAGAGGTAAAAGACACCGACACCAAACCAACAACAACATTGAATATGTTGCACACTGTACTACGTTGTTGATGTTGTGATTTGGTTTGGTTTCATTCTTGGCGACAGCGTATGAATCGGACGGCTTGTGGACGGTCGTTGAATTGCGCCGCTTTAGCGTGCTGCCATCGTATCTGTTGATGTTGTTTTCTTCTTGGCGTTAAATACGTTGACGCGATTGCTTTTATTGCTGCAGTCAATGTGCCTATATTCGTATGTGCCGTTCGGTCGTCGATCCACAGGAATGTCTGTTGAGGGGAAAACTGCAAATGAAAGAAACAAAAACATTTCATAAGAAAATTTATTAAGAAATATGTTATTAAAGTACAGGAGTGGGAAAGATTGAACAAATTGAAAGTAGTTGAGGGTACCTGAACAAAAGGCTGAGGGGAGGCTATAAGCATGTTTCTAAAACGACAAGCAACCACTTAATCCTCAAATGTATAGATCCGCCTCAAGGTGGGGTTACATAGGTCTTGAAATTAGCGCCAAAATTGAAAGGGAGACATCATAGACATAGGTTTGAGGAAAGCTGAGGTCCAAACAAGAGGCTGACTTTAATAATGATGGCAGTTAGTTGAGATAATATCGAGAAACGCCATTCAAACAATTGGACAATGATCAAACCCATCAATATTCATATTACACACAAAATAGTTCGCAAATTCTACAACGAAGGCCTTAAGCCGGGGTTAAAGACCACCAAGCGACAGTAGCGTAGCACCAACACACACGCAAAAATAAAGACACCAACAACAAAGTGCCTTAGCAGCCTTCGAACCGCAAAAAACATCAACAGACTTAAACGAAGATGCCAATGCACTGCAAGCATGCTACGGACTGACTGTAGGTGCTTCCCCTCGCCAGCGATTTGGAGCACTAAACGCAAAACAACAACAAATATGAATCTGCTGTTGCCGCTAGATAAATATTTGTGTTTATTGCTGTGATGGCAGTCAGTGGTTAAGTGGCAAATACAACCGTGCCACAGCGACGAGAGCGGCAACTACACTCAGCGCAGCGGAATTATTCAAATTTTACCGGTTTTTTACGTATGCAAAAGCGAAACGAAACAAAAAAAACAACGAACGTCGGTGTTTTTCTCATGCGCCGCACAAATAAAGGCCAATACATATTGACAGCAATGGGCAGACGGGCCATAAAGACAAACAAACAACCAGTCAGCCAAGCAGGCCGCCACCAACCCAGACGCACAGCTATAGTATTTTATTTACTCTGCGCAGTGGCGTTTATGGCGCTGGAATGTTGGCTGTGGCGCGGGCAGCCGCGATACGTGTTGCACACGCCAGCACTCAATGCGGCGCGTTGCTGCAATCGAGTGCAATTTTCGCTTGGCCAGGCGGCTAATGTGAGTGTGCGCATGCGCGCATTTGGCTGGAATGCTGTCAAGAATTCTGAGAATCCGTGAAGGCGAGCACAGCGAAAACATGCGTTGCAGCAAAAACGACAACAACAACACCAACAACTATAGCACAAAGCAACCTCAAGACGCATTCCAATTCTTCCTCCACACAACGCTGGACTGCAGCTTCGAATTGAGCTCGCGGTGAGATTGTTGGCGTCGAGTGTGTTTGCACTAAACTTGCACAGGTCAAAATGCATGTGTTGTTTATTAACAGCAGCAGCAACAACAACAATAAATACTCATGGGGGGAGGAAAAGCAGGGCAAACGAAATTTGCTAAATGAATTGAGCCAAGTTGTTAATAAGCGCAGCGAATTGGTTTAGTGATTTTCGCTGCCTGATGGTCAGTGACTGCGCTGTCGTCGTGTGTGTGTGTAGGAAGGTAGCAAGAAGTAAAAGACGGCTGCAGAGACACGTTAAAACGATTTAACGGTTTTCGCATATTTTCGCCAAGTTGGACGCGCCAAACGTGTTTGCCAGGGACGGAGGTAAATGTTTAGGAATGTCTGTGCCGCATTCACATTGATTGTTTTTTTGTGCCAACTAATGTGTGGGAAAGAATTTCACGTTATGAATTGTTGGTTAGCCGTTCGAGTGTGTAAAAGTTTCTTGGTCGCCGATTGGTTGCTGTCAATTTCAGCTTTAAAGAATCCATAATTGCAACATTAAGCGACTGAAATCATGCACACTGAAGTTTGATATAGCAAACAAGTTAAAAGCGGCGTTATTTCTTTGAAAATATTTTCCACGAAATTTCGAAATATCCATAACGGCAACAAGTAACTTTAGTTCGTTTAGTTCGGTACTTTTTATGTGCACTAAAAATAGCACAAAAATAACACAACGACACGACCATAAAACATAAGAGGGGCGCCGCACATATCAAAACAATTTCGCGGCCCCTCTTGTTCCCCGATGGCACTCACTATTTTCCATACCAAGCGGCGAACTCTGCTGCACTTTTAGCTTGTGGCAAGCATTAAGAGCATAAAAACTTTTCCCTTCTGCTGCCTGCTGACTCTCTCGGCTGTTGCTAATTATGCGCGCTATAGCAACATTTACTTTTTCAATTTTTTAATAGTTTTGTTTTTCTTTTTAATAGACAACTCCCCCCGCCGCCAGACCACAGTGAAATTCTATTAAAGAAAACTGCAGTAAAAATAAAAAAATTAAATAAACAACGGCTAAAAAAACTGAAATCAACTGCACGCGATATTATGAGCTACATTAAAATTGGTTTTGTGAGGGGCCGACAAAAAAAATGTATATGTAGGAAGAAAAATTAAAATTTCAGAGGGCGATGATGAGCGTTTTGAACGATGCAAATACTGGCAGTAAAATCAAGAAATAACTGCAGAAATAAGGCAACATAATTGCTTAATCAAGGAAATGTACATTGTTAATAAAAAAGAAAAAACAAAAAGATGAATTTTATAATTAAAAATATTTGAGAAGTTCTTAAGGTGTGTCAAAACCGTTTTACATGTGAAATTAAAATTTTGTTTTTGGTTTTTATTTTGTATTTTTTGTATATTATTTTTTTTAAATTTTTTAAATTATTAATTTTTTTTTGTTAATTTTTATTTTGTTTTAATTTTTATTTTGTTTTTTTTTAATTATTTTTAGTTATTAATTTTTTTAAAGTAAAAAATATTTGAATTGTTCTTAAGATGTGTCGAACTTGTTTACATATGAAATAAAAATTTTGTTTTTATGTTTTTATGTTTTTTAATTTTTATTTTGTAATTTTTTTAATTTTTGAATATTACAGTATTTTTCGCTGAAAGCGAACTTCGAGGGACTGGGCAAATGGTTCGTTTTAAGCGGAAGTTCGTTTTGAACGGGTTCGTTATAAACGAAAAATACTGTATTTTTTTTTTATTTTTAAGTTTTATTTAATTTTTTTTTAATTTTTATTTTTTATTTTTTAATTTTCTTTTAATTTTTAGTTTTTTATTTGTATACTTCTTTTTATTAAAGTTGTATCATTAAATACTTTTTTAATACAGTGAGAGAAACTAAAATATACAAAACGACAATAAAAATTTAATAAAATTTAAATTAATTGAAAAATTCAAATGCAGAAAACCGAATTGGAATAAACTTGGAAACGTTTTGGGGAAGCTTCATCGACCAATAAAAGTTTCATATTTTAATTACTACGTACGGGACATAGTAATTTACTTCATGTATTTATCAAAAAGTCAAGAGATACTGTCTTTAGTTGCAGAAAAATCGTTTATAAAACCCAAAAACTCAAGCCAATAGAAGATATGGTATAGAAAATCCAACCAAAACTGCAAAAACAACAAACAGCTTCAACTAGCAACGCACTAATCAAAGACATGTTGGTTACAAAGGATAAACATGCTACAAACTGCAACTACGAACATGGCCTTGTGGATCCACGCACACACATAAATACATACATTCAGATCCAATGTTTTCCACACTTTAGCGGACAACGACTCTAGCAAAGGAATTTATTCCTGGAACGCATGCACAAATAAATTCGATTTGCAAACAACACAATACAACAACTACAAAACAAGAGGAACAAGCAAGACGACAAAACAAAGCGCCGCTTTTTCGCGCCAAAAATGCTCTGAATTAAAACAAAAAAAACAAAAAACAAACAACGAAAGGAAAACATAAAAGAAAAAACCAAAAAAATAAAACTAACATTAAGAAAATACCAAAACCAACAATAAAGAACGACAGCATCCTGATGCCAACAAGCGCACGTACACACTTACTTGCATTCAGCACTGAATTCCTGCATGTGATCTGGCGGATCTTTCTAGGTTTATCGCTTTCACACACAACATTAATGGCTTTTAGCAGTTCAAGGAACGCGCCTTGTGACCGTCAAAGACAGAAACACACCTCTGCCCGCAGCCATTCAATGCCGGGAAGGATTTTACTCAGAAGGGACTTTTTGATTTTCTCACGTACAAACTTCTTGGTAGTGTTACGTTCGTGTGTATGTTCGAAGTAAAATGGCGCCAAATACTTATGTAGAGTGAAGAAGATACAATTTTAGTTGTATTAAACAAAGTAATTTTTGTATGTACTTATGTAGTAAGATTCAACTGTAAAGGAGTGAGCTATGTAAAGTAGAGAAAACATAAACAATGTTTATGTCAAACTTGTCGGGTCATCGTTTAGCCAAACTCAACAAAAATTCCGCAAGCACCAAATCGCATATTAAAACTGAACATTTGCTAATTTATTATACAATAAATTTATTGAAAGCAGCCGCAGTCTTGGCAACATTATGTCCAAGTAATAATGAACCAAAGACCGGTTGACGGTGCGGCGGCTCACCACATTTATATGTGATCGATTTTATCGAAGACGCAAACCCACAGCCAGCGCCCTACTAGCCGCCCTGCCCGTTTTTCCCCTCATTTCAATACTCTGGAAATCAAAACAAAACTGGAGAAGGAACAGAGCATAGCAATGAAAGAGAAGATATGCCAACAAATAGAAAGAACACAAAAATATAAATCCATACAACGACCAGAACCGGCCGTGCGGGCACAACACAGATTGAAAATAAAAACAACGCCAACACACAACACAATAAAAACAAACGACAGACGACAGCAAACCGACGACTGACAACAGAGACGGCGACATTAGGGCGTTGAACCAAGCATAGTGGTGGCAAAAGAAGAAGCAGAAAAAGCACAATAACAACTTCTTGTATTTTTAGGCCTAACATGCAGCGACGGAGCGAGGGAGGGTTTTGTTTGGCTGGCTGTGGCTGTGTTATTGCCCGGCTGGGTTAGTCGCTGTTGTAGTCGAGACGCCGCGCAAATGTAGTGCAAACGATTGCTGCACGGGGCGAGTGTGTTGCTGGCACAAAACAACAACAACAATAACCACAATGACTCTGACGACATTGACAGAGCACAAATACGCAAGCGGTGGTAGGCCGTGGCGGCATACTTGCAGTATGCAGGCCGGCAGCAGCAATCACGGCAGCGAGGAAGCAGGAGGTGCTGCTGCTCAATGAAAAATACGCTGAAATACGAACATAGCAAGATTGCAACACGACGGCAACGCGACAAGAGCAAATGCCGAGGAGCGCATGAACAACTCCACGGCACGGAGAGAGCAAAACAGTGTTACCAGATTTCGGGTACAATGGGCCAAACTCAAAACACCACACACAGTCAAAACGGAGTTGCTTGAAAGGACATAAAATAGGGATATCGAAAGAGGATTTGAGGTTACTTGATGTAGAATAAAATTTAAAAATAATTATGACGAATTTTCTTTTCTTTGTCAAACAAAATAATGGGGAGTTTAAAAAATAAATGTGCGAAAAGTGGCACGTACGCCAAATTGTGTGTCTTCTGTATGCGCACAAATGTATAGTGAAATGGAGACGAGGGAGAAAACGTTCATAAGAGAGAAACTAAAATCCAAAAGGTAAAGTGTGGAATAGAGACAAACGAAAAAGTTGCAAACCATAAGCAGGGCACACGTCCCTGGCGTTGTGGTTGTTGTTGTTATTATTATTGCTGATGACGACAATGACCGAAGCGCAGCAGCAGCCATCGTCGCCCGAACTAGGCGAACTAACGACCGGCTAACTACAAATTCGACGACCGTCGGTGTTATTTTTAAGGTCATTCTCATTGTCGTTTACAGCACGTCTCTCCCTCTTCCTTTTTTTACACACGCGCACACGGCGCACACACATATTCCACGTCCACAACGCATCCCGTCTCGCCCCCTGAGCGACGAGCGAGCGAACACAAAACCACCAACAAAAACAGAAAACCAACAGACACGCCAACCCTACGCAAAAGCCGTCAGCCGAATAGACAGCAAAAAAAAAGAAAAGAAGCCCACTGCGCAGTCGGCAGCCCTCAAATCAAGTGTTGCCACCGCACCCCATTCGAAAGCACAATTCAAATCGGTTCAGACTGGTTAGGTCGAGTGTCACAGAAACATTTTATAGATAAATACGGGACCTTGGGGCAGGGCACACATTCTTGTCCAATGTTGCGAACGAGTGTCGCAACCGAATGTAACTGTAATTAGTTTAATTGTTAATGAGTTACCACCACACACACAAATTCAAATGACACAAAAGCTAATTTCAATTAACATTTTATTAAGGTTACTTTAAAGTGCGGTTTAATTACACAAAACCACAACAATAACTACAACAACAAAGCTCTAAAACATTTCATCAGCGACGGGTCAAGAAATGATGAAAAATTGTGAAAGCGAAATGACACACAGAAGAGAAAGAGTGAAATCATAGTTTAAGTGATATAATTTAGATAACTTATATTAAATAAGATATGAAATACATTATTCATCGATGAAAGCTTGTTCAAATCTTTTCTGTTCAGACATTAGGCCACTTGGAACATGTTGATTAAACTGGGACAATACAATTCAAAACAGTACATTTTGAAAGCGTTAACCCAGTTGTAGTTTTTGAGTTTTGGGTGGTTTTGCTGGATCACATTTCCAATGATTGCATCATAGATGACATGAGTTCCTACATATAGCTCAAGAATTTCGGTTAGTTCAGTTCGATTTTTATACAAAACTCATTAATCAAATCGCAAACCACAAAACACTAATACTAAAAATGTTTTTACTTTTCTTTTGAAAAAATTAAAAGGTGTCACCAAGTTGAATGCAATTAATGTGCAGAAATTATATACACCAAAATTACTGCCCACTTTTCACACTATTACCCCACCTCCACATCTGCGCGCCGCACTACACGCTGTCGCTCGCAACTAGCAAAATCACGTTAAAAACTCATTACACAAATGAAATCTAATTATGAAACCACTAATTGTAAGAAGAAACTTAAAAGCTTTAAAACACTCCAACCTTTTACTGCTCCACCCCCTTTCGTCACTTTCTTTCTTTTCGCCTCGATGACTGCACCTTGCCTTAACTTTCTGCCAGCTAAAAGCCAATTTTAATATCAACTCAAAACACATTTGCGAGACAGCGGCGAGGGCGGGGCGTGACAGTTGTGGCAACTTAGTGCAGCAACCCACCCACCCAGCCACCGACGTCCACAACCAGCACACAGCGATGACAGCTACAAATCAATTTTCAAAGTTCAAAGTATGAAAGTCTGAAAAGTGCGACTGCCGCACCGCGTCGCTTCGCTCTGCGCCTTCGACTTTCGTAGACACAAAGTGTGTAAAAATGGGAGTGGTGCCTGGTTAGTAGTGGCTGAGGAATGGTGCGGGGGCCGACTAGTAGTGCAAGCGAATGACAAAGTCAATGGAGACCGGGAAATATGAGGGCAGCGAACGCAAACACGCCTCAAGTTCTAACTAAACTAATTACAAGAATGCAGGCACCAACAAGGCAAAGGGCTGTCGGTTGAGGTGGGCGAAAGTGGAGCAGAAGGCGCACGAAAGACGGGCAATGTAGTGCTGTTGCATGCATGTAGCTTTATCATCTTTTCCCTCCATTTAAATAGTAATTGGGAACAACACGCCGACAGGAGCGAGAGCGTTCAAGTGAAGAAGCAAACAGTGTTATGGGTTGGGGCAAAAATTGATTTTATGCGCCAACACCGAGCAGCGCCACTGATTCTGATGACTTCTAACACTACAGCAACAACAATAAAAGTCAACATCCAACATCATCACCATCATAATCATTATTGTCAACATGCAACAGCAAACGAGAGCTGAAGCGAAACACAATGCTGGCGGTGGTAGATGAAGGATGGCAGCTGGTAGTGGTGGATGGCTGGTATTGGTGGCGGCGTCAAATGACAAGTGTTAAGACGATTACATTTGCTATTGTAAAGCAACAACAACAACAATCACAAAGCATAGAGAAGGGAACGTGCTTCTGGTGATGTTGCTGTCAACGGTAACGCCGAACGGACAGAGGCTGAGGAAGGGCAGGCGCTGGCATGCCAAAGCATACAAAATAGGAAAAAAAAGGTTACCTCATCTATGTGCGCGCAATATGGCCGCCTGTGGACGGACATCATATGAATAGATAGATGTTGAATGTGAATAGTGTTGGTTGCTGTTCAGGTTCAACAACCCATTTTAAAATCGATCAACGTACACCGCGCGCGGCAGCCACTGAGGCAACACGCTGACGACAACGTTGATGACGCTAGAGAAACTCGCCGAGAGCTGAAGATGGCAAAGCACCAGCACACGAATCTGGTATTGTAGAAGTAAGTAATAATGAAACGTGAACGAACGACACACAAACGGAGGGGGAACAGGCGCAGTAATATAGTAATCGGAATGTGTTAGGCAGACGAGACCAAAGTGGAGGAAAAGGGGGCAGTTGAAAGCATAAAGTCAAGTAAACGAATTAAAAAAAAATGGCATGTGTTATAATTATTATTTTGGGTGTTGGTACGATATGAGGATTATGGCGAAATTATTGAATATGACTTGATAGAAAGTCAAAAGAAATTATTTTTCCTTTACTGTTCTGTACTATGGAATCGGAATCCCTATAGGATGTCCAGAGGTAGTTGTTTGTTGCTCCCAGAAAAGTTCGATAAACAAAAAATATGATAAAGTAATGTAAAATATATATTAAAAAAAAATCAAAAATATACGGTGAAAATATATAAAAACATTGGTAATCTCAAAGTTGAACGAAGCTATGTGCTTTGGAATTTGATTCGCTATTTAGAAGGTCGACTGTATATGAACCACTGGTCTATCAGCCTAATAGAAGACAAAGGTCGATGATCCCTAAAATCATTCCATGGTGTGCGTACGGCTTTCCGAATTTAATTTTACAAAGTTTTAAAAAGTTATTAAAAACTTTGAACCCACGGCCTAACAATTAAGCCACAGCAGCCGCTTAGTTCACAAATGTATCGGCTACACACTTCTTTCGTTCGTTCCGCAGGCGCTCAACAATGGCAGTAAATTTGTAGAAAAAAGAAAATACATTCCTTTTGACACTTGCAGCAATAGAAATTCCTGCAGTCGCAGCACAGAAATCGTTATTC
Organism: Melieria omissa; assembly: GCA_963971225.1. Taxonomy (NCBI): domain Eukaryota; kingdom Metazoa; phylum Arthropoda; class Insecta; order Diptera; family Ulidiidae; genus Melieria; species Melieria omissa. The sequence continues at coordinate 103,222,272 of OZ020267.1, read as the reverse complement.
TTTTCAATTATAAAAATGTCCTTCATGTGTGGAATGTAGCCTTAAAAGCAACAAAGCATTGCATACTTGCTGCTCTGCTTGCCTTATAAAACGCTCAAAAGCAGACAAGGATATAATACAACAACGCTAAACACCAACAAAAAGAACAACACAATGGTGTTAAGAAAAATAAAATACTTGGAATTTCTGTGCATTCCTTTAACTGACAGACAACTGCGTCCTCACTGTATTTAATAACCAGCAAAGCACACTGTCTTATTGTCTATCCCGCTCGCTCTTCCACTCTCTTTCCGGGCTTGCAAAAATTCCTAGGCGTGTTCAAACTGCAACGGCACCAACAACAACGCGGATACACAACCGCAGGAGATATATAAAAACAAAAACTCAAATAAATGTTAAAAGGGTGAGAAAAGTGTATAAGACATTTTAACATTTTATAGAGCAGAGAAAATTCTGCAAAATGTTTCAGAATAAAAAACGTTCAGTATAATACATATAGATTATAGCTTACCAGGCGTACAGTAGTGGCTATTGCCAAATGATATAAATAAATGGGGAAAAATTCACAATTTGTTCAAAAACAATCACCAATTGTAGTGAAATAATGTTTCTTTCAAATGTTACAACATAACAAACACCGCGAATGGAATATCAAAACCACCACTACTACAACTACTACCACCGCAGAGAAAGAGAAATTTATTACTGCCGCCATCAATAAAATGGGCTCGAAATGCAAGGCGAGAGTACATCCTGCTCAAATAAGGGAGTAGACAACGAAAATGTGTAAAGGAAAGCAATGATGGATACGAAGAAGTACATAAAACAAAAAAACTAAAACAAATTATTGGAGGATAAGCAAGGAACGAAGGAGCTGGTGCACAGGAATCAGAAAGCAACGAACTGGAGAGAAATGCCAACGAGCATAAAATATGCGTTAAAGGAAGCAGCAGCATTTTCTGAGGCAGGAATGTGGCAAAAGGTATCGAGAAAGGAACAAAAACAAGAGTATTTTAGGACGAATTATAGACAGCTGGGGAATAGGAAGGAAATAAAGTCAATGGCAAAGAATTAAAATACCAGGACAGAAAAGTGGAGATGTATAAAATAGGAATGGGAAAATTTAGTTTTCTGGACTATTAAAATATTAAACAAAAAATTTTTTAATAAAGGGAAAACAAAAATTTGAAATCGACACAATAACCGCCAAGGTGATAAAAAAGGAAGGACAGAATGGAAGAAGATATAAAACAAGCGCCAGAAATTTATATTAACTTTATTTAAAAAAAATTTATATAATTAAGACATTTCTTAGATATTTTGGAAAATTAGAAGATATATATTTTCAAAAATCGATACCACAGCTGACAAGGACAGTTGAAAATTCTATCAGATACCAACTGCTGCGCCCTGTTCGAGAAAGCAAGTTTGCTAAAATCTTAAATTTTTAGGAAATTAAATCAGCGCAGTTAGCAGGATTTGTTGGACCAAAACACAACGAAAAGGATCAGTTAGTAACTTAAATATTTTTGTGCATTTCGTCCACTTATTTATACCGCCAATTGGACAATAATAAAGCAAACAACAACAAGCAGGCCAACTGTTGTTGTTTGTTGTCTTCATAGCCGAATTACTGGAATGCGGCGTGCATCAACGTTTTTCAATGTTTGCAACTGTACAAACCGACACAACAACTGCATAACGATAATAAACAACCAACAACAACTGCACAAACGCACAAAATAAGTTGTTATTCTGCAACTCCACAATCTACAACAACAACAGCCCGGACGGACCACAAGGGTAGAGCCTAAACGAATGCCGAAGCAGCGGAAGAGGGCAACAACCAGCCACAACCAAACAGCACCAACTCAATGAAGATGTTATTGTTGTTGTTGTTGATGATGATGCAGATGCCACCGGCTAATAGTTGGCTGACTGACTGGCTGCGGCTGGCTGGGAATGCAGCATATTTTCGAAAACGAAAACACGTACAGTACTACACACAGCAAACTATGCGAAGAAATGAACAAAACAACAACAACACATACAGGGTCGAAATGGAAGCAGAGTAGGAAACATAGAGAGCGAGAGATTGCATTGCCCAAATATTTGTGACAAAATATCAGTGAATAAAAATGCCAATTTTTGTTGAAGATTATTTTGATTTTTGGCGCCAAACCTGATGTCAATGGGAGTGACTCTAGCCAACATTAGCGACAATGCAATTAACAGCATAACCCTGTAGCCGGATACTACCCTGTCGAAAGAGCATAAAGGAAACGACTGCGCGCGTACAATTGGATTAAAGAAGCAGAAAAAGTGGATAACGTCGACGACCGCTGTAGCAGCGAATAGTGATGCCAACACAAACGCAGAAATGGCAGATAATGCGCAAAGCAAAAACAACGCGTAAAGCGTTGAAAACGTAAAAAAAAATTAAATACAAAACATCACAAAAAGAGAAGTTCATAAACAGGAAATGGAATTTACAAATAAACCAAAAAGTGGCGAATGCCAGAAGCGATTCGTTCGATGCGCAGACTCGCTGCAAAGCTGACAACGAACGAGTGGAACCTTGGAGCTGGCCTGCTGGCGAGTGGAGCCTGAGAACACAAACAAATGAATGGAGCGTCGAGCAGTGAACACAGGCAAATGGAGAGCGCATAACAGTGTTGCCACAGCGTGCGAAATCTTTGTGAAGTTTTTAAGACTTTGCTGGAAGTTACTAAGAAATAGTGAAAGCATGAAGTAATAAACAGAAATGAAAACATTTAAATGAGACAATAAAAAACAATGAAGAAACGCAGTATTTTCGGTGAACCAAAAGCAGGAATGATGAAAAAGTTGCAACTAATGGCGGCCGTGAGAACTCAATATTACTTTTAATTAATAATAAAGAAGACACCGACATCTTGCTAAATCAAACATACTACTTTGCCAACAAATATTTGGCAACCCTAGCCGCACCACATCCCACCAAGACGACCACTCACCACGTCGTGCAATGCTCCCAACCTCGGCTGTACACAGTTGGGTTTTTTCTGCTTCTTTTTACGTTACATTTCGAATTGTACTACGACGTTGTGTGTTCCACTGACTACGAAGAGCAACAAAGTCGACGCAAAGAGTGCATGGACGCAAGATATTGGTGGCCGATAAGCGTAGCGATAGAGTAAAAGATGTGTTGGGAATGTCGACGGACAGGTTGCCATTGTCGCTGTTATGCCGGCGAATTGAGGACATTGCCTTGAATTGCTGCCCAACACCAAACTGGCCAACATGACGACAACTTTATGGCCAACTAAACGCACGTGATGTCGTTTACTGTTCCTCAACGCCTACCAGTCAGCGTCGCAAAGTCGAAAAGTCGTTTGGGCGCATTAAACACAACATCTGCTGGACAACATCCTGGTTTCAGGTTACACCAAAAAGGACACACGGCAAAAGATCTCACATTTCCAAAACGTGCAGGAACAGCAATATGGCACTGTGAAGTGGGACACGTTGCTGGCGCAGCACCTGCCAATGCAACACCACACCTGCTGCTGTTAAGGAATTGCGGCGCTGCCACTACTGCAACACAAACTTTTAAATTCGATCAAAACTTTGCAATTTTCCTCTTCGCTGATTCAACTAATTGCCAGCCAACAGGCAGGCAGGCAGACAAACCGACAGCCACCAACATATCGACCCAACCAACAGCGCATACAAGTCTTCGTCGTCCACTTCTAATAGATATAAAACACATAACGACAAAAAAAAAGAGGATACAGAAAAAATGGAAATAACCACAAGACATAAGAAGGAAAAACACCCCACCAAATAACCCAGCTAACTCACTAGCCAACAGCCAGCGAGTTCGACAGCGCAACACTGCCGCCAACGAAGACCACAAACGACAGCGACTACGACACCGCCGCGGCGAATTCAAATCGCAGCAAAAATTCCATTCAAACCGCCGTTTTCCTCACCACCGCCAACCCAACCAATCGACCAACCGTCATCATCAGCTTCGTGTGCCACAATACATTTGGTTTTTCATTTTTATGCTTTGCATTCTTTCGCCGTTGTTACTACTCCGGCTACTATTCTGTTTTTATTATGACGAGCAGCAACGGCGGCGAGCGGACCAAAACACCAGCCGCACAGCACACAGCTCGCTGCCAAGTCGCCGACGCCTGCTGCTGCTTTTGCTGCTACTGCTGCTGGTACTAGTTTTTCTCGGAAATGGGATGTGAATGAAAATTGTTGTTTTCAATAAAATGCACACGCACACCTTAACACACATACCAACGCCGTGGCCCCATTCGAATGCAATTGGAATGAAAGAGAAAATTGCATAGCACACCGCCACACCAGCCGAACAGTCCAAGGGCGTAACAGAGCGCGCAGCAATCGAGCCGAAAAAAACACAACACTCGACTCGCACTCCGACTCAAACTCAGCGCGCAGCGATCGAGAGCGCGCACGCAGTTGTGCTCAATTATTTGCGCCGCGTTGCCAACTGCGCGCCTGCCAGAACCGCACCAATGCGCCAGAGACATTTGTGTGGGCAACATGCGGCGAATGTATCATTGGAAATTGCTACATTGTTGAAGGCAATGGGTGAGATGCGGTGGTGATTGGTGTGCCGCCGCCACCAGCCACCAACCAACACGATGATGACGTACAGTGCACATGTTGCGTTTTGACCCAATTCTCTGGGAAATTTATACGATCATATATTATTTTCGCTGCTGGCTGCCTTTGTTTGGGGTTTCGTTGTTTTTGCTTTTATGCCACTTTTTGCGCTTTTTGTTTTCGGATAAACAAATTAAACAAATGCTATTTGCGTAGAGCACACACAATGGCACCACAGCGCCGCCTTCAACAACGGAAATACGTCGTTTGATATAGTAGCAAAAGCAGTCGTCGTTTAAATATTGTGGAAGGCCGAATACGGAGCTACGATGCTCGAATATATGTTCAATTTCGTTTTTGTTGTCTCATTCGATTTAGCAAATAATTTAAGTATGTGCTTAATCTAGACGTTTTACTATGCAGACATTGCGCACAAACGACCTGATTTTGGCATTCATTTTTTATTCCAATTTTTTGTTTTTAGGAGCAATAAAATATAAATGTTTAACGCCGTTTTCCGCAACACACGCGAGTTTCGATCTCGATTGGGGAGATACGAAAAGTTGCGTTAAGACAAATATAGAGAATGTACTATTGACACCAGTGACTCAGCATTTAGTATAATTTTACTTTGATTTTGTTTTGTTGCTGCGGTTGCATGTCACTTTCAGAGGTCATTGTTAGACCACAAATTACCAGATGCTGAAAAGAGATTCAAATTTGAAGACAATTAGGGATTTTCAGTGCTAGTGGCCAGTTTGCGTATCTTACATTAATGCAGAAAATTTAGGTTCAAGGCGCATCCACACCTGGTTGAGATCTTACAATATACCGGGTTTTGAGGTATACACATGTATGTACTTTGTTTTTATGACTTTATCGATAGTGAGTTATTTACGCATCAAAATGGTTGGAAATAGTTTCCACGGAGGTTTCCCGCGATGATTTTGGTTTTCTAGTTATAATAAAGAAGGCAAATTTAACTTCCAAACTTTCAAAGTCGAAAGCAGTTTTCTTTTTTTGGAAACATTCCCACACAACTATAGGACTTTGAATAGCCATTGTTTTGCTATATAACAACGTTTTAAAAGTATAATGCAACAGCAAGTATATCCATTCTATAGGCTCTCATCTTTGGCTTGCCTTACGAATCATCAAACATTTATTTCGTTGAAATAATTGTATGCAATCTGCAATATCTTTGCAGTAATTAACTAAAAAAAGCTGTGTTGAGAAAATCAACTTTTCCATAGGTAGCGGGTATTCCATTGGCCAAACGTAACGATGCCATGCAAATATTCGAAAATCACTACAACCCAACCACAACATTCAAGTCAAGCTTGTACAAAAAAACATCAAAGAAAACAATCAACAGCACAACAATCAGCAGCAGCACATAACATGCTGGCGTGCAACTTCACGCGCCAGCAGGGAACACTAACCTACGATAATAAAGCACTCGCTGTACCAGTTTGAATTGCACAGAATTGCGGGCAAAACAGCTACAAGTCACAAGCGGCCTAATACAAAAAAAAACAACAAAACAGACAAGTTGGCAACGCCAACACGCGAAATCATCGGGAGAAGCAGCGCCACCGTCGCGTACGGCTAATGAGCGCACATGCAGAGAGCGCAGAGCGATTGGCATTCTTTCACAAATTTGTTGTTTTTTCTTTTAATGCCCTGACAATTGCCATCGTTGCTAGTGTTATATTTGTTGTTGTTATTGCACTAAGGAATACAAAAACAAAGTCAAAATACTAAAAGGCAACAACCGCTGCTGCTGCCGCAGCTGAATGCTACAACAACCACAAACAGCAGATGTGGCGACTGTGCGGCGCACACGAAGAGACAATAATGAGCAAAATAAACAGCAATAGTGAGGCGAAAAAAATAACAACGAATTAACAACTCGAAAAGGGGAACATGGCCAGACGACGACGACATATAGACATACAGCCGTTGATGGACAGACAGACATTTTTGAAAACCATAAAAAAGGTAAAGAGGCAACACCACAAAGAATGCCAGAAGAACGTGGGGAGGGGAGAACAGAGCAGTAAGCAAGAAACAAATTCGAAGCAGCAACAAACGGCGCACTTTTTGCGCATTTTTTTCTGTTTCTACTGAGACGTTTTAATATTTAGTTTTATTTTTTTTTTACTGATTGTTGTTGTTCTTGTTATAGACATGCGAACCAGACAACGGAGCCACAGACAGATAATAGCGACGAGTGGACTAGAACAGGCGAGCGGACGCGACAGCGAAGGCATCCACAATTGCAAGAGGGGGCAACCAAATCAGACAACGTAAACGCAGTTTACGCTGGAGCGTTCAAGTCGTTTCGTCGAAGAGGGAAGTAACAAGAGGCAATGAACGAAACAAATTGGATTGAGTGATTTTTTTCGTCTTCGCATCGTTGCTGATGGTGTTCGCTTTTAGTTTGTTTTTGAAAATTTTTCGAACATCGTGGATTTGGGTTTGAAATGGCTCATTGGCTTGCCAACTGCCTGGAGAAGGAAAAGTAAATGGAAGTGCGAATTGGTGTGCGTGCGAGCGTGTGTTTGGACCGAGTGTATGAGAAGGCGGGCACGAAGGAAGTACGTTGGTTGAATAGAGGACAGACAACTTGTGCTGGATTATAGGGAGGAAGAGGGGTCGCTGGTTTGCATGTGTGCTGGAGAAGGAAATTAATTCATTATCCCATTTGGTTTTAGATACTTTTGCCTAGCGAAGGCCATACCGACCGACTTACATCTTCGTTTGATTCAGCTGTCGTTTTTCGGCATTTCCACTTCAAGACGAAAACGCTTTCACCCATTCACCGTCTGCGCAATGGTAGTGGAGGTGTCAGTTTTTCTTTTTTTAATTTTTCAATTACTTTCCCAGCAAATTTGTCGACTTTCTTTGCTTGACTTTTATCTGCGAGAAGTGTGATAAATGTGGGATATTTGTGCGCAATGTTTTTTTTCTCCGGTGTCTGACTGGCTGCGCGACGCACAGGGTGTACACACTGCCTGCCCGCCTGCTGCTGCTGCTTTTCCGCTACCACCACTGTACACACACGCACAGCACACCACCAAACATATATAAATTGCGTAGCGGTTTTTATTTTTCTTCCACTTCGTTTCGCTGTTTCTGTTACAGTTGCTTATTCGTTCAAATTGTTTTCTTTACCCAACTTCTTTCAAGTGCTTGTTTCAATTGTTATTTTTTGTTGTTGATGATGTTTTTTGGTTTTTGCACTGCACAATGCTCGAAAATGCCGCTACACCAACACACTCAATACAACAAAGTATAAAAGTGCAGCTGAATGAAAAACAACAATTGCACATTTGTTGGACACAGTTCCGTTTGATCAGCTTGTGCGCTTAGTTTTGTTTAATTTAAAAACATTTTAATACCAATTTGTCGAAAGTTATTATTATGTGTGTGTTTGTTTTTTAGTATTCAATCAAGTGCCGGATATAAAATTTCTACACTTTTGCACCACTAAAGCGACGACGACAGAGCGGCAATGACTCTACGTGCGGGTTGTATCGAGTGTGCGAACCAAACGAGCGCACGAACCAACAAGACGAGGCTGACAGCCGTTGCTGCCGAAAATTCTCTGCTACACTCGGCCTGACTTTGTTTTTCACTCGCTCACGTTTGCATTTCGTTGGCTAGGTGCTCAATTCTATTCAATTTCGAATTGAGTGCGACCAAGCGAGATGGCACTAGCTGGGGAAACACACGGGCAGCGAGTGCCAAAGCAGCAGGCGAGAGCAATGTGGCGAGTTCGTGGCAAATGAGTGAACACCACATGAAAATTGGTGTGTATGTGTATAACTCAATATTAAACAAGAAGACTAGTTTGAGTTGAATTTTTCGACTCGGTGCTCGTCGCACGGTTGCTGGCGCGTCCGAACGCTGCTCTGCGGTGAGCTGCGCTGCGGTGCGGTGCGTTCGGTCGACCGTTGGTTGTGTACGTGATTCGGGTGCGTTTCGCCGCCACACGCCGGAACTACCGTCTATTCCCAACAGGTTCGGGTTCGTGGCTTATTTGGTATTGTTTCACATTCGACCGACAACGTGTTTGTAGAACAGTTTGGCGACCCAGCAGAATGTTAAGGTTGCCAAAACTTGAACGGAAATTTGCGGTTATATCAATACACCCCATTTTCAAATGATAACTAGACAATTTGTTTGAATACCCTAAATAGTTTTTCAAATATATCTAAGGAAATTGAGACTTTTTCCCTTGTTTCTCTTTGTATGATTAATAAAATTACCTCATAAATTTTTTTATAAACCAGGCTATAAAAGATGTTTTTTAAATAATTGATATGATTGAAACGAACAAAAACTTCTAAATTGTTTTGGTCCCAATTAAAATCATTCAACTTTAATTCAATTTAATGCAATCAATAAATCATGATCGAATTAATCAAAATAACTATTGTCTTGTTGCCTTAGAAATTTGAATCCTCTTATGCAAGCAATACTTCAAATTTATTGAATTGCGAATAAATTTTACACACAATTCGGCAACTCTGGCCAAAGCACATGTAGAAAAGATACTGCAAATAAAAAAATGTCTTCGCTTTAAATGACATTTTGATTTCCGTCCACACGTTTTTTGTTTGCTACTATTTTTATTTAGTGAGTATTTATCATGTCATGTTAGGAAATTTGTCAGCATAAAAATATTCGCGCTTATTTTTCATTGCATTGATGGAATGGACAAAGCAACGGCATTACTTTGAGCACAGTTCAAGAGGCATTGGAATTACAGCAACACTATTTGCTGTGCGCGCTTAACAAGCTACGTTGATAATAAAGTTTATATTCTATTCTCAGCATACTCATTTGGGCCAATAATGTCGCCGCCCTGGCTTTTCGCTCCCAACAAATAAATCTTTTATTGAGCGCCAAGGAATGAGCCCTATTTCCGTTTCCAGCACAGTTCCAAAGTCACTGTGCTGTGCATGTCAGTCTGTCGAAGGGCGTCGATCCCGCGACGGCAACTGCTCTCCGGCCCCCCCCCCCACATTTCACTAAAATAACTAAAGAAATAAGAGTGAATGAAACACACATGCGACGCAGAAAATGGCAAACGGCGGAACAGCACAAAGCGAACGGCAACAACGGAAACGTGAACTCATGCAGCAGAAATTAGGGCGTCGTCATTTATTGCCGGACGGCCAGCCATCATGACCTCGCGCCGGCGTCTGCTGCACATAAACGCTTCCTCTGTCTGTTGCGCCCGTTTACATTTTTGCTGCTTGCTCTCTACTTTGGCGAGAATTCTCAAATATGCAAAAATTCTTCAACTGTGGCTGCGGCTGCTGCAAAGTACACATGGCGCAACAAACAGACAGACTGCCCATGCAGCATTGTGCATGCATTCACATCCATAGCAACCACAAACAAACAAACAGACGCATCGATATCCAGCGCAATAACAACGAGCGTGGCGTTTAAAATTCTTCAACTCAATACTCCAGCACTTCGCTGCGCCCCGCCAGCTGCCATCTACCGTCTGCTGGCTGTTGTGCAGTTGTTGTTGATGGCGGTCTGCAGTTAGGCAGTCATTGCACCGCCAAACCACTCACAAAAAAAGGCCCCAATTTTCATTTCATCAATTAAAATCGCTCGCAATTCGTTGCTGCCGTCGCCGCTCGCGTTCGCTCGTACCGTATGCGCAACTCGCGAGGCTGCAAGCAGGAAGTTGAAATGTTGCTGGCTGGCTGGCAGTCGTTTGCAGTGTGTGCGCGCGCCAATGAGCGGGGCCATAGGTGCCGGCGGCGGGGGCCTGCATGCATGGGCACAGAAATGAATGAATGCGTCTGTCCGGCCGCTGCGTTGCGCGTACACTCGTTTCGCTGCTGCCGCAGTTGTATTGCAGTGAATGGCATATTGCGCGCTGTGCAGCGGCGCGGCCGACAAGAATGGCGACGCGACGCTTGCGTCTTTTAAAATTTGTACTTTCTGCCGCTGCTGTTCTTCACTTTTCTTTTTTTTGGGGCAACTGTCTGACAATTTTACTGATAAACGGAAGTACTACTTATGGGATTCCTATGCCGTCTTTGCGTGCTTACGTTGACGTTTGTTCAATGAAATGAAGAAAGTTAAAAAAGCCACTCCACGCGGGAATGCGAAAACTGTGCATTTTCATATTTATTTATACAGTTCACTATGTACGTCTGTACGAGAGACTGGAAATGCAATTGTAGATGCACAAATATTCAAACCAAATTTCTGCTTCACTTTCAGTGATGCGGTTTATTCATTTAAGCATCCCGCGAACCAGGAAATACATCCGTTTTTTTGATCCTCTTCCCTACTTAAGCAAGACGAGTAATTCAAGACTAAAAGCTGCATTTAAAGCTACCAACCAAGAACGATTTGTACAAACTCCTCAATAACTTGTTAGACCCACCAAATATTCATGAAAACTACACTATGCAATTATTAGGCTTTATTACCTTTTCTCCTCTAACATATTAAAGTGATTTCCTTCTTCATAGTTTTGACTAAGGACCAGTGTAGCTTCCTTCTTCATACTCAATAGAACCTAACTAAATAGAACCTAATAATCTCCTTTTTCGTTTCTTGTAAATGTCAGTTTTATTCAATAGTAATAAGCAAAATGATCAACTTTTAGGTAAAAGCAAACTATTTCATGTTAAATGTTAGACGCAACTTTTATGTCATTTTTGACACACTACAGTTTCAACAAATAATGTTACAATTTATTTAAAACAACTGCACTCACCACTATTCCGAATTAAGTTTATTTGGCAATGTTCACAGTGAGAGCAAAGCGCTCAAGTACTGCTCCAACACAGCCTGCGCTAGCACAGCACCATTTTCCACCGCCAGCGAGTAGGCCGTATCGCCACTCTCATTCGATGCCGTCATATCCGGATCCTTGGCCAACAGTTCGTTGCACGTGTGCGGATGATTGCCGGCAGCGGCGTACATCAGCGCAGTATTGCCCACAATGTCCATGTGCGACGAGCGCGCACCACGCTCCAGCAACAGACGCACCACCTCATGGTGCCCTCCGCAGGCAGCCAGCAATAGCGGCGTGACTAGCTCCGGGGCCTCGGCATTCACATTGGCACCAGCGTCCAGCAGCAGCAGTACCGACGCCAATTGTCCATAGTAGGCGGCCCAATGAAGCGCATGAAAGCCAAATGCATCCTTGAAATCAATGTTGCGATCGTGTCGTTCTAATTCCAAACGCACCGACTCGTCTGTGATCTCGCCCTGACCTGCGCGCTCGTGAAACGATAAGCTGATCTCGACGGGGCAAAATGTGGCCTCCGTGTTGCCGCGCTGCAAATTGGTCAGCACAGTGGCATGCGGACGGTAGGGTAGAAATGCACTCTTCCGTTTGGGACCACTACCACCACCGCCGCCGCTGGCGCTGCCGGTTACGCTACCGCTTTCCGATTGCAGTATGCCGACAGAGTAGGAATGAAGCGAGGTGGGCGTGGACAGAGGAGTGGAGGTGGACGAGGGTGAGGGAGTGTCCAAGTGACGTTGACTGGGCCATTTAGAACTGAAAACACAATTACAAATAATCGATTTAAAATTACATATTTCTTCGTTTACCGGGCTAATTATCTGAAAAGAGAACTTTCATTCATATTCAATAAGTTTACCATAAAACTACAGAAAGAATCCCATATAAGGTTGAAAATTTTGATAAAAATTCATTGTTCTGGTTATTTTCTCAACTCAACTTGATTTTGTTGTAATACATATTTCGCTAAATTCCATCAAATTGTAGATACGACACTGCGACAAGGGCAACCAAAGTTTTGGCGCTCGAAATGCTCTGCACTCAGTTGGCAACGCCATGGCGACATTCCATTTGCAGAAGAAACGAAATTCCAAGGCGAAAGGCGTTGCCCTCCCTCCCACAAACCCCACTAACAAATTGCTCCACCACACCCCTCTCCCACAACAATCTACACACGCACATTTCCTCGCGGTAACATCACTTCGAAAATGGCGGCAAAATCTATCAGTGTTCACTCGTGTCTTTCGTCAAGGTCCCAAGTCACCATTTCCAATTTAAAAACTTTCACACAATGTCATTTCCAAATCACTCAAATTTCTTAACAAATCCTAATTCTTATTTTTTACTAAACATTATTTAACTATTTAATTAATTAACAATAGAAAATTTAAGTATGTAATTGTCATATTTTATCTGGCCACTTTGCTCGTTTCGCCCCATGCCAAACGACTACGTCCGAAGCTTCTTTTTCTCTTCAGCTTTTCCCCTTCCCTGGAACAATACATTTCCCCACTTACCGGCTCTGTTCGTCATCTGAATTCGAATTTGTTGTTGGCGAATTTGCCGGCGAAGACATTTTTGCGTTTCTCTTCCCTTCTTCTTCAACGCCCGTCTTTTCTATTGGCACACACGCGCACGCATACACCTGCAACACCGTTCAATGTGAATGAACTGCAAGAGACAAAAACGGTGAGCATCAAGAGACGAAGCAACGGGTCAAAGCGGAACAGCAGAGGAGGAGCAATGTGAGCTTCTGCTGCTTGTTCTTCCACTTTTGCACACACAAAAAATCGCAACTACTTAATTAAGCGGGCACGAACACACCGGACAACTGAAACTATTGTCCAAAATTTTATGCGTGGCGGGCGGCTGCGCGCCTATCTGCGCCACAAAGAAAAAAATGGCGGCCGGCGGCGGCGCCATCTTGTCCGTCCTATTCATCCGTCTGGGCATCGGTGGGCTAACCAACCGGCCAGTGACGATGGCCCTTTCAATTCTCCACTTAATGTTCAACGATTTCACTTTTGCACTCACCAATTGGGGTATTTCAACAGTTGTGCGCCATTTCAGCGAGCAATTTTGCAGCTTAAAATCCAAATTTATTTTGCGCGGAATTTGTCGGAATTTTTCTGCTTCTGCAGAGCACAAGCCGCACGGAAGAGAAAACGCGAAAAAATATGCGAACAAAAAATGTGAAGGAGAATGCGGAATGTCTTGTGGACTGTAAGTGGATGGCATTTAGCGGCGGCACGCACCGACCATGCGGACGAAAAAGCGAAACGAACAGAAAGTCCATGAGAGAAGTGAAACGAAATGGCATCGAATTGGTCGAATGCTGGTGTTTCGGCCAATTTCTGCACATTTAACAGAAATGTTATGAAAACTGAACATTTATTTGAAATTGTGATGAATTGGTGGCAATAATTGCGAAAAATTGCAATATGAAAATTTTGCACAATAATTGGTTGAATAACAATTGTTTGAGCTCTTGTTTCTATGAATTGAAGATATGTTTCGAAAATTCTCGTTGTATGTTACTAAAAATCATCAAAATCACAATTTAGTTGTAAAAACTGAAAAGTATTTATTTATTTTGCACTAAGTTTAAGCTATAAGAAAAAATTGTGTTAACTAACAATGAATTCATTGAACTAGTCATGAATGTTATCGAATATATAGCAAATATCAATTTAAGATTGATTCATTACCCTAAAAAGCTATTATTTAAAAATTCAAATAGCTAAATAATTAAATAGCTATAAAAATTAAATAACGCATATAAATACAGTACTTTTCGCTTAAAACGAACTTCGAACCGACAGTTCGCTTTAAATGGTTTCGTAATAAGTAAAAACATAAAGCGCGTACTTTTGAAATTGGTTCGCTTTAGGCAGAAGTTCGTTTTAAACGGGTTCGTTATAAACGAAAAATACTGTATTATTCAAATGTGTCTTTATTCACAGACAGAGTTTTTCTTTACTTTAAGTTGTGGGTTACATTTAAATAAAAATTGTAAATTTTTATACCATGAATATAGATTTCACAAATTTCAGATGTTTCGCAATATTTAAAACCAGTTAGTTGTTAAGTGAGAAATAGCAAAAAGCTATGCCCAAGGCTTGCTTATTATTTTGTGAGCCAATCGTTAATTTTTAAAGAAAAATTGAACAACAACGTTGCTCTCTTCAATTTCATTCCATTTCAGTCATAGCACACAATTCACATTCCATTCGCTTTCAAATACACATGGCGGGTTTGTGTCTCAGCTGCCTGACTTCCACTTGTTCAAACACATGTTCGTTTGCATTCCACAGAATTTGTGCCTGGTTATCTACTTAGCTTTTTTTTGTCCGTAAAATCGGACTTTTTAATCTCAATAGGACTAGCAAATGGTATATTTTTTTTAATTTTATATTTATTTGTAAAATAATGTAATGAGCACTGGGATGGATTTAAGTCCTTTTGATATAAACAACTGTGTAAACTTTTAAGACAAACTTTATTTGCGTGTTCTAACAATGGCGTCACAAGTAAAAGTAAAAGGTAAAGGACCAGCATGAACTTAGCTGCAAGCCCGAGTTGCCACACTGCTTGACAAGCCCAACCACAACAGGGTTGCATTCACCATGGCACCACCTCCACCAATACACTACAACTCGGCCTAACCTGACATTCAATCGACCTCGATTGCTTTTACAATGAATCTTCTTCTAGCTTATCATCTAAAAATTCATAATCTGTACATTCATCACTTAAATTATCACCATCTGTGTTGCCTTCTGAGTCCGTTTCAACTGGCCTACCTCGAGGTTCCAACCATTTCTTCATTCTAGACGAATCAATTACATTGTCATATGGCATCTGAGTAACCTGACAATTTTCAACATCCGTAACAACATAACGATCATGACCTAATTGCTTACGAACTACATAAGGGCCTCTGTACTTCTGAATTAGCTTCTTATTCTTCCCTACCGTAGTGTCTACATTTTTAACCACAACTAAATCTCCTGGTTCAAATTGTTTCGCTGGCCTATGGCTCCTCTCGTAATATTTCTGATTGTACAACTGAGACTTCTGTATTGCAAGCTCTGCCTGCTCCCTTATTTCGGACAAATTAACTTCTTCTCTTGAATACACATCATGCAAATACTCCGTCAATTCATCAACTACTTTGCCGCGCTGCTCAACGCCAAAAAGCAGCTTACTAGGGGTCGTCTTTGTGGCACAGTGTACAGTATTATTCATTGCAAACTCGACATCCGTCAGTTTCTGTTTCCAATCTACATGGTTTATAGGGTCAGTCGTTTTGGCCAATATTGCTTTCAACACCCGATTCACCCTCTCAACCTGACCATTCGACTGTGGCGAAGCTACCGCATTCAAAACATGTACAATGTTATTGTTCCCGCAAAAATCCCTAAACTCCGATGACGTAAAAGCTGTGCCCCGATCATCTATGATTCTTCTGGGACGACTGTATTCAACAAAATATCTCTTCAACGCACAAATCGATTCTTTCGCACTACTATTCGTAGCATACATTTTGACAAATTTTGTGAAAGCATCAATCACCACAAACACATGTTTATGCTTTGAGTTCACACTCTCCAATGGCCCGAAATGGTCAATGTGCACTGTATCGAACGGTTCTGGCTTCTTTGGAATACTATATATATTACGCTCATTGCTTCTAGGCGACGTCGAATAATAAATGCACTTCAAACAATTTCTGATGAACACATTCAGCTTTTCGCGCATACGGGGAAACCAATAATGCTTCCGAATCTGATTTGCACATTTCTCAATACCCAAATGACCATATTTCTCATGTATCAATCGCATAATGTTCTCTTCCATCTCACCCGGCACATACAACTGTCGATTCTGACCACTGACACGAAAGACTAACCCATTCTCCAACTCATATCCTGGCACTTCCCCTTGCTCTAATTCTTCCCGCAGTTTATGAATCACAGGATCACGCGTCTGTATAATCTGAATGTTCAAATCAACCTCATTCTCCTCAATACTACACACAGCTGACAACCGGCTCAATGCATCAACATGCTGCATCTGTTCACCCTTTCGGTGTCGAACTGAAAAATCAAACCCGGCGAGACCCAATGTCCATCTGGCAATTCTTGGATTAATTGTTTTCTTCTCCAATGTCAAGACCAAAGAGTTGCAATCAGTCACAACTACAAACGGAATTCCATCCAACATAGTCCGGAATCTTTCCAATGCATTCACAATTGCCAATGTTTCCAACTCAAAGCTATGATAACGCGACTCCGGATCCGTCGTTGTTTTCGAATAAAATGCCACTGGGTGAAACCTGCCGTCATCTTGCTTCTGTAACAGTATAGCACCATACCCTCGCGAACTTGCATCCGTATGCAACTCTGTCTCCCGCCCTGAATCAAAGACACACAGTACAGGGGGCTCAGTCAATTTAGATTTCAAGGTCTCAAACGCATTCCTACACTCTTCTGTCCATTCAAACTTTACACCTTTTCGCGTCAAATAACTCAATGGGCGCGCAATCTGAGAAAAATTATACACAAATCGTCTAAAATATGAAAAAAGACCCACCGCCCTCTGCACCTCCTTTATGTTGGTAGGTACTGCGTAATTCTTTATCGCTACCAAATGATCTTCATTCGGACGAATCCCCCGTTCACTCACACAGTAGCCTAAATACTTCAATTCTCTATATGCAAATTTGCACTTCTTCAGATTCAAGCACAATCCAGCCCCTGACAATAATTTCAAAACTTCTGCCAAAACCACATAATGTTCCTCAATAGTCTTCGTGGCAATGTTAATATCATCTAAATACACCACAATCCTCTTCGCATCAATCAACGGCCGCAACACTAAATTAATAAACCGCTGGAACACTGGTGGAGCATTAGTCAAACCAAATGGCATAAACCGATACTCATACTGTCCCATCGGAGTCACAAACGCAGTTATCGGTATCGATTCCTCATGCATCGGCACCTGGTGAAACCCATTCCTCAAGTCCAACGTACTGAAGAAACTCTTCCCACCCAAATATTCAATACAATCCTCAACTAACGGCAACGGATAATGATCTCTGACAGTCAACTTATTCAACGCCCGATAGTCAACACACATTCTCAATTCACCGTTCTTCTTCCGCACTAACACAATCGGAGACGCGTATGGAGACGCACTTGGCTGAATAATGCCCTGAGCCAACAAATCATCAATTGTCTTCTGTACTTCTGTCTTTTCCCTATATGACAACCGGCGCGGACCACTGTACACCGGCGCATCACTCTTCAACTGAATTTTCATGCAATAGCCACTCAACTTCCCCCCCTTGTTCTTCATTTTCAAATAGTTCTCAAAAACAACTGATTTCAAAGCATCTGCATCTGTTATAGACAAGTTTTCGTCCACATCAATTAGATCACCAATTTCATCCATCTCAGTTGCACCTACCATCAATATTACTTCATCATACAAATTCAAGTCTTCTGTTCCAACTAAATTTACAACTCCGATACACGACTCAAGTCGAGTTTCACACAAATTCGAATCACCAATTACATTTACCTCTGCATTAACTGAATTAATTTCTGACTTGCCACACTTATCATCTGATTTCAATAACTTAACTCTGTTTGGAACCTCTGTTATCTTAACTACTGGACTCTTTAATAAATTAAACAACTTAAGTGCACTGATATTCAACGGAACTTCATTTTTATTGGCATTATTAATCTCCAGCAGAGTACGTCTACTATATCTCACTGTGTCCATTTGGCACAGGCTTATATTCATTGCCTTAAGTAAATCGCGTCCAAAAAGTAGGGGCACCACTGCCTCTTCATCTGGCAAAACAAACAAATTATGGTCAAATTTACGGTTATCAAACACAATTTTACAAGTCACAAGGCCGTACGTACTTAAATTCATATTTCCCATCCCCCGATACTCTGTCACAGTCAATTCACCCGTCACTTCAAATGGCACAAGAGAACGCTTCACGAAACTAGTCGGACTGCCATTATCAAATAAAGCAAAACACGGAATTAATTCAGTGCACTTATTCTGTTTCAAAAAGGCAACACTTACAAGATTTCGGTGTTTCAGCTGTCGGGCTAAACGTCGGACCTCCTCTACCTCCGTCAATGGCGTCCCTGCCTCCCACTCCTCGACCTCTGCTACTGGCTGCTGTTGTTTCGGTACGGCTGGCATCCGTGTTTGCGTCTGGTTTAGTGTTGTATTCTGCATCCGACTACGACGTGGGCACTGCTGGCGCATGTGGCCTACTTCATGGCATATGAAACACGAGTTCGGTGGGCGTCGCGGGGCCCCGCACGCACTTTGATAGTGCCCATATTGAAAACAGTTGTAACACCTGACGGCCGACAAATCCGTGACTTTTGCAGCTGTGTTAGCAACTGGCACTGTTGTATACGACCTCGGCCTAGGCACGGCACCCGACATGACACTGATCTTCGGCACAACCACTGGCGCAGCTGCCCGACGCTTCTTCTCGTAACGCTCCATCAACCCCTTCAATTCACGCAAGGAAGTGGCACTGTACAGCATCGAAACCATATTCGTATCGTCGTTAAGCCCCTCGATGATAATGTCGATTAGGTCCGTTTCTGACACATCGGCGCGGCTGGCAATGTACTGCATCTCAACAATATATTGTCGTGGTGTTTCGTCTGGTCTCAGGACACGGGCACGTAACTGTTGCAGCACATCTCGAACCGTGAATATACGACGGTATTCAGTCATCAAAGCCATCCTTAGCTCACCATAGCTGCGAACACGAGTTATGTCCGCGAACCGCTTCGCTTGCCCAGTTATCAGATGTCGTGCGGCAACCAGCTGGTCTCGCTCACTGTACTGGAAACTCTCGAACACATTCTCCAAGTCGGCCAACCATTTGCTAACGTCCTGCAACTCCGAACCATCAAATTTGCTCATCATCGCGTCCAGTACACCCAGGTCGATTCTACGACTCTCGAACTCGTTCAACTCACGCTGCAGCTGGACAAGCTCACGTTTCTTGCGCATGATCGCCAACTGCCGATCTAACTCAGCCTCTTCAGCCTCAGTACTGGTCACATTCACCACACTCCCTGCATCAACTGTATCATCTTCTGTATCTGGCACATTCATGGGTCGCTCCCTCTGGCTGGCCCCTGGCATCTGTCGTCTAGTCGTCTGCACACTCTGGCTGGCATCTGGCATCTGTTGATTCAGCGGAACATCAGGCTCGCTATCCGCTCTGGCCGCTCTTCCGCTACCTCCGACACGACCTGCTACCGCTTGTTCATACACTGTCCGCAACTGAACCATCGTGGCGTCTTCCTCGAATTCAGCTCCCGCAGCCCGTAGTGCAGCAATAACCGCATTGCGCGTTAATTTGTTCGCCATTGAACCACAATAACTTTAGAACTTAGATAGAAAAAAAATTCCTGCTCGAACCCCACACTTGACGTTGTAATGAGCACTGGGATGGATTTAAGTCCTTTTGATATAAACAACTGTGTAAACTTTTAAGACAAACTTTATTTGCGTGTTCTAACAATGGCGTCACAAGTAAAAGTAAAAGGTAAAGGACCAGCATGAACTTAGCTGCAAGCCCGAGTTGCCACACTGCTTGACAAGCCCAACCACAACAGGGTTGCATTCACCATGGCACCACCTCCACCAATACACTACAATAAATCTAAATAAACACAGCCCACTCAAGTACAGTACGCAGGAAATCTCACTTATGGAACCCAATTATCAAGTTCTACACAGCTGTCCACACAACAGCTGTTGCAACTGTCAAATTGGACTCGACTCGTCAGGTACAACAGATTTGGCACTACAAAAGCAGCAGAAGCAGCTATTGAAAAAACTCGGGGTCAGTAAAAATTGCAAACATTTCCGAATCATGGCGGTTCCACAGGTTGCCATAATGTCCCATGCGCGCCAGGTTTGCAGTCTGTACAAGCGGGCACTGCGCAACCTGGAAGCATATTACGACCGCCGGTAAGTGTTCAACCAGCGAAGTGCATTCAAAACAATTTGTTATGTAATTTACGCAAACTTCGTACATGTGTCCTTAATTCCAACAGACATATCTTTCGTTATCGTGCGGTACTGTTGCGTTGCCGCTTCGAAAAAAATCGCTGTGTGACAGATATGGCGGAGGCCAGCCACCTGCTGGCAAGCGGCGAGCAGGAACTATTCGAGAAGCAGCACTACCAGCCAAAAAAGTGTAAGTAGCGCGGAACGGCAGCATGGAAAGCGAGTAAAGACATAATTGTTCTATTTTTTGTTTCATGGTAAACAGTTGCCAACAGTGTGGGTGGCTGTGCGTATGAACGTGAAGTAGTGCCGCCCGACTGGGTGTTGGACTACTGGCATCCGCTGGAGAAGGCACAGTATCCGGAATATTTTGCAAAGCGCGAGCAGCGGAAGAAGGAGTTTGTAACGTGGTGGGAGAAACAATACGGCAAACCAGATCCAAAGGACTTGGGCCATCACTGATCGGGCAGTTGGAAAGTGATCACTGTCGGCTGAGTGTAGTTGCAAATTCTTGTTAGCATTAATATTCGAAGAGTGTAATCGAATCGAGCACATTGGCTTCTAATAATATAAATGCAAAATATACAATATTGAACTCGACTTAACCGATTAAGCTGACAAAATCAAATTGAACCGGTTTTATTCATAAATGAGCGGGCCAGAATTCCTTCGTTATACTTTTTCCGTTTGTTGATGTTTTGTAGATACATATGTGGCCTGCCGATTGGAACTTGAGCGTACAACGTTTCACTCAGTTCTATGCAACTCACTCAACCGTTGCCCACTCACTGCGTGCGGCAGCCTTGAGCGGTGCTGCCAAGTTTGTGTTATTTAAGCGGAAGAAATCAAATATTATTAGCGTTATTTATATTTATTACGATTTCAGATTTTTTTTTAATATGCGGCTTTCGATTCTTACAAAAATTGCTTACATATTTCAAAAAATACCTAAAACTAAATTAATCGCTAAAACATTTTTGCAAATCGAAGAAGCTTACAAAGTGATTGCAAAACAAGTTCAGTATTCTTTTCATTATAAAAAGTTAGGTTACTGTTTACTTTGTTGTTAGTGATTTGCGGTTGTTGCATTGCTGTATTGAAAAAATGTTGACTGTCCTTTGAATCGGTTGGTTGGTTGGCTCAATGGTTGGTGGCTTGTTAATGTTGGAATTTCAAACAAAACAGATAAGCAATAAAGTACAAAATAAAGGAGAATCCCAAAACGTTGCGATTGCATCTGGCGCAACGCCTGCTTTGCCTGTTGCTTTGCGCTTCGTCCCCCCACCCGACATGACTTTGGTCTGCAACTGATGCGCTTCAGTTCATCTCGATCGGTTCCAGGCGCGGACGTTTCTTACAGCTGTTGTTCGTGGTACCGTTGCCAGTGGCGCCTGACGTGCCGTTGGTTTCGCTGTTGTTGTGGTCGCGCTTGCGCGGCAGCGTCTTCTTGTCCCACTGCTGCGAGAGGTAGCGCAGCAGCACGCAACGTTTGTCCATCACAATGTGCTGCTCTGAGGGGTAGTCCTCGGTGGGCAGATAGACCGAGGGTCGTTTCTGTGAGGTGCGCAGTCCCTGTTCCATGTTGAATTGCGAGAAGTTCTGCGCATTGTGACAGGGCAGGTCTTTTAGGAAGTCGGCTACGGACATAGCGGTGGCGTGGCTGATGCTGCTGCCGCTGTTGCTATTCGCTCGCACGTTGGCCACTTGGAAGCCGTAAGAATTAGCAAATTGTCGTACTGACCGCACTGTTGCTTCAGCTGGAGGCGTGGCGACACGCTGTGCTGTGTGGGCGTCACTCCTACGGTTTTGCCAGTTGTTGCCACTGCAATCAATTCCTCGTGCGTGTTGTTGTTGCTGCCAAAATTTGGCTGCTTCGACACTTTCGCAGCAAATTTACTGCACTGCAAACCAGGTTTTTCACTTGTTGTTGGTGCTATTTCACTGCTGCAGTTATGTCACTTTGTAATTTCGTATGCTTTTGTAGTAAACTCGTTAATATTCGTGCGATTTCTGTGTTTTTCTTCGGTGCGAAATTGGGAAATTGGCTTTTGTCTGCCTGCTGTGTGTAGATTTTCTGTTGTTGTTGTTGTTGGTGGTGGTGGTGCTGATGTATGTTGACAGCTCGTTGTTGCTTCAGAGACAGAGTTGTTGCGACGGCGCAGAGTTGCAAAACAAAGGCTCGAAATTATCCACTGCCACCGAAATGTAAAGCTAAATGTAGACAATGAATAGAAAGGACTGAGCCATGTCGCAAAATTTGGAAACTCCGATTGGATTTTACGAAAATCATTAACAATTCGAAATTAAAACAGAATTATAAACAGATACTTCAAAATTTCAAACTAAAATTTGGTGATGCAAACTTTGAGGAAATTCTAAGGATTTGGTATTGGAAATTTCAAATAAAACACAACTGTATATTTATCGTTTTGTTTTATTTTTAATATGCAGACCACACACATATCAATTTGTAATGCAAAATGCGCACATACAACTAACTTTATCTAGTGATAACTATAATGATTACATTATCTCAAAATTGGAATTTTCTGTTTCATCACTAAAAATGCCACTTCGAGCGCATCAATAAACTGTTCAGGCAAGTTGTCGCACCGCAACTTTATGTGGTGGCAAACAGATACAGCAAATTCTTAGCAAACTGCACAATCTCTGTGCCGCCCAGCTTTGAAGTGCCATACACACGATCTACGAACGTAATGGGCACCTCGCCAATGCTAAAGCCATGCTGGCGTGCACGCACCAACATCTCCATCTGGAAGACATAACCCTTGGATACGCAACTGGCAATGCATTTCTCCAGCACCTGCTTTTTGTACAGTCGAAAAGAGCCCGTCAAATCGGAGGCGTTCGGACGTAGCAGCAATTGGGAGAGAAAATTGGCACCGCGTGAAATCAGCTTGCGTTTGAAATCCCAACCAAAGACGCCGCCATTGCCACTGTAACGAGTGCCCGAAACAATATCGAAATCCTCGCTAGCCTGCAGTTCTATGAATTCCGGTATGAATTTCGGCTAAAAGAAACATGTACAATTATTTAGGAATGTTTGCATTAGAAACAGTTTGTTCACACAACTCACATGGTGACTTAAATCGGCATCCATGATTACAATAAAATCACCAGTTGCATGTTTTATGCCGTGAATGTAGGCGGTGCCTAGGCCCAGCTTGGAGGCACGCGGGCGCAATACTATTATTTCCTCGCCATAGATTTTCTGCAGCTCCTTGGCCACATCCAAGGTACCGTCTGGACTGCCATCGTCAATGACTATCACCTCATATTTGTAGCCGCTGCAGAGTTGTGGAGCACAATTAATGCGAAACATTTATGCAAGTCAAATCACTCGACACTCACCTTTCGCTCATGTATTTGACAATTAGCCACACTATAATAGGCAAATTATCCTTTTCATTGTATGTAGGCAGCAAAATACTGTACTTGTGATCAATTTGCGGCATTTTGTGGGATAAGCAGTTTTGTTAATTTGTGTTTAAATGGTGAAAACTCAATCAAATCAGTGAAGAATGTCGGCAACGTACAAGTTGACGTGTTGTTGCTATGAAAAATAAAAAAAAAACAACAGCTGTGTACAGTTTCAGAAGCATTGTAGGCATTGTTATTGGGTACATAGAGTTGCATGTGGGAGAAGTAGAAGCAAAAGAAAAAAGAAGCAATTCGTTATTAATTAGGAAAGAATGAAACCAATAAACATTTATTCAACTAAGCTTTAATTTTGCAGTTTAATTTGTAAAAATTAATCATAATTTATTCAGAGATTCATATAATCTTAATACAAAGTTTCTAAAGTTATTTAAAAAAATTCAAAACATTAAAAATTGATTTAAAATTTTGGAATAATTATTAATTGTGATTTAATATGCGAGATCATGTAATATAAAAGCTAAATTTCGGGCAGATTTCATTAAAAATTAAGAGAAAATTAAAATAATACTAAGCTTAGGTAAGGTTATGTCAGATTGAGGAGGCGAACTACCACTAGCATCCTTAATAAGTCAACGTTATCAGTAATTCGTTCAAAATTAAAAAAAATGTTTGCTTTTCATGGTTGTGTCCAAATACTTTTACTCTTTATCTTTTTTCAAATGGTGATAAATCCAAAAGATTTTCGATTCCACTATCTTATGTAATCCTCTAATGGAATGTTAGAATTATATTGCATTTATAAATTTAACAGTTTTAATACTTTTTCAACAAATGTTTTCAGTAATTTAGCTCATATAAGCCTGACAGTCCCACTTCTGGGTTTACGTTACTTTTACAATTCTGGGAATTAGGGTTAAACATCTCAAACCTTTTGAAGCAACACCTCTCACATAACACTTATAAAAATGCACACGTGCAACAACAACACAACAAGCAAAAACACCACTCTTGACTCAAAACAAAAATCAGCTGCTTTTGTCATTTCATTAATGCGCAAGTGCACTTTTTGGCCCTTACACAGATGTCGCTGCAAGCGTTTAAAAGTCAAACATGGCTGTCAAAGCGTAACAACAACAAACAGAATTGGGGTTGAAGGAGAGTTTTTTTCCCACACAACGAAACACACACATCCGGGACGTTTAGAGTTAGTCGTGAAAAATTTCCAAACCCAAACGAAACGGCACAAAAGTGGCAACGGCATTAAATTCCTCAACAAAAGCAAAAAATTATATTAAATAAAAATTATTTCATACAATTGCAATAAAATGTGACTGCAAAATATACAAAATATTGCCACTAGTGTATTTTTGTTATAAAATTCTTTTTTATATAAGAAAAAACTTGCTCTAAAATGTAGGCCTCTATTTTGATTACGAAGCATATAAATAAAAAAATAAATTTAAATCAATTAAAAATTTCCTACTGTCTGTGCTTAAGAGCGATTCAATGAAGTTTTAGTGAATTTGTGTGTGATTTGTAGTGAAATTAGATAATTATGGCCAAAAAGATACCATACAATGTGGTTTTTGCAACGGGTATGTGAACATTTTCTACTCGAAACATATTTTTAAGTTTGAAACAACTCTAAAAATTAGTTTACTAAAAGCAACTATGAAGTGGCGACATGCTCGGCTTGATTACTTCAAGGTGCAGCGCCAGTCAAGGCAGTGGCCGTTGTCTGTGCGTTCTATTTTCTGGTTACTTGTTTCTTTTTTTTTTGTTATAGGGGAGAAATCGATAAATCATGCCAACCCGTACTCGACAACACATATTTAACCCCGTCGAGCACTTTTGTAGGCGCATTCCAGTGCATTTAATGCACTTTTATTCGGCTTAAAACTGTAGCTTGTGTGCCGCTAATGTTCAGATGCGTTGCACTGAATCAACGGTGACAAGTGCTGAAATCTCGTGCGTGATTTATAGCGAGTTTTTATGGGCATGCCGCGTGCTCACATTAACACATCCTATGCTCCTTGCTATCCTTTTTGCGGGGTGCACGGTTGGTGAGTTGGGGCAGTCGTGTGCAGTCAGTATTTGCACCTGCGGCAATTGCTCCGGCGACTAACACACAAACACACACACGCACGCACACGAGCACGTAAATGAAAATCCTTGCTCGTTGGTGCTTGAATAATTTACTAGACACAA
Source organism: Melieria omissa (assembly GCA_963971225.1). NCBI lineage: Eukaryota > Metazoa > Arthropoda > Insecta > Diptera > Ulidiidae > Melieria > Melieria omissa. The sequence goes on along the minus strand of OZ020267.1, from coordinate 103,196,168 downwards.
ATGTTGTGAAATATTGATGAGTCATTGCTTTACTCAATTCAGCTCAACTCCATTTCCACTGTCCTCAGATCGCAATAATACTTCTATATAGTTCCCGGTTATTACATCGTTGGTTTTGCCTGTTTGCATTCACTGCCAGTGTCGTTAATTTATTTGCTGTTTCGTGAGACGTCGATGGTAATTAGAGCAAATGGACAGCAGTTCTTCAACATTGGAAGGACATTTGACAGGATAATGAGATTGTCGGCATTTCAAATGAAGGGTTGGATAAATATTTGTCATAAAATTTGCATAAAATTGAAAGTATTATGGAAATAAATGTTTTGCAACAACTTTCAAAGCGTGTGAAATACGTGGCTCAAAATTTAAGATTATTTTTTTAGGATGATGCATTTTATATTTTCTATAAATATATCAACATTTGTAGTTATAAAAAAGTAGTTTTGAGTTTCCTATTGTATTCCTATGACTAAACATAAATGCTTTTCCATCAGACTCAACAACAATTCCCCTTTGCGAGCCAAGTACAGCTGTTTCCAATAAGCACACAACGGCATATAACATACACATTTACATTTTATGAGACCCGCACGGGCGCGTCTGTTCAACACCTGCCGTTAATTGTTGACGCTCGATGTACAGCGGACTGCATGTCTTTTCTTCCCTGACCATTTGTGTGTTCGATTGAGCTTGTGACCAAAACAATAAAAGCAATTGAACACACAGCGTGTAGCAGTAAATTGCTACAAAAACAACCAAACATACACTTGAGGGCGGCAACTCGTATCGAGTTGAGGGCGCAGTGTTCCATGTGGCAGTGTGTGTGTGAATGGGAATGAGTGGCAAGAAATGTATGAAAGCGAAATTATATTTACATGCTTCCGAGTGAAAATGTTAAAATATTATATTTGTTTTATTAGTTGATTTATGTAGCTTTGTTACTCAACCCTTTCGCTATTTTGTTGCCATTTTGTAACATGCTATTTTGTGGATGTCTGAACCCTCTGTGGTTTCCAGAATACATTTTTTTTTTGGTCCTTAGAATAGTTTGAAGTTTTAGGAAAAATACGAAATTAAAAAGCTGAATATTAAAGTTTAAAGAAGAGAAATATACACGTTTTTTTAAGGGTATATCTTGAAGAAGGAGTAGAAAACTTTAGATAACTGTTTAATTTTACGTTTTCTTTCAATTAAGATACTTTTTTTTTTAATTTTAAATGAAGTAAATGAAGAAATATTCAAATTTTCGTTATGCGTAAAAAGTTGTATGTGTAAGTCATTATTACTCTAAAACAGAAACAAAATACAGGGTCCGAGTGTAAAAATTAAAAAAATTTCTTATGTAATGTTGCTAATGTAACCACATAGAAGCCTAAAACGTGGAATTTAAAGCGAAAGGGTTAACTATCGGCCTTATGCTGAATATCGTCATCGTCTGAAAAAATGACGATACGGCAACTTTCGTATGCTGCTCATCGTCGTATCGTCAGCTGACGACGGAGTGCTATGCTCGTCATCGTTATCGCCTTCGCCTTTCGTCTATCGACGAATATTTCCATCGTCGGAAATTTTGCTGACGAAACTAAAACGATACTGAAATAAAATTGGGATCTCCCGTTTCCCAATGGCTTCCCTTTTCCAGGGAAGGGAGCGTAGTGTGGTGGTAACATAGGTAACAAGGTTGGCTGTGGTGTTTTCTGCAGTCAGCGAAGCGAAGCCCCAGCTTTTCCTTCCACCTGATCATTGCAGTGTCTTCCAGGCAGAAGTAATGGCCATTTACCAGGTTTCTATATGACTTATCTGCGAAAACGCGTACAAAGCGGATGTCCACATATACTCGGACAGTCAGGCAGCCATCAAGCTGCTCGCGGAGGCGACCACCTCATCTAGGCTCGTCTTGGACTTCCAAAAATTCTTAATCACCCTAGCTAAAGGCTCCAACGTCTCATTATTTTGGGTGCCAGGGCACAAGGTATCGTAGGCCACTGCGAGGTGGGCGAACTCGCCGGAGCAGAACGCTGCTTACCGAGGCCGCATCCTTCCTCCCAGTGGGGGCTCCACTTGCATTGGTCAAAGAAAAATAAATTACTTGGTTTCAGGCAACGCAAATAAGTCCACTGTTTGCATTAACAGCCTCCGCTGCACCGTCAAAGATTTATTTTCTTCCTCGTCGCTTGAAAAAAAACAGCTCGTAATCCATTTATTTTTCAAATAAACACACAAATCATTTGAAGTAACAGAATTTCCCACGTGAAATACCCAAAACAAAAAATTTCCCACTCATAGAGTTGCCGTGTTTCTTCAGTGCACAACGTTTCGTCTACGTTGCTTGTACAGCATACCGAAGTGTCGACGAAACGATAGATTTGACGATACACATAGACGATCGTCAACGATGAGTGAGACGACATTCAGCATAAGGCCGTATAATTTTTTGGTTGAAAAAGTTTGCAATATTATTGTCCATTGTGGAAGCTTTCTGTAACACCAGGAGGCATAACCTTCTAACAGGAGGTTTCGGTCAGGAATCAACGGTACTGAACCATTTGTTTGAAATTGTGGATGTGCCATTATTTTACCCCTTTCGATCCCAAGGTTGCCTGAGAGCAACTTCACCTATCTGTCATCTCATAGCAAAAGCTACGATTGACTTATGGGTTTCTTTAAAGTATTGGTGTCTACTTTAAATAAACCCATCATTACAAATTAATATTTTTAGAAATGAAATCAAAGCAAATTGCAAAAATGTTACTGTTATCCCCAAAATAATTTCCAATAACTTGCAGCGATATCAGGAAAAGTTTGTGTTCTAATTAAAGTCTACGAATTGGGCGCGTTTGATCAAAACCCTGTTTCATTAATCAAGGTTAAATAAAATTAAAAAGTGATAATTTTTTATTTTTCCATAAATATTAAATAATTTTTCTGTAATTCAAAAAACTGGATACAAAATTTATTTAACCCGTTTTTAGCTAAAATTTTTCAAAAGTAAACTAGCTCTAGAACTCTAACAAAGAGGCGTGGCGACTTCAAATGTCGTGTGCACACTTCATGATTTAAATACCAAAAAGTAATATCGAAACACAGGAAAAATTCAAGGTTGAAAGGGTTAATGACGTTATCTCTGTTGAGTCTCTGAGAAGGCCACGCTTCCTTAACAGAGATAACCTTACAAAAATTATGACACCTCTACAATTTCATTCTAACGGACGTAAAATAAATAACGTGAGCCGAATCGGAAGCTTTGACTGTCCACCAATTTCGAAAGGTTCGACTATGGTCTCGGACATCGGCATGGAAAGTGGTAAATCATCATCGTCTTTTCATTATCAGGACCACTTCTGCAGAGGCTGTACCCTAACTGCAGATTTGTCAAACCCTTAAAGTACCTTTGAGCTTTTCCTATCAAAGTGGCCATTATGATTGAGTCATGATTGAGTTGATTCAAAGAGTTACTGATGGCATCTTTCAGATTCAGAACTAATGTTTTCTCGAACAAATTTTGTTAAGTCTGCCTACTGACTTCGGGTATGAAATGCTGCAAGAGAAATGGAATTTCCTCTATTTTTTTTTTATTTTCGCAAAGCACTCATTCACAGCTATACACCAAAAGTGTCTTTTTGTATTATTTAAGGATATTAACAAAATCCTTACACAAAATTTTGCTTCACAAATAAAATTTTTAAATAATAAGGCTTTTAATTTTTACTCTACCCTTCGTTGTATATGTAAATATGTTTAATTACATTTTTTTAATTAAAAAAAATACTTTTCATTTTCACTCTACCCTTCGTTGTATGTAAAAATACAATTAATTAAATTTTTATAAATGAAAAATACTTCATTGAAAGGCGAATAAATAAGTCTTAAACTATAGTTAAAGTAAAACTCTGTCTAAAACTGTTCCACGAATAGTTCCATTCAAGTTTAAGCGCCCAATTTGAATTGCCTACAAATAACTAAAAATGCTATCAAACTAAACAACACATTGAAGTACTTTCACATTACCCAAAGCTGACGAGTAGAGAGTCGAAAAAGCAATGTTGCATTGCAGAATTAAATGACATTTTCTCATTTCAATCGTTAAATTGCATTTGAGTTGCCTATTTTTAGGATATGGTGCCTGTGCTCTTCATGCTTTCCAACAAAACAACGCCTTGTTTGGCTGCATTTCCTATTTTTAGTTACGTATAAAAAATACTATCAGGCACACACACAGATGTGCAGTTTGATAGAGAAAACTTTACACACATACACACTGACAGCGCCGAAAAGTGCAACAAAATTACTAGCACACTTTTTGGCGTTTGCGCTTTTGCCGGAACTTGGCGATTTAAAACTGAAAATTGCATTTTACTGTCAATAATTGATAAATATAGGTACTCATTCTTTGCATGAAAACTTATGTGCAGTTGTGTGTGCAGATATGCACTCGTGTGAATGTGCAGGACTGGCCACAAAATGAGCTGCAAGTGCGCGCAACTTTATGCAGTGGACGGTGCGCTTTAAATCATACGTTTGACATTCGATGTAATGATTATGGTTCATTTTAGTGCATATCTTTAGGCGACACAAAAAATCAACATTGTTTTGTTGGTTTTGTGGAAAAATTGCTAGTACGAGATTCTGCGGTACTGTGGCGCGCACGGAAATGCCTTCAGCCAAGTATGTCTATGAATGTATGGGCAGGTCGGCAATTTCCTGGCAGTGCTGCATTGTTGTGTCTGCCATTTTTTGAGTGCTATAAATGTGGTATTCGAAATGAAATGTAGAAATGCTAGTGGGGGATAAAGATCTTGACAGATTTGTTTGGCTATGGGCCAAAAGTTGAATAAAGAAACTGGCAAATTGATAAATTCAACTGAAGGGTTTTTTAAGCAACCAAACGTTAAAGTGTATAAGTGTAGGATTTAATATTTGGTAAATATAAATTATTTAAAAGTACAGTCAAACTTATTTATAGGTGATCAGCATGGGATCATGTTTTTTAGAAAATTTGTTAGACAGAAATCTTAGATCAGTGAACATAGGCAACTGCCTTCAAAATTGTTAGTGATTGGATTTTTTTTGTTTCTGTTTCTGTCGTTATTATTTCGTATTTTATTTTCATTTTAAGCTAAAACTAATTTACAGTGTGTTGACGTCGGCGGAGCGGTAGAAAATTAAACACGGTTGCGGTTATGTTCGGGGTGTACGTCTTTATTGACTGACGTCTGGAAAACGAGTGTTACAAGTAGAAACAGTAAACATTGAACGAGAACAACGGCTTAAGCCGGGGAGCATAAATAGGGGGAACATCAGTACAAGAGGAAAAGGAAAGGAAGGGATTAGTGGTGGGAGCGACAGATCACTAGACAACCACAGCACTCATTTAGCCATCGCGGCCGCCATTGCAGAGTGCAATTGAAGAAATGTCCGGGGGAGGGTCGCCGAGACGCGGCTGATGTCTGGCTGGTGCTGGTACGGCTCACGGCTGGCTGGCTGTGGGTGCGCTTGGGGTGCGCTGATGACATTTCGTGCGGGGGATGACCCATCCGGCCGTGTGGGGCAGTCTCAGGGGAATCTGCTGCCATGGTCGGCTGATCTGCAAAAAAGTTGAGATGTCGGTTACTTTGAGATTAATATTGAGGTTGACATCGGGGCATGAGAAATTGTGGCTAAGCTGCGGGGTGTGCTTAAGCTAAAGCCGGGGGAATATGGGAAAATACACATATATATTGGCTGCATTGCCATTTCTTTAGGGGAAGTGAAAATAATTTCGAGAGGGTTATGAGGAATCATTTTGCACGTCATAATAAATATGTTTGTAGGGCTCGAGAGAAGCAAGGGAACCGATCGAGGATGTCGGTTTGCTCTTCGAGAGGGTGTAGGCAGTCAACCGCTCTTTGGTCCGGGGTTGGACTTGTACGAGCATAACCTTAGGCTTTAGGAATTGCTGAAGCCGTTCCACCCGAGAGGGAAATCTTATAGATCTTGGAGTTTATACCCGATCAGTCCGACGTCTGCGGGATTTGCAGCGTTTGGAGCAAGTCGCACTGGAGTGGCGACTGTCCTCTTTTTGGACCCGGGATGGAGTCGGTGCAATGAGGAATTGCGGGGAAATGCAATTTCCGTCAGTTGCTGTGAATGTGTAGAACGAGTGGCGTCATGCCAACGCTCTTGTCGAACCCTTTTGGGAGCCTTCATTGGAGGCGAAAGCCCTCCTGCGGGGTCGAAACGTTTGGCAACTAAGGGGGAAATTTGCCGGTTTGAGCATGAGTGTGCAGGAGTGGTGGGCTCGAAGTGATTTTCCATTATTTCCTGAGGTGGAAACCCTGCGGGATTGAGGGCGGCAATCACTTGCGAAAGAGCTTCCTTTAGGGCAGGAAGATTATTTCGAAGGGCGTGTCCAGTGTGCATATGGCGACTTGGTACCTCTGTGGCACATGTCAAATGCGAAGAAGGGGGTACTGGACCGCTTAATACCCAACCGAATACTGTATGCTGAGCAAGTAAGCTGCCACATACATTCCGGTGGATACCTTCGAGCATGATCTGCGGGATGAGATCACTGCCAATCACTATATCAATCTGCGCTGTCTCGAAGGGATTTGGATCAGCGAGTTCTAGCATGGCAAAATGTTTTATATTGGGAGCGTTTATGTGGGAAGATGGGAGCGAATTCGTAAGCTCTTGGAGCACGATTGCTTGCACGGGGAGTTTCGTGCTCGATTGGGGGACTGCCAATGTAAAGAAGCATGTATGATTGGCATTTTGCACAATCTGACCGCCCATGCCCGAGATTTGGAGGGGAGTTTTCTCGATTGGCAATTTGAGGCGTTTCTGGACCTTCGAGGAAATGAAGGTACGCTGAGAGGCTTGGTCGATCAACGCTCGAACCTTAAACAACTTTCCTGAGTGTTCAATGGACACCAGTGCCGTAGGCAGAAGAGATTGGGTGCCATTATTGGAGTGCAAGGCTTGTACTTGGGTCGTACTTTGCCTGGAAGATGTGCGGGGTTGCGCATCCGAAAGAAGGGAATGAGTAGCGGAGCTGTTTCTTGTTGGTTTCCGAGCTATGGCGACCTGTGGAGTGCTCGAATGTGATCGATTAAGCGATTGAGAGGGCTGCGCATTGCCTTTGGGGAAATGAAGCAGGGAGTGGTGCTTCATCTGGCAATGTACGCACGTAAAATTGCTTGTACAATCCTCAATAAGGTGAGATGTAGCAAGGCAATTCACGCAGAGCCTGTGCTTCTTAACGTATTTAAGTCGACTCTGGGGGGTGAGTCTTTTGAAGTTCTGGCAAGTCCGTATGGGATGATTTGCGTTGCAGAGTTTGCACGCGAAGTCACTTTTTACTTGAGTGTAATAATTAAGTGATTTGTGTGGCCGATTTGGGCGGACATTGGAAGTCGAAGGTTGAGACGGTTTCGGCTTAGAAGGGCGAATACTTTGCAACCGTTCAAGTACCTCATATCTGCCGGTCAGGAACTCATCCATTTGCGACCAGGGTGGCAGATCCTTCCGGGATGTCAATGATTGCTCCCATAGAGCAAGTGTCTCTTGGGGCAATTTGGTACAACATATGTAAACCAATAGCGGATCCCAATTGTCAGTGTCCACGGCCTGAGTATTGAGAACAGACAGACAATTGTTTATAGTGCTTTGGATCCGCTGTAGCGCCTCACTATTTTCAGTGTGGGCAGGAGCGATATTTAGGAGGGATCTGATTTGGGTGTCAACCAAAATGCGTTTATTTTCATAACGGAATTTTAGGGCATCCCACGCGAGTCCGAAACTCTCATCGGTTAATGCATATTGCTTAACAATAGCACCGGCTTTACCTTGCGTCTTGTATCGGAGGTGATACAATTTTTGGGCTGGGGTGAGCTGGGGGTGGTTGATGTAAACCGCGGTAAACATGTCCCGGAAGGACGGCCATTGCTCATAGCCCCCGAAAAAGGTTTCGGTATCACAAGGCGGAACTTGTAGGCAAATGAAGGGGGTATGTGCTGGTTCTAGGGGTCGAACCGGTTCCATATGCGCAGCGGGCTGGGGGGACTGAGTTTGGAGCATCTCAATGATGTCCAACATCTGAGCCATGCACAACTCGTACTGGTCTGTGCAGGCGTCGATTTTTTGCCTAGCCGACTCTTTGAAACCGTCGGGCTGGCTGTTGTCTTCAGCAATGAAGACTGCCTCATGTGCGCACATAAGCCTCTCCCATTGGGCTTGCAAATTTTTTTGCTTAATTTGGACCAGGGATTTGGTCAAATCCTCAATGGGAGCCGATGAAAATTGTGTGCATAATAGCACGAGCCTTTCGTACTCGAAAGTGAATTTTGCAACACTGGGATCGGTTGCTTCCGGACTAGAGAGTTTGGAGCGAGTGTTTGGTGGCTCCCGAGTGACAGGAACTGTCAAACGTGCATTGGTTGACTTTGGGGATCTGGAGGAAGGAGTCTCCATTGTGATAAGTTGGCGTTTAGGGGATCGCTCAACAGGCATTTTGTTTAAAAAAGCTCGACAAGGGTAAAAGTTTAAATAAATATATGTAGGGTATTGTAAAATAGACGTGAAGTCTAACCGCGTCCGCGCGAACGATTTTTGAGAATGGGTTGGGAATGGGAAAATTCGTTGGAACGAATTTGAATACTTGTCGAGCGAAATATATATGTATATGGGAGACAAATAAATTGTTTGTAAATGTAAATGCGTAATAAATAGAAATGTGTATATGAGAATAGGGAATGGAACAAGCAAATTTTTTGTCAATGTGAATGGGGAATGTATGTATAAAATAATTATAATGCAACAAATGTCTAGTCAAATGTGTATTAAATGTGTTTTTATTTGTGAAAAAGTGAATTTTTTTGTATGGGAATGTGAATGTGTGTGAATATGTATGTATGTATGTATGTGTATGTGTTTTTTTTTTTTTTTTTTTTTTTTATTTTAACGAGGAGGAAGCATCTAAAGCCGAACCCCGTCAGTGTGTGACTTTAACACACTAAACCTCCTCATGTCACAGACCGGAATCCCCTCCGGACACTACCGTTAAGTATTACGTCAGAGGGCGGTTTTGAGCGCTCGGCTCACAGTATCGTTTTGCTGTCAGTGCAGTTAGTCGCTAGTTGCACTTACTAGGCTCCCCCACCGTAGGTCTGGAATAGGTCCCTCCCCGTACGGTTTGTCACCACCCCTCCTTGGATTTACGTCACAGTCGTGTGTCCACGTAATAGTAGCGTATGTCCACGTCAGCTGGTTTGACCCGTTTGCCGGTCAGCACGCCTGCACTCTTCTTCCCATCTCAGTGCCTTGTGGATGTCTGCGGCGCATTTACATACCGCTCTCCAGGCATCCTCGGAGTCCAGCATCAGCTCAATCAGGTTGTGTGGTGTTGGCATCACCCCTGTGACTATCGCCATGTGGTTTCTTTCTGCCTCAAACCTTGGACAGTCAAACAAGACATGTTTCGCGTCTTCTGCGACACTGCAGCGCGGGCATAGGGGTGAGCTCTCATGCGCGAAGCGATGCAGGTAGCTCCTGAATGCTCCATGGCCCGTCAGGACCTGCGTCAAGTGGTAATTGAGCTCGCCATGCTTTCGATTCACCCATCTTTTCACATCCGGTATCAGCGTGTGAGTCCATCTGCCCTTGGATGAGGAATCCCAGCGTTGCTGCCATCGCCTTAACGACTCTTCCTTCTCCTCCATATTCGCTATCTCACCGTGTTCGCCTTTCTTTTTCCTGGCGTGAATTCGGCTGCACTCGTCCGCCATGATGCCGATCGGAGTCATTCCCGCCAGCAGGAGCGCAGCATCGTCAGAAGTGGTCTTGAAGGCGCTTATCACTCTTAACGCTGCGAGCCGATACACCCGTTCGTATAGCCGGCAGTTTGCCTTCGTTCGCAACGACTCTGACCAGACTGGCGCTGCATAGAGCAGAATTGAGCTAACCACCCTTGCCAGCAGCTTTCGTCGACTACTCCTCGGGCCGCCAATGTTGGGCAGCATCCTCGAGAGAGCACTGTTTGTTTTCGCGGCCTTCTTTGCGGTGATCTCTGCGTGCTGTTTGAAGCTAAGCCGGTCGTCTATAATGACCCCGAGGTACCTGATGCACCTGCTGGCCGTTATGCTGCAACGGCCAACGCAGAACGAAGCCGTTTCTGGTTTTTTCCGGCTGCTGATGAGCACCGCCTCGGTTTTTTCCTGCGCCAGAGATAGCCCGACGCTGCCAAGCCACTGTTCAATGGTCCTTATGGCTTCATTTCCTCTCTGCTCCACCTGCGCAATATGTTTGGCAACTACTGTGAGTGCTACATCGTCTGCGAAACCTATAATTTGGACACCGCTTGGAAGAGGGAGGTTAAATATCCCGTTGTACATAATATTCCACACCGTCGGTCCAAGAACTGAGCCTTGTGGAACGCCCGCCGTGACTGTGTAACGCTTCGGTCCTTCTTCGCTATCGTATGATAGGATCCTGCCGCTGAAATAACATTTGATTATGTTGAATAAGTACGCTGGGACGTTGAGCTCATTCAGCGCATTCAGCATGTGCTCCCAGCACGCGCTGTTGAACGCGTTTCTTATGTCTAACGTCACTATAGCGCAGTACTGCTTCGTTCCGCCTTTCCACCTTTTGCCAGCAATAGCGTCACCAGCAACTGACACCGCCAAGTTCACCGCGTCGATTGTTGATCGGTTCCTTCGGAATCCGAATTGGTTTGGCGATAGCCCTCGTTCTCCTTCCGTGAACATCACAATTCTGTTCAGAATTATTCTCTCTAACAGCTTGCCAAGCGTGTCCAAGAGACAAATAGGACGATATGCTTGCGGCGTACCCGGCGGTTTTCCCGGCTTTGGCAGAAGGACCAGTTTCTGCAGCTTCCACCTGTCTGGAAACACCCCTTGCTCCAAGCATAGCTGCAATACGTGCGCAAAGACGATTGGCTGGTCGCAGAGGGCTATTTTAAGCGCCTTATTGGGGATGTTGTCTGGGCCTGGCGCCTTGCGGTCTCCTATTCGGTTGCAGGCGGCGACGACTTCGTCCGTTGTCACATCCACTATGTTACCAACAGGACCTACTGACGTTGGTGTGCTGGCTGTTTTGCGATGAGGAAACAGGGTCCGAACAATTGTATTTAATAGCTGTGGGCATCTTTCTTGCGGCGCATCTTGTGGGCATCTTTCTTGTATGTGTATGTGTTTTTTTTTTTTTTTTTTATATTTAACGAGGAGGAAGCATCGAAAGCCTAATCCCGTCAGTGTGAGACTTTAACACACTAAACCTCCTCACGTCATGTACCGGTTACCCCTCCGGACACTACCGTCAAGTTTTTCGTCGGAGGGCGGATTTGAGCGCTAGGCTCATCGTTTGTCACTGTTCTTGTGCGGTTTGTCTCAAGCTGCACATGCTTGCCTCCCAACTGCCTGTCAGCTAAGTACCGCCCTGTTCGGATTCTTCAACCACCCCACCCGGTTGGCACTATGTCCCGTCTGTTGGTCGCCGTACTAGGGCGTCTGTCGCTATTGCCAGCGCTGGTCCTCAGCTGTTGCCGGAGCGCGACGCCGCTGCTCAGCCTTTCTCAGCTCGTTGTGGATGTGCACCGCCGCATCGCTCACCGCATTCCATACGGCTCGCGAGATTAACATTTTGGACGTGAGGTTCTGCGGGTTTATGTCCTCATCCGTCAGCGCATTGATGCGACCTCGGGCCACTGCGAAGCGAGGGCAGTGGAATAGCACATGCTCCGCGTCTTCGTCGACTTGGCAAACTGGGCATAGTGGCGACTCGTCGTGCCCGAACCGGTACAAATAGCTGCGAAAAGCTCCATGGCCCGTGAGCAGTTGTGTCAGGTGAAAATTCACCTCGCCGTGGTTTCGCCGCACCCATTGCTCGATTTGGGGGATTAGGGTGTGCGTCCACCTGCCCTTTGATGAGCTGTCCCACCGCTCCTGCCAACTGCGTATTGACGCTGCTCTCTCCGCCGCTGCCCTACTGGCAGGGGGGCCATTGCGCTCTTTTTGGTTATGCAATCGCCTGCATTCATCGGCCAGGATGTCTATTGGGACCATTCCTGCCAGCACTAGCGCCGCCTCATCTGACGTCGTGCGGAAAGCGCTGATGACTCTCAATGCGGAAAGTCTGTAGACGCTCTGGAGCTGCCGCCTATTCGTTTTTAATCGCAGCGACGGGGCCCAGACTGGTGCGGCATATAGAAGCACTGAGCTTACTTTCGCCAGAAGAAGCCTTCTGCTGCTCCTTGGGCCACCCACATTAGGGAGCATCCTCGAGAGCGCACTGCATACTCTCGCTGCCTTCTGCGCAGTGAGCTCTGCGTGGTGCCTGTAGCTTAGCCTGTCATCGATAATGACGCCAAGGTACCTCAGGTGTCTACGAGATGCGATGGTGCAGCTGCCCACAGTGAAGTTCGCAGTTTCCGGCTTCTTCCGGCTGCTAATTAGCACCGCCTCCGTCTTCTCTTGTGCCAGTGATAGACCAACGTGTTCAAGCCACTGCCTTATCCTTTCTATGGCCGAGTTCGCATTTGCTTCGACCTGCGCGATGTGTTTTGCCACAACCGTTAAGGCCACGTCGTCCGCGACGTATGTGTATGTGTATAAATATGTGTGTGAATAAATATGTGTATGTATAAATATATATATGTGTGTATATGTGATAATTTTTGTTAATTGGGAAATAAATATGTATGTGTATGAGTATAAATGTATGTGAAAAAGAAAATAAATTTGTATGGGTATGTGTATAAGTGTGTATAAATATATATTTGTATGTATATATATATATGCTTATGTTATTATTTGTATAAGTGTCGAAATATTTGTGTGTACACAAATTTTTGTGTGCAAGTGGGGAATGTTTGTCCCACTGTATGCACTTTGGGTGGCAGCAGATGTGCAGTGTATGTATATATGCAGAAAAATGAGTATGCTGCAAAAAAGGAGTACCTCGTCCCACCGTGCTTGTGTTTATTTACTTCTGCTAGCGAGAGTGGGGAAATGCTTAGGCAGAAGTATGAATATGTGTGCACTGGGAGGCAGCAGCGGGAGTGCTTGCTGCTGGTGCTTGCGTATATCGCACAAAGCGAAACGCGAAAATGTGCGCAAGTGGGAGAGTGCAAGATCAACAGCTGGAGTGGTCGCTGCTGATCTGCAATATGCACAAAGCGAAATGTGGGGGAATGTGTGGAAATTAGAAAAGCGGTTGAAAGCAGGCTGCAGCGGGAGTTTTTGCAGCTTTGCCTGCGTAGGAAATGCGAACACACAAAACGCAAAATTATGCGCAGTAGCTGGATTGCTTACTGCGATGAGCGGGGTACCAGTATGTAATTTTGACTGGATTTGTTAAGGGTTTTTTTTTTGTTTTTTTTTGGGAATGGGTATATATTTTTTTATAATTATGTATTTTATGTTAGTGAATGTGTAATGTTATGTGTTAATTTAGTAATACAAATTGTTGGGCTTATCTTTTTGGGGCCCAGTGCCCGAGAATGGGGATCTCCTCAATAGTTTTGTGTCTGTCCGCCGTTTGTGCGCTGCTGTGTTGTGCTGCTTGCTGTTCTCTTCCTCACTGCTTTGTGATGTGCTGTGTATTTGTTGTTGTTAGTGCTGTTCTCTGCTGTGGGTTTGTTGTGTTGTTGGTTTGCGTTCTGCTGCCCTTCTTTTATGTGTTACTGCACTGTTGGATGTTTTGAGTTTGTGCACTTGTACACTTTTTGTTTAATTCACTTGTTAATCGTTCCACTGTTTGTTGATTTATAGTTTAGTTTTAGTGCACTGTTTTTTGATTTTGTGTTGTGTATCACCTTCGTGTTTGTTTTACTGTAGTTAATTTTTTGGTCAATAGGTTTATTTCTTGTGTCACTTTTCACTATTTGTAGTTTGTCACTTTGATTTTTAATTGTTATTATTATTATTTTTTAATGTATATATTTCCGCGGCGCGAGTTCGCGGTTGGCTCGAAGGACCATGTTGACGTCGGCGGAGCGGTAGAAAATTAAACACGGTTGCGGTTATGTTCGGGGTGTACGTCTTTATTGACTGACGTCTGGAAAACGAGTGTTACAAGTAGAAACAGTAAACATTGAACGAGAACAACGGCTTAAGCCGGGGAGCATAAATAGGGGGAACATCAGTACAAGAGGAAAAGGAAAGGAAGGGATTAGTGGTGGGAGCGACAGATCACTAGACAACCACAGCACTCATTTAGCCACAGTGAAATCAATACCACGAAGGTGAAGTGTAGAACATGGCTGTATGTATATTCAACTTTTGGGCATCCACTGAAAAAAGTTGCAATTTTGTCTCTCTACAAAGTTTTATTGATTAACATAACCAAAAATTATTTGAAAAAATTGGTTCTATGAAAATCAAAATTGCATGAAAGTTTAATTTCCAGTTTAAAAAAATTGGGGTTTTTAAGAGAAAAATCGGATATTGCATGAAAGTTTCATTTCTAGTTGAAACATGTCTTTGTTGTAGAGAAAAATTCGCTATTTGAAAATTCTTTAAAAGGAGATCAACACTAAAAGAAGAACAAAGAAGTTGTGTTCTTCAAATCAATTCGCAATAGATAGAAATTCATTGAAAATATGTTCGTTATAGGATAGTTCGTCTTACATTAAAAAAGGACGTCAACAAAGGGGACCCAGTTAAGTGGCCTGTTTCCACGAATTCCAAAACAGGAGTCTTATTAGCCGAAAGGAGACCTGACATAAGTATCGAATACGCTACAAAAGTATCTTCGAAACCATTTTTATCTTACGAAAAAAAAAAGAATTAAAAATCATAATTAAGTTTTTCTTTTCCTCTAAGTTTTTCTCTTTGATCAATTAAAGGTTGATGTCATAAGCAAAACTTAAACCTTGCTGGCCTAAACTAATCGGTATTTGAATTGAAATCAATAACGACTGCCAATGATTTTATAATTAAAAACAACCTAAAGGACACTGTGTCTAATTGTAAATATGCCTTCTTAGAATATAATTTGTTTACAAGAGTTAAAGGTTCGACTGAAATGCACAACACACCTTCCTCAACACACCTTCCTCTCAAAAACCACATCACAATCCATATTTTTTATTCTATTACAATATTTATTTCAACTATCTATTTTATTTACAAAATCCACCGAATTGTACAGAAACTACATTTAAAAACCAAAAAAAACCTAAATAAATACATCAATTGCACATCTTTGTCTATTTTCTAACTTTTCGATATTTCAATTTATCCAATAACGATCGCGCTGGCGCAATCATTGTGAAAATGTACACTAAAACTGTGGCCATACTAATTGCGACTATAAATTCGGGATCGACATATTTATAAAAGAATTTCGTGCGATATCCCAGAAAGATGGTCGTCATGGCCAAGCTAAATATCACCATGCCGAAGAGATTATGTCGGTATTTCAGCTCGGCAGGCGAGTAGAGTTTGTGTGCGAATTTCGGTTGGAAATAGTTGAAAATGCCGCCCACAAGGCTGGCAAAGCACATGAAACCGGCCGCCAGTCCTGAAAGTCAAATATACAGATTACAACAAATATTTTTATTTGATTTGTAAACACAAAAAAACAGGCACGAAAAATTACTCACCAAATTTACCGTGCAACGTGGTAAAATGCACCTCGGTGCTGGAGATTTTACCGAGTATGCCCAGTAGCGCCATGGAGCCGCCGCACAGCTGCAGAATGCCATGAATTTTGGATTTGGTGCGATGCGAGAAGCGTTGTGTTATCGGATTGATGGGATAGTGGCACATTAACGCCTCGGCGGAAAGTACGTGAAACTGTGGACAGAGCAGAAAATCAGTTTAAAATACTTTACAATAGTTTGCTAACCTCTTCAGGACTCAATATTGAAACCTGTAAAGGTCGAGTGTCAGCAAAGCTAACTACTGTCTTATGGTAACCAAATAACGAAAGGATTAAGTTAACATTTTAGAAAGAAAATCGTTCAGTGTTTAGTGTCAGAATTTGCACTTAGAATTGTAGATATCGTTGAATAAGTACGGCAAACGCTGGTTGACACATCGTCAAAAAAAGTACGTGTATAAAAGTCAATAATTTCCTTTTATTCTATTCAATAAGATTAAACTTAAAGCCTAGAAGACGCACTATAAAGCAATGCATCAGTTGCCTTCCGAGGCAATTAAAACCCACGGTCAATACATCAGTTGCCTAAAATCGATCGCTTGATATAGCGCAACCAATCCAAAATCGATTGATCGATTACTTATGCTGCAAAATCATTGCAATGCATGAACAATTCTACTTTCTTCTTATTGTTTATAGCTGTCAGTTTATATTTATTTATTATAAATCATTTTAGTTATACTACAAGTCTCTATTTACTTTTATAAACATTCACAGTTAATTTTTGTTCAGCAGAAAGTTGTCAGTTTCATAAAAAATAGGCAGGGTTTATTTTAAATTATTAATTAGTTTAGCTAATTAACTTTTATGTCATGTTCCCCTTGAACAGTGATATGAATATCAGAAAAATCAATGTTTTGTGAAAAAAATGTTTGTCATGCAATATTCAGTCTACAACAAAAGCCCTCAACACCACATGACACACTGCCGATAAGATTTGCTGACAATACTTTTGCAGCACCGGGCAAAGGTTTACTAATTCCACGTAACTTTTCATTGAGCGTACCAAGTTTACGTGGAAATTAAATCAGCTTAATTCCGATACGCAAATAATTTATTTCTTACATCGAATTTTCATCCATAGTGTAAACAATTTTAAGTCAGCTAATTATAGTCTGAGACAAACTAAAACTATTCATACTGAAACACTCATAACTTGGCCCAAGTCAGGGGCGGATTTAGAAAAATATTTCGGGGGGGTTTCAAAAAGTAATCCTTTGATATTCATAAATTGTCTTTTAATTTGTATGTAGTTTTAATGTCGATTCTAATATTTCGGGGGGGGTTTCAACCCCCAAAACACCCCCCTGAATCCGCCACTGGCCCAAGTCAAAAGCCGGCTGCAAAGTCTCAACTTTTGCTCACGTCTGATTCCACTCGATTGTGACGCAACAGCGCGCTCGATCGAAGACCTTCCACTTACCCCAATGATGGTCATGAAGGCGTGCATTGCTGTGTCTTTAAAGTTGAGACTGCGTGCCAGAACAGTAATGTAGACTGCCACTAAAACAATCAGCGTGTGATTTATAGTGTTGAGCAGGCTTTGTATCTGCAGCCATGCCGATAGTGGCGCTCGCGCTGCTGTTGCGCTTTTTTGCGTCTGTGCACTTGACGTCGACATTTTACGACGATTCTATTAACAATTCACAATTATTTATTGAGTTTTATTAAAACTGAATTGAGGAAATTATGTCAAGATGGGCGAACAACGCAATGCTTTCTTTTTCAGTTGCGATATTCGTCGATTATAAAGTCAACCACACAATCGCGGCTTCTACGTTTAACTGGTGGCGCGAGAAGTTTTGTGTATTTTGCAGCTATATGTGGCTAGAGCGACAGCCATATGGTTATCGCTCGCGCGGAGTATGAGCGCGCACACGAGAACGTTACCAGGTCGTGCCAAGTCCAATGTGTGCTGGCAAGATGCGCGCTCAAAGCCACACGTCTTCAAAATGCTAAACTAAATGTTGTAGTTGTTTTTGCTATTCTATGCTGACAAGTCATCTACAGTGTTGTTTTTGTTGTGCGTTTTTCACTGTGCAGCCGGTGGTGTGGTGCAGAGCAGCAGCCGGGTGGGGCCAGCGATTGTGTCGCATTTGCCGGCTTAGTTACTTAGTTCATTGGTTTGTTTATTATTTATATTTTTTTGTTGTTGATTTTGTTGTACTCTTGCTGCTCTCACAAGTGATTATGGTAATTGAATGAAGCGTGAAATGGCTGGAGACAAACACAAGTTGGCGTGTGCGCTGAGCGAGGCGTTGGTATGGGAACAGGAGTGAGAGTATGATTCGTCATATAACGCTGCTTAAGGCGGTGATTACACTATAATTTTACTGGTTGAACAGCATGAAATTATTGGTGTGTCAAGTGAAGTGCGAGCCCCTCTCATGCCCATTACATTGGATACCATCAAATAGCGAGTACGAGAGAAAACTGTTCGACATGTAAGATTTTAACAACACTACGGATGAAGTGGAACCAATGTCAGGGCAAAGAGTCGCTTTGCTTTATGAAAGTTGTCATGCTTCGATGTTGCATCAGTAGTAAGAATAAGTAGGAATAGGAAACGAAAAGCTATTTTTTACGCTAAAGTTATTATTTAAAACGTAAGTTCTATGAAAACAAGGGAATTAAAACTGAACAAGTTGTGAAGGTTAAGTAAGACTCTTTGTTTGGTTTAATTTGTAAAAATAATTTTACATTTATCTTTGCTTTGAGCATGTTTTCAACAGAAATGTTGTCATTTTTCTTCAGTCAATTAAAGAAAGAAGGAAAAAAACTGAAAGGGGATCTGATGTTGACTTTTTCATTACTTATTGATATTTGATATGTTTCTATTAATTTTAAAAAAGTCTTTGACATTTCTTACTGCGAGTATACGCATTTCTACTACGAAAATTTGTTTCCAAGTTTAGTTCGTAATTGAGTTCTATAGCAATTTAGCAGTGTGGTAATTTGTACGAAAAACGGAAACGGAAATGCTGAAATCCTAGTTGAAGAAATATTCGTCAATAGTAAAGCTTTAGAGTTGATTTTTCAACTTAACCCTGCTGTTAGGTTAAGCCCATTTGGTCCAATTTTTGGCTTGTTTCCTTTGTAACTTTTGACTAACTATTTAACTATTAACTATTTTTTACATCAGTTATGTTGAGTAAAGAATGAATAATAATACTTACGCAATATTGAACCAAAATAAATAAAAAAAATTTGAATAAACTGTTGTTTTGTACGAAAATTGCAGTATGGACCAAATGGTCCCTTTTCTAACCTAACAGCTGGGTTAAAAACTATTATTTTTTTATTAAATTAAACAAATAGTAATTTTTATTTTTATTATAAAAATAATTGATTCAGCTTTTTATAACAAACTTAAAAAACAAACCTTTTATTTAACCATATCTATTCAATTAAAGTTTTATAAGAAAATATTAGGTATTTTTTTCTGTTTTCCTCTTTACTTATGTACGAAATTTTCATATTCTTTAAATTATTGCACAATTTTCATCACATTATAATTAATCCCCTTTGCATTGCTTCCTTGTTTACAGACGAAGACTGCGCATTTCCGGCCAGTGAACTCAACACTCACGGGCCGACAGTGCATGGTTGGCGTAGCGCACCGGGCAGCACACTGACGCCACACGACATTGTCCTGCGTTTTCACAAGCCGGCCAAGATTTGTCGCATTCAAATACTGGCACATCAGTTTTTAATACGTGAGTATCAAATTCTACCTTACTAACGCATTCACTAACGACTCCTTCTCTACTCCGCACAGCTGAGAAGGTCGAGCTGTGGCTGCACTACTCGCCCAAAGGCATTCCCAGCACCCCGTCGTCGCAGTGCTTCGACTTTCTGGGCTTTGTTGCGCTCTCCGACAATGCGGCAACGAACTACAAGTCACGCGAGCTGCAAAGCGTGTCCGTGAATCCGCGCAAAGGCACACATCTGAAGCTGCGGCTGAGTGCCGCTCATCGCAATGTATACAATCCGGACGGTCAGATAGCGCTGATAGCAGTCAATGTGCTGGGCGAGGAGTTGGAACGTAGTGCAGCAGTTACGGAGGCGGCATCGGATGAACAACAACAGCAGCAACAGCCGCTGCCTACGAACGGCACTGGCGGCGAGCAAAACAACGCGGACAATATGGGCGCCGAGTGCGCGCTATCCTCCATTTGTGATGATCTGCTCTTCTCCATGTACGTGGAGGAGTCCGTTGCGGACATTGTACGCGAGATGGAGCAGAAAAAGTTGAAGGCGGTGAGCGACGAGCGCTTCGAGTATGCACGCAAGTTGAAGCTATGCATGACGGCGCTGCGCACAGCCGGCGAGCGACTGGGTCGGTACGCGCTCGCCAAACGGCAGGCGGTGCAGCAGGAGGACTTTACGACTGCGCGTCTGCGCAAGGAGCAAATCGAAATGTACAAGGCGGCAGTGATGAAGCATTTGTTGGTGTCCGAGCTGTTAGAGGCAGACGGCGTATTGGCAACGAACGATTTGTCTTGCGAGGTGTACGCTACCAAGCCGGTATTGCCGCCGGCGCCGAGTTTGCAGGATGTGGCGCAAGCGCTGGCCGAGGCACACTTTGCCGCCACCATGAGCCCGAAGAGCGCTCATGACGACAAATCCTCGACGGACGGTGGCAGTTCCGTTGGCGTGGGCAGTGGCGCGTGTGCCGGTGGGAGCGTGTCAACGGGTGATAATTTGTCGCTGCATTCGAATGCCAGTCTGCGCAAGTCGCACGACGAGATACCCGTTTCGCCGAAGCTGGGTAAGGGCCGCAGTCCCAGCCGCCACAGTTCGCCGATGTCCAGTCGGCAGGGTTCGCTGCGGCGCCGTAACAAAAGTGCACCGCGCAACTCCTACGAAGACTACGAGGAGCGCACCATACCCACACTGAGGCAGTAAGTTGGATGTCGATGTGACTGCTAGCTAGCGACTTGTGTGTGTAGGCGTAGTGAGTTAGACTAGTTGAACTGAATGTGGCGTATGTACTCGTATCTAGTCGGGCAATGGATGAGCTGACTATGTATTCAAATGTGTATTTATAAAGCTACGTTATAACGTAATTTAATGATGGAATGCATCTCGGTGTCGCATGATTCTACGATAATGAAAGAAAATATGTACATACAGTATACATTTCAATTATGTTCATCACTAGCTTAACTAGTATTTCCATCGGCCAGTTCGACATGCACACAAATATATACCTTACATCTTTCTTATGGGGGTTCAGTGGCTTTACAGTTCCGAGATGCTGCCTAGAAGTAGGCCATTTGCTTTAATACTGCTGTCATATTGTCGTACAACATTGGTGGCATTTTGTGGTACATACTTTTAGGGTGTCTTGAATTTGTAAAGCCATCAGTTTTGCGTTACATATGAACATTTCATAATGACTACAACTTCATCTACATCGCAATATAATTTATATTTTGTTTTTATTCTTTTTTCACTTATTTTCTTTTTTCTTGTTTGTCTTTACATATCTATATCGTTGTGTTGTTGCTTACCTATGTTACGTTATTCGCATAACGTATTGCAGTTCAAATACTAATGAATTTTTAAGGGAATGCCAAGGTACAGCCTTGCTGGAGGCCGATCCGAATCGCGGACGTTCGCGTCTCAACGATCGCGAACGTCGCCAGGCAGCTTTGCCAATATTGGTGTTCGGTAATGACATGGTAAGTGATCTTCTCGTACGACACCGATCAACTATTGCTAACATCGCAAACGTTTCTTTTTTGCGCCCAGGTTGAACAGTTCTATTCGCGTCAGTTTCAAGATCGCGAAGATGGTCTCATGCGTCTGCGTAACTTCCTCAAGGGACAGGAGTTGGAGTCAGTTTTGAATACGAACAGCGACAGCGCCGCCGGCGCCAACAAGGTGGCGCGCAGTGCCGCGCTGTTGCTGCATCGTGCCGTACGCGATGCCGTCTATTCGGTGTTTAGCCAGGCCACCGAAACGGTGCGTTGTCTCTTTCTGGAATTTGTGCCGGGACGCGTGTCCCAAAGCGAAGTGGCGCGCTGTGTGGATCGTTTGCTGCCCGAGCTGCTCGCCAAATCCGGCGATCCGTCGGCACGCATTCACACTCTGGCCCAGCACACCATACTCAGCATAGCTGCCTGCCCCGAAGTGGTCGAACAGCATCTGGTAGCGCCAGCGCTGTCGCGCAGCGTCAGCTCTGGCACACATCCGCGCCTGGCGCTCAGCCGCATGCAGATGCTCGAGCAGCTGGTGCTGAGTCAAGGCATCAGCACCGACAAGCACAGCGGCTTGACGTGCCGCGCCCTGTCCGAGTGCGGTTGCTCGGGCATACATCATCCCGCGGAGCCGGTGCGCAAGGTGGCCGAGCGTATTCTGTTGCTGGTTTACAAAGTGAATCCACGGTTGGTGCGCAAGCAGCTGCCACCCGACGACGATATAACGCGGCGCAATCTGCTCTACCGCCAACTGTTTACTGAATTCGATAAGCTCGATCTGGAGCGCAAGAAGGAAATGCTGGAGGCGAACAAATGCGCTGGTCACAGCTCAAGTGATCCGACATCGCCGCCGTCAAATCGCAGCGCCGATGCGCGTCGCAGTCGCGCGGAAGCGGATCAGCTGCAGCTGGGCGCCAGCAGCGACAGTCGTGGCAGTCCCTATGGCTATGGCACAAAGTCGCCGGACTCGCAATCCAGTCCCATGCGTCGCTCGGAAACGCGCATACTGAAGAGTAAAAGCGGTCATTCGCTGGGCGTCGGCGCCAATGCCAATGGATACGCGAGTGGAAGTGGTGGTGGTAGCGCCGCCAGCAGCTTTACCACCTGCAACGGCAAGCAGCAATACAACGAGCAGCTGAAACGTTCAATGATATCGGCCAGCAGCTCGCGGAAAGGCTCCAACTCCAATTCGGAATCTCTCGAGGAACCGGCAGACCTGATGTAAGCAGTGAGCTCCATCGAATAATGAAATTTTAGTTTATTTATTTATGACTATGCACAGACGCTGCCCATTTTGTGACTGGTCCTGTAGTGGCGGCGATCAATCGCTGCTGGATCGACATTACTGGAAGTCGTGCCCGTTTCTCACCAAATGTCCACAGTGCAGTCAGGTGCTGGAGGTGGCCGCCTTAAACTATCATCTAACGAGTTAGCGCTGATGCAAACTTGAGGAATACAGTATTTTTTCAATAGTGTTTTGTTGTTGTATTTTGCAGAAGAGTGTGAAGCCAAGGACAGCTACGTGATGTGCGAACGGTGCACTGAGTCGGTGCACAAGCAACTCTACGACCTACACCAAATGGAGGACTACTGTCGAGGTAAGGTGTGAGGTGTATTGTGGCGGAATTGCCTAAACCGTACTGAATGTGACTTGCATTGAATTTAATTTCCACAGAACTTAAGACGGGCGCTGCTAGGTGCCCATTGTGTCACGACGACGTTCATCTGCCGTTGGACGGTGGCTGGAAGCTGCATCTACTTAGCTCGACTGGTTGTCCCGGCAATAGCAGAAGACGTGCAAAGAAATCAAATTAATGCGGTGAAGATCGCACCTAAATCTGTGGCGAGAAAATTATATGAAAAGAATTGCGCCAAATGCCTTCATTCTCATGTTGCATCATAGCAAATTATAGTTGCTTAGAAGTAGATATTTAACGCTATAAATAGGGTTTCTTTTTCTACTTGGATATCTTTTTCCATTATTAACCGATACAATTTTCTCAGAGATCGGAGTTTCATTTAATGCGGGGAACTCCCAAACTCCTTTCTTTCTTTCTTGTGAACTTAAAATCTGTTGTGTGGAAACCCTATTTATGAGTTGATATTTCATACATGGCTACATTTTAGGACACGTGCAATTACACTTACAAAAATTCATAACGAAACTGGTAACATTAATTATTATCTAAGCAAGTTTGTATCTCGAAACCTATGCGAAATGCACACTCAAACACATTCGTACATACAGACCTATGCATATTCGTTATTATGGATTTTTATTGTCCTATTATGTAATGAAAATCAAAATGTCCTTGTACACTATATTATTATTATTATTATTGAAAACTCGCGCATTTGTTGCCAATTATACTAACTTCAATTTTGTTCACTACATACAAACATTTTTATTGCATTTATAATAATTTAGTTAAAGTGGTGCATAAATTCCTAATTTTTAAATGAATTATTTTATTTTGATACTTTAATCTAATCTAAGCCTTAGAATCAATTCAATATTTTGTATTGTAAACGTCCACTAACTGAAGTAAAGTGAATTCAGAACCCATCCAAAAAACTTAAAACTGACGCAATATGATTGAATTTAAAAGTAATGGAAAGAAATAAATATTAAAGCAACAATTTACTAACTAAAACAAAGTTTCATTTACTTCATTTGCTTAAAAAACTGGGCCTTCGAGTAATACGTGACTCCGTTCAAGAAAACGTGGTTTCTGGGGAAAGTGCATTTAAAGATTTGGGCATAAAATATTATTTTAATATATTTCACATATTTTATTGATCGAATCAAAAAAGTATATATGATGAACTTGTTGTTGGTCAGAATCTACTTTGAACATTTGAAATTTACCAGATTTGGTGTATAATATCTTGAAATGTTTGTTTTAATTATTATTATTATTTTTCGGTGCATTCAATTTAATGTTAGTTGGTTTTTAATTAATTTTCTACTTTAAAAAATTTTGTATTTGCTATTGCAGGATTATGTACGTAGGGCTTTCTTTTTTGATGGGCTGAGTAAGTGATTAAAACAAGGAGTACACTCGTTGGTAGACAGTACTTGCTCTGGTATCACTAAGGTCCTAATAGATCTGTGGGGACGTATGTATTTTTTCCTCGTTCACTCTTCTCTGGAGCATAGGGCTCCATACGACTCTTCCATCTTACATGATTCCGGGCTGTTTTTCTGTCTATAGCCTATAAACCTATGATTGTTTGGCCAGCCAGTTGAACCAAACCAAATAGAAAGAGTGTTAGTTGCGTTTGTGTAAAACAAAAAGAAGTATTGTTTGCTAATGTCAAATGTCTGAAATGTTTTTTTACAAGCGACTCAAATGTTTTCCCAAAACTGCTGCCCAATCATTAATATAACAGATGTTCTAGCAAACTTCTAACACAATGGCAACGCTGAAAACATACTACTTTTCAATGATGCCAACTCTATGGTTACCACATTCAATTGTAGAGCTGCCGATTGTTTTCACAACCATTTTTCCGCTTCGAAACTTCTATTGAAGTTCATTTTACTTTAGCTTTATTCTTTAAATCATTTACAACTTTTATTTACTGTTTGCTTTTTGTGACTAGTATACAATTTATTTGAAAATTCTCAGACACTCACGCATCAAACTTTAGTTCAACAAGCTTGGCAACACTGCTGATTGTGCTCAATCGAAATGCCAAATGCTCATTTGCTCTCGAATAGAAAACAGCCGGTGAACGGGACGTACTAAGCAGAGCGCGTTTTGCATTTTAATTAAATGAATTAAGTTGGGCGAAATTCCCGTTTCGGTTACGCAAAAATACAGCAGAACTCGATTGTTTCATTGCAACGCGTGAGCGAGATGTCGTGGAGGCGCTAGATCGAAGAGGTTGTCGGCGTAAGCTATAGATGCGCAGGGGGACGAGTGAGGATAGAATTTCGTGAAAACGTGCCTGAGCTGTTGACGCTGTGCTGTGCACATACAACGCTTCTATTGGAACCGCCACTATCACCAGCGTCACCATTCATCGGCACCCACGCCAAGTGCTGAACACGTCAAACGCACAAACAAGAAATCGCCACATTCTATTATACAAGTGACTTTCTTTAATTAAATGATTTGAGTAAAAAATAAGTACAACAATAAACGAACGCACAACGCGCAATACGCGGCGCGCTTCCACATTTCACCGCCCCTGCATCATTTCAACGCTCCGCTGGTGTCACCAGTTTCACGTCTTCATCACTTTCACACCACAATAACAAATCAACAGAGCAAAATGACGCTGCAGCAGTTGCTTAATTACAAATACTTAAGTCAGGAACAATTGAGTGGTTTCGACAATTACAAGGTAATGTCCTGCTGTCCACCTGATCCCTTCTGCATTTGCCACATGTCCATTAATGTCTGCTAAACTTGGCTTTACAGTACAGCGCACGTGATACCTCGCCGCTCAGTGTGTATGTGATGCATCCGTTTTGGAATTGGATTGTGAAGGTAAATGGGTGTCTCCCCTCCCCCCAAGTTTGGTTGCGTGGCTATTGGCAATTGCCAATCGGTTGGTGGCGGCTGACTCAATGCGGTGATTTTTCGGTTTCACTATACGAAGGCAGTGGTGTCGGAGGCTTTACTGTGTTTTTATGGTTGCAGAATATGTTTTGTTTGTTGTAGTTAGCCAGGATAAAGCAAGGAAAATCAATAATAACAAAATGCGGCTCATGGAGGGGCACACCATGTGACTGTAGCCGTTGGGCGCCAACTGTATCGAAAAAAAAAATAAAAGTGTTCATGCTGGTTGACAGGGGCTAATAACTAAACTGCCATTGGTCTAGGAATTATGCAAATTTGCTAAATAGGCATTCAGCAAAAATAATACTTTATTTAGCATTCAGCAAAAATAAGCCACAAATTTTGTTTATTTAATTATTTTTTAAATTATTTTTCTAAACCTGTTTTTTATTTGCAATAAAAAAACAATTATTATTTGCAATTATTTCAGTACGAAGTAACTGTTAGCCCCAAATTACACATTTAACTACAGAAAACGTATGTGTCGTAGCGAGCTAATGTAGCCATAATATATGAGTTTACTGTGGTAAAGAGTGCGAAAGTTAGTTATCATTTAGTTAATGCTTGGTGCTTACTTTATTAGAAAGCTTAAGCAAAAACATTTGCCAGATAAGTCTTATACTTAACAACATTAAACAAACCATTGCCTTTTTCTATTTAATATATTTTTAGGAATTTGTTAGAATGTGCCACCAACTGCCACAGTTAGTCCTTTTAAAATACAATATACAAATTCGAATGTCATCCAATAACGTATCTAATTCTTCTCCATTTAACATTATTCAGATTTTTCCACGTTGGCTTGCTCCGAATGTGATGACGTTTCTCGGCTTCCTGTGCACAGTCGTGAACTTCCTCCTACTCTCCTATTACGATTGGGACTTCTACGCCAGTTCCGGACTGCCTGGTGCTACGCCCATACCGCGCTGGGTATGGCTTTGTACGGCGATTAATATATTCCTTGCCTACACGCTGGATGGCATCGATGGCAAACAAGCGCGCCGCATTGGCTTGTCCGGACCGTTGGGCGAACTCTTCGATCACGGCCTGGACTCGTACACAGCAGTGCTGATACCTACGTGCCTGTACAGCATATTCGGGCGCAGTCCAGTGTATTCGGTTGGGCCCATGCGCATGTATTACGTCTGCTGGATGGTGTTTTTCAATTTCTACGTCTCGCACTGGGAGAAGTATAATACGGGCGTGCTGTACCTGCCGTGGGGCTACGACCTAAGCATGTGGGGCTCTACAGCTATGTACCTGTTGACGTGGTGGCACGGCCACGAGTTCTGGCAACGCATATTGCCGCTTGGCATGACGCTGGGCCATGCCATGGAGTTTATGTTGCACATTAGCGCCATGGCCAACACACCTATGGTCGTGATTAATGTCTACAAGTGAGTGCTTTGTGTGTGTATGCTAGGTATCAAAAATTGAACAATGATTGTCTTTTTCAGTTCCTACGTGCATCGTACCGGCAAGATGCGCTCATTCTCGGAGGCTATGCGCCCGTTGTGGCCGCTACTGGGCTTCATGGTGCTGCTGCTGGTGTGGCCCATTATGTCGCCTGGTAACATCATTGAAAAGGATCCGCGTGCGCTGTTCATGCTTAGCGGCACAATTTTTTCCAATGTCAGCGTAAGTCTGTGCATCATTCACCTCACTTCCGAACGTTACAACTGTGCGATAGCGTCATGCGAGTTCTTATGGCGTTATCAGTTGAAAGTTTTCATTTTGTTTGATGTTTTTGTAAATTATTTTTAAGTTATGTTCATTGAGTCAATGGGGTGATCGCGTGGTGACCGTTGTGATTCATGTAGACGTCAGCATGTGCGACCGCGGTGTTTATCACAAAACTACTAATATTTTGTTGGCATATTCAATCACTATCGGCCACTTTCCTTGTCCACTTTTTTGCTGATAACGACTGTATGTTGTATTTATTTGTTGGCATATATGAAGAAGTTTGAACTGCAATTACGCTTAGATTCATTATGCACTATAAATAATGGCTTGCTTCAGGATAACGTTTATGTTGTTAGGACAGGTGTGTCAATTGTCTTTGCTCATATGAAATTATTATCAAAATAATTACAATACTCAAGAGGCGAAATCAATCACATTTTGCATACCAAACAAAAAGGAATAAGGGTTGAAGATGTGAGAATTAAAATGATGTCAATATTTATAAAATTATCTCTTGTTATTATTTCCCTAATCGCACATATTAATTTTTGTGCTCAATAATTGTGAAATGTTTAGTCTGTGTAATGGTTGATAAGCGCTCTGCAATATAGCGTGAGTTTGGCTTGTTGTTATCGCTGTGATTGCGTGTATGTGTTTCCGAATTAATACAACTTTCAATTATTCGAGTGGAAATGAAAATTAAAAAAAAGAAAACACTTTTTACGAGTTGTTTAAGGTCGATTACGTCCAACACATTATTTTAGAGGGCAGTGGATTAATATGTCGTGCGACCAATTGCATTATAAATGGATTTCTTGTACCCTTTGAACAGAAATACCGTATAAGTAACGCAAACAGCGATTTAACAAAATTTAGTTGATAAGTAAAATGACATAATTTTTGCACCGTTGGTGATTTAGGTCAATGTGCTAGTTTTATTTAATTGCGTTGTCAGTAATTATTCTTTATTTAATTGTTTACTATTAGATTTTTTTAAATGCATTTACATTTTATTAATGTATTGTGCGATTTATTATTGTAATTATTGAGTTCAATTTCACTTTAAGTATGAAAAATCTTTAATCCATATAAATTTTAATTCAATAATAAGTATAAAAAACCTTTAATCTATAAACATTTTAATTCACTATGTTCTCTTTTCTCTCTCTCGCAGTGTCGTCTCATTGTTGCGCAAATGTCCAACACACGCTGTGAATGTATACATTGGATGACACCAATATTTTTTGCGTGTATCGGACTATGTTTTTGGGCGCCCATACTGGAGCGTTTTATGGTGTATTTTCTACTGTTGATTACCACGTTGATGCACTGGCATTACGGCACTAATGTGGTGAATGAAATGTGCGAGCATTTTAATCGCATTTGCTTCAGCGTACACAAACGCAAGCCCGAGACGTCGCCACAGTCCACCGATGTGGAGCAAGACAAGGAGAAGGCACGTCTGTATGATATGGAGAAAACGGATTAATTGCTCGGGCCGATGCTGATGATTGAACTAAATGAGGCTGTTTGTTGGATTGTTGCCTTTCGTTTGTACTTGTTTTTGTGCATTTCCAAAAGTCGAATTAATTTGCATTTTTTGTGTGCATATTTCTATGTAATAATGAATTTTTAACTTTTACTCTCGATTGCCATCTTAAGCTTTATGCGCTAATTTTCAGTTGCTCTCTTTAAACGAGATGTTTCTTAATTTTTGCTCTGAAAAGACTTGATATTTTTTTGTTACATTTAAGCTCTAGAGTAGTGTCAACAAAATGAATACATGACAAACATGTTAAGGAATTTAACTGCTTTTCCGTGATTTACTTGAGCGCTCGTGCTATAAAAGTGCCGTTTTTAGTCTACAAAATCAAATTGCATTCAAATTAAGTTCATCTTAATTTTGTATTCAAGTTAGTTTTTTGCGCTCGGTTTTGCTAGTTAAATTTAAAGAGCAATTCAAACATCAAACAAATTTGAATGAAATCGAAGAAGCTTAAGAATATTTTCCCTGCTTTTCCATGTCATTTTTTTTAAATTACAATTTTCAATTTAATTTGAAATCATTAGCAATTTTGTACAATGTCGCACTATTTAAGTTTATAGTATTTATTTTGTGTATTATTTTTAAAACTAATTTAAATTATCGAAAATCCGTAATTTACAATAACCGCTGAAACCTCTTGTAACGCTTTATGTAATTTAATTTAGATTTGTTTTCTGTTATGGCGTTTTACGTTACCTCATTTGCGAATATGTAATGTATAATCAGTAATGTGTACTCGTGCCAGTTATAGCTGAATACGCTGGAGGTTGATGCAGATTTTACTTCCGTTTTGTATGCGTTACGCGTTATGTGCGCTGTGTATTTATGTCTTCGTGTATAAAACAACACACAAATCTTTAGATTTATTTAGGCTAAGAGTTGCATAAACATAAGCACAACAAAAACAACATGAAGAACTTGAAGAATGAACGTCACCATATATTGAAGCGAAAAAACTGCAAAGAAGCAACGTGCAATGATATTTTGCTAAACGTAATTGAACTATATTTTTGTTTGTGACAACCAGTAAACAAAGAGTGATTACCAAATTTGCTGCTGCTCATGGCTGTTTATTATTCAAATAGAAGTCAATAACAAATAAAAAGATAACGAAAAATAAAGATAATAGAGATAAAAAAGTAATTGAATAAATATATAGAAAAAGGCAAGTTAGTTGTTGGCTAAATTGTAGCGGCGTTTTGCAACAATTTATTGCAAAAGACAACAAAAAAAAACAACAATAAAAGAAGCAACAAAGACAAAGACAAACTCAGAAATTACACAAGCATACATATATCTACCTACCTACATATATACCTATGTATAAGAATGCAAATAAATATTGTCAATATTTTGAATGTTTGGGCGTTTTTAATGTTTTTATTATTTACTATTATTTTAATTTTTAGTGGAAGAGTTCTATCAAAAACATTATAAATTATTTTATACGTTTTAGTTGTATGTTGCAAAAGCACTGCCATGGTCTATAATTGCCTCTGTTGACAACAGAAAGCCTCACAAAAAAGCTTCCATGTGCTTTTGGGGAGAAGGCGCGTAAGAAAAAAGCGGTGCTTCAAGTTTAGTTGCCTTTCGCTGCGTTGCTGTGACAGTTTTACTTTTACAAAAGAATCAAGCAACAAACTCTCAAAGCTTGCGTTGTTATTTTTTTGTAAGATTCTCATGGAAAAGACCCACTTCAATTATTCATCGAACGGACCACCGTATTACGTAGCTGGAGTCAATGCCTGCAAGCTTAACCCATTTTCGGCCGCTGGTCGATTTTTCGACCAGCCACTTTGAAGGAGAGTAGCTCTGCACTTAGACATTATATCTTTGAACTTTTGATGCATAAAATAGCTTTGGTCTTTTGGTAACCCCTCGAAATAATATTTTTTTTTTTAAAGATAATTTTAGAGATGTTGGTGAAGGCACGAAAAAAAGCATTTTTGTAGTCATATTTTGAATATTCTGAAAAATATATAACCTTTTTAAATTATTGATTTATTATTGATTATTTACGAAGCCTAAAGACCAAATTACCATAATCAATTGATATCCATAAGATTATGAAAATATTTTTACCTCTCAGCACCGCGTACTTTTCAGTGGTCGAAAAATCGACCATTGACCAGAAGTCGTCATGTATGTACATATGTAAGCCAACAATTGTTTGTTTTCATTCTTGATTATTATTTGACTAAAACTATGTACAAATATATTTGTTTTTATTTGAAATTGAATTTTTATTAATTTATAAAAAAATTTTGTAAAAAAAAAAAACACAAAAAAAATCCAAAAATATTCTTGATTAAGGTCCTAAATGTAAGTCCTTAAAAGGAATTACAAAAATATTGGCTATTTCTGGTAGCGGCCGAAAATGGGTTAAGTAAGGCGAAAAAAAATGCTATTAAAAATACTATAAAAGTACACATTGCCAATAACAGTTCATGCTATCAATGTGTGAAACATGCAACAACATTTGTATATTTGCGCTTTTTAAATAAATGTTTATAAACAAAACAATAAAAGATGCTGTAGCGTGTAAGCGAGCTGAAATGAATCGCCAATAAGAGGGCAGCATGATAGGCAATCAAATGCGCTATTGATTGTTTATATGTTGATGGTTTGATAGTCAGAGATAGAGTTGGATAGACATTGCTTCTAAAAAAGCAATCTTCACGTTTTATGGCCTACACGCTGCGGCAATTGATCGGGTGGGTTATTGCTCTGGTAGTAGTTCAATCGATTAACGTTGAAGCGAGTTTGTTCCAAGGCGAAAAAAATATGTGTATTGTATCCATGTAATAAAAGGGTACAAAAATATGCTTAAACATCTTGTAAGTACAGTTCAATGACTACTTTAGAGGGAATATATGTATTTAGATGTGTGAAATTTATATAACACTATATAAAAGTTCTTTAATGCTTTCTTTTTAAAAATGCTCTAAAAACGAAACGCTTCTTCTCATGCTTAGTAATTAGCTATGGAGATCAGATTAGAACAAGTTTCCTACCCAATTAGCAGTGAAGGCAGGTAGAAGTGGCAGTCCAAGGTGAAAAAAACGTATGCCATGAAGGTCCATGATACTACAAAAAGTCGAGCATAAGATCACTGACTCATGGAACCAGTTTGAGCGTCTCTGAATAGTCTTATCGGCTGGATCCTCTAGATTGTCAAAGAAGAAGTTGTCCAGGTGATTCTTCCTTCTTCTGGATAAAGAGAGATAAGAGCATAGAAGCCGAAAAGCATTTTCTTGCTCTTTCTCGTCTATAAAGCTACGACAGAAGTCGATTGTAAACAATCCCAACCTTTTGGCGTGGATACCAATAGAACAGTGACCCGTCAGAACACCAACCAGGGTTCTGATCTGGTACCTAATTAGTGAGAGAAGCTCTGAAGTCAAAGGTTTCATTCTAAAAATACACTAAAATAATAAACATTACAAAATTAAAGCACTAAAATGTTTACTGATTTCCGCCTTTGTTCGAAGTCAATGCCTTGACAACAAAACTCACGTATTAAATATTTATACAATATGCTAAAAGTAGTCGAGTAATCGTGTTAAACTTTCGCAAAACCGAAACAAAATATTCACTACAGTTTTCCATACTAGTTTTTTTTTAATTCTCACTAATTGCAATACAAATATGACACATATAACTATAATTTTTTTTCATATGCGCAAAGCCAAAATTAAGCTCAGCTTCGATTAAAAGTAGTAAATAATAAATAGCAGCAAGTAAAAGAATATGAAAACAAAATTAATGAGTGGAAAAGAGAAAAACCAAAACAAAAAGTCAGTCACGTAGAGAAATGAGCACACCAAAAGCAAATTGCCGACCACGCCAGAGACAGCCGGCAATGAAAGCTGAATTTCAGCTGCGACAACGGACGACGGACGGCCGCACACAAAATCTTCACTTGTAGCCATCGATTGCAGTGCGCATGCGCGCAGCGGCGAAAGCCGCACAGGCAGCGGCTTAGTAAGAAAATAAATAACAAGAAAGAATATAAATAGAATCCAGAACTGATTCCAGGGCAGCGGTCACAACGTTCAAGCTGGAGTCAGTCGCCGCTCAGACAGGTGTGGAGTGGCGTAGTCGAAGTCGAAGCGAAGCAAAGTGAAGTGAAGTGGCGACAGGTTAAGCCGCGCATGCGTGCGACGTTTTAAGTTTTCACGCGCACATCTCGGCGAACAGTTGCGTTTGGTTGGCGTGAGCGTTCAGAACGTTTTTCGAAGTGCACTCAGAACCCACTTTTTGTAACGAGTTTAATTTGAAAAAAAGTAAAAAAAAACGTTAAGTTTAAAATACCTAAAACTGGCATTTTCAAACGCTGCAATGCATTATGCGCTTCTATTGAGTGCGCTTCTTGTCAGCTCGGTTGCGGCCTATAGATCGTCCACCTCGGGCTATGTGCTGCCGCTGCGTGGTGTCACGCGTCCGCGCGATCTCACTACAACCGCTGCCGAGCAGCATGAATCTACCATTGCAAACGATGAGCCCGCTGCCACAACAACAATGAGTGACAGCAGCACTGGCAGCAGTAACGTCAAGCCCTCTACTCCAGCTGTGCCGCTGACAACGCTAGCTGCACTTAAACCCAGCAGCACTGAGCCACCAACCAAAGAGGACCCAACTTCGACGGAATCGTCCACTGTGCAGCCTGCCCCATCGCTGACGCCCTCCGACAACGATGTCAGCAATCCGGACACCGATCCATCGAAGCGTCGCATCATCACCTACGATCAGCGGCAGGAGGGCCAGTACAATATACGCGCAGATTTGGAGAATTTCATGATTGTGCTAATACCGCCCAGTCCGTCAGATGGCCTCAGTCTGCTCGATCTGTTAACCAAGTCAGCGCTGCGTCGCAGTTCGCTGCCATCGAAGCAGCGACGCAAACAATTTGGCTCCCTACAGTCAGCGGCCACCAAGTACCGGCATCCAATTCGTTCAAACGCTCAGTCGAATTTGCAGTACGTTTCGCGTCAGCCCGTCGATGCGGCGGTTTCACGCAGCGGCTATCTACAAGCAGCGCCGTATACGTCCGGTCAGATGGAAGGCTTGTCCGCCGCCGCTACGCCGAATCGGCTCTCCGACTACATTGAGGGCCGCACGCCATACCATGTGGACATCTCTGCCAGCGACGACGAACAGGCGCGCCTGCATCCCGATCGCCAGGTGGACGTATTGCCGCCACCGTATCCGCTGGCCTATCAGCACCTGATCAGGCCCTACCATCTGGAGGCCGAGCCCACGGTCATACAAGCGCTGCCACCATCGGAGCTCAGCGGTGCCACGCACGCTTCGAGCAATTTTCTAGATAGCTACAATCAGTTGTTGGCGTCCAATCTGGCGGGCACTGGCGACTTGCCAGCGCCATCCATTACCACCACCGCCAACTCGCTGAGCGCCAGTGATGGCAGCGGCTACTTTCGCATCTCGCGCGCCATACGCGGCGACAGCTACCTGGACACGAATCGCATTACTGCGCCGAAAAGTTTGAGCAATGCGCCGCGCTATGCTGACACGCAGCCCATCTATCGTGCCGAGCATTCGCTGGGCGCAGCCGAGCTGTATCCGCCCATCGATGTGCCACACCTCTACATAACGCCGCAGCTGAGTGCGCGCAATTTCGAGCTGTCGGAGTCGGGCAATCGCGAGCAGGATCTGGACGATGTGGACGCGCATGTGGGCGAGTACATTGTGCCGCCGGCGGATTTGCCAGTCGAGGACGACATTGAGTGGGGCCGCATGCTGGACACGTTTGTGAAGGACATGAGCACGGCCCGCTGCGCACCGGGACATCGACGCGACAGCTATGGAGTGTGCCGCGAAATCGAAGGATACTGAGCGGAAGCGAGGCGCTGCTTTTTCGACTGCCTAAAATATATAGTTTTAAGTTTTTAGCTAAATCGTAAGCGCAATTTTGTAATTTTTTTAAGAAAACTGAAACGACAATGTCTTCCATTTTGAAGATAATATTAATGAGAAATGTTAGTTTTAATAATTTAAAACAGATTTCAACAGCTTATTGGAATTTTTATGCATTTCTTATTTTCAATAAATATACCATGAATATGGATATTAAAAAACATTTAAACACAGTATTGCGCATTATTTATTTATTAAAAAAAATGAAAATTATCTTATCTTTTTATTTTCTTGTTAAAAGCACAACAAAAAATATAAGAAAAAATAAGAAAAAATCCTGCAAAAACAGAATAAAAAAATAAAAATAAAAAATAAATAGTACCAAAATAAAAAGTATAAATATACTTTTATTTATAAACAAATTTAAAACAAAATTAAAACAACAAAATTAAAAAAAAACATAAAAAATAAAAATGCAATAAAAAAAAAGAAATTATGTTTTCTTTTATTACTAAATAAAAAATATTAAAAAGGATAAACAAAATAGTATCAAAATAGAAAATATAAATACGAGTATAAATTAACAATATAAAAATGTAATAAAAAACAATAAATACTATTTTCATATTCCTTATATTGTTAACTAAAATTATATTTCCATGAAGGGTTGAAAAAAGACTTAATTACACATTTGGAAGGTCTCTGAGGATTGAAACAATTCAGTGCATCATGATTTCTGCTAATCTGGGTTTTCAAAAGCAGTGGCTTCATCTAAACTCGAGGCTGATGCTAGGGTAGGTAGGTAGTGGTGGCAGCTCTCATATGAGAGCTCACTTAGGCCAAGCTAGGCCCATTGTGGTACCACAGGATCTCTAACCCCTTTTTGTTGTTAAGATCTCTCGAACCAGCCCGAACCGGTGATGAAGCGTATTAGGCCCTTGGCGTCAACCTCCGATAAGTCCGCGAGGTTGGCTGTATGGTAAAACCCTAGATGTTTTTTCCGTTTCCTGCAAAGAGCGGGACAAGTACAAAGAAGGTGGAGAATTGTTTCTTCCTCCTCTATGTCTCTGCAGCTTCTGCAGAAGTCGTTGGCCAGGTGGCCCAGTCCTAATCTGGTAGCGTGGCTGCCAAGGATGCAGTGACCAGTGATGACACCGACAACAACCCTGAGCGTGCCCCTATTGAGGTTTAGCAGACTTTTGGTGCGCTTCCAGTCCAGCTTTGGCCAGATCTGTTGCGCTGTCTTGCCTGTCTCCGAGGTTGCCCATGCGTTGTTAGCGGTTTTTGTCATCGCTTCCTCTATCACCAGCTTGCAGGTACTCAAAGGAATACCTAAGCCGGCGAGTTCTGAGGATAGCTCCTTGGTCGTTCCTTGTCTAGCCAGTTCGTCTGCCCTGCAGTTCCCCGGGATATCTCTGTGACCAGGCACCCATATGAGGTGGATTTTAAGCTGCTCTGCCATCTCATCAAGAGATTTGCGGCAGCTGATCACTGTTTTTGATGTCAGAACATGAGACCCTAGGGCCCTGATAGCCGCTTGGCTGTCAGAGAGAATGCTAATATCTCGCCTAGAGACACTGCCCTCTTTGATCCAATTCAGGGCAGCTTCAATGGCTGAAACCTCTGCTTGGAACACGCTACAGTGGTCCGGCAGTCTAAAGGAGTAATTTATACTAAGTGAGTCTGAGAAGACGCCTCCGCCCACAGCTCCGTTTAACTTGGAGCCGTCGGTGTAGATCTAGTATGAGTTCCCTATCAGGGATGCTGAGCTTTCCTCCCAGTTGTTCCTATCTGGAATGGTGCTAGTGAACTTTTTGTTAAAAAGGAATTGGGGTGGTGAAGAATCCAGTTCCTCGAACTCCTTTAAGAGAGTAAGTATCCTGGCATGTCCCTTGTTAGACTCCGACCATTGGCCGGTAGCCCGTAGTCTATGGCTTGTTATAGCCGCTGATTTCCTGCAGTGTAGGTCTAGCGGAATAAGGTGAAGCAGGGCTTCTAAAGCTGAAGTTGGCGTTGTTCTAAGAGCGCCCGTGATGATGCCGCAGGCTGCCCTTTGAACTTTCCGAAGGTGTTGGAGGAGCAGTGTTTTTTCCAAAGCGTTCCACCATATCAGGCATCCATAGGTTAAGATGGGACGTACGACAGCTGTGTAAACCCAGTGCGTCATGTTTGGCTTCAAACCCCAGGTTTTCCCCAGTGCCTTTTTGCAGGTGTATAAGGCAATCGTTGCCTTTTTGACCCTATTGAGGATGTTCGGTTTCCACCTCAATCTCTTGTCAAAAATGATTCCAAGGAATTGTGCCTCATTCTTGAAAGGGATCTCCGTGTTGTTTAATGATAGAGGAGGTATGGGTGGGGGTTTGTACTTCCTCGTGAAGAGGACAACCTCTGTCTTCCCAGGGTTGATTCCTAATCCTCGACTAGTAACCCAGCCGTTGACCTTGTTTAGCAATACCTGCATTAGATCTCTGATCGAGTTGAGAAACTTGCCCGAGACAGTGAGAACTATATCGTCTGCATACGCCATCACTTTGCCGCAACCCCCTCCCAGGGACTGGAGCAGTTCGTTAACTACCAGGTTCCAAAGGAGGGGGGAGAGGACTCCGCCCTGGGGAGTGCCCCTGCTCACCCCTCTCGAGGTAGAAGAGTCGCCCAGTTCAGCGCAGATAATTCTGCTCTGCAGAAGATTATCCACCCAGTTCACCAGGCTACTCTCCACACCAAGCCTGGCGAGCGCGCCCGTGACGGCTGTAAGCTCGACGTTATTGAAAGCCCCCTCTATGTCCAGGAAAGTTGCTAAGGTGTATTCTTTGTGTTCGAGTGATTTCTCGATCGTGTGGGTCAATGAATGTAGAGCTGTATCTACAGACTTACCCTTAATGTAGGCATGCTGACTATTTGAAATCAGATCCTGCCTAATCGTTTGTCGTAAGTGCAGATCCAGCAGTCTATCTAATGTTTTTAAAAGAAATGAAGAAAGGCTTATGGGTCTGTAATCCTTAGGGCTAGTGTGAGAACTTTTGCCCGCTTTGGGGATGAAAACCACCCGTACTTTGCGCCAGTGCTCTGGTATGTAGTTTAAGCTAATACTGGCTGAGAATATTGAATTGAGGAGTGTTAGGATTAACGGTCCGGCATGTTGGAGTTGTGCTGGGAATATGCCATCTGGTCCTGGTGATTTAAACGGGTGGAAACCGGCAATTGCCCATTTAATTTTTTCAATCGATACAATACTGTTTATAGAGGCAACACAGTTAGTGCTGGCCTGAGTTCCTAGCAGCCTGTCATGTTGGCTGATCGGAAAGTGGGTATTCGTAAGAAGTGCAAGTGCTTCACCTTCTGATGATGTCCAAGAACCATCGGGGTTTTGTAAGGCACTTGGAATAAAGGAGGAAGAGGCAAGTAGTTTCCTGAGTCTAGCAGTCTCGGAGACACTTTCAATATTACCGCAGAAATCGCTCCAAGAGCTTCTCTTGGCCTCTCTGAGGCTTTTCTTATAGGACCTGAGGGATTCTTTATAAAAATCCCAGTCTTCTTCTGTTTTTGTCCTCCTTGCTCTATTAAAAAGAGTCCTAGAGTGTTTCCTAAGCTCACTAAGATCATGGTTCCACCAAGGGGGTTTGTATTTCCCTCTGGGCATGTACTTAGGGCAGGCGAGGTCCTGAGCCTTAGAAAATGCTAGAGTTAGTTGATTAACAGCCGATTCTAGCATCGTTTGGGTGTCTATTTCAGAGATTTGAATCGTTTTGATGTGCCTATCCACTGTGCGGGTAAATAACTCCCAATTTGTTTTCCTGGGGTTGTTTACTGGTTTGACCCTCCGGGGGTCGCTGTCAAGAGTGAACTCTATATACCTATGGTCGGAAAAAGAGTGTTCGTTGGAGACCCTCCAGTTCCTAACCCTATCGGCTATATTCACAGAGGCAAGGGTGAGGTCTAGAACTTCTTCCCTATTCCTGGTTATAAAAGTGGGAGTGCGCCCTATATTGCACACAAGAAGGTTTGTGGTAGAAATGTAATCAAAAAGTGACTCACCTCTTTCGTTGATATCTGTGCTCCCCCAGATACAGTGGTGAGCGTTCGCGTCGCATCCAATCACGAGAACGGTGTTGGACTTTGCGGCTTCAGTGACCAGATTCCTGACCGGATCCGGTGGTGGAGGCTCTGGATGGTCATGAGCCATGTAGCTGGACGCGATCCAGTGGCATCTCCCCTTAATTGTTAGGGAGATGGAGACCAAATCGTCGTTGCTGAAATTAGGGAGCAGATACGCATTTAGTGATTTCTTCACAAGGATACAGGATCTTGGTCTACCTGTGCTATTAGCATGGACCAGCCTGTAGTTTGTCGCTCCCAATCCACAAACCTTGTTGGCTACTAGCCATGGTTCTTGGATGAGAGCGATGTCGTCCCCGCCTTTAGAAAGGCGGAGGAGTAGTGCAGCCGAAGCTGCTTTAGAGTGGTGGAGATTTATCTGAACTACTCGGACCATTGTCTGTTTCGCTCATTTCCACCTCCACCACAGTAGCGTCGAGGTCCTCGTCGGTTTCGGCGAGAAGCTCGGATTCCCTCCAGAAATTCCCGAAAGCCGTGGCCATCTCCGATCCCGAGGAGATTGATTCCGCCCGGGATAGGCGACGTAACGGCTTCGAGGAAGACGGCTGGTTATCTTTCGCCTCGTCTGCCAGGGTAGTCGTCTCGGCTGGCAGCCCCTGCGGGCCACTTTCACCGGGGTCTGTTGTGGCTGGCTGCCCTTGTTGGCCGCCTTCGCCAGAGTCCGTCAAGGCTGGCAGTCCCTGAGGGCCACCTTCGCCGGTTTCGGTCTGTTCGTCCTTTCTGTACACCCTCAGTTTGATATGTCCAAAACCGAAGGCCACGACACCATTGGACATTGATAGGTGCTCAAGGGACTCCTTGTTCACAATAATAGTGGCACAACGAGACCCCTTGAGCTCCTCCAATTTGGCAATTTTCCAATTGTGCGTGGGTATCTTCGGGTTCGACAATTGGAGTGTCTCGAGGACCCTTGCCGGATCCGTGGGTTTTAGTGGGATCCAGGCTCTGGTCCTTGGTCTGCTGGGGATCGATTCCCTGGGTACTACCTCAAGTTTAGCACCCGGCCAGATCTCACCCGTCCTGGCTAAGGCCATGCAGAAGATATCCAGGGCCCTCTTGTCTGCACACGCAACCAGCTTAACGTGGCCTTGATGCCAGCCGCACATCTGGTATTGTGGCACCGGGCCCGGATTCTCCCTTATGACGTCCAGGAAGATGTCGGCGAGGAAATCTTCCACCAGCTTCCAGTTTGCGGGAGTTATACTTCCGTCAGGGTCGGAGCGGTCAACGACCGCCATCACGAGACTGTGCTTTAACACGTCGCTGTAGGTGGTAGCCGTTCTATGCGAGCTGCGCGCCTTTTTGGCAGTCGGGGCCTCTTCCTCTGTAGAACGCTACCTTTTGGCGGCGGTCTCAGTGGTCGGTGCCCCGTCGAGTTCCGCTAACCTAGCGGTAGACCAGGTAAAGGACTCTTTCTCTTTCTGAGTCCTGCGGTTCTCTGGGATACATTGTATCCGTTCGAGTACTCGCTTGGCACTCTGGCGCTCTCTGTAGCGGACTTTTGAGTCCTTTATGTGTCGAGTGCTTGCTACTACCAGAGCTTCGCCATGTTTGTTGCTGTTGCTGGACGGAGGTCCGGCTTTGGCAACCACAACGTTGCTGAGGTTAGCTGCAGCACCTATGTTTGCATTTTTTACAGCGGAGGCAGAGCCTTGGCCTGAGATCTTCTGATCAACCAAGGATGCTCCTTTTTTGGCGGTGGGCGCTGGCTTGTCTGCTTCACCCATCCCCGGCTTTTTAAGAGGGCCGGCCTCTGGTCTAGTCAGTGTTTGTGCGTTTGTTTTTGTTTTTGTATTTTTTGTTGTATTGTCCATAATTGTGTCCCACGAGTGGCGGAGAAGGGGTGGTCCACCTGTGCAGAGATCCGCAGTGCACAGGTAAGGCTAATAATCCGGAGGGCGCCAGGTATCCGGATACTCCGTTCGAGACTGGGCTATTTGAAAGGGCCCCCAGCCAGGCTGACCATCGGCACGGGTCGTATGACGCCTTGGTCCGGCCCTTACCCCGATCCTATGGAAGGAGCATCAACCTAACCTGCCACCGCACTATTGAGGAGTGGGGTCAGTGGACGAAGCTCACTCCCTTAGCTAGCTATCACCAAGGTGAACTGTTTAGCCATTACCGGCCGGCACCCACGTGGAGGGTTTGGAGGAGGATTTTTGCCAGCCAGGCTGATGCTAACATAGAAAGGTTAATGTCGTTTGAAAAGTCGTCAGAAATTTTGTCAGCTAACATTTTAATTCGAATGTTTGTATGAAACGAAATAAATACATAAATCTTTGTAATTTTAGGACTGTCGCGCAGAAATGAAGAAATACAATTAAGAAAACAAGGATGAAGGATAGAACAGATTTTTATGATTATTTATGAGTTCTTACGGTTAGAACTCTTGAAGTATTTTGTGCTTAGAATTCTGACTACTAACTAGTAACTAGAGATCGGTGGTTAGTAAATATTATCTAAAATATTTTTTACGGATTTTGAAAAATTAGGAAAGCACAGCAAAATGATGGAAACGATTTCTGTGCTGATATTTGAGTTCTTATGGTTAGAGCTCTCTGTTGCTCAGAGCTTGGGCAAACAATTTATTTGATGTTAGAGCATAAGGAATAGGGACCTATAAATCGTTGGTGAGTTACTTCAAAATACTGTCTATTGAGTTTTAATAATCTCACAAAGTTTTGTTTGGAAAATATTAAACTTCTGAAGAAAAAATAACCGGAATTCTTCAATGAAATGAAAACGGTTCTATTACACAGGGCAACAAAATCGACATTTTTTTCTGAAATGAAACCATACTTTTCTAAAGGATTTTTGAACGCTGATCTCAACTGCGTACTAAGTTTTTTTGATTGTAAGAGCGGCTTAAGCAATATTGATGGTTTCCGTTGGAGAGCGTTTTCCTTGTTTTTGGACCATTACAGGCATGCAGCTCCTACAAACCTGAAGTCTAAAATTCAATTTTTTTAAAATAGATTAACAATACTCTAACTATGTATTTAAAATTCAAAACATTAAAATCGGTTTAAATTTGCCAGAATTATTCATTTGCAAAGTCAAATTTTCAGTTACTTTGCAAGCAAAACACATATTCCAACGATTCTTTTAATTTTGAAAACACTTGTCATAGATTGATTTTGGCATCGCCTTCAGCTTCTTTTACATATTCAGCTGTATTGTCTCAATCATTTCAAATCGCTTTTCGCCAAATGGTAACTTGAGTTGTAGGAGCCAAATGGAAACTTGTGGAACTGTATGAACGTTGGTTTTGGTCAAATAGTGAGATGAGTGACCAGCTCACAGCTGGTGCAACTAAATTCGATATTGCGAAATTCTCTGAAGATGAATGAAAACGAAAGGACCTACAGCTTTAGGCCAATTCCCCATATTGAGTTGGTTGAGTCAATTGGACCCTTTTCACTTTTGATCGCTCATGATTTCACAACTATTGAACTCTTTGACTCCAAAGAAAAATTTGTGATATACTTTGAATATTATTTTAACAATTTATAAATATTATAGGTACATTGGAAGTTTGTAACTTACTTAAAAAATTACGAAAAAATCAATTGGGTTCAATTGAGATGTAAATTGCTTACAGAAAATGCCAAGTGCTGACTTATGAAAAGTACTGAAGGTGTTGATACTCTGAAGACCTCAAAAGAAAATTTAATAAGTAGCTACATTTTGTATTCTTATATTTCACATATTATGTGTATCAATATGTATATATATATATATAATTTATATATTTGCTTTTACATATCATTAATATAATTTGTATTCAATACTACACATTTTCCTAAGAATTTTGAATAACTTTTATATGAATCTCAAAGTCCAGTGGTTCAAATTCGTTGTGTGATGTAAACGCATAAATACTTAATTGCTTAAAAATAAATACTTATTTGCTTTGCTTACAAAAATATAAAATTTAAGCGAAATACGGCGCATGTACTCGCAAAAGTTTACAGTAGCAATTGAGGAAAAGGTCAAGCACGCACAATCAATAATATTTATGAATAACTCATGTTAAAACTCTGGAATAGTAAGTAGTGAATAAGTGTTTTAATACATTAATTTTTTATATTTTTTTTCATACCCTTCAATGAAGATGCGTTCATAAAATTGTGAGACGCACAAAATATTACTCAAAGTTACAAGCGGGCAAAAAACTCAAATGAATAACGTTGCCTGTATGCATTTTCAATAAATGCTAACCGTGAGAATTCTCAATGAAAAACTGCGGAAATGAAATCGAACGCCAGCCGTATGGACAGACACACACGTAGCCGCGGGCAGTCAGTCATTAGTGGCGCACAGTGCTGATGAGCTGAGCCAACGCCAGCGCCAG
Source organism: Melieria omissa (assembly GCA_963971225.1). Lineage (NCBI taxonomy): Eukaryota > Metazoa > Arthropoda > Insecta > Diptera > Ulidiidae > Melieria > Melieria omissa. The sequence continues at coordinate 103,152,650 of OZ020267.1, read as the reverse complement.
CATTTGTGGATGCGACTTGTCAGCGTTGCTGGCGATAATTTGATTACCAGCTGACAGTAGAAATTAGCAAGTACAGAATAGTTGGCCTCAAATTAAATTCAATTGCGTGTAGAGTGGGATTACACAGTGGTGCGTACATAGGCGCAGTGAACGGTGACAAGTGGCGCGAACTCATGGCGGACAACTGATTCCTCAGTATGGTGACAGGGTTACCACATTGTTGTATGCGCAGAAGTGGAGATTTGAAATTAAGAAAAGTTGTTAGTTTTAATTAAGATTTAAGACTTTTAGCACAAACAGTCAATACACTTTCATAAAGTGATAGTATATAAGTTTCGTAAGGCAACAACAAATAAAGTAAAAAAACAAAACTAAAACAATAAACTAAAAAACCAAACTAAATAAAAACTAAGTGTTTCCTGAAACCTAAGTATTTCCTAAAACTTCTCGGAGTTTGTCGTTCAAATAGCCGATCTGGTAGCCTTATACAATAATGAGCAAATAATAGTCGTAACTGGTACTGTTATGTCAACAGTTGCACAACAAATATTGACTTTTGAAGAATTTTAAGTACTTGAAAAAACTAACAATCTCAAAGTTCTTTATTCTATCTTCATTTTTTTTGGCAGATGTTGTCGAATGCATTGCGGATGCAATGTCCGCTTTTGATTGACAGCCAACAAACGGTTGTCAGTTACAGTTAGTCGCCAGCTTGTTGGCTGTCAATTATGGCATTGCATTTTGTATTCTTTTGTTGACGTGGAGTGCATTTTTTTCGGTGTAATTATGCCATTAACACATTCGATGCATTCAATTTAATAAAACTGCACGTTTTTCACATTTCCACGCCAGCGAGTCAGCGACGCTGGTCTAGTGTCAAGTTCAATGACTTCTTCGACTGGACCGGCACTTGCTGTGATTGCTGCTGTCTGCGCAAGTATTGTAGGATCTGGTTTGCCAGCGAATTCTTTTGCGCTTTTCCACTTTTCCGCTTCTCGCTAGTCATCGCCAGTCAGCGTAGACTGACCACTGCGCGCTGGTGGCAACTGGTTTTCGGATTCTGCTGCTATGCATTATTGCAAGTGCAGCTAGAAAATAATATGTTGCTGCTATTGGCCGTTGTTGTTGCAATTATTTTAGCCATCCATGGCACTACACACGGACGATGGATATTTATCTGCGGCAATGCCAGCGTGCTAAGAATTTGCTTCCTTGTTGCGCAACATTGAACCCACTCGTATGTCTGCATGTAGGAAGTGCAGAACGCATTGGCGCAGTCCGATAGTGGACTTTGAGTATTGAATATTTATAGAGAATATATATTTGGAAGGAAGTCGAATGACCTTTCTAGTCGCATTGTTGAGTCTAGACTGAGCGAAATCAGGTTCAATTTAAATGATGCAAGAAGAAAGTGCTATTCGAGAAAGCAATGAGGAATATAATAAATCGAATTGCAGAAGTTTGCAGTTGCAGTTTCTATACAATTTTTCTTAAAATCCTAAATTGACTTCAGTATCCATTAGCGGCATTAACAAGTGGCTGGTGTGACGAGAGAAAAGGCAATCGAAGCTATTTTTCCTGGAATCGCAGCAAAAAGATTGTGATCTTTCTGGCAGTAAATTAATTTTTTACAGTTCTTTTTTATTTATTAATGGACTTTTTAGTTTAGTTTTAGTTGTACTTCGCTACCCCCTGTGCTCCGACTTTCTCTGAATGGTCTTGAGGTCAGTGACAACTACATCGGCAAATTATTAAATTTACTCTTAACACCAACAAATCATTTGAACTGCTCTTTTCCTTCCTTTTCCGCAAAGAGTGAAGAACTCGAACTGATCTGCCAGATCAAATGCAATAAAATATAATTGGCTTAATGGCTCAAGAACTTTAACTGGACTGTCAGATCAAAACGCAGTCCTGAGCCATAAGAAAAGTAAACAACAATTGGCTTATTGGCTCAAGAGCTCTCATTGTTCTGCCAGACCAAAATGCTGTTCTGAGAAATAAAAATAGTAAACAAAAATTGGCTTATTGACTCAAAAACTGAAACTGATCTCCCAAATCAAATTGCTATCCTGAGCTATAACAAAAGTATAGAACGATAGGCTCAAAAACTCGAACTAATCAAAATGCAGTCCTGAGAAATAAAAAAAGTAAATAAAAATTGGCTCATTGACTCAAAAACTCGAACTGATCTGCCAAACCAAATTGCTATCCTGAGATATCCTGTATAAAGGTATACAACAATTGGTTAAAAAACTCGAACTGATCTGCCAGACTAAAATGCAGTCCTTACAAATAAAAATGTAAACAACAGTTGTCTTACTGGCTCAAGAAATCGAACTGATCTGCCAGATCAATATGCAATCCTGAGCCACAACAAAACTAAACAACAATTGCTTTAAAGTCTCACGATGCCGAGCTATTCTGTCAAACCCAAATGCAATCCTGAGCCATAACAAAAGTAAACAACAATTGGTTTAAAGTCTTAAGAATTCTAACTGAATTAAACAACAATTGGCTTGTGGTCTCAAGAACTCTAACTGGTTTGCCAGATCAAAATGTAGTTCAAAATCATAGCAAAAGTAAACAACAAATGATTTATTTTTTCAAAACTCATTCACTCTCAGAACTAAAACAATTTAGGGCGCTTCATATGAACAAATTTTTATATGTAGAAAGCTGCTAATTGTAACAGTTTCAGCTTAGAATCTAATTGCAAAAATAAACAGACAACTATTAACCCAGATAAACAAATAAATAAATGTTTTTATTGCGTGCTAGCAAGCCATGTGAAAATGACCATCAGAAATATAAACAAATTAAATTTTTGCAAATTTTAATGCCTGATTTCCCTAGCTGTGCATTGCAATGCGGGTTTCGGTGAAAGTCACGAGATGTGTCGTAGTTAGGAAGTTATTAAATTATTAAGCTGAAGCGCGCTGACTTGATACTTCTAGACTTAACATGGAGAGAACGTCATTCAACAGCAACAGAGCGATTAACGCAGTTGCAACATTCAAACGTATCTATGTACGTATCTAAGACACTCTGTGAAGAAAGGCAACAACCGGTTAATTCTAAAATTTCTACTGTGAGCAAACATGTTTTTGAAGGAATTTTTTTTTAATTCGTTTCTGTTCTAAATTGTCATAAGCGTTTATTTTGAAAGCAACTAGTTTTGCTATAATTCTTTTGTGATGTCATGTCCAATGTCATGTAGAAACTTTTCTCTCGAATGTTACTCAATTCACAAGACAGAATCAGAAATCTTTAGTGAACATTTAAGTTGCAGCCTCGATAGCCTAGCGTGAGTGCATTAGACTGTCATCCCAGAGGTTGTGGGTTCAACTCCCGCCGTGTGCACGGACGGTCCCCGCACTTTTCCAACCAATTTGTCCGATTTTTCCTGTTCTCTAAATTTTCCTAAAAACCCTGCAACATATCCAAATTCATTGATTCGCAACCCAATTATTCCTATTCCACTTACTTCCAGGCAATAGAACAGCGCAATTATGCGCTGTGCGGCTGATAAAAGCAAAACAAGTAAACAGTTACGCAAAACAGGCGCACGAGCGACATCTGCAAGGGGAAGCGGACAACTGCGAAAACAGCGCGCACCAACCTGATCCTAGCGAGGTCCCCAACCATTCTGCTGTAACCTCCTCACAACAGATGGCGCTACGAGCGGAGGCGACGTTCCTGAGCGGCGTTAGATGATTCCATCACTTAGGACTACCTGCGGCAGGCCAATCATCTACCCTGGCAGAACAACACAACTGATTAATGTAACCAACACAAGGCTGTCTTGTGGAGGCCCTATGCTCCCGAGAGGAGTGAACAAGGAACAAAAAAAAAAGTTAAATGTTCAGAAATCGTTTGGTGAACGTTTAAGTGTAACGCTGCTCAAGTATCACCATATGACTCAAGAGTTTTCTTTCGATCAACAATAAATAGATACCAAATATCATTCGGAGGAAATATTTTTCGAAAAAGAGGTACCAAAAGTTCTTTGAAGTCCGCCATAAATGTTCCTTGATTGAAAACACGCACTAAGAAATCTCTGAAGATCTTTCTTTCGAACGCAACTCGATATATACCAAAGAATTCCAGCAGATTTTTCCCGAATGTTTCTCGTTAAATACCTCAAATCAAACATTTTCTAGAGAACTTTCCTTTCAGATGTTTTTTATTCAATTGAATGTGCTCAACATCCTTTGTACATACTAAGTATACAAAACATTCTCCGGCGAATATTATTTCAAATACTTCTCGACCAACAATAAGTACCAAAGAACCTCTAGGCACCATTATGTCAAATGTTTCTTAATGTTTCCATTCCAAACATTACCTAGAGAACTTTTCTCTTTAATATTGCTTAATCAATAAAATATGCCCAATATTCTCTATAAACTTTTCTCTTCCGGCGACCAATAACAAGAATAAAAAGTCAGTTGTGATGTTTGACATGTTTTTGATTATTTGTTTCAACTATATTTTGCTTTTCAGCTGCAATAAATCTTCTAGGTAAATAATTTGCTTTGCTTAATTCAACTGATTTGCTTAAAACCAAAGAAAATTGCTGGTGAATGCTTCATTCCAGTAAATCGGTTGAAAATAAGCAATTGGTGCCATCTACAGTGTAACACTAAAAGTGATTGTAATAATCCACATAATATTTTCCATCAATAATTATAATCATTTGGTTAATTTAATTGAGTGCTCACTGAGCTCATTTACGACTCCAGTTGTTTCTCCTTTATTGCTGACAGAAGACCGATAACCGATCCTGCGGTCCTGCAAATCTGAAATTATTAAAAAAATCCAAACCATCCGATTATAACTACTTGATTCATGCCACTGTCTTTGAAGCAAAACATCTAATATACATCAGTATTTTAATATTTCATAAGCAAATTTAGAACGACACCAAACAAGCAGGAAATCATTTGTATCACATCACATGACACCCTTTTAGATTTCTTCAAGAAATGTTATCACACTTACTGCACAAATGCTTGTGTGAAAAAAATGTATATATATTTAATACAAAAATATATAGTATTCGCCTTACCCACACCATTAAGTTGCGATCCACCACAAATATGTAACCAGACAACGTTTCAACTTGTTGCGAACGCATCAACGGCAGCAACAGCAAACGTTTCATTTGAGGCGTGAGCCGCTCCCAGGGAAATTGCAAATAGATACTCTCGCTGAACTGTTCGCTCTAGAATGTCAAATGTTTATCGTTTTTAATATGGCTGTTACTAAGTAAATAACTATGGCTCACACCTCTGTCTTGAGTTTTTCACCACCAAAGCAATACACCAGCAACTGTACGAGGACAATAAGCATCACCAGGGCTATCAGAAAAAAACGTACCGGCTCAAGGGTGTTACCAGCTTGAAGAACGCTAAAACACAGCTTAAGGCAACTAAATGAGACCTCAAGAAAAATGATGGGCGCAAATATAGTCCGAAACTCCTTGATCAGTTCAAGGAAACGCCGATGATAGGCAACGGTATAGGCGATGCTGCGGCGAAAGTGTTCGAAATTGTTCTCGTCCAGTTCGTTGACAATGGTGCGCAACTGTTCGCGTAGTATTTGAAAATGGGCGCCACTGTTGAAGATGAACCAGCAGAATAACGAATCCATGGCTACCAAGGCGAAGATGCTGTAGGACGTTACCAAACCGCACCACAGCCAGGTGATTATGTACCCCGGAACGTTGTTGTAGTCGCACGGGTAGCTGTGAATGCAGTGCGCTCAAAAGATTAATCAAATTTCAAAGTAAAATGACTAAAAATTTTGAATAAAACTCATTAGAACGAATCATTTGTTGGTAAATTTCTTCCATTTGCTCCATTGCACAGTGACTCGACTCCATACAACCGAGGGACAAAAATTAGAAAAAGTGGTTTGTTCTTAATAAAATTTGGTATACTAGTTAATCATGGTTTGCTGAATTGAAATCTCTATTTTGTTTTTCTTAAACTTTTGTAGTTTGACAATGCCTAATGCAATTTTCGTCATTTTTGGTAAGCTCAGATTTCAGATTTTCAGATTTCAGATTTAACATTAAATCAGTTCAAAATTTATAATTGCAATGCAGAATAGAAATTGCATTGGGACCCTTTAGTTTTCCATTAAAAATGATAATAATAGATGTATAAGTAATATGTTTTGCATTTGATCAGTTTTTTTTTAGTTTTCATGTTGTTTGCATACTTCCGGGGAAAAATAAAATATGTTTATTTTGCCAAAAAATGGGGTTTTGACCAATTTTCAAATTGAATTATTTTCTGAGATCGAAAGATATCGGAGGATGTAATTACATTATTCGACAAAGAAAGAATGCTTCTTACAATACAAAAAATCCAGAAATCCAATGATTGTTCGTTCAATTCAAGGAATTATCACAAACTGCAAGCAAATCGATTCGGTTACAGAAGCTTAGGGACACACACGCACACTTTAACAATCGAATATTTTTACAAGTTCTCATAGCTTCTTCAATATACTTACAGCGCATTAAATGTCATAAAGTAGATGGCTTTGCCATTGACATGACTGATGATTGTGTACACCAGCGGCACAATAGAATACAAAATGCCAGTGCTACAACATGTAATGAAATAGAATTTCGAAATAGTTTTTTGCGTTTTATTGGCCTGTACCCATAGCTGACGTTTGGCAATGTCGACTGTAAAGAAATTAAAAAAATATATATTTACCCTGTATACTTTCTCTCCTAATAGAATTATCCACCAACCCTGCATTGCCATCTGATTCAAATCGTCGATTATGCGAATATATTGTCGGCTTTTGCGCATAAACAGAACCGACTTGAGCATGGCCAATACTGCCTGTAGAAATACGGTCAGCACTTTGGCCAGTTCGTCCACTTCGTTGAAGTATTTGATGGTGAACGCGGCCATTGCCAGCGTCATCAGCAGTGTGACGGTAAATTGCACGAAAAAGCGTACCGGATACTTGAGGATTTTTGTATTGGGACGGGCGTGCAAATCCATTCCGAGGCCGCTGAAGCACAACCGTTGAACACTTAGAAAGTTGTACGAGCCGACAGTTTCTGACGCAGACATTTTGCTTTCGTTGTGGCATGATGTCGCTTAAGGGTTTTTATAGATTTTTGTTTTTGCGAAATGGAGAACATTTGGCATCTGTCACTTTTGTTTCGACCACAAACCAACAATTAATTGCCAGTTATTTGCATAACGACTGGGCTGTTTTAATTAAGCCGTAATGACATATTGTGAAAATTGCTGCTAAAAGTCTGCATACAACAGCGAACCAATGAAATGTGAGAGTTTTTGAAGCAAATATTGAACTTGAAAATAATATCAGAGTAAGAAATGGCTAAATTGGCGCGTTTTCGTGTAACGATTAGCAGCTGTCGTGGTCATTCAGAAAATATCGAGTACAAGTCCACGAAGCAGGATAATTCCCACTGTGGTAGGCAGTTGTGAGGTCAATGACGCAGGTAATAGGACTAAAAGGCTTAACTGGTTTTCCACGTCAGAAGTAGTAACTGGTTTTCTTTCGAAAACTACAAGTCCCCAAGACCTGATAAAGTTTTTCCGATAATGCTAAAGAGGGGTTGAGACAAACTGATGAAAGCTCTTATAAATATCTTCACGGCTCACGACAGGTCAGAGTGGTCTTCATTCCCAAATCAGGAAAAGATGACTATACGGTGGCCAAGAGCTTTAGGCCAATCAGCCTGACATCTTTCATGCTGAAAAGCTTAGAGCGAATGGTAGCAAGGCTGGAAGCTGACCATTACACTTTGAGCGTCTTTGTGGATATTGTTACGAAATTCCACAGTTCGTTATCGACGGTTCGTTTTGATTGTATTTGAAAATAAAACAACTTCGATTACTCAGCAAAAATTAACAATCACTTTATTTACAGATTTACACTTCGCTTGTATCTACACTTGTTACCACTTTGCTTGCTCAACACAGACTCGACCCATTGCGCTGCGCACTGCTGCTTTTATACCAGTTTTCTTATCGCGCCGAAGTTTCTTGCAACTTCTAATTGGAAAGCGCTCGACCATTCTCGCACAGCCTATTTCTTCGAGAACCATCCTTGCCATATCGGACTATACCAAGCGAATTTATAACAGTTTTGCTGTACTTCAAAGTACATGCCTAAAAGTATGCTTGCAAAAGCGTTCATGCAGAGCAAAGAGTGCCTTCTCGTTTCAATATTGAAGGGGCTTTTGACAATGCAACCTTTGACTTTGACCTTATACTCAGCAGCCAGAATGCATGCGGTAAATGAGACATTGATAAGATGGATCCGCTCCATGCTCTTCGGGAGACTACTAACCGTTGGTGAGAGTGATAGCAATTCGGTCGCAGCAGAGGTCGGACGGGGATGTCCCCAGGGTGTTGTCCTCTCTCCGCTGCTGTGGTGTTTTGTGGTCGACTCTCTACTAAGGCAGATGCAGGATCTCGGAATTCATGTCCAAGCATACGCGGACGATGTCTGTGCACCAGTAACAGGATGATCGCTCAGGATGATTTCCAAAAAAATGAAGAAAGTCCTGGATAAGATTGATAACTAGTGCACTGGACAGGGTCTTTCCGTTAATCCCAGTAAAACGACTCTGGTCCTATTTACTAGGAAACGGAAGCCGGATGGTCTCGAACTGCCAGTACTGAAAGGTGTGACCCTCAGTCTATCCTTGGATGTGCAATATATAGGGGCTGCTGGCCCCTAAGGATTGCCCCGTAGTATCCTTTGGGAGAAACATTGAACTGAGGTCCCCAACGCGTGGCCAATGGGACAACCCAGAGGCCATACTAGGGATCTGCCGGATCCAAGACCGACAAAGGTACTGGAGCTGGATGACACCCCGACGGAAGTGTCAACTGCTACTACTCTCTGGGTGGTCTGACTACCGTCTTTCAGGTGGAAATCTGCGCCATTCTGAAGGTAGCGGAATGGATAAGGAAATGCTACAGGAAACGCATAGGAGTCTGAAGTGATTGTCAAGCTGTAATTAAGTCCCTGGAAAACGCGCGTGTTACCTATAAGATTAACCAAGAATGTAAGATAAAGCTAAAATCAGTAGCTAGATGTAATAAGCTCCAACTTATCTGGGTTCCGGGACACTGTGTTGTTCTACGTAACGAAACTGCCGATGAACTGGCTAGCTGTGGATCAGTGTACACCCATGGGACCAGGACCAATAATCGGTACCAGTCTAGCAGGAACCCTCGACTCGAATCCTGTGTAAATAACATACATAGAGAACGTTAGTCTAGCTTGGGAAGTTGTAAAACTGCCAAGTGTTTTGTGATAAGCCCTGACAGGAGAGCACGGGATTTCCTCAAGAAGTTGAAAAGGAAAGATCTCCGTCGAATGGTCGGGCTAATCACAGGACACAATTCATGGGGGCGACATATGGCCAACATGGGCACCATCGAAAATCAGACTTGCACGTTTTGCCTGGAGGAGGTAGATAGTACAGAGCATTTTCTCTGTGCATGTCCTGCCTTCTGAAGAACGAGATTGCGCACGTTGGGTTCAGATGTTGTGAGAATGGACGAAGTTCATTCTCTCACCCTGTGTGATCTCCTGAGATTCATTAATTAGTCCGGGATATTTGCACAGGATAATTCATAACCCTTCCACATAGTCCACACACCTTCTATTTTCTTTTCCCATTTCCTCTATCAACCTTTTCCCTGAGCCTTAAGTACAATGGGCTATAAAGCCTTGAAACTTGAGGTTATGACCTCCCTAAGGTTATTTCCTCGGCTCCCTTTTACATTAAGCTTAAGGGGTTTAGAGATTCCAAAATTGCTGGTGAAAAATATGATTTCAAATGGTATTGGGCTCAAAAGTTTAACACAAAACCCCCACAAAATGAGTTTCTGTGTTCGCGACTTGGAATCACAATGGGCTAAAGCTTTCAAATGTGTAAAATTTTTTTTATTAAAAATATAGGAGAAACTTATAGATTTTTATAGTTTAAAAAAAAATATTTAAAAATATTTGAACAATTCAGAAGTATTGTCTGAACATGATTTCTCCATACAGAACCTATCGCAAATGTTATACCTTCTTCGAACAACAAAAAACACAAACACTGATGACAATCAAATTTTGTAAAGAATTTATTCGGAGAATAGAATTTATGCTGAGTCTATTGACGTTCATATATCTGTGAGTACATAATCACATTTCTTTTTCCACATCGCTTAGAGCAGCTACAAATTATGTTCTTAGTCAGTACACCAGTCAGTACAGCAGCCGCCGTAGCTCAGCTGGCTAGTGTGTTGGGCCGCGAGTCAAATGCGACGCTCGAACCCCCAGGTTCAATACTCCTTGCGCTAACACTGAAAAACGAAAAAAATAACAATTTTTCTTTCAGCGGCTGTCCTCTCAGCAGGAAATGGCAAACCTCTGAGAGTAAAATTGTCTATCATAATGCTCCCAACTCGCCGTTCGGAATCGGCATAAAACTGTAAGGTCCCTTTCAACCTTGTAAAAACATTCGCACGCACAACACGGTTGGTTGCGGGTAGCTAAGCCTTAGTCTCGTAATCGGGCTGTCGTGCCCGATTTGTTTCCACTATATTTTGCTTTTTAGCTGCAATAAATGTTCTAAGTAGATAATATAGTAAATATTCCATATTTTAGCTTTTGATTTACTTAAAACCAATGAAAATTGCTGGTGAATGTTTTATTCTCTTTTAAGAAAATTGTTGCAGTGAACCGGTTGAAAATAAGCAATTGGTGCCATCTACAGTGTAACACTAAAAGTGATTGTAATAATCCACATAATATTTTCCATCAATAATTATAATAAATTGGTTAATTTAATTGAGTGCTCGCTGAGCTCATTTACGACTCCAGTTGCTTCTCCTTTATTGCTGACAGAAGACCGATAACCGATCCTGCGGTCCTGCAAATCTGAAATTATTACAAAAATCCGAACCATCCGATTATAACTACTTGATTCATGCCACTGTCTTTGAAGCAAAACATCTAATATACATTAGTATTTTATTATGTCATAAGCAAATTTAGAACGACACCAAACAAGCATGAAATCATTTGTATCACATCACATGACACCCTTTAGATTTCTTCAAGAAATGTTATCACACTTACTGCACAAATACTTGTATGAAAAAAATGTATATATATTTAATACAAAAATATATAGTATTCGCCTTACCCACACCATTAAGTTGCGATCCACCACAAATATGTAACCAGACAACGTTTCGACTTGTTGCGAACGAATCAACGGCAGCAACAGCAAACGTTTCATTTGAGGCGTGAGCCGCTCCCAGGGAAATTGCAAATAGATACTCTCGCTGAACTGTTCGCTCTAGAATGTCAAATGTTTATCGTTTTTAATATGGCTTTTACTAAGTAAATAACTATGGCTCACACCTCTGTCTTGAGTTTTTCACCACCAAAGCAATACACCAGCAACTGTACGAGGACAATAAGCATCACCAGGGCATTCAGAAAAAAACGTGCTGGCTCAATGTTATTGCCAGCTTGAAGAACGATAAAACACAGCTTAAGGCAACTAAATGAGACCTCAAGAAAAATGATGGGCGCAAATATAGTCCGAAACTCCTTGATTAGTTCCACGAAACGCCGATGATAGGCAAAGATATAGGCGATGCTACGGCGAAAGTGTTCGAAATTGTTCTCGTCCAGTTCGTTGGCAATGGTGCACAACTGTTCGCGCAGTATTTGAAAATGGGCGCCACTGTTAAAGATGAACCAGCAGAATAATGAATCTACGCCCACCACGGCGAAGATGCCGTAGAACGCTACCAAACCACACCACAGCCAGGTGATTATGTACCCCGGAATGTTGTTGTAGTCATACGGGTAGCTGTGAATGCAGTGCGCTCAAAAGATTAATCAAATTTCAAAGAAAATTACTGAAAATGTTGAATAAAACTCATTAGAACGAATCATTTGTTGGTAAATTTGTTCCATTTGCTCCATTGCACAGTGACTCGACTCCATACAACCGCGGAACAAAAATGAGAAGAAGTGTTTTGTTCTTAATAAAATGTGGTATGCTAATCATGGTTTGCTAAATTGAAATCTCCATTTTGTTTTTCTGAAACTTTTGTAGTTGGGCAATGCCTAAGACTTAAAAAAATTTCGTCATTTCGTCATGGTAAGCTATAGCACCAAGTGTGTTGACTAGATTTTTCAGATTTAACACTCAATCAAGTCAATGTTTATAATTGAAAAGAAGAACATAAATTATATCGGGACCCTTTAGTTTTGCAATAAAAATGATAATAATAGATTTAAAAAATGTTTTGCATTCGTGCAGCTTTTTCATTTTTCATGTTGCGAAAATAAAATATAGTTTGCCGAAAAATAGGTTTTTAGACCAATTTTCAAATTGAATTATTTTCTGAGATCGAAATATATCCGAAGATGTAATTATGTTACATTATTCGACAAAGAAAGAATGCTTCTGAAAAATCCAATGATTGTTCGTTCAATTCAACGAATTATCGCAAAATGCAAGCAAAGCAATTCGGTTACTGAAGTTCAGGTTTGGCAGAGATATGATATACTATATACGTATTGGAGGATGAACACTTTAACAAAAAAATATGTTTACAAGGTCTAATACTTTCTTCAATATACTTACAGCGCATTAAATGTCATAGAGTAGATGGCTCTGCCATTGACATTATTGATGATTGTGTACACCAGCGGCACAATAGAATACAAAATGCCAGTGCTACAACATGTAATGAGATAGAATTTCGAAATAGTTTTTTGCGTTTTATTGGCCTGTACCCATAGCTGACGTTTGGCAATGTCGACTGTAAAGAAATTCAAAAAAATTTATATGTATACTGTATGCCAAATAGAATTATCCACCAACCATGCATTGCCATCTGATTCAAATCGTCGATTATGCGAATATATTGTCGGCTTTTATGCATAAACATAAGCGTTTTGAGCATGGCCAACATTTCTTGTAAAAATACGGTCAGCACTTTGGCCAGTTCGTCCACTTCGTTGAAGTATTTGATGGTGAACGCGGCCATTGCCAGCGTCATCAGCAGTGTGGCAGTAAATTGAACGAAAAAGCGTACCGGATACTTCAGGATTTTGGTATTTGGACGGGCGAACAAATCCATTCCGAGGGCGCTGAAGCACAACCGTTGAACACTTAGAAACTTGTACGAGTCGACAGTTTCTGACGCAGACATTTTGCTTTCGTTGTGGCATGATGTCGCTTAGGGGTTTTTATAGATTTTTGTTTTTGCGAAATGAACAACGTTTGACATCTGTCATTTTTGTTTCGACAACAAACTAACAATTAATTGTCAGTTATTTGCATAACGACTGCAAAATAATAAAAATAATATCAGAGCAAGAAATGGCCAAACTGGCGCGTTTCCGTGCAACGATTAGCAGCTGTCGTGGTCATACAGCAGAGGCGTAGCCAAGGCGGGGCGGGTTTTGGGTGTCAGAACCCCTCCCCCATGGCCTAATACTTATTCATCATTTTCAATCTCTATGCATGACAAATGTCTTTGTAAAAACCGATATAATTTTTTTCAAATAATCCACTTTAGGCTCAGTACAGTTATTTTCATGCCCTAAAAGCATGTCGAATGCGTGTTTTAATTCTCTGGCTGGAATGGCCCTCAGGATGTTGGTACAAGCATTTTGGATGGCTTCTACGACCTCAATGGCTTTTTTGATCAGCAATTGCATTTTTTGAAGAAGCGAAAGTCGCACGGCGCTGCATCAGGTGATAACGGTTACAAGTTGATGGTTAAAATTCGAGTTTTAGTCAAAAAATAAATCACAGGCGTATATCGATGAGATGGCGTCTTTCGATAACTGTTCGATGTTCAGTTGAAATGCTATATATTTATGTTATTGAGAAGTTTAACCTTCACCTTACAGGCGTTTCCGCCACTATTTTGAATAAAAATAAAAAAATACATTAGATAAATACTCTGGCAGATATTTAACATGAATATTAAAAATATAACCCAGGTAGGTATAAGGAAAGCGAAGGTTAAATCCAATTTCAACAATTTCGGCTGATCTTTAATACATCAAAGCCCAGTTTTTATAGAATCTGCGGCGATCGCGGATTTCAGTTGGTCATCATTTATGTCCTGACAATGTCCCGACAACTTATGAACTCTGCCCCAGAATGAAATATCATCACCATAAACCTGGTTCATCAGTTGAAATGTTTCGGTTGAAGTTTACCAAATTTAAAGCAAAACTTAATATTTGCTCTTTGTTCGATGATCAGTTTTGTACCGATGACATAAACACTTCAGATGCAATAACTTCCCTTCCAGTGAACCAATTTTATGAAATTGGTACTAAAAATCCCGGAAAAATATAATTTTGAATGCATTAAGTAACATCACAGAACAAACAATATACAGAATGCGCATCTGGTGTAAAGAAAATTTTCTTTGCGGGTTCCAGCGGTGGGACCCGTTTGTTGATGCGGGGGAAGCAGTAAAAGGGACGAAAACACACAGAGCGCGAGAGCGTAAGCTGAGAAGCTGCGACCGCGCACCACACACTGTGGTTGTTGTTGTTGGGCAACAAAGCAATGTGCCGCTTGCATGTTGGTGCTGGCTCGTGCTCGCTCTCCGCTTGCTTTTTGACAAACAAGAACAAGAAGTGGACAGGCAGTTTTCATAGAAAAATTGATTGAGCGATCGCCAAAGCACATAAGGTGGTAGCACTACGGGAAAAACCAAAATTCAATGGATTTTATAAGTTCTTTTGGTCTGCTTGTAAAATAGAAGTTGTAAAAAGTACAAATGGCTACAATGAAATATATGTGTTAAATATTGAAACAACCAAGACGCATTAAGAAAGTGATAATAAGTGGAAAACTATTGCTACAATGTTGTGCTAATTATCAAAGAATGCTGCAACTACCTATTGAATTTGCCGATTACTTTGCCAAATCAACCACCATTTCAATGTGCACGAGTAAAGCCAAGCTGGCTTGCTGCGGAAAGCAACATCATTGCGTGTTGTTGTCGAAATGAGAATAAAGCCCAAAACCATCGAATCTATGCGTATATAATAAGTACAGTAGAATCCCGATTATCCGGATCAAATGAAACCAGGGGTATTCCGTATAATCGAAAATCCGGATAATCGATTTCAAAGCAAATCAAACAATATTAAAACTTTAATATTTTTTTATTATGTAACGGATTTTACATGTGTCATTTAGAAAATACTATATTATAAAAAACGAGTTTAACGATAGATAATGAATTACATAATACCTATGTAATTTAGAATTTTGATTGGAAATAACTTGTTATTGATCTTTGACGTAATGAATCACATCTTTTCATTGCGGCCAAGGCCCTGATGCGCTTCAGTTGTAGCAACTGTATAGGATCCAATTCGTCCTGTCTTTCAAGCCACTTAAAAGCAACATCTAGAGCTTCAAAAGCTTCTGCGTGAGATGGTACTTGACATTCTTCCCCAGTTTCAGTTTCTTCTTCATTTTCTCTCTCGTTACTGTTCAAATCCTCAATGATTTCTTCATCAGTTAAGATTTGGAATCCAGTCAGGGTACACGGTCGGAGGCGGGAATAAACTTGTCGTAACATGTCGCGTTACACCGTCAAAACATTTTTAAATTGACAGTTAGAGCCGAGACAAATGAGTCCGGATAATCGGATGTTCGGATAATCGATGTTCGGATAATCGGGATTCTACTGTACATCAATTCGCGCTTACTCTCTCGGTTCCCTTTACATTTTCCTCACCTTTGTTGCTTCCCGCCCGCGTCAGAAATGAAATCGCAAAATTATTTCAGATGCGCCTTCTGTATACTGTTTATTCTGTGGTTACATATAGATGGCAACAATACAAATGTCCTCTTTGAAAAGTGCATTTTACTTTAAGAAGCATGTAGTACTAAACTGGCAAAACATTTTTTTAAAATCGTCTTCCCCATGACCAAGTTCTGGCTACGCCCCTGTCATACAGTAATACAGAAAATATCGAGTGCAAGTCCAAATAACAGTAAACAAACAAGTTATTAAATATTTTAACGTTGAAAAGAAGATGGACAATTAAAAAAATTATAGAAGGACAATTAAAAAAAATATATAGAAAAATATCTAAACCTTGAAAAGATGGGGAATATAAAAAGTATATAGAAAAAGAAGATGGAAATTAAAAAATATATGGAAAAATAGTTAAATGTTGAGAAGAAGATGGACTTAAAAAAAATATTAAAAAAAAATATTTTTATATTTTTCTTTTCGTTGAAAAGAACATAGACAATTAAAACAATATATAGAAAAATATTTAAACGTTGAGAAGAAGATGGACAGTTAAAAAAAATATAGAAAAATATTAAATGTTGAAAAGAAGACAGCATATATTTTAACCCTTTCCGGAAATTTGTACGATATATCGTAAAATTTTTTCGACGATTTTTTATTTGACAGCGAACGCACTTTTTATGCAACAGCTTTCTAATTTTCATTAAGTAGGCTAAGTTGTATCATTCTGTTTAAAAATATAAATCATAATAGCCGTGGCTACACAGTATGAGTGCGTTTTGTAAGCAGCTTTTTGCAAGAATTTGAAAAGCCAGCAACTGACGGTATTTCTGCGTAGGAATTTTTGAATATGTAATACTTTTTGGTATCAAAAAGCGAAACAATTTCAAAGTTTGAATCTCAGTTGATTTATAGGACTTACTAAATTTAACATTTTTTGCGTCTAAATATTTCTCCCGAGTCTTTAAAAAAATTGTACGATATATCGTACAAATGACCACAAGGGTTGCAAAGCTTTGTACGATATATCGTACAAATGGAAAGCAAAGTTTGCAAGTTATGTTTGCATTTTTGTAAAGTTATAGGTTTGGTAACAGATTTTTTGCGTTTGTATGCCTGCCACGCCCATCTGTAAACCACATGGCTAATAAAGTTCGACTATTCGGCAATTTTCGATTAAAAATAAGAATTACTAGACGATTTTGTGTTTTACTGGGCAGACACAGGTTATGTAAGATTAGACATGCGTACTTGCCACTCCCACTACGATAATAAAAATCGGCTATATTCAGTATCTTTGCGTAAAGCTATATGAATTTTAATTGATTTTGTGTTTTGTTGAGGGGAAAATGGCTTTGCAACAACAACAACGGTTATAAGTATAAGGCCGAATAAATGTGAATCAATTGTTTATATATATAATTTATATAAATTTCGATCAAAATGAAATCACGTTTTTATTTTTTGTTGTTATAATTTATGTGTTTTATAAAAAAATCTATGAATTGTTCATAAAACTTAAAAAACCGAAACCAAAAATTCATGAATTTTTACTCCTTTGCAGACCATTGTACGATATATCGTACAAAATTGAATGAGCTATAATTCTTAACTGAAATTATGTTTTCGATATTTCGATTTTTTGTATTTTATTGCTAAAATGTTCAATGAGAGTCAATATTTTGAAGGAAAAATTTGTATCTCAAGATATGTGGAAAATGACCGGAAAGAGTTAAACATGAGTTTCCTTATATCTTTTTATTAAGAAATTAATTAAGGGAAAATTTGATTACAACTTTTATTATTAAGTTCATTATTTTTATAGAAACATTGCTCAATTTAATAATGAAGTTCGTTTGAATGTGCCTATAGTACGTGTGGTTCCGCAGTTGCGTCAAAAGTGTTTTGTTTATTTTTCAATGCAAAAAGTAGAGCGGTGCAAGAGCCGGCGGTCCTGAAGATCTGCAAGAAATTAGATGAAACAATAGTGGACTTCATTCTTCATAGCATTTTAGGTGTAAAGTTGCTATCGTAGAAATTTTTGAATTTTTTCGAAAGCAGTCATAGCGACAGATTGTTTTCTACCTACCCATACTAGAAGTGCACGATCGGCTGTAAAAAAATATCCCGACAGCGTCATTGAGCGTTGTGTGCGTATTAGTGACATGGCGAATGACTTTTGCATCTTTGGTGGCAACTTGTGCCAAGGTGTCAGCAAGTAAATGCTGTCACACATTGCGTCGTTCTGAACGAATCAAACTTTTTAAAGTCGATATGAATATCTAATGAAAGTACCAAACCGTCTCACCTCGTTCTTTACCTTCTCGCCACCGAAACAGTAGATTATCAGCTGCAGCATAAACGAGGCCAATAGCATCGATGTGCTCAAATAAATGGTCGCGTCTGTTGAGAAGGCAAATTGAAATGCCAAACAACAGAGCTGTAGACAGCTCAAAAAGACTTGGACGATTACGATTTGCGCAAACAGAACATCAAAGTCTGATGCCATGATCATAATTCGACAATGATACTCAATAATTTGGGCGAATTTGCGTTGGAAATGCGTTGCGGACAGATTGTTGACTTCGTCAAAGACACGCGCCACTTTCAGGCGAAGTATGCGACAATGTGCAGTCACATTGCAGACATACCAACCGAAGAGGCCCTCTACACTGACAATGGCATTGATGTCAAAATATACCAGACACACTGACCAAATATTGGTCAATATGAAATAAAATGTTTGTGTGTGATAGTAGGGGAAACTGCAAGGATGCACAGGTTAATAAAAATCAAATGAAGAATGGTGCTTTCACTAACATTGCTGGTATTGGTAGTGTTATCACTATTTCGTCATAGATAATGTAGGCGATGAGCAATTTTAGCAGCGGCATCAGCACAAACATGGTGGCCGTAGTCCAGAGAACGATGCTATAGGGTCGAATAATGGCCTTGACACGCATGCTTTCCGTATTCCATACTTCTCGTTCGGCGCTGTCGACTAGTGTTTTAGATTTATTATTCAATTAATATTTTAATAATTTAATTTTGCTTTAATAATGCATACTAGAAACTGTACTAAAAACTTTTTGGTACTAAAAACTGTTTTTTTTACACCTTGCATGGCCAGATCCTCGAAATTTTGTATTAAACCTATGAATCGTCTGCCGCGTGCCAGAAAAACTACAATTTTAGCCGAAGTCAGAAGCATTTGGGTCATTATGGTAAACGCTGACATAACTTTTTCCACATCATTGAAGTAGGTGAGCACGTAGTTAAATATGGCAAAGGCCCAGATAATTTTGCCTACCGTAGGCATAATGAATCTTAATGGATACTTCAAAATGGGGCTGTCTGGAGAGGCGCGTATGTCGATGCCAATGCGACTGAAGGCTGGTGGAATAGAATAGAAACATTTGGAAAACATAAAAGTTTTTAGATAATTGCAGCTATGCTCACATAATAGACTTTAAGAAGCGATAAAACACAGATATATGTTTCCGAGTAGGTATAGAATTGAAAAATTAAAAAAAAAACATTAAACGTATAAAATTGCACATATGAAAAAATCATTTTAGATTTTCAGCAACGAAGTTATGAGCACAAACATCTATGTTTTCAGTTTAAGAAATAGGAATTAGCTGTGATGAAAATACGTGGAAAATGTTCGACGTTGCTTTCAATTACTCATTATTTAATTTTTCACATCTTTTAAACTGCAAATATTTCAATAACTCAAATATTACAATCAAACACAACTTTTGAGCTTGAAAATGTATTTAACCGTAGATCGAGCTTTGTATCAAAAATAATACATTTGGTTTTTTGTTTTATTATAACTTTTTCAGGATATAATTAATTGAACCATTCATGTGACTTTGTTTGTGTTGGGATTATGTCTGTTTAAAACCATCTTTCACACTTTTTAAGAAAGAGGTCTTGAGAAACTTGAAAAGTTTATAATTTTCTCCTTTGTATACATAGGATAGGATTCCTTAATTTTTGTGAAGCTCGATCTATGGTTAAAGAGATATTCAATATAAAGCTAGTAAATTGAAATTTTTGCTACTTACAATTCACAACTATTGTTAAATCCATAATTGTTGCGGTGGACATCTTGTTGTAAGAGTGTCAATTCGGTGACTAAAGGTGGCGATTAAAAGGTTTTAATTATATTTAAGTTTTGCTCAGGTGGAAAAAATTGTATACGCCTACAACATTTATTGCACCTGTAATTAAAAAGTTTCTAACCGAAGAGGCGTTGTGATGCGACATATTTTCTGAGAATGTATGAGGAAAGGGTTGATTAATTGAAATTAGAGTTGGCGAAATGCAATTAAAAAAGTATTTAAATGTTAAAAAGAAGGTTAACAATTAACCCTTTCGGTACTTCTTGTTTGTTTGTAACTTTAAAAATCATTATTTTCCATTTCATTACTGTTTAAGCCTACATTATGAATAATCAAAAGTAATTTTTTTAAATATTGTTCGGAAAAGTGGTTTTTGGGCATCATGCCATATGGCTTAGTAAGAAATAAAAAAAGTCGTACAGCCTTAGTGAACTTTATTTGGGCTCTAACTTTTTTTACACTTACTAAAGCAATAAATACCTACTAGATTACTTACATAAACCTATGAAATAAATTGATTTTTGTAATCTATACTATTATATAAAAGCAAGTGTGACGTTTCAGGCAAAAACCACTGAACCGATTTAGATGAAATAAGCACCAAACATTTTTGTATCTGTGGGAATGGTACATATGCTATATGAGAATGACCACGCCCCCTTCTTACGCCCACTATGGTAACAAAACTCATCTATGGTGTGCTTTTTTAAGGCAATATGGGTATCAAACGATTCAGCGTATCAGTGCGGCAAACATAGGCTATAACATAATCGGCCACGCCCACTTGCCGTGCCTACTAAACTAACAAAACGAAGCTACGGTACATGTCGGTAAATCAGTATTAATATCGAATGATTCCGTGCTTCGTTGATGTTAACATAGGATATATAAGATTGGCCATGCCCACCCGATATGCCTTTTCGCCACGACCACTATAATAACAAATCAGCCATGGTATATTTGTCTTAGCAATATGGGTATCAAACGATTCAGCGTATCAGTGCGGCAAACATAGGCTATAATATAATCGGCCACGCCCACTTGCCGTGCCTACTAAACTAACAAAACGAAGCTACGGTACATGTCGGTAAATCAGTATTAATATCGAATGATTCCGTGCTTCGTTGATGTTAACATAGGATATATAAGATTGACCACGCCCACCCGATGCCTTTTCGCCACGCCCACTATAATAACAAATCAGCCATGGTATATTTGTCATAGTAATATGGGTATCAAACGATTCAGCTTATCATTGCGGCAAACATAGGCTATAATATAATCGGTCACGCCCACTTCCCGCGCCCACTTAACTAACAAAACAAAGTTACGGTACATGTCTGAAAATTAATGTTGATATAAAATGATTCTGTGATTCATAGCTGTAAACATAAGCTATATAAGGTTGACCACGCCCACCTTTTACGCCTTTCTGCAATTCCCATGACGACAGAAATTAACTGTGTTATATTTGTGCAAAACAATATGGATATAAAAAAAATTTTGCGAGTCATTGCAGCAAATATCTTTATGTTGTAAATACAAATTAATGTATATTTGTTTGTTGGTCCCACGGCATTAAAACTCAAAAACTAGACAGCCGATTAGCTGAATTTTTCATGGAATGTTCGTCTTGAGTAAGTCTCGGTAAACCACATAGTGCGAATGCGACCCGATAGGTAGGCGTGGCACCTCCCATACAACTTAAATTTTCAATATGGAATATTTTCGTAATGAGAAGTCGAACAGCATTAGAATTTGGTGCGGGTCCACCGTTTAGATGTTCCGTTTCACTGGTAAAATTTAATTGGCGTTAGACAAGGCGTGGCACCTTTTAAATGCCGGTGTAACTTTGAAACTATAGCGTTCTCATTAATGACACTCGGTACAAGCGTACGGTTTAGTTGTGTTTTTCCATATGGGGAATAGGGTGGGCTTTTGACAAGGGGGCGTGGCACCGCCCATACAACTTAAAATTTCAATATGGAATATCTTCGGAATGAAAAATCGGGCAGCATTAAAATTTGGTGCGGGGTGACCGTTTAGATGTGCCGTTTCACTGGTAAAACTTTGTGAACGTTGGACAAGAGGTGTGGCACTTTTTAAGCAACTCAAATGTTTCGAATAACTGTGGATCTACAAATCACACATCAAAGATTTACGATTTAGATAAGCCCTTCGACATGGGGAATGGGTTGGGTATTGGACGAGGGGCATGGCACCGCCCATAGAACCCAAATTTTTAATGTGGAATAGCTTCGGAACAATAAGTTGGAAAGATTTGAAGTTTTGTATATCATCGTCCCAAAGATGTGTTATTCTACTGGCAAAATATTATGGGCGTTGAACAAGGGGCGCGGCATATTTTTTGTGACTGAAATTTTCCGCGTAACTTTGGAACTGAAAGCCGCATATTAATGAAACCAGGTCACATCCTTCGGCTGGAGGAATGGATTGGGCATTACATAAAAGAGGCGTGGCATCGCCCATAGAGTATAGTATGAAGAAACTTGATTTATTGGGCCCATTGACTTCAAGCTTGCGTGCAAAGCCGCAGGGCCCTACTAGTAGAATAAATAAAAGTACGAAGTGACTTTTTTGTAAAATACGCAGTTCGATAGGACTGCGCACTTTCTGAACCCCTACAATTTACTTGTTACACCAATCAAAAAATTTTTATAATCATAATTTGATATAAAAACCTTCAGAGAAAAATACAAAAATATAAAAATATAGTATCAACAAGTTTTTGACCTAAAAGAGGCACTGAGAAGAGGCTATGCCATATGGCATAGAATAACCGAAAGGGTTAAAAAAATCAAAATAAAAAAATATTTAAAAAATGGAAAAGATTGAAAGGAAGATGGGAAATTAAAAAAAATATTTAGAAAAATATTTAAATGTTTAAAAGAAGATCGAAAGTTAAAAAAATAATATATATATTAAATAGTCGAAATTATTTAAATGTTGAAAAGAAAATGGACAGTTAAAAAAAAATATAGAAAGATATTTTAAAGAAGATGGACAGTTAAATCGAATATTGAAAAATATTTAAACGTTGAATAGAAGATAGTCAATTGAAAAAATATATAGAAAAATATTTAAACGTTTAAAATATACAGAAAATATATTAAAATACGCATATAGTGCAAAGGTAAGCAAATGTTTTTAGGTTAGTTACTTTTATTCCTGCCAAATCCTATTTTCTAAAGTTAAAGGGCATAAGTACTTACGGTTTATGTAAATTAGACCTTTAAAGAAAGCAACAACTGTAAATTACAACAACAACAATGCATACTTATTAAGATACATGATGTAAAAGAACACAAAATACTTGTTCAGTTTTGCACCCGAGTACTTATTTTCGGTAGAAACTGCTATACAATAGTTTTAATAATTGGTAATGCCCCATTTGAGTCTCAAAACATCTTCAATGCGGCTGTACATGCTTTCTACCAAGTCTCTGCATATTTCAATTGGTATTTTCACCCACACGATCTGCATTCTTTCCCACAAGTCTTTAATGATATTAGGAGGTGTGTTGTAGCCTCCCAGTCGTCGATTTACGATGGACCACAAATTTTCAATAGGATCCAAAGTCGGACTTTGTTGACCATTGTTGAAAATTCTTGTGTTTTAAGCCATTTTTGCACGGCATTTGACAAGTGCTTAGAGTCGTTGTCCTGTTAAAATATGATTTCGGCTTCTGAAACCTCGATCTGACCAACTGCCACTGGTAAATTTTTGTAAAGCAGATTCACGTAGATGTCTTTTGTCATAATAGTTGTTATTTCTAGCAAAGAACCGACCCCAAGTGTTTTTTCCAGTGTTTGACCAAAAATAATTAATGCCGTCAGATTGTTTGCTATTAATTTTACATTCATCCGACCATAACACACGCTTCCAATCTCATGCTCCTTTGCGATTATCATTCGGGACCTCTTATTTTTGCTTGACAATTTGGGTTTTTATGGCTTCTTTGCAGCTCGGTATCCGTTTCTGTTTAACGCGCGTTAGACGATCCATACACTTGCACTTTTTGCAACACATTTGGCTACATCTTTTGGCGTTTTGGCCCTGCCCGTCAGCAATAATCGCCCGATTTGTCTACTGTCCCTCGCCTCGAATATTCTAGGACGTCCGATTTTAACGTTATGAACCACAATATTTTCACTTTTTGAATGTTCATAACCGTTGTTTGCGAAATCGACAATTTTTTGCGACATTCCGCGTACTGGCCGTCTAAAAGCATATCTTTACTGGATTTTGCAACGGATTGGTCTAAAGTCTAATGGTTGTTCGAAATGTAAGTTATTTAATTAACCCTTTCGGTTATTCTATGCCATATGGCATAGCCTCTTTTCAGTGCCTGTTTTAGCTCAAACACTTGTGGATACTATATTTTTAAATTTTTGTATTCTTCTCTGAAGGTTTTTATACCAAATAATAAAAAAAATATTTTGATTAGTGTACCAAGTAAATTGTAAGGGTTCAGAAAGTGCGCAGTCCTATCGAGCTGCGTATTTTACAAAAAGAGGTCACTTCGTACTTTTATTTATTCTATTACAAAAATCAATTTATTTCATAGGTTTATGTAAGTAATCTAGTAGGTATTTATTGCTTTAGTAAGTGTAAAAAAAGTTAGATCCCAAATAAAGTTCACTAAGGCTGTACGATTTTTTTTCTTTTTTACTATGCCATATTTCATGATGCCCAAAAACCACTTTTTCGAACAATATTTTAAAAAATTACTTTTGATTATTCATTATGTATTCACTGCAGCCATTGAAGCTGCCCTGAATTGGATCAAAGAGGGCAGTGTCTCTAGGCGAGATATTAGCATTCTCTCTGACAGCCAAGCGGCTATCAGGGCCCTAGGGTCTCATGTTCTGACTTCCAAAACAGTGATCAGCTGCCGCAAATCTCTTGACGAGATGGCTGAGCAGTTTAAAATCCACCTCATATGGGTGCCTGGTCACAGAGATATCCCGGGGAACTGCAGGACAGACGAACTGGCTAGACAAGGAACGACTAAGGAGCTATCCGCAGAACTCGCCGGCTTAGGTATTCCATTGAGTACCTGCAAGCTGGTGATAGAGGAAGCGATGACCAAAGCCGCTAACAATGCATGGGCGGCCTCAGAGACAGGCAAGACAGCGCAACAGATCTGGCCAAAGCTGGACTGGAAGCGCACCAAAAGTCTGCTAAACCTCAATAGGGGCACGCTCAGGGTTGTTGTCGGAGTCATCACTGGTCACTGTATCCTTGGTAGCCACGCCATTAGATTAGGGCTGGGCCACCTGGCCAACGACTTCTGCAGAAGCTGCAGAGACATAGAGGAGGAAGAAACAATTCTCCACCTACTTTGTACTTGTCCTGCTCTTTGTAGGAAACGGAAAAAACATCTAGGGTTTTACCATACAGCCAACCTCGCGGACTTATCGGAGGTTGACGCCAAGAGCCTAATACGCTTCATCACCTGTTCGGGCTGGTTCGAGACATCCTAACAACAAATAAAAGGGGTTAGAGATCCTGTGGTATCACAATGGGCCTAGCTTGGCCTAAGTGAGCTCTCACATGAGAGCTGCCACTACCACCTACCTACCTACCTATACTTCCTGAGCTTTAGTATATAAGTTTAAGCAAGGATAAAAGTAACTAACCTAAAAACATTTGTTCACTTTTGCAGTATAGTGTATATAGAAAAATATTGAAATGTTGAGAAGAAGATGGAAAATTAACAATATATTTAGAAAAATCTTTAAACGTTGAAAAGAAGGCAGCAAATATTTTAAACATGAGGTTCCTTATATTTTCTTATTAAGAAATTGATTCAGAGATAATTTATTGGCAACATTTATTATTGAGCTCATTATTTTTTTAAAGCATTACTCAATTAATCACATTGAAGAATGAAGTTCGTTCGAATGTGTCTATAGTACGTGTGGTTCCGCAGTTGCATCGAACGTATTCTGTTTTTCCTTCAGTCCAAAAAGTAGAGCGGTGAAAGAGCCGGCGGTCTTGAAGATCTGCAAGAAATTTGACAAAACAATATGTTTTCGGAATATGGGAAGCAAAACGCCTTGTTGATGCTGCGCTACTTTCTACGTACCCATACTAGAAGTGCACGATCGGCTGTAAAAAAATATCCCGACAGCGTCATTGGGCGTTGTGTGCGTATTAGTGACATGGCGAATGACTTTTGCATCTTTGGTGGCAACTTGTGCCAAGGTGTCAGCAAGTAAAAGCTGTCACACATTGCGTCGTTCTGAATGAATCAAATTTCTTAAAGTCGATATGGATATCTAATGAAAGTACTAAACCGTCTCACCTCGTTCTTTACCTTCTCGCCACCGAAACAGTAGATCATCAATTGCAGCATAAGCGAGGCCAATAGCATCGAGATGTACGGATACATGGACGCGTCCGTTGAGAAGACAAATTGAAATGCCAAACAACAGAGCTGCAGACAGGTGCAAGCGACCTCGATGAAAACGATTTGCGCAAACAGAACATCAAACTCTGATGCCATGATCATAATGCGACAATGATACTCAATAATTTTGGCGAATTTGCGTTGGAAATGCGTTGCCGACAGATTGTTGACTTCGTCAAAGACACGCGCCACTTTCAGGCGAAGTATGCGAAAATGTGCAGTCACATTGCAGACATACCAACCGAAAAGGCCCTCCACACCGATAACGGCATTGATGGCAACATGCACCAGACACACTGACCAAATAGTGGTCAATATGAAATAAAATGTTTGTGTGTGATCGTAGGGGAAACTGCAAGGAAGCACAGGTTAATAATAATGAAATGATTAAATGGTGCATTCACTAACATTCCTGGCATTGCTAGTGTTATCACTATTTCGTCATACATAATGTAGGTGATGAGCAATTTTAGCAGCGGCATCAGCACAAACATGGTGGCCGTAGTCCAGCAAGAGATGCTATAGGGTCGAATAAGGGACATGACACGCATGCTTTCCGTATTCCATACTTCTCGTTCGGCGCTGTCGGCTAGTTTTTTACATTTATTATTCAATTGATATTTTAATATTTGAATTTTGCTCAAATAATGCGTTTTCTTTTTACACCTTGCATGGCCAGATCCTCGAAATTTTGTATTAGACTTATGAATTGTCTGCCGCGTGCCAGAAAAACTACGGCTTTAGCCGCAGACAGAAGGAGTTGGGTCAATATGCTAAGCGTTGGCACAACTTTATCCACATCATTGTAGTAGGTGAGCACGTAGTTGAATACGGCAAAGATCCAGATAATTTGTCCTACCGTAGGTATAATGAATCTTAATGGATACTTCAACATGGGGCTGTCTGGAGAGGCGCGTATGTCGATGCCAATGCGACTGAAGGCTGGTGAAATAGAATAGAAACATTTGCAAAACATACAGTGCCTCACAAAAGTATTCGGAATTTCAATTTTTCTGAAAGATAATCCAAATTTCTACCTTTAATCTAAATGATTATGTATAAAAAGTATTCATATCTTCTGACTGGTTTATTACCTTTCATTGTTGCACAAAATTTCAATCAAATTTGGGTATAATGGCTTCAAATTTGATTTTAAACAGAAATACAACATAATTCACATCACAAAAGTATTCGTAATTAGCCAATCATGGTATCCTTTGCGCAAATCCCGTCATGTTGTCAAACTAATTTCGCCATTATTAAGATTTACATTCATTTGAGCAGTAGAGGTTGACAATGTTTGGTTTTTGTTTGCATTTAACATTTTATTGACTAAATGGGTAGATCATCTAAAGAAACTACTATGGACGAGAGAAAATGTATCTATAACCTTCGAGATGAAGGGAAAACTCTGAAAGACATTGCTAAATCATCAAAGAGAAGTATATCTACCAACCACAGAATTCTACAAAGAAATTCACTTAAGCTGGGTCAAAGATGTGGCAGACCTCAAAAACGTAAGCCCCGCGATAAAGTGGTTATCATTAGGCAAATCAAGGCACAACCACGAAATTCTGCTCCAGAAATCAATAAAAGTGAATACTGAATACAATGGAGTCCACATAAATGATGAAACCGTACGTAGAACTCTGCGATCTGTTGGTTACCACGTACGAACCCAACGTTTCAACGTTTATCAGTGCGAAGAACCGTAAGAAGCGTTTAGAGTTCGCGGAGAAGTACAAAAACTATGGAATTGATTTGTGGTCTAAAGAAATATTTAGCGATTAAACCAAATTTAACATTTTGGAACTGATTGTGGAAATAAAATATAGCGGAAAAAAATATGGAAATGGAAATTTTAAATTTCGAATACTTTTGTGAGGCACTGTATAAGTTTGTAGATAATTGCAGCTACGCAACACATAATGGACTTTCAGCAGCGATAACAACACAGATATATATTTCCGAGCTGGTATAGAATTGAAAAATTACAAAAAAAAAATTAAATGTATAAAATTGCACATATGAAACCATAATTTTAGACTTTCAGCAACGAAGTTATGAGCACAAACATCTATGTTTTTAGATTAAGAAAGATGAAAATACGTGGAAAATGTTCGACGTTGTTTTCACTTATTCATTATTTAATTTTTCACATCTTTTAAACTGCAAATGTTTCAATAATTCAAATATTACAATCAAACACAACATTTGAACTTGAAAATGTATTTAAAGAGATATTCACTATCAAGATTATAAATGACAATGTTTGCTACTTACAATTCACAACTATTGTTAAATCCATAATTGTTGCGGTGGACATTTTGTTATCAGAGTGTCAATTCGGTGACTAAAGGTGGCGATTAAAATATTTTAATTTTATTTAAGTTTTGCTCAAGTGAAAAAAAATGTATAAGCCTACAACATTTATCGCACCTATAATTAAAAGTTTCTAACCGAAGAGGCGTTGTTATGCGACGTATTTTCTGAGAATGTATGAGGAAAGGGTTGATTAATTGAAATTAGAGTTGCCGAAGTGCAATTAAAAAAATATTTAAATGTTAAAAAGAATGTGAACAATGAAAAAAAATAAATACAAAAATATTTAAAAAATGGAAACGACTGAAAAGAAGATGGGAAATTGAAAAAAATATATAGAAAAATATTTAAACGTTGAGGAGAAGATGGATAATTAAAAAAAAATATAGAAACATATTTTAACGTTGAAAAGGAGGTGGACAGTTAAACAGAATATGGTAGAAAAATATTTAAATGTAAAAAAATATATAGTGAAGTATTTAGGCCATATCCTTACCACTAGTGGTAAAAGTGTTGATCCGGAAAAAACCATAGCTATCACACAAAGAAAGGAGCCTCGGAACTTGAAAGAGTTAGTTTCATTTCTGCAGATGTGCTCGTGGTACCGTCGCACAGTGTCGCGAGTGTGGCCAAAAATGGTAAAAATCAATGTTACAAAATGACTAAAAGGAATATGACAATCGACAGATAATATCTCAACTAAGAAAAATCCGTTTTCCGATCTTCAATATCCTATTTCGTTCCATTTTTTTGCAGCTTTAAAGTTGATGTTAAAAAATACGCATTCGTTCCAAGTTTGTGGGTAATTCTTTATGCTGAATGAAAAATCAAATAAAAATATGTTCCACCACGAAAATAATCTCACCAAATTTCATGGAATTAGGACAACGCTAAGTATTTTTGGCCACGGCTTATATGGGATCGCGACACTGTGCGTCGTTTCATCGAGCACTACGCAGAAATCGCAAAACCACTCACTTAATGAAAAGACTTAAGGGGGTCGTCTAGTGTGAAGGCCGTATTTTTATGCCTTTTTTGACAGTCATTATTAAAAAAGCCGTTCAAGTAAAATAACTTTTGAATTTTATTTCTTCTTTGAGTACATATCGACAAAGTTTTATAATTATTTGAAGCCAATCTATTGATTAGTATCGGAGTTACACCACTCAACAGGAAGACGTAAAAAAAAAAAGTTGCTCCACTGCTGCCATGATTCTGGGCGTTGTGATTATCTGAAATCAAAAAACCAAACGCCATTTCATTCCTGAGACTTCAAACTGCAAATTGAGCTAAAAGAAAGTTCGAATTCCAAAAAAAAGTATTTTTTTGCCTAAACATAAAAAAAATATGAGTTTTTCGACTATTTTTCACGTGCATATAATTGAAGAAAAAAAAAAGTAACGAAGCAATCTTAATTCTTTTAGCTTAATTTGTAGTTGGACATGTACTCAAGATGGTGTAAAAAGTTGAGCATTAATAGTTAAATAGTTTTTGAGATATCGTGGCAGCAGTTTTGAAAAAACGTGTTTTGAGAAAAACGCGTTTTTAAGTTGGAAGTTGGAGGTATGCGCTCCGCATACCTACTCCGGTTTACAAGTGCAACTTGATAACGGCTTCGAATTTACAAAAATCCATTTATACACGTCTTCTAAACATGTTTTAGAAGTTATTTATGAAAAAAAAACAAAAACGATTTTTTTGACCCGTCACACTAGACGACCCCCTTAATGAAAAAGAACGTTAACTGGCAGTGGTCTGAGCCACCAATTTTGAAGCAAGCCAAAGACAACGTCCCATTCATAATAAAAACAGATGCAAGCGGTTATGCTTTGGGAGCAGTTTTAGTCCAGGGTAGAAGAACGGCAGCCGCCGTGGCTCAGTTGGTTAGTGCGCGGTCCAGCGAGTCGAATGCAGAGCGACGCAAGTTCGAATACTGCATGTAGTAACACCTAAAAAAAATAACGGGAGAATCGTTTTCTCTTTCGGTGGCTGTCCTCTCAGCTGGAAATGGCAAACCTCTGAGAGTAAAAATTGCCTATGAAAAAGCTCCCAACCTGCCGTTCGGAACCGGCATAAAACTGTAGGTCCCTTCCACCCGCGTACAAATTCACACGCACAACACGGGTGGCTGCGGGAAGCTAGGCCTTAGTCTCGCGTGAGCGGGCTGTCGTGCCAATCAATTATTATAATTATTAAATTAGAAGAATTTTGAACACCCCATTGAATAAGCAAGTAGATTGCTAACGTCAGCTGAAAAGATTTATTCAACCACTGAGCGGGAGCCATAGTATGGGCATGTGCAAAATTCCGCGGATATATTGAAGGAGGACAAATTTTACTAATGACTGATCATCAACCACTAAAATGGCTGCTAACAATGACATCACCATCAGGTTGTCTCGCCAGATGGGCATTGCAGATAGAGCAATATAACTTCAAGGTAGACTACACCCCAGGAAGAACCAACGCGGTAGCAGACATGTTGTCACGACCACCCTGTATCGAAATCGATCACATATCTCCAAATTGCATTTGTGCATTTGATGTGGACTTACCCCGTAAAGGTCCGAAAGAATTAAGAGTGTAGTTCAAAGAAGAATATTTGAAGAACATTATCCTTTCATTGGAGAAAGCAGATGAGAACGTCACTATTTGGAATAACCGTGGTTATATCCTAAACGATGGTGTCATGTATTGCAATGTTAACGACACTGTTGAAGACGCTCAGCTTGTAATTCCTGTGCACGAGCGAGCAGCTATTTTGATATTCATATCACGACGAAAGTACTGCAGGGCATGACGGAGCAGAAAGAACCATTGCGCGTATTGCATACCGCTACTATTGGCCAGGCATGCGTGCAGACATAAGTAAATATGTACGAAATTGCATCGAATGTCAGCGCTACAAAGCAAGTTGCACGAAGGTTGACCCTATCGTGGCAGTTGGCGCTTACCATGCATCCGCCTTCACTTTGTACAAGGGTACCAACGCCGAGGAAGATCCAATTCCTGTAGGTTAAGTTAGGTTGCGGTGGCTGCCTCTATAAGAGACACACTCGGAGGCCTGAAAGGCCCATTGTGATACCACATATTTCACCCGTTTTTGAACTGTGTAGTTCAGTTCCTGTAAGACCGATTCGACGGAGAGGAAGACCTAAGAAGACAGCCTAAGTTGACGCACGATTCGAGTGCTCCTCGCACGTTAAAGGGGGCGACTGTAGCAGAGTAGCTTAAGTTATCTTTGTTTATCTTTAGTCCTAAGAATAGAATAGTTGGTAACGCAAATTGAGCGAAAGCTCGTTTGTAAACACATGGATAGAAGCTTTCGCTCCAAATGGTGATTGGTGATTTTTGATCCAATTTGGTTATATTTTTAGAACATTGCACACTGCTACAAAATGTATCTGCTATTACGCTATTATTTGGAGTGACAATACTATTGATATTGATTGATAGTGGCAACTCATAGGCACTGCTGTTTCTCGTAAAAAAGTAAGCAGCATTCTTTAAATCCTTAAATCTTGAAGTTTATGTATACGTTTTTTTTTGGTTTATGTGGAATAAACAGTTTGGTTATTTTTGTTAAATTTTGGTTATTTTTGTTCCTGGCTATATATTATTTTTTCTTGTGGCAACGCTGGTCGCAAGCAATCGTGGACGGCGAAGCCTGGCCGATTGTGCGCGTGCGTAGAAAGTTATAAACTGTAATCTTTTAACTCTTTTAAATAAAGCAAACTCTTATAGTTTAGAATCTGCGAATAAAAAGGAAATCTTTCTACAATTGGCGCTCAACATCGTGGCTAACCTTCCCAGCAGTTCCGAATATTCGATTCGGCGCGGCGAACTTATTGCGAGAGCCCAAAGTAATTCTGCGAATTTCAAAATGGCGACTTTTACTTCTGAGCAATTTGATGGGGTGATGCAAGCGGTCAGCAATTTTAATTCACGAACTGGCTCGTTCAACTTTTGCACGGCGCATTACAGCGGTGAACGAAGCGCCTTAAAAGTTGAGGGATTTATTGCTGCAATTTCGACGTTTAAATTGGTCGAAAAAATATCTGATTCGGATGCAATAAACGGCATGCCAATGATTCTCGAGGGTGACGTAGTAGAATTGTGGCGTGGTGTATATGAAAATGCAAGCCCTGCAAGACAGGTACCGGTTAGATTACCAGTCATCTAACTGGTAGTACTGTGAAAGTTTCAGTCACCGCTTGTTCTGGAGTTTCTATCACTTCTATCACAAGCAGACATTTTGCTTTCGTTGTGGCATGATGTCGCTTAGGGGTTTTTATAGATTTTTGTTTTTGCGAAATGAACAACGTTTGACATCTGTCACTTTTGTTCCGACAACAAACCAACAATTAATTGTCAGTTATTTGCATAACGACTGGGCTGTTTTAATTAAGCCGTAATGACATGTTGTGGAAATTGCTGTTAAAAGTCTGCATACAACAGCGAACCAATGAAATGTGAGAGTTATTGAAGCAAATATTGAACTTGAAAATAATATCAGTCAGAAATGGCTAAATTGGCGCGTTTTCGTGCAACGATTAGCAGCTGTCGTGGTCATACAGTCATACAGAAAATATCGAGTACAAGTCCACGAAGCAGGATAATTCCCACTGTGGTAGGCAGTTGTGAGGTCAATGACGCAGGTAATAGGACTAAAAGGCTCAACTGGTTTTCCACGTCAGAAGTAGTAACTGGTTTTCTTTCGAAAACTACAAGTCCCCAAGACCTGATAAAGTTTATCCGTTAATGCTAAGGAGGGGTTGAGACAAACTGATGAAAGCTCTTATAAATATCTTCACGGCTTATCCCGCTCATGGTTACATTCCAGCTCTTTGGCGACAGGTCAGAGTGGTCTTCATTCCCAAACCAGGAAAAGATGACTATACGGTGGCCAAGAGCTTTAGGCCAAGCAGCCTGACATCTTTCATGCTGAAAAGCTTAGAGCGAATGGTAGAAAAGCACATCCGAGCGAAGGTGTTGCCAAGAAGCTCACTTAATAGAAGCCAACACGCTTACCCGAGTGGAAAATCATGCGACTCAGCCCTATATGACATCGTATGCAATATTGAAGCAAGGCTGGAAGCTGACCATTACTGCTCTTCGGGAGACTACTAACCGTTGGTGAGAGTGATAGCAATTCGGTCGCAGCAGAGGTCGGACGGGGATGTCCCCAGGGTGTTGTCCTCTCTCCGCTGCTGTGGTGTTTTGTGGTCGACTCTCTACTAAGGCAGATGCAGGATCTCGGAATTCATGTCCAAGCATACGCGGACGATGTCTGTGCACCAGTAACAGGATGATCGCTCAGGATGATTTCCAAAAAAATGAAGAAAGTCCTGGATAAGATTGATAACTAGTGCACTGGACAGGGTCTTTCCGTTAATCCCAGTAAAACGACTCTGGTCCTATTTACTAGGAAACGGAAGCCGGATGGTCTCGAACTGCCAGTACTGAAAGGTGTGACCCTCAGTCTATCCTTGGATGTGCAATATATAGGGGCTGCTGGCCCCTAAGGATTGCCCCGTAGTATCCTTTGGGAGAAACATTGAACTGAGGTCCCCAACGCGTGGCCAATGGGACAACCCAGAGGCCATACTAGGGATCTGCCGGATCCAAGACCGACAAAGGTACTGGAGCTGGATGACACCCCGACGGAAGTGTCAACTGCTACTACTCTCTGGGTGGGCTGACTACCGTCTTTCAGACGGAAATCTGCGCCATTATGAATGTAGCGGAATGGATAAGGAAATGCTACAGGAAACGCATAGAAGTCTGAAGTGATTGGCAAGCTGTGATTAAGTCCCTGGAAAACGCGCGTGTTACCTCTAAGATTAACCAAGAATGTTAGATAAAGCTAAAATCAGTAGCTAGACGTAATAAGCTCCAACTTATCTGGGTTCTGGGACACTGTGTTGTTCTAGGTAACGAAACTGCCGATGAACTGGCTAGCTGTGGATCAGTGTACACCCATGGGACCAGAACCAATAATCGGTACCAGTCTAGCAGGAACCCTCGACTCGAATCCTGTGTAAATAACATACATAGAGAACGTTAGTCTAGCTTGGGAAGCTGTAAAACTGCCAAGTGTTTTGTGATAAGCCCTGACAGGAGAGCACGGGATTTCCTCAAGAAGTTGAAAAGGAAAGATCTCCGTCGAATGGTCGGGCTAATCACAGGACACAATTCATGGGGGCGACATATGGCCAACATGGGCACCATCGAAAATCAGTCTTGCACGTTTTGCCTGGAGGAGGTAGATAGTACAGAGCATTTTCTCTGTGTATGTCCTCCCTTCTGCAGAACGAGACTACGCACGCTGGGTTCAGATGTTGTTAGAATGAACTTCGTTCATTCTCTCATCCTGTGTGATCTCCTGAGATTCATTAATGAGTCCGGGATATTTGCACAGGATAATTCATAACCCTTTCTCATAGTCCACACACCTTCTATTTTCTTTTCCCATTTCCTCTATCAACCTTTTCCCTGAGCCTTAAGTACAATGGGCTATAAAGCCTTGAAGCTTGAGGTTATGACCTCCCTAAGGTTATTTCCTCGGCTCCCTTTTACATTAAGCTTAAGGGGTTTAGAGATTCCAAAATCGCTGGTGAAAAATATGACTTCAAATGGTATTGGGCTCAAAAGTTTAACACAAAACCCCCACAAAATGAGTTTCTGTGTTCGCGACTTGGTATCACAATGGGCTAAAGCTTTCAAATGTGTAAAATTTTGTTTATTAAAAATATAGGAAAAAAATATAGATGTAGATAATATAGTTTAAAAAAAAATATAGAAAAATATTTGAACAATACAGAAGTATTGTCTGAACATGATTTCTCCATACAGAACCTATCGCAAATGTTATACTTTATTCGAACAACAAAAAACACAAACACTGATGACAATCAAATTTTGTAAAGAATTTATTCGGAGCGGATGCCTTTTTATGCTGAGTCTATTGACGTTTATATATCTGCGAGTACATACTCACATTTCTTTTTCCACATCGCTTAGAGCAGAACATAAGCTACAAATTATATTCTTAGTCAGTACACCAGTCAGTATAGCAGCCGCCGTAGCTCAGCTGGCTAGTGTGTTGGGCCGCGAGTCAAATGCGACGCTCGAACCCCCAGGTTCAATACTCCCTTGCGCTAACACTGAAAAACGAAAAAAACAACAATTTTTCTTTCAGCGGCTGTCCTCTCAGCAGGAAATGGCAAACCTCTGAGAGTAAAATTGCCTATCAAAAAGCTCGCCGTTCGGAATCGGCATAAAACTGTAAGGTCCCTTCCAACCTTGTAAAAACATTCGCACGCACAACACGGTTGGTTGCGGGTAGCTAAGCCTTAGTCTCGTAATCGGGCTGTCGTGCCCGATTTGTTTCCACTATATTTTGCTTTTTAGCTGCAATAAATGTTCTAAGTAGATAATATAGTAAATATTCCATATTTTAGCTTTTGATTTACTTAAAACCAATGAAAATTGCTGGTGAATGTTTTATTCTCTTTTAAGAAAATTGTTGTAGTGAACCGGTTGAAAATAAGCAATTGGTGCCATCTACAGTGTAACACTGAAAGTGATTGTAATAATCCACATAATATTTTCCATCAATAATTATAATAATTTGGTTAATTTAATTGAGTGCTCGCTGAACTCGTTTACGACTCCAGTTGCTTCTCCTTTATTGCTGACAGAAGACCGATAACCGATCCTGCGGTCCTGCAAATCTGAAATTATTACAAAAATCCAAACCATCCGATTATAACTACTTGATTCATGCCACTGTCTTTGAAGCAAAACATCTAATATACATCAGTATTTTATTATGTCATAAGCAAATTTAGAACGACACCAAATAAGCATGAAATCATTTGTATCACATCACATGACACCCTTTAGATTTCTTCAAGAAATGTTATCACACTTACTGCACAAATGCTTGTATGAAAAAAATTTATATATATTTAATATAAAAATATATAGTATTCGCCTTACCCACACCATTAAGTTGCGATCCACCACAAATATGTAACCAGACAACGTTTCGACTTGTTGCGAACGCATCAACGGCAGCAACAGCAAACGTTTCATTTGAGGCGTGAGCCGCTCCCAGGGAAATTGCAAATAGATACTCTCGCTGAACTGTTCGCTCTAGAATGTCAAGTGTATATCATTTTTAATATGGTTTTAAATAAGTAAATAACTATGGCTCACACCTCCGTCTTGAGTTTTTCGCCACCAAAGCAATACACCAGCAACTGTACGAGGACAATAAGCACCACCAACACCATCAGAAAAAAACGTGCTGGCTCAATGTTAACGCTTGAAGCTTGAAGAACGACAAAACACAGCTTAAGGTAACTAAATGAGACCTCAAGAAAAATGACGGGTGCAAATATTGTCCGAAACTCCTTGATCAGTTCAAGGAAACGCCGATGATAGGCAAAGGTATAGGCGATGCTACGGCGAAAGTGTTCGAAATTGTTCTCGTCCAGTTCGTTGACAATGGTGCGCAACTGCTCGCTTAGTATTTGAAAATGGGCGCCACTGTTGAAGATGAACCAACAGAATAAAGAATCCATGCCCACCAAGGCGTAGATGCCGTAGATCGTTACTAAACCGCACCACAGCCAGGTGATTATGTACCCCGGAACGTTGTTGTAGTCGTACGGGTAGCTGTGAATGCAAAGATTAATAAAATTTCAAAGGAAAATGACTAACAATTTTTTAATAAAACTCATTAGAACGAATCATGTATAGGTCAATTTGTCCCATTGGATCCGTGGTGAAACTTTCTGAAATAATTTACTTTTATATATATATATACTTGTAAGCAACAGGGGCTCATTAGATTTTCCAACCAAACGGTCAATTCAACGAATTATCACAAAATGTAAGCAAAGCAATTCGGTTACTGAAGTTCAGGTTTGACAAGGAAATATTATGTCACGCATTCGGGGATGACTACTTTAACAATAAAATATGTTTACAAGTTCTAATAGTTTCTTCAATATACTTACAGCGCATTAAATGTCATAAAGTAGATTGCTTTGCCATTGACATAACTGATGATTGTGTACACCAGCGGCACAATAGAATACAAAATGCCAGTGCTACAACATGTAATGAAATAGAATTTCGAAATAGTTTTTTGCGTTTTATTGGCCTGTACCCATAGCTGACGTTTGGCAATGTCGACTGTAAAGAAATTAAAAAAATATATATTTACCCTGTATACTTTCTCTCCTAATAGAATTATCCACCAACCCTGCATTGCCATCTGATTCAAATCGTCGATTATGCGAATATATTGTCGGCTTTTGCACATAAACAGAACCGACTTGAGCATGGCCAACACTCCCTGTAGAAATGCGGTCAGCACTTTGGCCAGTTCGTCCACTTCGTTGAAGTATTTGATGGTGAACGCGGCCATTGCCAGCGTCATCAGCAGTGTGACGGTAAATTGCACGAAAAAGCGTACCGGATACTTGAGGATTTTGGTATTTGGACGGGCGTACAAATCCATTCCGAGGCTGCTGAAGCACAACCGTTGAACACTTAGAAACTTGTACGAGTCGACAGTTTCTGACGCAGACATTTTGCTTTCGTTGTGGCATGATGTCGCTTAAGGGTTTTTATAAATTTTTGTTTTTGCGAAATGAACAACGTTTGACATCTGTCACTTTTGTTTCGACAACAACCCAACAATTAACTGTCAGTTATTTGCATAACGACTGCAATATAATAAAAATAATATCAGAGCAAGAAATGGCCAAATTGCCGCGTTTCCGTGCAACGATTAGCAGCTGTCGTGGTCATACAGTCGTACAGAAAATATCGAGTACAAGTCCAAATAATAGTAAACAAGATGCCCAATATTTAACTTGTAAGTGTATTCGACTCATAAGAGTGTAAATTATTAATAAGAAATATGAGAAACATCCACTCGGGTAGGCACCTTGTCGCGGTGTGGGGGCTTACGTTAGCAATGATTCACCGGACTATACTGAGCGGAGGCAGCAATTGCGCTGTCTCCTGACAGGGGTTCCCATGTTAGGGAGGTCGGTTGAGGAGCAACAACTAAGACCTACTCAGTGTGCGTCTGTTCCCCAGGTTAGGGGCGGCACACAACGACGTCTGTTTCCCCCAGGTTAGGGGCGGTCGAGTGCGAGTCTTTTTGAACGTGGGATGCCAGACTCAATATAAATCTCACGGGGAAGTGGTGTCTTTCCGTCCGTTTGAGGTGGCCGATGAAAAGAATGAAGTTACGGTGCAGGGAGTCGCCTTCCTAGTGCCGGCGGTAGGTGGTGAGGAGAAGGAAACCTGGTGTCGATATCCAGAAACTTCTCAGGCTGCGCGACGGGAGCCCAGGTCATGCAGTCTACTAATGCTACTGGGAAGAAGGTAATGTCGCTTCAGCGACAACCAGCGTTAAAGTCGAATGAGGAGGGCCTAGGCATAGGCTCCAGATTGTGCGGTCTGCGCATCGGTGCTGCCACCGACGATGAGGCTACCACCCTATCACAAGGTAGCAGCATCGATACACTGGACCCAGAAAGCCCGCGGCTTACGAATGTTCAGCTCAGTGTCTCCGCAAAATGAGCTTGGTGGAACCGTCGTCCTTGACAAACAAGGACAAAGTTTTCATCAAGAAACACCGGAAGATTGTTGCAAAGTTCGAGAGGAAAACGGCAACAGTCGGATCGGCGGAGCTAGGGAAACCTGAGGCCCCACATAGCCCTAAGGCAACTCCCGCGGGGGGGAGTGCCACGGCAGTCCACATTGCAATCAACAAGCCACCTAGTGGCAAGGTCGCTAAGGACCCAGCCGGCGCAGTTTCCGCCGTCGGTAATACTGCGGCTGCTACTGTTTAAGCTGCCAAAAGGACTAATAAGCCGATCATCACCGGGGACGCCTCAAAAACAGTCACGGCTACCCCCAAGGTTGGCAAGGCAGCAAAGAGGGCCAGATCCGGTGAGGATGCTCAGAAGGAAGCGAAAAAACCAAAGACCTACCAGTCTTCCAGTTTTAACGTCTCTAATGCAAGCAGCCGTTATTGACCGGAACGATCCCGACGGAAAAATTTCGGCCGTCAATTAGCTGCTTGTTGAATCGAAGATTCTGGATGCCATAGTTCGGGCAAAGAGGTGTCAAGGTCATCGGCTGCTGGAACACGAAATCTCTGGATTTCACCCGTTCCGCAATTGGTGGCCTGGGCGAACTTTGGCCAGGCGCCAAGTTAGAGGTCGTCTCCCGATCAATCCTCTCTTTGAGGCCTATAGCCTCAGTCTGGGTTCCGCCCCCGGTTCCGGAGGCTGAATCAATGCTGAAGCTTATAGGTGTGCAAAACAAGGAACTGGCGGTCCAGAGTTGGAGAGTTTTGACGAACGCGAAGAGCAAGAATGGCGTGGGAAATGATGTGACGATCGCTATTGAACGCTCGGGCGTCGTCAAGTTCGGGTTGGGTTCCATCAATGCTCGTTTTCCGGGTAACCGTGAGCAGTCCACTGAAGGAACAGCTATGAGTTGTGCAAATTAACTTGCATTACTCCAAAGCAGGAACCCACGACTTGATGAGGTTCATGGAGGAGGAGGATATCGATGTGGCTCTGATTCAGGAACCGTGGATTCTTAGATCCAAAATTTCTGGATTGAACGAAGAGGAGGGCGTAGCCTGATTCTGGCGTACGTGCCTTACGTGGAGCTGGACCCACCATCCCAGGCGGTCCGAAAACTGGTCGGCTTCGCCAGTGCGAAACGGCACGGTCTGGTGTTGGGCTGCGACGTCAACGGCCATCACACGCAATGGGGAAGCAGCAACATCAACGCGAGGGGTGGGTCCATTTTTAAATTTATTCTTTCCACCTCTCTATCTATCTGCAATAAGGGCAACACGCCCACCTTTCAGAAAAGAGTCAGGGAAGAAGTTATTGATTTGACTTTGCTTTCTGAGGCAAACGACGTCAGGGTTGACAACTGGAAAGTATCGGACGGCTGTTTCTTCTCGCACTACAACTGAATACTTTTCGATGTCAATTTTGCCACGGTTTGAAAACCAACACCTCTCAACCCCAGGAGTGCAAACTAGGAGAAATTCGCGACCATCAAGACTGATGCCGAAACGTTTCGCCCTATTCACTGAACTCCTAACGGCCACTTTGAACGCTGCTTTTAAGTCTTACTGTACGGTAAGTCGTGTCAAGAGGAAGCACAGCGACAGCTGGTGGAATCCTGAGCTTCGACTACTACGTCAGGAGACTAGGCGACTGTTCAATAGGGCAAAGCTAAGCGGGGAGGAAAGGGACTGGAACGCGTACCGATCCAGTTTCAACGCCTTCAAGAAGGCTATTTGTAAAGTCAAAAGAGAATCATGGAGAGCCGACTGCGAATCCATAGACTGTGTCAATGAGGCTTCCAGGCTAAGGAAAGTTCTGTCTAAGCAGCATTGCGCTCTTAGCTGCATCCGCAAGCCGGACGGATCATGGACAGAGTCCAGTAAAGAATCGCTTGAGACTCTAATGGAGGCACACTTTCCTCAGTGTCAGGTTCCTACTGACTCGGATAATCATCGAAAGCAACTCGGAACCACTACACCACCGGAAACTGTCGCCAAAATAGTAGACAAAGATAATGTCGAATGGGCAATAGGGTTGTTTGACCCCTACATGTCCGCGGGCCCTGACGGTATGATTCCAACAATGCTACAACAGGCCGGATACTGTATTCTGCAACCCCTAGTAAACATCTTTAAGTGATGCCTATTAGGGAATGTAGTTCCAAAACAGCGGAGAGAGGTCAAAGTAGTTTTTATGCCGAAGGCAGGAAAGCCCAGCCACACTACGGATAAAGACTATAAACCTATCAGCCTCTTTTAGTTCTTATTGGAAACGCTGGAGAGACTGTTGGATAGACATATAAGAGACAACCGGGGACTATCTTCTGAACTCTGCAGGGCACAACACGCCAGGGGAGGTCGGTAGACAGTGCACTGCACAGCATTGTGGACCCCATAGAGACTTCTTTGGCCTTAAAGAAGTACACAATGGCGGCTTTCCTCGATATAGAGGGAGCTTTCAACAATGTCACCACTGAGGCCATAATAGAAGCACTTCGTGCTCATAGTGTGGAAAGCTTCGTTATCGATTGGGTTGGAACTATGCTGCAAGACAGGATAATCAACTCAACGATAGGACCGGCTTCCATCAGAAGGAGAGCCACAAGAGGTACACCCCAAGGTGGAGTGCCATCCCCTCTTTTGTGGCTACTGGTAGTAGATGAGATTTTAAGAGTCTTTCAGAGAAGACGCATTAGAATAGTGGCCTATGCGGACGATATCGTCATCATGATACATGGACAATTTTTGCCAACAATCAGTGAGCTGATGGAATCCTCATTGGCTGATTTGTCAGAGTGGGCGAGCGACAACGGCCTCGGGATAAATCCTAAAAAGACCGAACTAGTCCTGTTCACCAAGAAAACGAAGATTCAGGAATTCGCTCTTCCCTGTGTGAACGGGCATCCCCTGAAGCTATCAAAAGAGGCCAAATATCTTAGCATTATTCTGGACTCAAAACTTTCCAGCATTCTGAATGTTCTTATGACTAGTTCTACCGGATAAGGTCTTCTAGATAAGGCCACTGATTTCCTGGTAAAGCGCGGTGACTTCAAATTGAAGATTCTAATTGACTATCCCTCCAGGGATAACTGGCAACAGCCCGAGGTAGAAGACTCTGTAGTAGTCTACTTCACCGACTGCTCGAAGACAGAGGATGGAACTGGGGCGGGTGTCTACTGTGAAACGCAAAATGTCTACTTGTCTTATAGACTACCAGAATCCATTGAACCATAGAATCCATTGTAGTGAAGTCAAAGGTAGTACTAGACTTTCGGAAAGCACTAGGTGGCATAAGACAATGCAGAGTTCGTCTGTGCTGGGTTCCCGGACATAGTGATATCGAAGGGAACGAGCAAGCAAACGGACTAGCCCGTGCAGGGTCAGCTATGCCGGCGTGCGAGGCGGTCAACACGGTGCTACCACCGATCTGTGCTATGATGGGTTAAATAGGAGAGTGGCTCACACGAGCTATAGAGCCTGGACAACCAGATGCGATTGCAAGATTGCACGCACCCTGTGGCCAGCACTCAACTCGAGGAAAACTAAGTGCCTTCTGCTCCTCGACA
The DNA here is from genome assembly GCA_963971225.1 of Melieria omissa. Classification (NCBI taxonomy): domain Eukaryota; kingdom Metazoa; phylum Arthropoda; class Insecta; order Diptera; family Ulidiidae; genus Melieria; species Melieria omissa. The sequence goes on along the minus strand of OZ020267.1, from coordinate 103,109,733 downwards.
AACATGCTGTACGCATAGTCACGGGGGTAATCACAGGTCACTGCGCCATTGGTGTCATGTTATGCAAATGGCGTCTGGCGACCAACGATTTATGCAGAAGCTGTGGTGATGAGGATGCAGAAGAATCATTCGAGCACCTGCTATGCCACTGCCCATCACTGCAAGGACGACGGCTTCAGACTCTTGGGGTAAGGTTCTTTGACGGGCTCGCGGAAGTAGCAGATGCACTGATAACCGATCTACACAATTTCCTCGAGAAGACTAAATGGTTCCCAAAAGATCCCGTTTGGATCTCAGGGATCCAAACAGATAAGGGAAGGAAACCGGTTTTTTCCGAAAAATTAAGGGATTCACAATGGACCCAACAGGGTCTCCGAGTGGAAGTGCTTACACACACCCCTTCCGTAACCTAACCTAACCTAACCTAATATGAGACATTCCATGGCGCAGACAAGGTGGGTTTTAGGGGTTCAGAAATTCCAAAATTGCTCGTTAAAAATATAATTTATTTATTTATATATTGTAGCTTTTGAATTGCTTAAAACCAATGAAAATTGCTGGTGAATGCTTCATTCTTTATTTAAGAAAATTGTTGCAGTGAATCGGTTGACAATAAGCAATTGGTCTACAGTGTAACACTAAAAGTGATTGTAATAATCCACATAATATTTTCCATCTATAATCATTTGGTTAATTTAATTATGAGTGCTCGCTGAACTGGTTTACGACTCCAGTTGCTTCTCCTTTATTGCTGACAGAAGACCGATAACCGATCCTGCGGTCCTGCAAATCTGAAATTATTACAAAAATCCAAACCATCCGATTATAACTACTTAATTCTTGTATATAAACAAATAAATATATAATATAAAAAATATATAGGATTCGCCTTACCCACACCATTAAGTTGCGATCCAACACAAATATGTAACCAGACAACGTTTCGACTTGTTGCGAACGCATCAACGGCAGCAACAGCAAACGTTTCATTTGAGGCGTGAGCCGCTCCCAGGGAAATTGCAAATAGATACTCTCGCTGAACTGTTCGCTCTAGAATGTCAAATGTATATCGTTTTTAATATGGTTTTTAATAAGTAAATAACTATGGCTCACACCTCCGTCTTGAGTTTTTCGCCACCAAAGCAATACACCAGCAACTGCACGAGGACAACAAACGTCACCAACACCATCAGAAAAAAACGTGCTGGCTCAATGTTATTGCCAGCTTGATGAACGACGAAACACAGCTTAAGGCAACTAAATGAGACCTCAAGAAAAATGATGGGCGCAAATATAGTCCGAAACTCCTTGATTAGTTCCACGAAACGCCGATGATAGGCAAAAGTATAGGCGATGCTACGGCGAAAGTGTTCGAAATTGTTCTCGTCCAGTTCGTTGGCAATGGTGCACAACTGTTCGCGCAGTATTTGAAAATGGGCGCCACTGTTGAAGATGAACCAGCAGAACAATGAATCTACGCCCACTACGGCGAAGATGCCGTAGATCGCTACCAAACCGCACCACAGCCAGGTGATTATGTACCCCGGAATGTTGTTGTAGTCATACGGGTAGCTGTGAATGCAGTGCGCTCAAAAGATTAATCAAATTTCAAAGAAAATTACTGAAAATGTTGAATAAAACTCATTAGAACGAATCATTTGTTGGTAAATTTGTTCCATTTGCTCCATTGCACAGCGACTCGACTCCATACAACCACGGAACAAAAATGAGAAGAAGTGGTTTGTTCTTAATAAAATTTGGTATGCTAATCATGGTTTGCTAAATTGAAATCTCCATTTTGTTTTTCTTGAACTTTTGTAGTTGGGCAAAGCCTAGGACTTAAATTTGTAATTTTCATCATTTTTTGTTGTTTCAGATTTAATTCAATATTTATTATTTATTGAATTACTTGTACAACTTAAGATCATGGATCTTTTATAAGTACATCAACAGCTTACAATATAAATACAATAATTTAACTTCAAACTAATACATGAAAGAAAGAAAATAAGAAGCATGAAGTTAGGAGGAGTAAATAAGGAAAGGAAAGAATGAGTAGTTAATAAAAAGTCACAATGTAGTCTGTAATTATTGGCCGCATAATTTACCCCAGTTCTTTGAAATGGGCTAGTATAAGTTTTTTGTAGTTGTTTCGATTCAGTTTAGCTTTAATCATGTCAGGAATTGGGTTCCACAGTCTCACGGCGTTAACGAAGAATAGTCTAGATGTAGCTAACAATATATGTCTTGGTACAATCAGGCTGTGATGCGTCTGTGACTTGGACAGCTGAAGCTTGTCATATAAATAATGCGGAGTTTTCCCATAAAACTAATTTGTATAGAAACATACAGTTTCTCGCAGCTAAGTAGTTCATAATGCTACATCCAAGAACTTTGTTTCTCCACAGCGAGTTATGATCATATTTTTGGATCCCATATACGTATCGCGAAACATTATAAACAACTACGATAATCTTGTGTGGCGATCTTGAGTCAAGTTTACTATATACTAACTCAAAGTATATTATTTGGGGCAGAACAAGTTGCATAGCTAACATACGCCTGGTTTCCGAAGGCGTGAACGCAGCAGAAGCTCTAAATTTACGCAATACGGCATATACGTTACTCACAACTTTATTAACATGGTCAGTACAGGTTAATGTTGAATTGACAATAAATCCTAAATTTTTTATTTTGTCAGTGAGCTTTAAAGCAGTTGAACCAAGCCACAGCTGTTCGATATTATCGGTATGGATCACTTTGGATCACTGCTAGTTCACAATAGCAGACAAATCACAATTAAATTTATAGCACAAATCTTCAACTAGACCAACTCGACTAGACATATATAATTGGATGTCATCAGCAAAGGCATGAACGTGAACATAATTACAAACAGAAAAAACATGATTTACAAAAAGACTGAACGGAAGCGGACCAAGGACAGACCCCTGGGAAACGCCGGGCGAAATCGATTTAAATTGCGACGAGGAATTCAATCCTTTGACTTGCTGAACTCGGCCGTCAACAGTTTAAGAAACTTTAAAGGGATTCCATCATCCCCGACAACATTCGATTTAATGCCCATAATCGATTTTATTACCTCTAACTCACTAACTCCTACAAATTGAAAATAGCTATGGCAGCTACTAGCAGTGGATATAGTTTCATTTAAAGAAGGGAGAATACTGCCTTTGCTTGCACTTATGTAAAAGTCGTTCAGAATGTCAGGATCCACTTTGCATTCTGAGTTTTCTTTCCCATGAATGTTTAAGTTATTCATTGCAAAGAAGATTATTATAATTGCAAAGAAGAACAGAAATTGTATCGGGACCCTTTAGGTTTGCAATAAAAATGATAATAATAGATTTATAATATGTTTTGCATCTGAGCAGCTTTTTTTTCATTTTTCATGTTGGGAAAATAAAATATATTTTATCGAAAAATAGGTTTTTAGACCAATTTTCAAATTGAATTATTTTCTAATTACATTATTCGACAAAGAAAGAATGCATCTTAAAAATCCAATGATTGTTCGTTCAATTCAACGAATTATCGCAAAATGCAAGCAAATCGATTCGGTTACTGAAGTTCAGGTTTGGTAGGGATTTAGTATGTCACGTATTGGAGGATGAACACTTTAACAATAAAATATGTTTACAAGTTCTAATAGCTTCCTCAATATACTTACAGCGCATTAAATGTCATAGAGTAGATGGCTCTACCATTGACATTATTGATGATTGTGTACACCAGCGGCACAATAGAGTACAAAACACCAGTGCCACAACATGTTAGAAAATAGAAATTTGAAATATTTTTTTGCGTTCTATTGGCCTGTATCCATAGCTGACGTTTGGCAATATCGACTGTAAGGAAATTAATAAAATATATATGTACTAGAGTCCTGCACGAGTATGCATTTTTGCTATTCGAAACATTCAAATGCTTTTAAATTTAATACTTCACTTCATCTCTGCGGACCAGTCTGAATGAATACGAGTACAGCTCTCTTCGAGTACGAGTAAGCTCCGAAAATAAACGAGTAGACGTACACTATTTATTCATTTTCGCTCGAAGCGGGAAAACGAGGACAAAAACATTCGAATAATAGTACACACTGCTTCGAATATATTCGAGTATACTCGTTTTATTATTTCTAAGATTATTTAGAAATATTTATGTTATATATAAATATTTATTTATTTGTTATGCTACTTTTTTCAATAATTTCCATTTTGCGTATTAACTAATAAGCCACTTCAACCGCACGACAAGTATACAAATGGAAAAATGACATACTGCGCATAAAAATATTCGATGAAACTGTTGATCTTCGAATACTTCGCAAAGTTCTCGATTACCGAATACGAGCACTGCAGTGTTCGCTATTCACTGAATATGAATAGAAACGAGAAGCGATGCTCGCTGGTTCTTGTTTCTATTCGTTTCGTTGTACACATTCTTCGAATACCAAGTACCCGTACAGTATGTACAGTAGTGTAGCCGCCAAAATGAATATATTCATGCAGGACTTTAATATGTACCCTGTATACATTCTCTCCTAAATAAATTTATGTGCCAACCTTGCATTGCCATCTGATTCAAATCGTCGATTATGCGAATATATTGTCGGCTTTTGCGCATAAACAGAACCGACTTGAGCATGGCCAATACTGCCTGTAGAAATACGGTCAGCACTTTGGCCAGTTCGTCCACTTCGTTGAAGTATTTGATGGTGAACGCGGCCATTGCCAGCGTCATCAGCAGTGTGGCGGTAAATTGCACGAAAAAACGTACCGGATACTTGAGGATTTTGGTATTTGGACGGGCGTACAAATCCATTCCAAGGCCGCTGAAGCACAACCGTTGAACACTTAGAAAGTTGTACGAGTCGACAGTTTCTGACGGTGACATTTTGCTTTCGTTGTGGCATGATGTCGCTTAAGGGTTTTTATAGATTTTTGTTTTTGCGAAATGAACAACGTTTGACATATGTCACGTTTGTTTCGACAACAAACCAACAATTAACTGTCAGTTTTTTGCATAACGACTGCAATATAATAAAAATAATAGCAGAGCAAGAAATGGCCAAATTGCCGCGTTTCCGTGCAACGATTAGCAGCTGTCGTGGTCATACAGTCGTACAGAAAATATCGAGTACAAGTCCAAATAATAGAAAACAAACACGTTATTAAATATTTAAACGTTGGAAAGAAGATGGGCGGTTAAAAAAATATAGAAAAATATTTAAACGTTGAGAAGAAAATGGGAAATTAAAAAATATATATAGGAAAATATTTAACCCTTATGTGTGTGGTGGGGTACCCGGTTACTCAAATTACTTTGATACTGAAATTTTACATATTTGCGGATAACCTAGAGAGGTGAAACTTCATGACAACTCCCAAAATGGTATTATGTCTTTATTTTCGAGTGTTTGATTCCATTTAGTTGCTGGGGAACCCGGATAACCCAACACATTTTTTATGGAGTTTCATCGATTTCTTAGATATTTCTTGTAAGTAAAACTTTCTAAAGCAAATAATTTGTAATAGAACAATTTTATCAACAAAAAATTTCAGCCGCTTTATGTGTTTGGGGTCGTAAAGGTCGGCTAGCATCGTTATCGATGTCAGTCATATGACTAGTCAACTGATCGGAATGTGTGATGGGAATTCAGTCAGATTTCTCATCAGTTTCTGAATAGCCCAGTGAGTGAAATCTGATGGGAAATTTTGTGTACGTATGGTTTTGTATCACATTCTAACACACAGGTTTTCAATACCTAATCTAACGTATAGTTGTCCTGCTCGCTCAAAATTAGCTCTGACCTGAATTCGGTCAGAACTGATCAGCCAGGTCTGATGCTTTTATAATCAGTCCTGATCGAACTGTTTTTCAGCGATAATTAAAAATAAAATGTGGCATAAGCAAGGTATATATGTTTTCTTTTATTTATTTAATAAGATTAAGTGAATGGAATACTTTTTTAACAATATTTATATTTTAATATTATTATGTTATTTTTATACTGCTAGCTTGCACTCACGCATCAGTTTGCTCTGTGCCAACACCTCGCTTCTGTCCACCATCTGTTGAACAAAATATTAACAAATTTGACGATGTATGTATTATAAAAACAACAAGTTTTCTGCTAACACTTAACTTCGTTTTCGAGCAGCGCCTTCAATTTCTATGTTGTAATTTTAGTTCACTGCAATGTAACTCAATTCACGAAATATTTCATAAAACTGTTTCAACTTGTGTTTGTGAATTGATGAGTCAGTCTTACTATTTCGGATTTTTGTGAATATTGCAATTGTTTACCCCATTTTTTACCCGGATTTTTGATTATTTAGAGATTTGTCGACCCCTGTTATAATCCTAATTTTGTACAACCTCAAGACGTACATAACCCTTATATTTTGATACTTACGGATTAGATTGTAATACTATGTCATTTGTTAAGAGGATGCGACTGTAATGTTTTCGTTTATGGATTTTGAAAAGGAGAAAATATATTTGTATGGCAACGCTTTAAACATGTCGCTCCATGGCTACATCAGCTATCTCGTTCTCTCATATGTAATTTTGTTCCAACCGGCAAAAAAACTCGACAAAATGTGAGGGACATTTTTAAAAAAAGTTACATTAGTGTTGATCAATTAGGGGCCAGTATTACTGCTCGTCTCCCTGACCACTGTAGCGTCTTCCAAGCGGAGACCATGGCTATACTGCTAGCAGTTGGTCGGTTGCAATTGCAACCCTCTCTTCCCTCGGCTATATATCTTTGATAGGTACATATACCTCTTCTAAACTGGTTGCAGAGTGCAGAGCAGCTCTGAATGACATAGCGGAGCATGCCAGGGTTCACCTGAGTTGGGTCCCGGGGCATAGCGGAATCGCTGGCAATTGTGCGGCTGACGAGTTAGCCAGAAAAGGCACTCTGCTTCCAGCTCCTACTACGTTGTGTAACACCCCCCTTGCGACCGTCAAATTGATGGTCAAGCAGGCCTATTCCCGCCTGGCTAACCGGCTCTGGGCGGGGAGAACCTATGTAGGATCTCCAAAGAAACCTGGCCGTCGCTTAACCAAGGCAGAACACGTGAATTGCTCCGACTGAATCGGAATTCCATTTATTCCACAGTTTCTGTGCTAACGGGACACTGGACGATCGGCGCATATGCCAGGAGACTCGGCCTCCCATTCAACGACTTCTGCTGCAGTTGTGATGATGCGAGTGAGGAGGAGAGCGTCGAGCACCTGATGTGCCACTGCCCAGCACTAGCAAGGAGACGACTCCGGGTGCTGGGTGCGTCATTCTTCAGCAGCTTGGCCGACCTTACAGGACCCAGCATCGGTCGCATCGCCCGATTCACTGTGGAATCGGGATGGCTCCTGCCTAACACCCGGGGGGGTGTGTAAGCTTGAAGGGCAACCACGTCCTTCACGTGGTACCACAACGGGCCGCAATATGGCCTACGTGAGCTCTTAAGCTGCCACCCTAACCTAACCTAACCTACATTAATGTTAGTTTCAATGAAAATCCTTTGAATGTGTTGAAATTCCCATCAGTCATGTCTTGCAGGGATATTTAAACGTTGAGAAGAAGATGGACTATGAAAACAAATATAGAAAAATATTAAATGTTTAAATTTAATTTAATTTAATAAATGTTAAATTTTCTTATTGAGAAATTAATTGAGTTTACAATATTTATTACTAAGCATTGCTCAATTCATAAGATTTAATAATGAAGTTCGTTAGAATGTGTCTATAGTACGTGTGGTTCCGCAGTTGCATCAACTGTTTTCTGTTTTTTCTTCAATGCAAAAAGTAGAGCGGTGAAAGAGCCGGCGGTCCTGAAGATCTGCAAGAAATTAGATAAAACAATAGTGGAGTTCATTCTTCATAGCATTTTAGGTGTAAAGTTGCTATCGTAGCAATTTTTGAATTTTTTCGAAAGCAGTCATAGCAACAGATTGCTTTCTATGTACCCATACTAGAAGTTCCCGATCGGCTGTAAAAAAATATCCCGACAGCGTCATTGAGCGTTGTGTGCGTATTAGTGACATGGCGAATGACTTTTGCATCTTTGGTGGCAACTTGTGCCAAGGTGTCAGCAAGTAAATGCTGTCACACATTGCGTCGTTCTGAACGAATCAAAGTTCTTAAAGTCGATATGAATATCTAATGAAAGTACTAAACTGCCTCACCTCGTTCTTTACCTTCTCGCCACCGAAACAGTAGATCATCAGTTGCAGCATAAGCGATGCCAACAGCATCGAGATGTACGGATACATGGACGCGTCTGTTGAGAAGGCAAATTGAAATACCAAACAACAGAGCTGCAGACAGCTGAAAAAGACTTGAACGATTACGATTTGCGCAAACAGAACATCAAACTCTGATGCCATGATCATAATTCGACAATGATACTCAATAATTTGGGCGAATTTGCGTTGGAAATGCGTTGCCGACAGATTGTTGACTTCGTCAAAGACACGCTCCATTTTCAGGCGAAGTATGCGAAAATGTGCAGTCACATTGCAGACATACCAACCGAAAAGGCCCTCCACACCGACAATGGCATTGATGTCAAAATATACCAGACACACTGACCAAATAGTGGTCAATATGAAATAAAATGTTTGTGTGTGATCATAGGGGAAACTGCAAGGAAGCACAGGTTAATTATAATCAAATGAATGAATGGTGCGTTCACTAACATTCCTGGTATTGGTAGTGTTATCACTATTTCGTCATAGATAATGTAGGTGATGAGCAATTTCAGCAGCGGCATCAGCACACACATGGTGACCGTAGTCCAGCAAGAGATGTTATAGGGTCGAATAAGAGACATGATACGCATACTTTCCGTATTCCATACTTCTCGTTCGGCACTGTCGGCTAGTGTTTTAGATTTATTATTCAATTAATATTTTAAGAATTAAATTTTTGCTTAAATCATGGGTTTTTTGGTACTAAAAACTGAATTTTCTACACCTTGCATGGCCAGATCCTCAAAATTTTTTATTAGACTTATGAATTGTCTGCCGCGTGCCAGAAAAACTACAGCTTTCGCCACAGACATCAGCATTTGGGTCAATATGCTAAGCGCCGGCACAACTTTTTCTACATCACTGAAGTAGGTGAACACGTAGTTGAATACGGCAAAGTTCCAGATAATTGCGCCTACCGCAGGCATAATGAATCTTAATGGATACTTAAAAATGGGGCTGTCTGGAGAGGCGCTTATGTCGATGCCAATGCGCCTGAAGGCTGGTGGAAGAGAATAAAAACATTTGGAAAACATATAAGTTTGTAGATAACACTTCGTTCAATAATGTGTGTGACTAACTAATTAAAACACATTTTTTTGCCAAAATTCGTTTTTATTCATCAACATAGTCCCCTTTTAGGGAGATACAATATTTCCAACGCTTTTCCAATCTTTCGATACCAAACAGCTCTTTGAATCATCGATTCGTTGTTGTTTTTGCTCCGGTGTGAGCAAACGCGGCACCAATTTCGAAAACACCTTTTTCATAACCAAATGTTCGTGTATTATGGTGTGTACACTGCCTGCTGATATCTTTAGAATGTCAGCAATCTCCCCCACTTTCACTTTACGGTCGGACATAATGATTTTCAGTGTTTTTTCAACGTTTTCCAGCGTCATTTGGCCGTCCAGTAGATGGAATGTCATCGGTGTCTGTACGACCACGTTTGAATTCGGCATACCAATAACAAATGGTTCTTTTTGATGGAGCAGAGTCCGAATAATGTTTTTCAAGCCCTTCCTGGCATTGAACAGTATTTTTTTTCATTAAAAAACAATGATAAATCAGCACAGGGAATTGCTTGAATTCATTTTTTTTTTAAACTCAAAAGTAGTGTCACTTAAAGCACTGTAACTTGTAAACTAATGGTCGGATTGACATATAATTTTGACAGTAAGCCTAAAAAGGTTCACAATTTCGAAAAAAATATTGATTTAGTATTAGTGCCGCCATCTATGTGTCAGTCACACACATTATTGAACGAAGTGTTAATTGCAGCTATGCTCACATAATAGACTTTCAGAAGCGATAAGCGGCCTTTAGACGGTCGCACATGTTTGCAATCATGTGCGATGGGGGAAGTGTGCGATGAGCGTTTACACGGTCAAACATGTGCGCACACTTCAGTTGTCTCGCTGCTGCCAACGCAGCAACATGGTATGCGCTTTCGCATCAATTTCTTTAAATTTGCATAAAAGCACCTCTATGCTGCGTTTCTTTTAATTTTTATTTTTATATTCTTCACCTTTTACTTTTCACAGTTCGGGATTGTGTCTATACACCTCAAAGAACTCCTTCCATAATATTTCATTTTTTTGCGACGCCATCCTCACTGCTCGCTGTCCACCGATCGAATGAAAAAATGCACTATGTGTGTCACACAGCCGTTTACACGGTCGCACATGTGCGTCGCGCATGTGCGACCGACGGAGAAATCGAAAAATTTTGAAAACCGTCGCACATGTCCGACGACACGAATTTCTTGCGTTTACACGGTCATTCTTCTCGTCGCGCCGCACATGATTGCGGACAGGGGCGTAGCCAAGGGGGGGGTTTAGGGTGTCAGAACACCCCCATAGCCTATAATTTGTCAACATTTTCAATCACTATGCATCGTATGTATGTACGTTCCCACATTAGCAAAAAGGTCTTTTCATCTTTAAATATTTAAAAGAATATTAACAAAACCCTTTTTTTTACCGAAACGAATTTGTTTTTTTAATAGTCACGTTTAGGCTTAATGCAGCGATTTGCATGTTCTAAAAACATGTCTAAAGAGTAGTTTAGTTCGTCGACCGGAATGTCCTTCAGGATGTCGGTACAAGCCTTTTGGGTGGTTTCTACGTTCTAAAACGCTTTTTTTATCGGCAAATGCATTCTTTGAAAAGGTGAAATTCGCACGGTGCCACATCATGTGAAAACAAAAAAACAGTCAAAACAAGTGTCAATAGATGGGATGGCATCCTTCGATAGCCAAATGTTCAGTTAAAATGCAATAAATGTATTCTATTGAGATGCTTTACCTTCGCCTTACTAAAGATGATCCCAGGCACTTCCTCTGCTATTTTGAGTAAAACTCACAATAAATATATACCTAATAATTAAAATTTTTTTCATACTTCAGTATTTAGTATCTTCCTCTGGCGATAGTTCTTATTTTGAAAAAAGCCTAACTTTAATGATTTATTTTGAGACTGGAAAATATTAGAAGGTTTCTTTCCAGAGGGTTTATTAACACATAATGAGGTACGCAAACAAAATTTATCGTGAGTTTTAATCAAAATGGTAGCGAAAGCGCCTGGGATCACCTAGATACATTTGTATAAAAAATGACAAAATTCAAGTTTAACATGAACGAAATTTCAAAAAATATTTTTTCATGTTATTGAAAATTACCTTAAAATTTGTTCAAATATTAAACATGAATACAGGTTTGGCAAAAACCCTCCTCCAAACCCTCCACGTGGGTGCCGGCCGGTAATGGCTAAACAGTTCACCTTGGTGATAGCCAGCTAAGGGAGTGAGCTTCGTCCACTGACCCCACTCCTCAATAGTGCGGTTGGTAGGTTAGGTTGATGCTCCTTCCATAGGATCGGGGTAAGGGCCGGACCAAGGTGTCATACGACCCGTGCCGATGGTCAGCCTGGCTGGGGGCCCTTTCAAATAGCCCAGTCTCGAACGGAGTATCCGGATACCTGGCGCCCTCCGGATTATTAGCCTTACCTGTGCACTGCGGATCTCTGCACAGGTGGACCACCCCTTCTCCGCCACTCGTGGGACACAATTATGGACTATACAACAAAAAATACAAAAACAAAAACAAACGCACAAACACTGACTGGACCAGAGGCCGGCCCTCTTAAAAAGCCGGGGATGGGTGAAGCAGATAAGCCAGCGCCCACCGCCAAAAAAGGAGCATCCTTGGTTGATCAGAAGATCTCAGGCCAAGGCCAAGGCAAAAAATGCAAACATAGGTGCTGCAGCTAACCTCAGCAACGTTGTGGTTGCCAAAGCCGGACCTCCGTCCAGCAACAGCAACAAACATGGCGAAGCTCTGGTAGTAGCAAGCACTCGACACATAAAGGACTCAAACGTCCGCTACAGAGAGCGCCAGAGTGCCAAGCGAGTACTCGAACGGATACAATGTATCCCAGAGAACCGCAGGACTCAGAAAGAGAAAGAGTCCTTTACCTGGGCTACCGCTAGGTTAGCGGAACTCGACGGGGCACCGACCACTGAGACCGCCGCCAAAAGGCAGCGTTCTACAGAGGAAGAGGCCCCGACTGCCAAAAAGGTGCGCAGCTCGCATAGAATGGCTACCACCTACAGCGACGTGTTAAAGCACAGTCTCGTGATGGCGGTCGTTGACCGCTCCGACCCTGACGGAAGTATCACTCCCGCAAACTGGAAGCTGGTGGAAGATTTCCTCGCCGACATCTTCCTGGACGTCATAAGGGAGAATCCGGGCCCGGTGCCACAATACCAGATGTGCGGCTGGCATCAAGGTCACGTTAAGCTGGTTGCGTGTGCAGACAAGAGGGCCCTGGATATCTTCTGCATGGCCTTAGCCAGGACGGGTGAGATCTGGCCGGGTGCTAAACTTGAGGTAGTACCCAGGGAATCGATCCCCAGCAGACCAAGGACCAGAGCCTGGATCCCACTAAAACCCACGGATCCGGCAAGGGTCCTCGAGACACTCCAATTGTCGAACCCGAAGATACCCACGCACAATTGGAAAATTGCCAAATTGGAAGAGCTCAAGGGGTCTCGTTGTGCCACTATTATTGTGAACAAGGAGTCCCTTGAGCACCTATCAAGGTCCAATGGTGTCGTGGCCTTCGGTTTTGGACATATCAAACTGAGGGTGTACAGAAAGGACGAACAGACCGAAACCGGCGAAGGTGGCCCTCAGGGACTGCCAGCCTTGACGGACTCTGGCGAAGGCGGCCAACAAGGGCAGCCAGCCACAACAGTCCCCGGTGAAAGTGGCCCGCAGGGGCTGCCAGCCGAGACGACTACCCTGGCAGACGAGGCGAAAGATAACCAGCCGTCTTCCTCGAAGCCGTTACGTCGCCTATCCCGGGCGGAATCAATGTCCTCGGGATCGGAGATGGGCACGGCTTTCGGGAATTTCTGGAGGGAATCCGAGCTTCTCGCCGAAACCGACGAGGACCTCGACGCTACTGTGGTGGAGGTGGAAATGAGCGAAACAGACAATGGTCCCAGTAGTTCAGATAAATCTCCACCACTCTAAAGCAGCTTTGGCTGCACTACTCCTCCGCCCTTCTAAAGGCGGGGACGACATCGCTCTCATCCAAGAACCATGGCTAGTAGCCAACAAGGTTTGTGGATTGGGAGCGACAAACTACAGGCTGGTCCATGCTAATAGCACAGGTAGACCAAGATCCTGTATCCTTGTGAAGAAATCACTAAATGCGTATCTGCTCCCTAATTTCAGCAACGACGATTTGGTCTCCATCTCCCTAACAATTAAGGGGAGATGCCACTGGATCGCGTCCAGCTACATGGCTCATGACCATCCAGAGCCTCCACCACCGGATCCGGTCAGGAATCTGGTCACTGAAGCCGCAAAGTCCAACACCGTTCTCGTGATTGGATGCGACGCGAACGCTCACCACTGTATCTGGGGGAGCACAGATATCAACGAAAGAGGTGAGTCACTTTTTGATTACATTTCTACCACAAACCTTCTTGTGTGCAATATAGGGCGCACTCCCACTTTTATAACCAGGAATAGGGAAGAAGTTCTAGACCTCACCCTTGCCTCTGTGAATATAGCCGATAGGGTTAGGAACTGGAGGGTCTCTAACGAACACTCTTTTTCCGATCATAGGTATATAGAGTTCACTCTTGACAGCGACCCCCGGAGGGTCAAACCAGTAAACAACCCCAGGAAAACAAATTGGGAGTTATTTACCCGCACAGTGGATAGGCACATCAAAACGATTCAAATCTCTGAAATAGACACCCAAACGATGCTAGAATCGGCTGTTAATCAACTAACTCTAGCATTTTCTAAGGCTCAGGACCTCGCCTGCCCTAAGTACATGCCCAGAGGGAAATACAAACCCCCTTGGTGGAACCATGATCTTAGTGAGCTTAGGAAACACTCTAGGACTCTTTTTAATAGAGCAAGGAGGACAAAAACAGAAGAAGACTGGGAGTTTTATAAAGAATCCCTCAGGTCCTATAAGAAAAGCCTCAGAGAGGCCAAGAGAAGCTCTTGGAGCGATTTCTGCGGTAATATTGAAAGTGTCTCCGAGACTGCTAGACTCAGGAAACTACTTGCCTCTTCCTCCTTTATTCCAAGTGCCTTACAAAACCCCGATGGTTCTTGGACATCATCAGAAGGTGAAGCACTTGCACTTCTTACAAATACCCACTTTCCGATCAGCCAACATGACAGGCTGCTAGGAACTCAGGCCAGCACTAACTGTGTTGCCTCTATAAACAGTATTGTATCGATTGAAAAAATTAAATGGGCAATTGCCGGTTTCGACCCGTTTAAATCACCAGGACCAGATGGCATATTCCCAGCACAACTCCAACATGCCGGACCGTTAATCCTAACACTCCTCAATTCAATATTCTCAGCCAGTATTAGCTTAAACTACATACCAGAGCACTGGCGCAAAGTACGGGTGGTTTTCATCCCCAAAGCGGGCAAAAGTTCTCACACTAGCCCTAAGGATTACAGACCCATAAGCCTTTCTTCATTTCTTTTAAAAACATTAGAAATACTGCTGGATCTGCACTTACGACAAACGATTAGGCAGGATCTGATTTCAAATAGTCAGCATGCCTACATTAAGGGTAAATCTGTAGATACAGCTCTACATTCATTGACCCACACGATCGAGAAATCACTCGAACACAAAGAATACACCTTAGTAACTTTCCTGGACATAGAGGGGGCTTTCAATAACGTCGAGCTTACAGCCGTCACGGGCGCGCTCGCCAGGCTTGGTGTGGAGAGTAGCCTGGTGAACTGGGTGGATAATCTTCTGCAGAGCAGAATTATCTGTGCTGAACTGGGCGACTCTTCTACCTCGAGAGGGGTGAGCAGGGGCACTCCCCAGGGCGGAGTCCTCTCCCCCCTCCTTTGGAACCTGGTAGTTAACGAACTGCTCCAGTCCCTGGGAGGGGGTTGCGGCAAAGTGATGGCGTATACAGACGATATAGTTCTCACTGTCTCGGGCAAGTTTCTCAACTCGATCAGAGATCTAATGCAGGTATTGCTAAACAAGGTCAACGGCTGGGTTACTAGTCGAGGATTAGGAATCAACCCTGGGAAGACAGAGGTTGTCCTCTTCACGAGGAAGTACAAACCCCCACCCATACCTCCTCTATCATTAAACAACACGGAGATCCCTTTCAAGAATGAGGCACAATTCCTTGGAATCATTTTTGACAAGAGATTGAGGTGGAAACCGAACATCCTCAATAGGGTCAAAAAGGCAACGATTGCCTTATACACCTGCAAAAAGGCACTGGGGAAAACCTGGGGTTTGAAGCCAAACATGACGCACTGGGTTTACACAGCTGTCGTACGTCCCATGTTAACCTATGGATGCCTGATATGGTGGAACGCTTTGGAAAAAACACTGCTCCTCCAACACCTTCGGAAAGTTCAAAGGGCAGCCTGCGTCATCATCACGGGCGCTCTTAGAACAACGCCAACTTCAGCTTTAGAAGCCCTGCTTCACCTTATTCCGCTAGACCTACACTGCAGGAAATCAGCGGCTATAACAAGCCATAGACTACGGGCTACCGGCCAATGGTCGGAGTCTAACAAGGGACATGCCAGGATACTTACTCTCTTAAAGGAGTTCGAGGAACTGGATTCTTCACCACCCCAATTCCTTTTTAACAAAAAGTTCACTAGCACCATTCCAGATAGGAACAACTGGGAGGAAAGCTCAGCATCCCTAATAGGAAACTCATACCAGATCTACACCGACGGCTCCAAGTTAAACGGAGCTGTGGGCGGAGGCGTCTTCTCAGACTCACTTAGTATAAATTACTCCTTTAGACTGCCGGACCACTGTAGCGTGTTCCAAGCAGAGGTTTCAGCCATTGAAGCTGCCCTGAATTGGATCAAAGAGGGCAGTGTCTCTAGGCGAGATATTAGCATTCTCTCTGACAGCCAAGCGGCTATCAGGGCCCTAGGGTCTCATGTTCTGACATCAAAAACAGTGATCAGCTGCCGCAAATCTCTTGATGAGATGGCAGAGCAGCTTAAAATCCACCTCATATGGGTGCCTGGTCACAGAGATATCCCGGGGAACTGCAGGGCAGACGAACTGGCTAGACAAGGAACGACCAAGGAGCTATCCTCAGAACTCGCCGGCTTAGGTATTCCATTGAGTACCTGCAAGCTGGTGATAGAGGAAGCGATGACAAAAACCGCTAACAATGCATGGGCAACCTCGGAGACAGGCAAGACAGCGCAACAGATCTGGCCAAAGCTGGACTGGAAGCGCACCAAAAGTCTGCTAAACCTCAATAGGGGCACGCTCAGGGTTGTTGTCGGTGTCATCACTGGTCACTGCATCCTTGGCAGCCACGGTACCAGATTAGGACTGGGCCACCTGGCCAACGACTTCTGCAGAAGCTGCAGAGACATAGAGGAGGAAGAAACAATTCTCCACCTTCTTTGTACTTGTCCCGCTCTTTGCAGGAAACGGAAAAAAACATCTAGGGTTTTACCATACAGCCAACCTCGCGGACTTATCGGAGGTTGACGCCAAGGGCCTAATACGCTTCATCACCGGTTCGGGCTGGTTCGAGACATCTTAACAACAAAAAGGGGTTAGAGATCCTGTGGTACCACAATGGGCCTAGCTTGGCCTAAGTGAGCTCTCATATGAGAGCTGCCACCACTACCTACCTACCTAAACATGAATACAGGTGACCCTCGTATAACGCGGTGGTTACGTTCCAGGAAAATTCCGCGTTATGTGATTCGCGTTATAGAGGACTTAACTTTCATATAAATTTTAGGGTGTTCCAAAAAGCTTTTTCAAAAATAAAAAAAGGTACTACATTAAAGATGTATGTACATTCCAACTCAAAATCATAATTAATACCTTAATTAAAAAATTAAAAAACATAATGAAAAAAAACTGTTTTTTTTAAATCGCGTTATATCGAAAACGCGTTGTAGAAGTACCGCGTTATACGAGGGACACTTGTATTAAAAAGATCCCCCGGGTTGGTATACTATAAGTAAAGCGAAGGTTAAATCCAATTTCAAGAATTTCAATGAAGATTTTGGCTTATCTTTTATGAATTACCGCCCAGTTTTGATCTACG
Organism: Melieria omissa; assembly: GCA_963971225.1. Lineage (NCBI taxonomy): Eukaryota > Metazoa > Arthropoda > Insecta > Diptera > Ulidiidae > Melieria > Melieria omissa. The sequence goes on along the minus strand of OZ020267.1, from coordinate 103,092,331 downwards.
GTGATCGCGGATTCAGTTGGCTAACACTTTGGTCATCATTTATGTTCTGACAATCGTTTTTAAATCGCTTTTACCATTTATGAACTCCACCACGGTATAAACAAAAATCACCATAAACTTGGTCCATCAATTTAAATGCTTCGGTTAAAGTTTCAACATGTTTAAAACAATAGTTAATATCGGATCTTTGTTCGATGCACATTTTTGTACGATGACACAAACATACTTCCACTTCAGATGCAATAACTTTGCTTTCAGTCCTCCAATTTTCATGACATTTTTACTAGAAATCACGGAAAAAATTTAGTTATTTGGAAACTTTACTTAAAAACCATGTAATACTAAACTGGCAAACAATTTTTTTAAAACCCCCCCCCCCCCCATGACCAAGTTCTGGCTACGCCCCTGATTGCGGACATGTGCGACCGTCTAAAGGCCGCTATAAAAACACAGATATATATTTCCGAGCTGGTATAGAATTGAAAAATTACAAAAAAAACATGGAACATAAAATTGCACATATGAAAAAACAATTTTAGATTTTCAGCAACGAAGTTATGACAAACATCTATGTTTTCAGTTTAAGAAATATGCATTAGCTGTGATGAAAATACGTGGGAAATGTTCGATGTTGTTTTTAATTATTCAATACTTAGTCTTTTCACATCTTTTAAACTGCAAATGTTTCAATAATTCAAATATTACCATCAAACATAACATTTGAATTTGTAAATGTATTTAAAGAGATATTCAATATAAAGATTGTACATTGAAATTTTTGCTACTTACAATTCACAACTATTGTTAAATCCATAACTGTTGCGGTGGACATCTTGTTGTCAGAGTGTCAATTCGGTGACTAAAGGTGGCGATTAAAATATTTTAATTTTATTTAAGTTTTGCTCAGGTGGAAAAAATGTATAAGCCTACAACATTTATCGGACCTATAATTAAAAAGTTTCGAAGAGGCGTTGTGATGCGACATATTTTCTGAGAATGTATGAGGAAGGGTTGATTAATTGAAATTAGAGTTGGCGAAATGCAATTAAAAAAGTATTTAAATGTTAAAAAGAAGGTTAGCAATTAAAAAAATAAAAATAAAAAAAATATTTAAAAAATGGAAAAGATTGAAAGAAGATTGATAATTATATATTTTGTAAATTAGTAATTTACAAAATATATAGAAAAATATTTCAACGTTGAGAAGAAAATGGACAAATAAAAAAGAATATGGTTGAAAAATATTAAAACGTTGAAAAGTATATAGGAAAATATTTCAACGTTGAAAGGAAGATGGACAATTAAAAACCAATATGGAAAAAATATTTCAACGTTGAAAAGAAGGCAGACATTATTTGAAACATGAGGTTCCTTATATTTTCTTATTAAGAAATTGATCCAGAAAAAATTTATTTGCAATATTTCTTATTGAGCTCATTATTTTTTAAAGCATTTCTCAACTCATGAACAATGAAGTTTGTTCGAATGTGTCTAACTATAGTAAATGTGGTTCCGCAGTTGCATCAAACGTTTTCTGTTTTTCCTTCAGTGCAAAAAGTAGGGCGGTGAAAGAGCCGGCGGTCTTAGAGATCTGCAAGAAATTTGACAAAACAATATGAGAATATTTTATTTTAAGAATATGGAAAGCAAAAAGCCTTGTTGATGCTGCGCTACTTTCTACGTACCCATACTAGAAGTTCACGATCGGCTGTAAAAAAATATCCTGACAGCGTCATTGAGCGTTGTGTGCGTATTAGTGACATGGCGAATGACTTTTGCATCTTTGGTGTTAACTTGTGCCAAGGTGTCAGCAAGTAAATGCTGTCACACATTGCGTCGTTCTGAACGAATCAAAGTTCTTAAAGTCGACATGAATATCTAATGAAAGTACCAAACAATCTCACCTCGTTCTTTACCTTCTCGCCACCGAAACAGTAGATCATCAGTTGCAGCATAAGCGAGGCCAATAGCATCGAGATGTTCAGATAGATGGACGCGTCTGTTGAGAAGGCAAATTGAAATACCAAACAACAGAGCTGCAGACAGGTGCAAAAGACCTCGACGAAAACGATTTGCGCAAACAAAACATCAAACTCTGATGCCATGATCATAATTCGACAATGATACTCAATAATTTGGGCGAATTTGCGTTGGAAATGCGTTGCCGACAGATTGTTGACTTCGTCAAAGACACGCGCCACTTTCAGGCGAAGTATGCGAAAATGTGCAGTGACATTGCAGACATACCAACCGAAGAGGCCCTCCACACCGACTACCGCATTAATGGCAAAATGCACCAGACACACTGAACAAATGTTGGTGAATATGAAATAAAATGTTTGTGTGTGATCATAGGGGAAACTGCAAAGAAGCACAGGTTAATTATAATCAAATGAATGAATGGTGCATTCAGTGGCGGCTTAAGGTGTTCGGGGGCTGAGGGGCCCCCACAAAACGGTGCAGAATAAGTTTGCGTACAAAAATAATAACGGGATATTCAGGTTATGCTTTTTACTTTTTTTTTTTGAAAATTTGTACTCCATTAAACAGTAAACGGACTTGCAAATTATTTTGAAAGGTATATTTGCTTGAAATTTTAAAGAAAGCAATAGAATCCCAGAGAAAAAATGAAAAATGGATAAAAGGATAATCTTACTAAATCTTTCCAAAATTGATAAAAACTTTCGTGAAATTAGGAAAACTTTTGGGAGATCAAATTAGTCATTTCAAAAAACCATCTCAAATCTCGAAAAAACAGAAAATCTTGCTTCGTTACTACGATCTAGCCATTTTTTAAGCTACCCGAGCAGGAGGATTAGATGGATTTGTGATCAGTGCATCATAACACTACTCGACAAAAAATGACCCAATCCCGTACACCTAAAAATAAAAGTGTTTTCTAGACTAACTTTAGCCCCTGAACCCGAAACTGAAAATCAAAAATTTTTGTAAGAAGAGTTTTCGAAAAATCTTCGAAAAACAGGGTTTTTCCTGTTGTTTCAGTTATGAGCACATATATCCTAAAATAATTAGGATATATGTGCTGTCCGTCGTTCAGAAGATAATACCTCAGCCTTTCTAGTAACAAATAGATTGCCCAAATCTGATGAGATTTGGGGAAGTTATTGACGGTGAAAGTTGCAACAAAGTGAATTCTTCGACCATTTTAAAGAATCATAAATTTTTTCAAATAGTTTGTTATAGAAAACAATATATTATCTCCTCTGGTTTTAGGTCGGCAAAAATCCACTTAGTTTAACCCTCCCCGCGGGTGTCGACCGGGCAATGGGCATCGTCCTTTCTCTCCGTTTGCTAGTACCGGCAAGGAAATGCGATGTCTAGCTAAGATTGAGATATGGCTGCATATGGCGTGTCTGAGGTGTCCAGCTCTATAAGCCGTTCCAACAGGGCGGTATATTGAGTCATACTTCAATCATGCTAAGTGGTGCCTGGCGGGAGGCATAAAACGCTAGGGGCGCATGTGGCCCGAATCGCCACATGGAGGTCTAAGATTGAGATATGGCTGCATATGGCGTGTCTGAGGTGTCCAGCTCTATATGCCGTTCCAACAGGGCGGTATATGGAGTCATACTTCAATCATGCTAAGTGGTGCCTGGCGGGAGGCATAAAACGCTAGGGGCGCATGTGGCCCGAATCGCCACATGGAGGTCCATGAAGGAAAGAAGCGGGCTGGGATATCAGCCCAAACGTCGGTGGAAGAGGTGACTGCTACCACCGGCGGGCACGGGGTGACTATAAGCCGTGTCGCCAGCGGTCACACCTCTACTGGGACTGGAGCAGGCCCTAGTAGTTGTAATGCTACTGCCAACACTACGTCTCGCATGCTGCGCACGTGTGCCGCAATCCAAGAAGATTCGGACATCGAAAGTGGAAGCAGCATAAATACGGTGGAGGAGGATGTGCTTCTGCTCTCTCCCGGCTGCTCGGCAGGTGCCAATTCTGCAAGTAAGAAAGGGTCTCAGAATAAGCCAACTAAAGAGGGGCTGAAAGCGAAAGTGCGTTACACGGCCGCTGTAAAGATCTGCGGTCGTCTGGAAAACAAGTCCAACCTGTCGAAAGAGGAGAAGAAACGGTTGGCTTGGGCGAAGGACACCGTCGAGAAAGGCAGGGCCCATTTCGCAACTAAGGCTTGATGTGCCACCTCGGACCCGAAGTTTGTAAACCGGGTCGAGGAAAATATTGCAAACAAAAGGCAGAGCTCCGCGGAAGGGAAAGTTCCTTCCAGCAATAGGCACAAGCACAAAGAGGAGCCTGTCAGGCGCGACCAACCTAGCACGTCCAGAGCGGCGGCTGTGGCCAATGCAGTAGCCAAACGACACTGGATCGTGTCGTGGCGCTCCTTGATCCCAGCAATCCGCTGGGACAAATGTCTCAGGAACGGTGGCTAGCAGTGGAAATGAAGCTGCTAGACACCATGATCTCGAAAATGAAGGCTGAACCTTCTGCGCCGATGCCATCGTTTGATGGGGCGGGTTGGTTTAACGGCGTAAAAATTATTAAGTGTAACGACGATCCGACTCTCAAATGGGTAAAGGGAGTAGTACTCACGCTCCAAGGCCTCTGGGAAGGAGCGTCCCTTGAGATAGTAGACCGATGCAGTATTCCGAATTTGCCCAAAGCGAAGGTGTTTATACCCCGAGTGGTAAAGCCGGAAGATGCGTTAGGTCTGTTACAAAGGCAGAATCCCGATGTGCCGACGAGTGACTGGAGGATATTACACGTAGGAAAGGCGGCAGCTGCGAGCGCAGGGCAGAACTACGTCCTCCAGATCATTGAATGTCGAATTTTTAACGTGAGTGCCGCCACAGTGTGGCTTAACCCCACCGTGCTCAAAAGCATAGCGTGTCAAAATTAAGCATTGATAAGCGCCCCGAGAGACTAGCTCCCGGTACCAATTGGGTTAATGTAAATGGGTCCTCCAGATCAATAAAACGGCCGAGGATATTCTGTACGCAAGGTTCGGTAAGATGGCGTGGGCGTAGGTAGCGTATTCCTTCGTCTCAAAAAGCGCAACCCGAAGGACGACAATCACAACACGTTACAAGCGGGCGAGGTGGAATCGGAACTCGGGATTGAAGACATCCTGGAAAGCTCCCTCTCGCTAAGGAGTGGTACGAAGGCGGGCGTGCTGGCAGACGAAGCCAACGCCGTGGAGGCACCTGAAGTGAGAACTGAAGGTTCTTCAAATCAACCTCCACAAAAGTAAACTGGCCTCAGCTGAACTCCACCTCAATTTAGAGGGGGCGGTTACGATGCGGCCTTAGTCCAGGAACCATGGCTTGCCTCGGGCAACGCGGTTTCTGGGCTAAAGTCGCGTTGCTTCAACACCTACTTTCCGAGTGCCACAAACAGGGTAAGAACTGCTATTCTGGTGAGGAAAAGCATGCATTCTTATATTTTTCCTAATCTCTCCACAGATGACCTGACGGTTGTAGCTATACAGGGCGGCAGGGATGAGTCAATACTCCTTGCGTCCTCGTACATCTCGCATGACACCGACGCACCGCCGACAGAGCTCCAGCACTTAGAAGAGCTAACCGGCATGAGAGAGCAGCCCTAGTGATTGGAGCTGATGCCAACGCCCACCACCCATTGTGGGCCAGCGGCGACACGTGCGTAAGTTGTTCAAATTAGCCAAAATGGCCGACAGCGACCAATGTTGGAGTGAGTACAAAGACACGCTCAAGATATACAAGAAGGAAGTCCGCAAAGCCAAAAGAGAATCTTGGAAAGAATTCTGTGGTGGCATGGAAAAAGTCTGTGAGGTGGCGAGACTTAGAAAACTGCTGTCTAGACAACCGTCAATGCCAAGTCTAATTCGGAAGGACGACGGGGACTGGACGAATAACTGCCAGGAATCGCTTGAGCCAGTTCTTAACGTGCATTTTCCTGGTTGTACAAACGCAACGAATTTTGAATCTCCTAGTGTTCTCCTAGTGTATATTTCCCGCCATGGTACAGCAGGCAATTGTCCTCATAGTACCATGGTTAAACAAAATCTTTAGGGGTTGGTTAAGGTACAGCTATGTGCCGGACGCCTGGAGAGTAGCGAGAGTTGTCTTTATACTGAAGGTAGGAAAAAGCAGCCATCTCTACTCGAAGGACTTCCGGCCCATTAGTCTGACCTTCTTCCTCCTCAAAATTCTAGAAAGACTCCTAGATATGCACATCAGAACAGCAATAGGGTATGAAGGCATATCGAAATGCCCACACGCATATACCCAAGGCGGATCTACGGAGACTGCACTTCACTCACTCGTTTTTAATATAGAGAGGGCTATGGAGTTCAAGGCAGTATTTCTTGACGTAGCCGGCGCCTTTAACCCTTATTCTCATACCCAAACTTACTAACGTCGTTTGGCACCCGGGGTACCCGGGTACCCATTTCATGAAATTTTTAAGTTTTCAATATTTTGTTAATTAAAAAAACAAAATTTTTTAAATATATGATTTGTTCGCTTTTCACCTAAATAACGAGGATCCGGAAGGTAAAAAAAAATTTTCATTATTTGTCAGTTTTTTTCACGAAAATACATCGCAGTGGGCACCCGGGTACCCGGGTATGAGAATAAGGGTTAACAACGTTACAACGGAAGCCATCATGGAGGGCATTGAAACTCCTGGAATTCATAGTGCCGTCTTTCTATGGAGAAAGAATTTTCTAATCTGTAGAAGGATAAGGGCAGAATGGAATGGTGCGGTCACACTAAAAGAGGCGCACAGGGGAACACCGCAGGTAGGGGTGCTTTCCCCGCTACTCTGGCTGTTGGTGGTCAACAAGATCCTTAAGCATTTTGAAGGCAAGGCACCTAAACTAATAGCATATGCTGACGACATAGCTGTAGTTATAACGGGCAAATGCCTCTTTACTCTTAGTGACCTTATGACTGCTACTCTAAAAACGATTCACGACTGGGTAACAAAGGCAGGCCTGGAGGTGAACGCAGGAAAGACGGATATGGATCTTTTTACTTAGAAATACAAAGTTCCGTCGTGGGCACCTCCGAAACTAAACGGGATCGCCCTTACACTCAAACCTAACGCCAAATACCTAGGAGTAATATTGGATAGCAAACTGCTGTGGAAGCCCAATGTGGAGGAAAGGGTGAAAAAGGCCAGTAATCCCCTATACGCATGCAAAAAGATGCTGGGCATTACTCGACGCATATCTCCTTCAGTCATGCACTGGTGTTTCACAGCGGTTGTAAGGCCAGTTTTACTCTGCGGTGTCCTGGTGTGGTGGAATGCGGTCAGGAAATCTACATATCTCAAGCCTTTGGGGAGGGTTCAGCGTCTCGCCGCTCTATATAAACACGATACTCAACTTGCCACCTATAGACCTTTTTGCTGAACACCTAGCGCCCTAAGTCCGCTAGTAGACTGAGGGCCATAGGGCAATTCAAAGAAAACATTTTTGGACACGGCTCAATAACGCGCTCGCTAACGACAGAACTCGACTACATGACACCGATCCTAAGATTTGGAAAAAGGATAAAGGTCACTATCGAGAGGGAAGGATGGCGACAAGGCTTAGAACTTCGTTATGCATCTTTTAACTTATTTAGGCAGCGATCAAGGCAATAACCTGCCATAGTCTATCACTCAAAAATGTCCTACAGTTCCGGGAAGCTCTAGGATAGTGCAGGCTACCCATTTACTGGGTACCCGGACACAAAGGCATAGAGGGAAACGAGGAAGTGGACGTTATTGCCAAACAGGGTATAAGCCTTCCAGATGAGCATATCCGCATTGTACTGATGCCCCTGAAAGCGCTTCACGTTCAACTAGAGGAATGCATGAAAGGGAAAGCAAAGGCTAGGTGGAACAACCTAAGTACCTGCGTGATTTCCAAAACCATGCTTAAGTTCTACGATGTAAAAGGAACGAGATTCGTACTAACTCTCCCAAGAATAGACTGCAGAGGCCTAGTAGGCGCACTAACGGGACACTGCCTAGTAGTAGCACATGCTCACAGAATGGGCATTACGAACGACGAAAGCTGCAGGAAATGCATGGAGGTGGGCAGCAGAGAAACTCTGGAACATCTACCCGCCATCTCTAGAACTCGCCTGACGTACTTAGGAGCGCCGACCTTTGAAGGACTAGAACAGGTCTCGAGGCAAGGCGTCATACCTCTCTGGAAGTTTGTGAGATCAACGAGCATCCTAAAAGATAAAACGGAACTCCGACTGGCATCGCTAAGGACCCAATAGGGTCTATTCCTGGCCTTGCTGGCAGCCAGTACAACCTAACCTAACATCAATAGAATTGAAAGAAAAATGACAAAGTTGTGATGCAGTGAGGGAAAACACAAAGTTTACATTTATTAGACCGTGCGAAAATTTTTTGTATTTTTCCGAGACCCATCCAAATTTTGATCTAGACGTGAAACTAGAGATCATTTATATTTTCTGACCCAAAGTCCTTTTTAAAGGACTTTAACATTTTAAGGACGTACGCATTTCAATTTTTTAAATATTTGCGGTAGTGCAACAATGAAGATATGGGTATCAAATGAAAGAGGAAAATTGTCTCCTTTTAACTAAATTTCCTATTTTGAACTTTCAGGACCAAAATATGTCAGGTATGGAAAACATACATATTTTATTCTATTTTAAAGTTCTATTCTAGAAAACACTTTTATTCTTAGGAGCATTTTTCGTCTCGAGTAGTGTAATCTAAATCTTCAGAAATGTACAGTAATTTTTTATAAAACCCTGTAGCAGTGACTTTATAAATGAAGTTCTGAAAAAAGGTATTTCCCCTACATAACAGCATGTAAGAAGCCCATATTTAGCTTACTTACAAGGAGCATAGAATTGCTTTCGTAAAAGAGTCTATCGAAGAAGAAAACCGGATTTTCGAAACGATAATTGGTTGTAATATCAGTAAATTTGTTTGACTTCTACAAAGTTGAATGACGTTAATTTTTGACTTAGAATTTTGTATTTGCCAATTTTGCACAAAATTTAATTAAAAATTAAATATTGCAATCTTCGAGGAAAAATTTTTTGAAAATTTGCAAACGAATGTTATATAGAAAGGATGTTTTCTTGATTTTATTGAACTGAATTCGTTATTTCAAAGTCAATTGGCGATACTGTGTCTCATTCAATTGATGAAAGTCACAAAGAACTTAGTCTTTCCTCAACCATTGTGGAGCGCAAATAGTTTTTTTGCAAGTTTCAGTTTTGGAAAACTTGAAATTTTTATTTACAAGCTTCTCTCGGGGGCCCCCCGCAGCCCGGAGCCCGAGGCGGTCCGCCCCTCTGCCACCGCGTTAAGCCGCTACTGGGTGCATTCACTTACATTCCTGGTATCGATAGTGTTATCACTATTTCGTCATAGATAATGTAGGTGATGAGCAATTTTAGCAGCGGCATCAGCACAGAAATGATGGCCGTAGTCCAGCAAGCGATGCTATAGGGTCGAATAAGAGACATGACACGCATGCTTTCCGTATTCCATACTTCTCGTTCGGCGCTGTCGGCTAGTGTTTTGGATTTATTATTCAATTATTATTTTAATAATTTAATTTTGTTTTAATAATGCATACTAGAAACTGTACTAAACACTTTTTGGTACTAAAAATTGTATTTTTTACACCTTGCATGGCCAGATCCTCGAAATTTTGTATTAGCCTTATGAATCGTCTGCCGCGTGCCAGAAAAACTACAGCTTTAGCCGCAGACAGAAGGAGTTGGGTCAATATGCTAAGCGCCGGCACAACTTTTTCTACATCACTGAAGTAGGTGAACGTATAGTTGAATACGGCAAAGACCCAGATCATTTGGCCTACCGCAGGCATAATGTATCTTAATGGATACTTCAAAATGCGGCTGTCTGGAGAGGCGCGTATGTCGATGCCAATGCGCCTGAAGGCTGGTGGAATAGAATAGAAACATTCGAAAAACATATAAGTTTGTAGATAATTGCAGCTATGCACACTTAATAGACTTCCAGGAACGATAGTCACAGAGCTGGTATAGAGTTGAAAAAAAAGAAATTAAACGTATAAAATTGCACATAATTTTGCACATAATTGCAAACATAATTTTAGACTTTCAGCAACGAAGTTATGAGCACAAACATCTATGTTTTCAGTTTAAGAAATATGCATTAACTGTGGTGAAAATACGTGGAAAAGGTTCGCCGTTGTTTTCAATTATTCATTATTTAATTTTTCACATCTTTTAAACTGCAAATGTTTCAATCATTCAAATATTACCATCAAACACAACATTTGAACTTGGAAATTAAAAAAAAATCCGGTATAAAGATTGTAAATTGAAATTTGCACATTCTTCCAAAAATTTGTGCTACTCACAATTCACAATTACTGTTATATCCATAATTGTTGCGGTGGACATCTTGTTGCCAGAGTCTCAATTCGGTGACTAATTGTGGCGATTAAAATATTTTAATTTTATTTAAGTTTTGCTCAGGTGGAAACAATGTATATATATAACATTTATCGCACCTATAATTAAAAAGTTTCTAACCGAAGAGGCGTTGTGATGTGACATATTTTCTGAGAATGTATGAGGAAAGGGTTGATTAATTGAAATTAAAATTGCTGAAATGCAATTAAAAAAATATTTAAATGTTAGAAAGAAGACGGCAAGTTAAAAAAATAAAAATAAGAAAATATTTAATAAATTGAAAAATTGAGAAGATGGGAAATTGAAAAAAATATATAAAAAATATTTAAACGTTGAAAAGAAGATGGATTATTTAAAAAAAATATAGAAAAATATTTCAAGGTTGAAAAGAAAATGGACAATAAAAAAAGTGTAGAAAAATAGTTCAACGTTGAAAAGAAGAGGGGCAGAAAAAATTTTAAACACGATTTTGTATTTTTTCAAAAAGGATGAAAATGCATTTTGTTGTCATCAAAAATGGTTTTATTATTTTTCAAGTATTTTCCTTGAAGATTTATACACTTTTAAATGCACCCGAACCAGTTGTCGAAGCACTTTTTCTACTCCGATTGAGACACCTCCGTAACATGGTTTTTGAAAGTTTCAGCAGCATTCTCTGACGATGAAAATCATTGACCAAGCAATTTTGGTTTTATCTGCGGGAATAAAAAGAAGTCATTGGGTGTTAGGTCAGAGCTGTATAGCGAATGACCCATTAAATCGATGCTTTGGCCGAACAGGCGGTTGTTTGAGCCGATGTGTGAGAACGCGCATTGTCCTGGTGAAGAATGATTCGGCGTCGGCGGTTGTTTTTCCGCATTTCATTGAACACTTCTGTCAAACAAATGGTTGTGTACCACCTAGAATTGATCGTTCCTGTTGCTCTAATGGCACTGTAGCCACATGACCAAAGAAACAGGAAACCATTTTCTTCGATGTGCTGCGTGTCTAAAAAACTTTTGTTGGATTTGGCTTGTATCGGAAGACCACACGGTCGATTGCTATTTTTTTGGACTCATACGCATATATCCATGATTCGTCATCTGTCACGATCTTATAAACGTCTTTCGAAGTACCGCGATTGAATTTTTCCATAATTTCTTTGCACCAATCGACACGAGCCTTTTTTGAAGCGATTGCCAAATTATGCGGGATCCACCGAAAACAAATCTTTCTGACAGCTAAATGTTCATACAATATCGAATACACGGCCGCGGAACTAATGTTCAAGGATGCCTCTATCTCACGGTATGTCACATGACGACCTTTCATTACCACTTCACGCACAGTATGGTTTCTGGCACAATGACCGATTTTGGACGACCTTAACGAAATTCGTCTTGGAGCAAGCAGCGACCACCGCTTGAATTCGTTAAACCAGTAATAAATTGTCTTGAGGGTTAGTGCTTCATCACCTAAAGCCGAATGAAGGCTGAATGAAGAGTACTGTTGTTGAGATAATTCACTTCGGAAATCGTAAAAAATTATTTATCGAAAATGTTCACGAGTTAAATCTATTTTTTAACCGAGATGAATTTTTCAAGTCTGTGTAAACAACACAAATAGCGCTTGAACATCATAATGTTTTAAGCACGTTTATGGTAAAAAATGACAAACTTTTCAATGGCAATCTCAGATTTTTCGAAAACTTACTTGACCATCCCTACTGAAAAAATATAAAAGGCTGTATTAAGAAATTGATATATTAAGAAATTGATTCAAAGAAAATTAATTTACAACATTTATTATTGAGTTCATTCTTTTTTAAAGCATTACTCAACTCATAACATTGAACAATGTAGCTCGTTCGAATGTGTCTAACTATAGTAAATGTGGTTCCGCAGTTGCATCAAACGTTTTCTGTTTTTCCTTCAGTCCAAAAAGTAGAGCGGTGAAAGAGCCGGCGGTCTTGAAGATCTGCAAGAAATTGGACAAAACAATATGTTTTCGGAATATGGGAAGCAAAACGCCTTGTTGATGCTGCGCTACTTTCTACGTACCCATACTAGAAGTTCACGATCGGCTGTAAAAAAATATCCCGACAGCGTCATTGGGCGTTGTGTGCATATTAGTGACATGGCGAATGACTTTTGCATCTTTGGTGGCAACTTGTGCCAAGGTGTCAGCAAGTAAATGCTGTCACACATTGCGTCGTTCTGATCGAATCAAAGTTCTTAAAGTCGATATGGATATCTAATGAAAGTACCAAACCGTCTCACCTCGTTCTTTACCTTCTCGCCACCGAAACAGTAGATCATCAGTTGCAGCATAAGCGAGGCCAATAGCATCGATGTGTTCAGATAGATGGTTCCGTCTGTTGAGAAGGCAAATTGAAATGCCAAACAACAGAGCTGCAGACAGCTCAAAAAGACCTGGACGAACACGATTTGCGCAAACAGAACATCAAACTCTGATGCCATGATCATAATTCGACTATGATACTCAATAATTTGGGCAAGGTTGCGCGTGAAATGCGTTGCCGACAGATTGTTGACTTCGTCAAAGACACGCGCCACTTTCAGGCGAAGTATGCGAAAATGTGCAGTCACATTGCAGACATACCAACCGAAGAGGCCCTCTACACCGACAATGGCATTGATGGAAAAATACACCAGGCACACTGAACACATATTGGTGAATATTAAATAAAATGTTTGTGTGTGATCGTAGGGGAAACTGCAAGGAAGCATTAATAATAATTAATACCTAATAATGAAATGAATGAATGGTGCATTCACTAACATTCCTGGTACTGGTAGTGTTATCACTATTTCGTCATAGATAATGTAGGTGATGAGCAATTTCAGCAGCGGTATCAACACAGAAATGATGACCGTAGTCCAGCAAGCGATGCTATAGGGTCGAATAAGAGACAAGATACGCATGCTTTCCGTATTCCATACTTCCCGTTCGGCGCTGTCGGCTAGTGTTTTAGATTTATTATTCAATTAATATTTTTAGAATCAAATTTTTGCTTAAATAATACGTATTTTTTTGGTACTAAAAACTGAATTTTCTACACCTTGCATGGCCAGATCCTCAAAATTTTGTATTAGACTTATGAATTGTCTGCCGCGTGCCATAAAAACTACAGCTTTAGCTTCAGACAGAAGGAGTTGGGTGAATATGCTAAGCGCTGGCACAACTTTTTCCAGATCACTGAAGTAGGTGAACGTGTAGTTGAATACGGCAAGAGTCCAGATAATTGTACCTATCGCAGGCATAATGAATCTCAATGGATACTTCAAAAAGGGGCTGTCTGGAGAGGCGCGTATGTCGAAGCCAATGCGCCTGAAGGCTGGTGGTATAGAATAGAAATATTTGGAAAACATATAAGTTTGTAGATAATTGCAGCTATGCTTACAAATAGACTTTCAGCAGCGATAAAAACACAGATATATTTTTCCAAGCTGGTATAGAATTGAAAAATTACAAAAAAACAACGTGAAACGTATAAAATTGCACATATGAAAACATAATTTTAAACTTTCAGCAACGAAGTTATGAGGACAAACATCTATGTTTTCAGTTTATGAAATATGCATTAGCTATGATGAAAATACGTGGAAAATGTTCGACGTTGTTTTCAATTATTCATTATTTAATTTTTCACATGTTTTAAACTGCAAAATTTTCAATAATTCAAATATTACAATCAAACACAACATTTGAAATGTATTTAAAGAGATATTCAATATAAAGCTAGTAAATTGACATTTTTGCTACTTACAATTCACAACTATTGTTAAATCCATAATTGTTGCGGTGGACATCTTGTTTTCCGAGTGTCAATTCGGTGACTGAAGGTAGCGATTAAAATATTTTAATTTTATTTAAGTTTTGCTCAGGTGAAAAAAAAATGTAAAAATGACTACAACATTTATTGAACCTATAATTAAAAGTTTATAGCCGAAGAGGCGTTATGATGCGAAATATTTTTGGAGAATGTATGAGGAATGGGTTGATTAACACGTTGCGCCCGGCCCCGAATTTGCTGTCCTTTCCGTTCAGCCGGCAGCCGGTGAGCGATACAATGTTGTAGGGTATTTATAATGTTTCAATAAATTTTATTAAAACTACATTTGATCAAAATTTAAGTGAGACTATATTTAGGAAGGAAGGAAGGAAGCGGACATACGAGGTAAAGTTTCTGATTTCGTTCAACCTGGCGAACGCTAGAACGATCCTTGTCCCTGCAGCGAGTCCAATCCCTAGGACTTGAAATTTGGATTGTGCGCAGGGTTTGGTGCCCGCCACGTAAAATGAAATCCAAAAAGCAAGCCTCGGAAGAACCCAAAATGTTGACGACCACAAGAAACGATTTAAGGACCACGATTCGAAGATATGCACCTGGACCTGACTTCGCCACCACATCTCTCGGTTCACTCCGCTGAACGAACGGCTGGCTTCGATCCGCATCAAGGCTAAATACTTGAGCATCAGCCTAATTTGTGCGCACGCCCCGACGGAAGAGAAGGACGATGCGATCAAGGATGCCTTCTATGCGAAGCTCGTAAAAATTGTCCTCGGGGACTTCAATGCGAAGGTCGGGTGATAAGGTATCTTTGGTCCCACAGTCGGGCAGTTCAGCCTCCATGCGACCAGTTCGAACATCGGTCTTAGACTGATCGATTTCGCTGCGGCACGAAACATGGTTGTTAGTAGCACCAGATTCCAGCACCTCGATATCCACAAGGCCACCTGGTTATCCCCCGATCAATCCACCCGCAACCAGATTGATTACATTGTGATTGATGGAAGGCATGCTTCTAGTATTCTAGATGTGCACACGTTCCGAGGACCCAACATTGACTCGGACCATTGCCTTGTTGCAGCCAAGGTACGCATGCGTCTTTGCATAGCGAAGACCGCGCAACCTGGTTTGCGAAGGAAGCTGGACATAAGTAAGCTGCGATCACAAGGGGTAGCCGAAGTATGGTTGGTTAGTTGGTTGTAGTGGCTGCCTCTAGACGAGTTTTTCACCAGCCCGAGCCAGGAATCGAACCTGGGCACTCGGTATGAGCAGCCAGCGCGCTGTCCGCTGGACTATCGAGACCGCCTAAGCATACTCCGCTCAACTCTCCAACCAGCTCGGTCGCTCCCCCTCTCCACTTGATGACATCGGCGGATTATGGGCTCACTTATTCCACTCTATGCGCACCGCCGCAGAAAATATCCTTGGTTTTCGACGCCCACCACCAAAAAACCAATGGTACGATGAAGAGTGTCGCGCAGCCACTGCAGTGAAGAATGCTGCCTACAAGAAGACCCTGCAGTCGGCTGCCACGCGAGCGAGCGAGGTGCCTTTTTCGATGCAAGAAACGGGAGCAAGAAAGGCGCGAGCGTGAGGAAATTGAGGAGTGCAGGAGCAGGAATAACGCCCGAAAATTCTTCCAAAAAGTTAAGCGTCTCACGGAAGGATTTTAGCCAGGGGCATCTTCTTGCAGAGACGAAAACGGGGATTTGGTTACGGATGCGCAGGGTGTACTGAGGTTGTAGAAGGAGCACTTCACCAAGCTTCTCGCAGGCGACGAAGGGAACAATACCGCCAGTGGTGAATATATCCGGACGGCACCTGCAGGGCCCGATGGGCTACCAGCTGAATTGTTCAAGGCCGGCGGGGGTGAGCTGACTGGGTGCATGCATCAGCTCATCTGCAAAATATGGCTGGAGGAACGAATGCCTATCGATTGGAACCTCAGTGCCCTTTGCCCTGTGCTGAAGAAAGGCGACTCAACAATATGCGGCAACTACAGGGGTATCAGCCTACTTCCCATTGCATACAAGGCTCTGATGAGCGTACTATGTGAAAGATTAAAACCACTAGCCAAGGCGCTGATTGGACCCTATCAGTGCGGCTTTAGAATGGTAAGTCCACCATCGACCAAATATTCTCTCTACGCCAAATTCTGGAGAAGACCCATGAGAATTAAATCGATACACACCATCTCTTCATCGATTACAAGGCAGCATTCGATAGTCCGATAAGGGATCGCCTATATGTCGCATTGTCTGAACTTGGTATCTCTGCAAAGCTTGTGAGACTTTGCAGAGCGACGTTGAGCAATACGCGTAGATCCGTCAAAGTTGGAAGTGACCTCTTCGACCCATTTGATACCGTTGGAGGTTTCAGACAGGGCGATCCTTTGTCCTCCGACCTCTTCAACTTCATCATGGAGAGTGTTCTGCGCAAGGCCGGTGCACAACGTAATGGCACAATTTTCAAAAGTGTCCAGCTCCTTGCCTACGCTGATGACATTGATGTCAACGGGCGTATCAAGCGAGATGTCACCGCTGCCTTTGCGGCTATCGAGAGAGAATTTGCCAAAATGGGTCTGGTGGCAAATGAGGGCAAGACGAAGGTTTCAGACAGGGCGATCCTTTGTCCTCCGACCTCTTCAACTTCATCATGGAGAGTGTTCTGCGCAAGGCCGGTGTACAACGTAATGGCACAATTTTCAAAAGTGTCCAGCTCCTTGCCTACGCTGATGACATTGATGTCATCGGGCGTATCAAGCGAGATGTCACCGCTGCCTTTGCGGCTATCGAGAGAGAATTTGCCAAAATGGGTCTGGTGGCAAATGAGGGCAAGACGAAGTATATGCTGTCTACGGCACTCGCAGCGGCTAGGGTCTCACGTCAAGGCTCTAAGGGTATTTATCTCGTGTTTAAGAAAACCCCTGTGCGATATCCTTTTCGCCTCAAGACCGGCTGATCTTCCGTCCACCCTGGCTCTAGCACAAGAAGTGGACGCCAGTCATGAGCGTTACAAATTTGCGGCTAACTTCGCAGCCAGATCAGTCGAAAACGATAGTAACAAGAAAAGCGGCCCAGCACCGAAACCAAACAATCAGAGAGCTAACAATGGTAATTATAATCAGGCTCGAGATTACCGACCAAAGCAGGGCAATCAACAGAAACGCGCGGCGGGACCAAAACTACAGGGTAAATCATTTGAATGACGATCTTGACTCGCCTAGTGACTCAGTGTATGGCGAAGAGACGGAACAGGCGGTTAATGACATTAAGGGTGACCAACTTAATTTTTTAGGGGAAGATTCCTCCTACCATGGATCTCGAGATCGGTGGGAGGGAAGGAAATAAAATTCCTCATCAAAACTGGGGCGTCGAGGAGTTACATAAAATCGTTACCGGTCCTGAGGGGAATACACCCCGTTCAGAATACGCTTTCGGTCAAATCGATACACGGGGTCACTTCTATCAAACATAAGTGCACAACATCTAAAGTACAGAATATTAAGTCATGATCAGAAATGAACGACATTTGGTCAAACTTCAAAACTAGCGATGGGTCGTGGTAATAAAAGGGTCAAGCAGGCTGGGTAAAGCATTATTCGCATACGTAGTTGGTATATTTGTATTGAGCACACAAAGTCCTAAAGCGTCTATCTGGTCAACAAGCTTACTTCTACTTGGGTCACTGGATAATACATTGACAAATTGACCACAAATTAAAACATATTCATACTCAACTACCAACTCAGTCAACTCATCAAAAAGACAAACCAAGGAGAAACATTTGTGAGGATTGTACACGCATACAATTAAAATTTGTTCTGCACCATCAGATACTTCTTCTTCTTGACTGGCACGACAGCCCGATTACGAGACTATGGCCTAGCTACCCGCAACCAACCGTGTTGTGCGTGCGAATGTTTTTACAAGGCTGGAAGGGACCTACAGTTTTATGCCGATTCCGAACGGCGAGTTGAGACCTTTTTCATAGGCAATTTTACTCTCAGAGGTTTGCAAGGCAAGGAGGTCATCCTTTTTACTAGCAGCCAGGACATTGCCCATTTGCAACAGCAAGCCATGTCGGTCTCAAAGGATCTTAAGGATTCTTTCGCCAAAATGATTAGTAGCGTGAACGGGGTTTTTGCGGACCCCAACGAGGCACTACCGTTTAATACAAACGTAGTCGCAACTATTCGCACCGAGGACGAAGACCCGGTGTACTCCACATTAAATCCTTACCCGCTGGGTGTGTCGGATTTCGTAAATGAAGATATCCAAGACTTATTGGCAAATGGCATCATCCGACCGTCCAGGTCACCTTATAATAATCCCATAGCGTAGTTAGGGAAAATGGAGCGGACGCAGCAGGTCGCCCAAAACAGCGATTGGTTATCGATTTTCATAAACGAAACGAAAAAACTATCGGTGACAGATATCCGATCCCCGACATCGCAGGAATTTTGTCAAATCTGGGTGGAAGTAAGTTATTCAGTACTCTCGACCTAAACTCTGGTTTCCTCCAGATTAAATTGGCGGAGTGTGACAGGGAGAAAAAGTCTTCTCTGTGAAAAATTGAAAATACGAATTTTGTCGTTTGCCCTTTGGTCTTAAGAACGCGCTCAGTATTTTTCAGGGGGCGAAATTTGCTTCGTCTACATGGATGATGTTATCATATTTTCATGAGCAACAGCACTTAAGA
This sequence comes from Melieria omissa, assembly GCA_963971225.1. Classification (NCBI taxonomy): domain Eukaryota; kingdom Metazoa; phylum Arthropoda; class Insecta; order Diptera; family Ulidiidae; genus Melieria; species Melieria omissa. The sequence goes on along the minus strand of OZ020267.1, from coordinate 103,073,434 downwards.
GACAATTTTACGAAGTTTATTTGAAGCCAATATGAGGGTCTCAGCGGAGAAGTCGAAATTCTTCAGAACGGAGGTCGAATACTTGGGATTCCTGGTCTCACAAGGGGGGGCAGTGGGGGGTAAGGACGTGCCCGACAAAATCGATACGATACGAAACTTCCCGGAGCCCACCTCCTTGAGGGGAGTAAGGTCATTGTTGAGCCTAGCGGGGTATTACAGATGTTTAATACGGGACTTCGCTAAATTAACCAAGCCGCTATCGAATATTCTTAGGGGGGAATATGGCCGAGTTACTGCTTCGCAGTAAAAAAAAATCAAGATAAATTTGACTGAAGAACAGCAAAAGGCCTTCAACGTGCTAAAACAAATATTAGCCTCTGAGGAGGTAACGTTAACCTACCCGGACTTCACCAAATCGTTTGATTTAACCATTGATGCATCATCACATGCAATTGGTGCCGTTCTCTCTCAGGAGGGCAGACCTATTACGATGATCTCTCGTACTTTGTCCAGTAGTGAAGAACATTTCGCTACCAATGAAAGGAGGTTACTGGCAATCGTCGGGGCCTTGAAAACGCTTAGAAATTACCTGTACGGTGTAAATAAGCTAAACGTGTTCACAGACCACCAACCCTTGACTTTCGCAGTCTCGGATCGAAATCCTAATTCGAAAATTACAAGATGGAAAGCTTTCTTTGATGAATGTAATGCGAAGCTCATCTACAAACCGGGTAAAGAGAATGTGGTGGCGGATGCATTGTCTAGAAACACTTTAGACAATATGAGCACAGAGACAATCCACAGTGAATTATCATCAACCAACACAATTGAAAGAACTGATAAGCCGATAAATTGTTTTCGCCATCAATTTTTAATAGAGGAGGGCCTAGAACCTCAAAAAAGAAGCTTCATTATATTTGGGAAAAAATGAGGCATCTGATCTCATTCCAAACCAAAGAAGATTTAATGAGCCTCTTGCAGGAAGCGGTGAAGGTGGATGCTGTCAACGTGGTACATTGTGACTTGCCAACATTAGCAAAATGTCAACACGAGTTAGTTGAATTATTTCCAACAGTAAAGTTTTGCCATACAGAAAAATTCGTAGTGGACATATCAGACCCAAGCGAGCAGCAGGAGATTATAGCGGCTGAGCAAAACCGAGCACATCGAGCAGCTCAAGAGAATACAAAGCAAATATAAGAAGACTATTTTTTTTTTCCAAAAATGGAGAAAAAACCAGGCAATTCGCAGCGAATTGTCGCGTTTGTGCTCAGGCCAAGTGTGATTGTCACCCAAAAAAACAACGTATAGCTGAAACGCCCATACCGGAATAATAATAATAATAAATAATTGATTGGCACGACAGCCCGCTTACGCGAGACTAAGGCCTAGCTTCCCCATACCGGAATACTGCGGGGAAATTCTTCACGTTGATATATTCTCTACCGGCTCGAAGCACTTTCTGACTTGCATCGACAAATTTCCGAAGTTTTCGATCGTGCAGTCACTTAGATCCAGAACAATAGTGGATGTAAAGTCACATTTGTTGCAATTGCTAAACATGTTTAGTGGTACAAAAATCATTTATTGTGACAACGAGAAGTCACTCAATTCGTATAGTATCAAAGTGATCTTAAAAAATCAGTTTGGCATTGACATTGCGAATGCCCCACTCCTTCACAGCACGTCGAATGGTCAAGTGGAACGCTTCCACAGCACACTGATGGAAATAGCACGATGTCTTAAACTCGACAAAGATGTGGATGATATTGAAGAATTAGTTCTCTTAGCCACAATCGAATAGGTTAGGTTAGGATTCATACGGTAACTGGAGCTAAATCAATCGACATATTTGGTTCAACAGAACGTAATCAGCAAATAGCATCGCGATTGCAAAAGGCACAGCACAGTCAGAAAGAGCTAGTAAACCATAATAAAAATAGACAGAATAGGGAATTTTCGGTTGGTGAAAAAGTACTGGTTAAAACCAACAGGCGACTAGGGAATAAGTTGACACCTCGCTGCATCGAGGAAGTAATTGAAAAAGACTTAGGCACTGCTGTGCTTATTAGGGGGAGAAGGGTCCATAAGGACAACCTTCTGTAAGAAAGCCGCTTAGTATTAGTATCGGAATCGCAGGACAGGCTGTTTACTATTAATACGGAAGTTCAGAGGGGAATTACTACATATTTCTAGCTAGGAATAGATCAATAATAACTGAATTGGACAACATAATAACCTCCATCACATTCGCAAAATTGGAATTTTGAACCCAGTCCTCCTGGACAGCAGTGAAATAAATTTTATAATAAAAAATGAGCATCTCACAAATCTAACGGTAGCCGACATCATGTCCGTAGCTAAGATCAAGATTCTATAGTTTAAGAATGTAATATATTTTTTAATATCAGGTGTACAACTTTGCTTCCGCCGTTTTTTTCCAAAATTAAAAGCTTTATTGCAAAAAAGTGCTTACAGATGTATTATTCAAAGTATTGTCCGTCGCTAGCGACAACTTTCTCCCATCTTTCCGGCAATTTTCGGATCCCGGCTTGAAAAAAGGAGTCCTCTTTTGACGCTATCCATGAAGCAATCCATTTTTCCAATTCTTCGAAGGATTGAAAATGTTGATATGCCAGGCCGTGTGCCATCGAACGGAATAGGTGGAAGTCAGAAGGGGCGACATCTGGGGAATACGGCGGGTGGGGCAAGACTTCCCATTTCAGCGTTTCCAGGTACTTGTTGACCACTTTTGCAACGTGAAGCCGCAAAAGTGGCCACCACCATGTTTGTCTTCGACATCGAAATCACCATTTTTAAAACGTTGAAACCACTCCCGGCACGTTCTTTCACTCAGAGCAGCATCACCGTAAGTTTCTGAGAGCATTCGATGCGCTTCAGCTGCATTTTTGTCGAATTGTAACAGAAAAGTAAAACTTCCCGCAAATGGCGAGAATTGGGCACATAAACGGACATTTTCGAGCGTGAATAATACGAAAACAAGAACAACTGTCACTGAAACGGCGATGACAATTCGTTAGGCACTGTCCACACTCACTTTAAAGGCATTACCATCTATGTATTTCAACCAGCCTCAGCCGGTACAGACACCTATCGGAAAACGGCGGAAGCAAAGTTGTACACCTGATAAGATACCCTATTCCGTAACTTAGATGTTGGTTAGGTTAGGTTAGGTTGCGATGGCAGCCTCTGTATGAGACTTAGGCCTCTTAACGGGCCCGTTGTGATACCACAGATCCCATCCGTTTGAAATGCGTATGCAACACTGTTTTTTTTCAACATGTGATACAATACACATTTCAAACGGATGAGGAAAGGGAGGGGTGGGGACCTACAGTTTAACGCCGAATCCGAACTGCGCTTGGCAGGTTTGTTTTTCGTTCACACTTGGAGGTTTTGCCATTATCTGCCAAGAGCGCACTTGTGCGATTCTTGTAATTCTCATTCCCTTCATGTGGATAGCGATAGAAGTAGATGAGTGATTTTTCCAGCCCAAGCCAGGAATCGAACCCGGGGCGCTCGGTATAAACTTAGATGTAAACTTAGATGTAAGAACTTAACTATTCTACCAGTAGCTCGCGGCAGTCAAAGTCGGGAGTCTACTTTGGCGGTGTGCCACAACCACATGTTAGCCGTGAAAAAACTGCAGCGACACAATACCGATCTTCTGCCTAACTTCGTCAACCGCATCATGCGCTCTGCAACTTATAACACGCAACTGCGTTAACTGCAGCACAACATTCAACGACCTTCCGCCTATCGCCACAGTAGGAGATGGACTGGTAGCTATCAATAACCAGCTAGTCACTATAGAGGAAAGTGGCGAGGCTTCCGTCACTGTTAATGACACCTACCTGGTGCTCTTCAGGAACTATGCGAAAATTAATGGCACAAATTTCTATAATGAAAACGCAACAGCACCCCTGAAGCCCGAAGCACCCTGGGCATACGTCGTTAACTTGACACAACACACGGAAATATTAAGCGTGCCCTACCTTCACCAAATCTTTAAACGTTGAAAAGAAAGCAGACAATACTTTAAGCATGAGGTTCCTTATATTTTCTTATTACGAAACTGATTCAGAGAAAATTGATTTGCAACATTTATTATTGAGCTCATTATTTTTTAAAGCATTTCTCAACTTATAACATTAAACAATGAAGTTCGTTCGAATGTGTCTATAGTACGTGTGGTTCCGCAGTTGCATCGAACGTATTCTGTTTTTCCTTCAGTCCAAAAAGTAGAGCGGTGAAAGAGCCGGCGGTCTTGAAGATCTGCAAGAAATTCGACAAAACAATATGTTTTCGGAATATGGGAAGCAAAACGCCTTGTTGATGCTGCGCTACTTTCTACGTACCCATACGAGAAGTGCACGATCGGCTGTAAAAAAATATCCCGACAGCGTCATTGGGCGTTGTGTGCGTATTAGTGACATGGCGAATGACTTTTGCATCTTTGGCGGCAACTTGTGCCAAGGTGTCAGCAAGTAAAAGCTGTCACACATTGCGTCGTTCTGAACGAATCAAAGTTCTTAAAGTCGATATGGATATCTAATGAAAGTACCAAACCGTCTCACCTCGTTCTTTACCTTCTCGCCACCGAAACAGTAGATCATCAGCTGCAGCATAAGCGAGGCCAATAGCATCGAGATGTACGGATACATTGAGGCGTCTGTTGAGTAGGCAAATTGAAATGCCAAACAACAGAGCTGCAGACAGGTGCAAGCGACCTCGATGAAAACGATTTGCGCAAACAGAACATCAAACTCTGATGCCATGATCATAATGCGACAATGATACTCAATAATTTGGGCGAATTTGCGTTGGAAATGCGTTGCCGGGAGATTGTTGACTTCGTCAAAGACACGCGCCACTTTCAGGCGAAGTATGCGAAAATGTGCAGTCACATTGCAGACATACCAACCGAAAAGGCCTTCTACACCGATAACGGCATTGATGCCAACATGCACCAGACACACTGACCAAATATTGGTCAATATGAAATAAAATGTTTGTGTGTGATCGTAGGGGAAACTGCAAGGAAGCACATGTTAATAATAATGAAATGATTAAATGGTGCATTCACTAACATTCCTGGCATTGCTAGTGTTATCACTATTTCGTCATACATAATGTAGGTGATGAGCAATTTTAGCGGCGGCATCAGCACAAACATGGTGGCCGTAGTCCAGCAAGAGATGCTATAGGGTCGAATAAGGGACATGACACGCATGCTTTCCGTATTCCATACTTCTCGTTCGGCGCTGTCGGCTAGTTTTTTACATTTATTATTCAATTGATATTTTAATATTTTAATTTTGCTCAAATAATGCGTTTTCTTTTTACACCTTGCATGGCCAGATCCTCGAAATTTTGTATTAGACTTATGAATTGTCTGCCGCGTGCCAGAAAAACTACGGCTTTAGCCGCAGACAGAAGGAGTTGGGTCAATATGCTAAGCGTTGGCACAACTTTATCCACATCATTGTAGTAGGTGAGCACGTAGTTGAATACGGCAAAGATCCAGATAATTTGTCCTATCGCAGGTATAATGAATCTTAATGGATACTTCAAAATGGGGCTGTCTGGAGAGGCGCGTATGTCGATGCCAAGGCGCCTGAAGGCTGGTGGAATAGAATAGAAACATTTGGAAAACATATAAATTTGTAGATAATTGCGGCTACGCAACACATAATGGACTTTCAGCAGCGATAACAACACAGATATATATTTCCGAGCTGGTATAGAATTGAAAAATTCGAAAAAAAACATGGAACGTATAAAATTGCACGTATGAAAAAATCATTTTAGACTTTCAGCAACAAAATTATAAGCACAAACATCTATGTTTTCAGTTTAGAAATATGCATTAGCTGTGATGAAAATACGTGGAAAGTGTTCGACGTTGTTTTTAATTATTCAATACTTAGTTTTTTCACATCTTTTAAACTGCGAATGTTTCAATAATTCAAATATTATAATTAAACGCAACATTTGAACTTGAAAATGTATTTAACGAGATATTCAATATAAAGATTATAAATTGAAATTATTGCTATAATTTGTCAACATTTTCAATCACTAAGCATCGTATGTATGTTCCCACATTAGCAAAAAGGTCTTTTCATCTTTAAACATTTAAAAAATAATAACAAAAAGTATTTTGGGCGAATTTAATTTTTTAATAGTCCCGTTTAAGCTCAATACAGCGATATGCATGATCTAATAACTTGTATGAAGAGTAGTTTAGTTCGTCGACCGGAATGTCCTTCAGGATGTCGGTACAAGCCTTTTGGATCGCGTCTTCGTTCTCAAAACCCTTTTTTAATTGGCAAATGCTTTTTTTGAAAAGGTGAAAGTCGCACGGTGCCGCATCAGGTGAAAACGAGGATGGTTGATGGTTGAAATTCGACTTTTAGTAAACAAAAAAACGGTCAAAACAAGTGTCGATCGGTGAGATGGCATCCTTCGATAGCCAATTGTTCAGTTAAAATGCTATTGATAAATGTATGCTATTGAGATTCTTAACGCCTTACCAAAGATTTTTGTATACGTCGTTTACCAATGCCGTTCACCCGGATGACTCCAGGCACTTTCGCCGCTATTTTGAGTAAAACTCATAATAAAGATACATTTTTTTTAATACCTAAGTATTTAGTATTTTCCTCTGGCAAAAGTTCGTTTTTCGAAAAAAGGCTTGATTTATTTTGCAACTTTGGAAAATGTTGTTTATTAAAAGCATAATGAGGTACGCAAAACAAAAATTTATTGCGAGGTTTATTCAAAATGGAAGTGAAAGCGCCTGGGTTCACCCGGGTAGGTATTTTGTATACAAAATGACAAAATTCAAATTTAAACATGAACAAGATTTCTCAAAAAAAAAATGTTTCTTCTTGAAAATTACCTTCAAATTTGTGCAGTTATTCGAAATGATAGCAATACTCTGGCAGATATTAAACATGAATATTAAAAAGATCCCCCGGGTGGGTATACTATAAGTAAAGCGAAGGTTAAGTCCAATTTTAAGAATTTCAATTAAGATTTTGGCTAATCTTGTATGCATTACCACCCAGTTTTGATGGAATCTACGGTGATCGCGGATTTCAGTTGGCTAACACGTTGGTCATCATTTATATTCTGACAAACGTTTTTAATCGCGTTTACCACTTATGAACTCCACCACGGTATAAACAATGATCAATAAGTACCGGGACTGTGTATTTTAAATTTTCCGCCGTTGCCCGATGCAGGTTTTTGTTAGGTCGGTAGGACCTTAACTGACATCTGTGTCAAATTTTCAGCGGGATTGCATCATTAGTTTTTGTTTGGCAGCTGTTAGCGTCAGTCAACTTTTTGTACTTCGTCGCATTTTATAATGGATAATTTTGCACCACCACCAGCTGGATTTTGCACCACGATAATGCGCCGTCTCACAAAGAACACATTATTCGCGATTATTTGAACAAACATAGTGTCAATATCATCGATCAGGCTCCCTATTCTCCAGATATGGCACCATGTGACTTTTTCCTGTTCTCCCGACTCAAGTTACCGCTTTGTGGAAAGAGATTGGAGTCCATAGAGGTCATAAAAGAAAATGCGACGCGAGATAAAATAAAAAAATTTTGTTTTTTTGACACAGTCCCGGTACTTATTGATCATAGTGTAAACAATCATCACCATACATTTGATTCATCAATTTAAATGCTTCGATTAAAGTTTAAACATTTTTAAAACAAAAGTTAATATTGGATATTTCTTCAATGCTTATTTGTGCACGATGACACAAACATACTTTCACTTCAGATGTAAAAACTTCGCTTCCAGTCGACCAAATTTCATGAAATTTTTACTAAAAAAACGGGAAAAATTTAATCGTAATACTAAATGTGGCAAACAAAATTTGAAAACCCCCCCATGACCAAGTTCTGGCTACGGCGCTGCTACTTACAATTCACAACTATTGTTAAATCCATAATTGTTGCGGTGGACATCTTGTTGTCAGAGTGTCAATTCGGTGACTAAAAAAATGTTTTAATTTATTCAAGTTTTGCTCAGGTGGAAAAAATGTAAAAATGCCTACAACATTTATTGAACCTATAATTAAAAAGTTTCTAACCGAAGAGGCGTTATGATGCGACATATTTTCTGACAATGTGTGAGGAAAGGGTTGATTAATTGAAATTAGAGTTGCCGAAATGCAATTAAAAAAAAATATTTAAATGTTAAAAAGAATGTGAACAAATAAAAAAATAAAAAGAAAAAATATTTAAAAAATTGAAAGATTAAGAAGGTGGGAAATTGAAAAAAAATATATACAAAAATATATAACTCTTCGGTCAATACGAAAAATTTCCACCTATTGTCAATACGAAGGTACCCGGGTACCTTCATACAATTTGTACGGGAAAAGTAAAAATAATGGCTAACAAATTTAAAAAATTGTTTTTGTCTTTTAATGCAAAGCTTTTTTTATTGATAATTTAAGTTAAAAACATTAAACACATATTAATAGTGTCGTAATTTTAGCATTTTCGTGTTTTACGTTGTTGCTTACGTTAATCAGAACAGATATAGCTTGACTCATGGGCTGTTGGCCAGTGATCCAAGTCTCGTTTAGTTCCTTCTGACGCTTGCAGAAACGGACATAAGGGTTTCTGTGCTCCGCTAACTGCTTCAAACCCATTTTTAGAGTAAAAATTGTGATAACAAGGGCATTGTTTTGTCTATTCTGAATTTTCGGCATCAGCGGTGCACACAGGATTTCATTTTAGAAGGCGTACTGCATACAAATTTTGACCCCAATACCATTTGAAATCAATGCGTCACCCATAATTTTTGTAGCTAGCAAATATGTGGGGAGTTTGAACCACCAATACCCCCCTCTAATTTATGTTCCTCAATTTATCTTATCTTTGATTTCAACTTTGATTTGAAATTTAAAATTTGGTCCATTTGAATATGAACGAGTAATATCAGGTTGAAACTGTATTGTTTTACTGTATTTTGTATGAAGGTACCCGGGTACCTTCGTATAGAACAAAGGGGTAGTGTTCTAAAATCGATTCTAAAAGTTATACAAAAAAAGTTTTCTTTATATACAGTGCTTTTCGCTTATAACGAACCCGTTTAAAACGATTTTCCGCTTAAAACGAACCAATTTCAAAAGTACGCGCTCTATCTTTTCGCTTATTATGGACCCCTTTTAAAGCGAACTTTCGGTTAAAACGAACCATTTTGCCCGGTCCTTCGAAGTTCGCTTTAAGTGAAAAGTACTGTATATGTTATCTAATAGGTATTCAATTGATATTTAGGAAGATACTAAAAATATCAGCATAGCGTTCCTTGGCCGAAAGTAGGCTATTTTTACTTCACAAATGCAAAAGTTACCCTGGTACCTTCGTATTGACAGAAGGGTTAAACGTTGAGAAGAAGATGGATAATTAAAAAAGAAGAAGAAAGATGGTATATTAGAAAAATATTAAAACGTTGAAAAAATATATAGAAATATATTTCAACGTTGAAAAGAAGAGGGGCAGAAAAAAAATAAAGAAAAATATTAAAACATTGAAAAAGTATATAGAAAAATATTTCAACGTTGAGAGGAAAATGTAGGCAGATATTATTTTAAACATGAGGTTCCTTATATTTTCTGATTTATTTTCTTATTTATTTATTTATTTTATTCTTTATTCTCTTCTTCTTTTTTATTTTATTATTTATATCTTTTTTTTGCAACATTTATTATTGAGCTCATTATTTTTTTAAAGCATTACTCAACTCATAACATTGAACAATGAAGTTCGTTCGAATGTGTCTAACTAACACATCGGCTGATAAGTCCCTGGTCTAAGGCAGAAAACAAGACTTTTTTTTAAGAAATTCAATTTTATTCATCAATATGGTTTCGTTCAAGAATGATACATTCATTCCAGCGCTTCTCTAACATTTCGACACCTTTCTTGTAAAACGAATTATCTTTCGCCTTAAAATAGGTTTTTTTTTCAAGGATCACCTCCTTATTCGAGCAAAATTTCTTTCCGGCGCGCATTTTTTTTAAGTCTGCGAACAGATAAAGTCACTGGGAGCCAAGTCTAGAGAATCGGGTGAGTTCGGAAGTCATTCGACGTTTAGGTCGTGCAAGTTTGCCATCGTAGCGAGAGACTTGTTTCACGGTGCATTGCCTTGTCTGTTGGCAAACGCGGCACCCATTTTGGAAACAGCTGTCTCATGGACAAATGTAATGCAAAATAAAGCCCGCACGCTCCTTTGATATCTTGACAGTATCAGCTATCTCCTGCAGTTTCACTTTACGGTTTTCAAAAACGATTTTGTGGACTTTTTTACCGTTTTCCGGTGTAACCACCTCAATTGGCCGCCCATAGCGCGGCGTATCATCGGTGTTCGTACGACCACTTGTCAAGGATGGTTTATTAACACATTTTAATAAATAAAAGTCGTTAACAATTTTGTTTAAAAAGTAATTGTGCACCGGCGACGTGCCCACCTACGCGACTACCCCGTAGCAACTTCCCGAGTTGCCACCCTGTCCGTGACAGCTCGGCCTCTCCTGACCTTCATCCCCTAGGATGACTCGCCGCTCATCTGCTCGTCGTCATCGCTGCCGTTGTCGTCTATGTCTGGGCTGGGGTAACACCAAGGCTTCATGTGGTCGGTCGCCATGATGTTACAGTAGCGTCTGCGGGAATGCGTGGTATCGGGTAAATCCTCCACAACATATCGATCGCAATCCAATACTTTGGTCACGATATAAGGCCCCTTATACTTCGGCTCAAGCTTATGTGACTCCCCCGTTGCGGTCGGGACATGATCGATGACTACCAGTTGACCTTCGTGATACATCTGTGGGCGTTGATGTTGGCGGTCGTACCGTTGTTTCCATTTAGCCTTTTCCGCTTCGATTCTCTGCGCTGCTACGTGTCGCCTCGTCTCGTACACCTGTGCGTCGGATTCTGGCTCGTTGTCCTGCAGTGCTTGGATCAGCCGATTGTCACTCACGGCCCGGATATCGAAACTGAAAATCAGATCGTTGGGACTAAACTTTGTCGTTGCGTTTTCCTGGGAGTTCATGCTCCACTGGATCGTAGGAAGCATCGTATCCAAGTTACGGACCTCGTCAACGGAACACTTGAGAGCTGTGAGCAGCGTCTTATTCACCCGCTCAACTTGTCCGTTCCCGCGCGGTGTTCGGACTGCAGTCTTGATGTGCTGAATGTCATACTTACTTACTTAACTGGCCATAACAACCCGTTATCGGGTTACGGCCTGCCGCAAAACTTCTCTCTAGGCGCCTCTGCTTTGCGCGCGCCTTCTCCAGTTAGTAACACCAAGAGATGACAGGGCCTCTTCAACTTGGTCCTTCCACCGGAGACACGGCCTCCCTCTTCGCCGTCGACCTCCAACCATCGCATCGAACACCTTTTTCGCCGGAGCTTCGTCGTCCATGCGGCAGACATGACCGAGTCAGCGTAGCCGCTGGATGTTTATTCGCTGCGCTACGTCCATGTCCTTATACAGCTCATACAGCTCGTTATTGGTTCGTATACGATAGTCGTCACCAACACGAACAGGGCCGAAGATTTTGCGAAGTACCTTCCTCTCGAACACTCCAGGGCCGCTATGTCGTTTCGTGTCATTGTCCATGCTTCAGCGCCATAGAGGAGCACGGGCAAGATAAGCGTCCTATAGAGTGCAAGTTTTGTCGGTCGAGAGAGGTCTCTGCTTCTCAATTGCCTACTGAGACCGTAGTAGCACCTGTTGGCAAGAGTTATTCTTCGCTTTATCTCCAGGCTGACATCATTGCTGCTGTTGATGGCGGTGCCAAGGTAGACGAATTCCTTGACAACTTCAAAAGTATACCTGTCGGCCTCGACGTGAGACCCTAGCCGCTGCGAGTCCCTGCATGCAGACAGCATATACTTCGTCTTGCCCTCATTTACCACCAGACCCATTTTGGCAGATTCTCTTTCGACAGCCGCAAAGGCAGCGGTGACATCTCGCTTGTTACGTCCGATGACATCAATGTCATCAGCGTAGGCAAGGAGCTGGACACTTTTGTTGAAAATTGTGCCATTACGATGTACATAGGCCTTGCGCAGAACACTCTCCATGGTGAAATTGAAGAGGTCGCAGGACAAAGGATCACCCTGTCTGAAACCTCGAACGGTATCAAAGGGGTCGGAGAGGTCACTTTCAACCTTGACGGAGCTGCGCGTATTGCTCAACGTCGCTCTGCAAAGTCTCACGAGCTTTGCAGGGATACCAAGTTCAGACAATGCGGCATATAAGCGATCCCTTATCGGGCTATCGAATGCTGCCTTGTAATCGATGAAGAGATGGTGTGTATCGATTTGATTCTCATGGGTCTTCTCCAGGATTTGGCGTAAAGTGAATATCTGGTCGATGGTGGACTTACCAGGTCTAAAGCCGCACTGATAAGGTCCAATCAGCGCCTTGGCGAGTGGCTTTAATCTTTCACATAGTACGCTCGTCAGGACCTTGTATGCAATGGGAAGTAGGCTTATACCCCTGTAGTTGGCGCAAATTGTTGGGTCGCCTTTCTTCAGCACAGGACAAAGGGCACTGAGGTTCCAATCGTTGGGCATTCGTTCCTCCAGCCATATTTTGCAAATGAGCTGATGCATGCACCCAATCAGCTCACCGCCGCCGGCCTTGAACAATTCAGCTGGTAGCCCATCCGGCCCTGCAGCTTTGTTGTTCTTGAGTCGCTGGATAGCGACCCGGACCTCGTCATGGCTGGGCGGTGGCACATCCACACCGTCGTCGTCGATTGGTGCCATCTGGACATCTTCACCACTGGCGGTATTGTTCCCTTCGTCGCCTGCGAGCAGCTTGGTGAAGTGCTCCTTCCACAACCTCAGCACACCCTGCGCATCCGTAACCAGATCCCCGTTTTCGTTTCTGCAAGAAGATGCTCCTTCCGTGAGACGCTTAACTTTTTGGAAGAATTTTCGGGCGTCATTCCTGCTCCTGCACTCCTCGATTTCCTCACGCTCGCGCCTTTCTTGCTCCCGTTTCTTGCGTCTAAAAAGGCACCTCTCTTTCTTCTTCTCCTCCCGGTATTTTTCTGTCACGGCTCGCGTGGCTGCCGACTGCAGGGTCTTCTTGTAGGCAGCATTCTTCGCAGCAGTGGCTGCGCGACACTCTTCATCGTACCATTGGTTTTTTGGTGGTGGGCGTCGAAAACCAAGGACATTTTCTGCGGCGGCGCGCATAGAGTGGGATAAGTGAGCCCATAATCCGCCGATGTCATCAGGTGGAGAGGGGGAGCGACCGAGCTGGTTGGAGAGTTGAGCGGAGTAGGCTTCGGCTACCCCTTGTGATCGCAGCTTGCTGATGTCCAGCTTTCTTCGCAAACTAGGTTGTGTGGTCTTCGCTGCGCAAAGACGCATGCGTACCTTGGCTGCAACAAGGTAATGGTCCGAGTCGATGTTGGGACCTCGGAACGTGCGCACATCTAGAATGCTAGAAGCATGCCTTCCATCAATCACAATGTGATCAATCTGGTTGCGGGTTGATTGATCGGGGGATAACCAGGTCGCCTTGTGGATATCGAGGTGCTGGAATCTGGTGCTACTAACTACCATGTTTCGTGCCGCGGCGAAATCGATCAGCCTCAGACCGTTGTTTGTAGTGGTCGTATGGAGGCTGAACTGCCCGACAATGGGACCAAATATACCTTCTCGCCCGACCTTTGCATTGAAGTCCCCGAGGACGATTTTGACGTCATGGGCCGGGCACCCGTCGTAGACGTCCTCGAGCTTCGCATAGAAGGCATCCTTGGCCGCATCGTCCTTCTCTTCCGTCGAGGCGTGTGCGCAAATTAGGCTGATGCTAAAGTATTTAGCCTTGATGCGGATCGAAGCCAGTCGTTCGTTCACCGGAGTGAACCGAGAGACGTGGTGGCGGAGTCTCTTACTGACCACAAATCCGCAGCCAAATTCGCGCTTCTCCGCATGGCAGCTGTAGTAGATGTCGCAGTCTGCTCGCTTGGAGCAACCTTGTCCTGTCCATCGCATTTCCTGGATGGCGGTGATGTCAGCCTTACACTTTGTGAGGGCTTCCGCCAGTTGGATAGAGGCACCTTCCCTATAGAGGGTCCGGACATTCCAGGTGCATATCCTCAAATCGTGGTCCTTAAATCGTTTGCTGTGTTCGTTAACATTGTGGGCTCCTTCCGAGGCTTGTTTGCTGGCTTTCATTGGTATTTGATTTTCCGTGGCGGGCACCAAACCCTGCGCACAACCCAAATTTTAAGTCCTGGGGATTGGACTCGCTGCACACATTAGTTCACTATTCAGCGGGTGCCAAATAGCTATCCAGAAGGGCCGCGCGGAGGCTGTGCATCAGCTTGGATTGGACAGGGACAAGGATCGTTCTGGCGTTCGCCAAGTTGAACGCAATCAGAGACTTTACCTTGTATGTCCGCTCTCTTCCTTCCAATGAATGTCATACCGTTCCACAAAGTTCGCAAATTCTTTTGATGTGTAGGCGGTACCTCAATCGGTGATGACTCGACGTGGTTGGCCGAAAATACTCATGACCTCGGTCAGCATCTGGATCACTGGAGTAGTTTTGGTGTTCCTTACCGCCTTCAGCATTGCTTACTTTGAAAATGCGCACACCAATACGATGACATGCACATTGCCCCGTTTGGACTTGGGGAATGGCCCCAAGTGAAGTGTCCGGAATGGAATGGGCTGTGTGTCGGACTCGTGCATCTGGCTTTCTGGTTTGCCCCCCTTGACCTTCGCGTAGCAGCATTGAGGACAGGATGCAATGTAGCTCTTCACATAACGTCTCATTCTCGGGAACCAAAAGTCTTTCCGGATACCCTGTAGGGTCTTCTCGAGTCCAAAATGTCCGGAGTTATCGTGACAGGCTCTCGCGATCCTCCATCGTACTGCCCTCGGTATAACCAACTTACGCTGGCCCTCGACCTTTCGATAGAGGCGTCCCGTATGCAATTCAAAATCTTGCTTGAGTTGTGCTGCGTTTGGCGAATCTCCGCCGCTGAGTGCTTTCACGATTTCCGTCAATTTGCTGTCCTGCATCTGAACTGCGTACACCCAGTCCGTTGTTTCGGTTGCTGCTACTGACAAGATACTTTCAGCCACCGTGCCGGGTTCGCGAGGTGGCAACCCTGGCGCTCGGCTCATACCATCAACGTGCTGCATGTTCGTTCCCTTTCGATGGATGCAATCGTAATTATACTCTTGCAAACGTAGCCACCATATAGCAATGCGTGGCGGAAGTGGTGTTGTTGCCTTTGTTGTAACGATGTCGTTGCAATCCGTCGCAACAGTGAAATACGTACCCAGCAAGTAAAACCGGAACCTCTCCAAAGTTTCGACGATTGCTAGTACGTCAAGTTCGTGGCTGGCATACCTCGTTTCGACGGGTGTGCATCGTCGGCTGTAGAATGACACCGGTTTCCACCCGTTGCCTTCCTGCTGTAGAAGCATGCCTGATAAGCCAATGCTGCTTGCGTCTGTATGCACTTCGTGTTGTTTGCCGACGTCGTAGATGACAAGTACGGGTCTGCGCATGATAATTGCCTTTAGCTCAGCAAACGCCTCTTCATGCTCCTGACGCCACACAAATGGTGCATCCTTTCGTAAGAGCGTCGTCAATGGTTGCGCGACGTGGCTGTATTTCTCCACAAACTTGCGGAAAAATCCCGTCAGCCCCAGGAACTGTCTGACTTCCAAAACATTGGTCGGTATCGGAAAGTTTTCAATGCACTCGGTCTTCTCGTTGCCTGGGCTGATGCCTGCTGCGTTGACTGTATGGCCCAAGAACTTGACTTCGGTTTCCATGAAAGTGCATTTAGACGGCCTTAGCGTCAACCCTGCTTTCTTAACTGCTTCCAAAAACTCGCGCAGCACCTGTAGTCCTTCATCAACTGTGGGCGTTGCGATGATAACTTCGTCGACGTAACTTATGACCCGTTTTCGATTACTGAGCGTGGCTATCAATTTTGTAATCATCTCCTGAAAGTACATGGGCGCGTTGACTAACCCAAAGGGCATGACGTTGTGTTCAAACAGGCCCTCGTGCGTTAGAAAAGCGGTGTACTGTTTGCTTTCTTCTTGCATCGGGATTTGATAGTATCCGGATGTCATGTCGAGGATTGTGTAGTACTTGCCGCCCGCTAATTTAGATAGCTGCTCTTCGACCACCGGCATTGGAAACTGCTTTTTGACGGTGACCGCATTCACTGCTCGATAGTCCACGCACATCCTGCTCTCCCCGTTCGCCTTCTTCACCAACACAACCGATGCTGCATGCGGCGACGTACTTGGTCGTATGATGTCGTGTGCCAGTAAATCCTGGATAATGGCTGACAACTCTGATTGTCGTGCCAGCGGGACTTGATAGCGCTTGCCCACAATCGGCTTGTCTGTGGCAACCGTTATCTGCATTGTTGTCGTCGTACACCTGCCCAGTGTTGGCAGCCCCTCCGCGAAACAGCCGTCGTATTCGCCAAGTAGCGCCCGCAGCGCTGCGTGTTACTCTTGGTGTAACCCGTCGTGAATGTAGAACTCCGGATCAGTTGCCTTCGTCTTTAGCTGCATCACCCCCGCCTCGATTGTCAACCGTTTGTTCGGCGGGCACAAGATGTCCCTCCCCAGAAGTATGTCCTGCGACAACGAATTGTCTGGGACGATATATAATGTCGCTGTTGCTGGTTTACTATCCAGCTCGATCTCAGTTCGCACAGCCTGCGTTACTTGGACAGTCGCCCCTCCGAATCCTCTAAAGGTTTTCTGCGCCGGTACCACCTCAGTTGCTGGTGGCACCGCCCCACGACGTATCAGCGACCGATCGCTACCAGTGTCTACTAGCGCGTGCAGATGTTTTCCGAATACGTGGACGGTTTTGATAACACTGTGCGACAGATTTTTCTAACCCGAAACCGACCAAGACTAATCGATAGTACTCTTATAGAGTAACACACCCCTAGCTGGGTTTTGCAAAGTTAGTTGCCTTTTAAAAGTTACAGCCGTGTAAAGTTTGTTTGTATTAGGGTTTTATAACCAGTTTTTTCTTTATAAGTCTTAAGATATCCAAAATTTTGTATTGCTGTCTTCAGCAAACTTGCTGCTAATGCTTAGATGAACAAATTCTCTGAACACTGTGTAACAAAATTATTACACCTTATCGAAATTTTGGGGGCCAATGTTACAAAACCCGATTTTTTTGATTGTAATGAAATTAAAACATATTTTTTATTTTAATAATATTAATGCAAAAACGCATTGGTGTTGCCAGAAATAAATAAAAAATATGCTAAGCCCTCTAACGTCACTAAGATATGTTTTTTTTGCAAAATAAATGAAAAAATGTTCAAGTCTAAATTTTAAATTTTTGAAAACTTGTATGCATTCAGTTTAAGCGTCGTTTTCTCCTAAAAATCCTTCGGTTGTTTGATGATTGTGGAGGAACATATTCGGAGATTACGGTTGTACTCTCCCTTCGTGTATATTCCGTTACGAGATCAGGGTTTGGGCATATTGGTTAAGGGATGCTATCAAAGTGAGGTAACGGTAGCTACACATTTAGAACTCCAATATAAATCTTTTGTTTTGTTTTCTTTTTGTTCTTTCCAACCTCACTATTGACACATACGTATCAATTTTCCGGTTCATGATTTCCTGGATCGAACCATAGCATCGGTACTCCGAAACGCAAAGAGCCAATTCACATATGACACACATGTTTCGGTGCCCATGATACGTTTGAAATTATTTTCTGGTTAAAATACAATTCGTATGCTTTTGAGAAATCTGCGGTAAGTGGCCTAACTTTGGCACTTTTTGTTCTTGGCATAAAGTGGGCGCACACTTTGCAACAATTTTCAATATTTCCCTTGCAACTATTCATTTTTCAGATTTTTTAAACGATTTCGTATACAGTACTTTTCGCTTTAAGCGAACTTCGAGGGACTTGGCAAAATGGTTCGTTTTAACCGAAAGTTCGCCTTAAAAGGGGTCCGTAATAAGCGAAAACATAAAGGGTGTACTTTTGAAATTTTTAACGGGTTCGTTATAAGCGAAAAGTACTGCATTTAGATTTGCACTTCGTATATTTAGACTTCGCGATCACGAGAACAATCAAAAACTCCCCTGATAGACAGTAGTTTTACATTATTTTTATGAAAATGCAAGTCTCGATACCGCGAGTAGTTTCGCTTTTCGCTTTAACCAAAAAGCATTGTAATAAAATATCGAAAACGTCACTGGTATGCAATTTTATTTAAAATTTAGACTTGAACATTTTTTCATTTTATTTTGCAAAAAACATATCTTTGTGACGTTTGAGGGCTTAGCATATTTTTTATTTATTTCTGGCAACACCAATGCGTTTTTGCATAATATTATTAAAATAAAAAACATGTTTTAATTTCATTACAATCAAAAAATCGGTTTTTGTAACATTGGCCCCCAAAATTTCGATAAGGTGTAATAATTTTGTTACACAGTGTTCGGAGAATTTGTTCATCTAAGCATTAGCAACAAGTTTGCTGAAGACAGCAATACAAAATTTTGAATATCTTAAGACTTATAAAGAAAAAACTGGTTATAAAAACCCTAATACAAACAAACTTTACACGGCTGTAACTTTTAAAAGGCAACTAACTTTGCAAAACCCAGCTAGGGTTTTGTTACTCTATAAGAGTACTATCGATTAGTCTTGGTCGGTTTCGGGTTAGATTCCATGACCCCAAAATTGTCGCACAGTGTAATCGGCGGTATGGTGTCTCCGTCGACGTGTGCACTTATTTTTGCGACGGTTGCCCTTGTTCCCCCTCGGCAATCCTTCGCTTCGTGGCTGGCCTTCGAACATTTTGTGCATCGTTGTTTCTTTTGCGGCAATGGACACTTGACCGCTATATGGCCATACTCGTTGCAGTTGAAACACTTTGGGCCCCTCTGCTTGTTGGGGTTTTGCTGCGGCTCCATCGGTGCGTTTAACTGCCGCACTTCGGTCCGTGATGACACGGATGGCGTTCCCGTGGTCATCCCTAAGTTCTCCAATGATCGAAGGAGTTCGTCGGTCGTACCAAAATGCATCGCCAACAGCGTTCGAGTGAGGCCCATGTCCTGCAGCCCATGGATCACGTACGAGTTGATGGCGGTATCGTCGATACCTCCACGTCTTCCCAGCGCCAGCATCGAGTAAAAGTATTCGACCAGCGGTTCACCGGATTTGCGTTTGCGGCTGGCCAATTCCCTATGAACGTCCGCAGAATTAACTGTACATGGGAAGTCTTTTGTCAGCATACTCACAAAAGCAGCCCAGGATTGGAACACTGGCTGCGCATCTAACCAATCCCTCGCGATGCCCTTCATCTTGCACTGTACTGCAAATAACAGCGTCTCCTCGGTCCATGCATATAGCCGCTGCAGCTGCTCTGCTTTCGCGATAAACTGTCGCGTCGTCACAATTTTCCGCAGTGGATCAAATTCCGGAAGCATTCCGACTGCCTCGTGTGTGTAATTTAGGCGACTCTGTACTGCGGGACTCGGTGTGCTGGTCGCCTGCACGTTCGGTGGCTGCACCGAAATTGGTGACACTGTCGACTGGCCTTGAACCAGCTCAGTCACTGTGTGTGTTAAATTGCTAACCAGCTCTCTCAGCTCCTCCAGTTGCTTCTCCCAGGGCTCGTCCGTACCCAATTCATCCATGTCCACTTCGTCGTTACCTCGTGCCTCCACCAGAATGGAAATCTTCTGCGCTTTATTGCCCAGACATGGCAAATTGGCGTGCCGTAAAAGCGTATTCAGCTGCGCCACCGTAAGCGTTTCAATTTTCATCCTCATCTCGTCGTTGCGCGTTCACGTCTGTCGTTGCACTTTTCCCTTTGTGCTGTACCTGCCACGCTTTCGTCTTCCGCTATTGTTCTAGAACTTTCTAAATCGCGTCACTCTTCCCCTGTCGTTTTCTCGTCTTTCTCTTTGCGGTTTAACTTTCTCCTTCGTCTAGCTTGCGTTAACCCGGTTCGTTGGTTGTGCTCGTGTTCGTGTTTCCTTTAGGCAGCTCGTTCCTTAGCTACCACCGTGGAAAGTTCGTTTTCGTTGGAAGCTTACGCAACTCTGTTCGTTGGTTACGCATGCCCTTTACGTTATGTATATGCTACGGCTGCACATTCACTCGTTCGTTCTTTCGGCGTGCTGCAATCGGTTCGTTGATTGTCGCCGTGCCGATCGTTGCCTGCTGCTGCGCTCTTCGCTCGTTGCCGCTTGCTGAAACCCCTTCGTTGGTTACTTCTCCTGCCTACGTTACCACTCCTTGCAAGATTGCGTGCGGCTTATGCTTTGGTCAGCAGATTCGCTGGCGTCGCTGTGGTCTTCACCGAATGCCGTCTTTTCTTGTTTTTGTTCTCTGCCGATGAATTTCCCATACAAATTCACTGGTATCCCACTTCTGACTTGTCAAGGATGGTTTATTAACACATTTTAATAAATAAAAGTCGTTAACAATTTTGTTTAAAAAGTAATTGTGCACCGGCGACGTGCCCACCTACGCGACTACCCCGTAGCAACTTCCCGAGTTGCCACCCTGTCCGTGACACACGTTTAAATTTAGCAAACCAATCAATAATGGTCGATTTTCCGAGTGCAGAGTCCGGCTAACACTTGTCGTGCCAGCATATTGTTTCAATGGTGTTTTTGCCCATAAAAAAGCAATGTTTTATGAAAACACGAAATTCTTTTTTTTTCATTGTTCTAAACAGGAGTAAAGTTGTTTTACTAAAACAATTGTTACTTTTGAACCAACCGTCACATCGTAATGAAATTTACAAGTACCTTTTGAAGGTTACTACTTAAAACAAAAAATATTATTTCTCATTTTGTAGCGCTTACAATGGGTTAGACCGGGGACTTATCAGCCGATGTGTTATACTACGTGTGGTTCATTGTTCATAACATTGAACAATGAAGTTCGTTCGAATGTGTCTAACTATAGTAAGTGTGGTTCCGCAGTTGCATCAAACGTTTTCTGTTTTTCCTTCAGTCCAAAAAGTAGGGCGGTGAAAGAGCCGGCGGTCTTGAAGATCTGCAAGAAATTTGACAAAACAATATGTTTTCGGAATATGGGAAGCAAAACGCCTTGTTGATGCTGCGCTACTTTCTACGTACCCATACTAGAAGTTCACGATCGGCTGTAAAAAAATATCCCGACAGCGTCATTGGGCGTTGTGTGCGCATTAGCGACATGGCGAATGACTTTTGCATCTGTGGTGGCAACTTGTGCCAAGGTGTCAGCAAGTAAATGCTGTCACACATTGCGTCGTTCTGAACGAATCAAAGTTCTTAAAGTCGACATGAATATCTAATGAAAGTATCAAACAATCTCACCTCGTTCTTTACCTTCTCGCCACCGAAACAGTAGATCATCAGTTGCAGCATAAGCGAGGCCAATTGCATCGAGATGTTCAGATAGATGGACGCGTCTGTTGAGAAGGCAAATTGAAATACCAAACAACAGAGCTGCAGACAGCTGAAAAAGACTTGGACGATTACGATTTGCGCAAACAGAACATCAAACTTTGATGCCATGATCATAATTCGACAATGATACTCAATAATTTGGGCGAATTTGCGTTGGAAACGCGTTACTGACAGATTGTTGACTTCGTCAAAGACACGCGCCACTTTCAGGCGAAGTATACGAAAATGTGCAGTCACGTTGCAGACATACCAACCGAAAAGGCCCTCCACACCGACAGCGGCATTGATGGAAAAATACACCAGACACACTGAACAAATATTGGTGAATATGAAATAAAATGCTTGTGTGTGATCATAGGGGAAACTGCAAGGAAGCACAGGTTAATAAAAATCAAATTGATGAATGGTGCATTCGCTAACATTGCTGGTATTGATAGTGTTATCACTATTTCGTCATATATAATGTAGGTGATGAGCAATTTCAGCAGCGGTATCAGCACAGACATGATGACCGTAGTCCAGCAAGAGATGCTATAGGGTCGAATAAGAGACATTATACGCATGCTTTCCGTATTCCACACCTCTCGTTCGGCGCTGTCGGCTAATGTTTTAGATTTATTATTCAATTGATAATATTTTAATTTTGCTCAAATAATGCGTTTTCTATTTAACACCTTGCATGGCCAGATCCTCGAAATTTTGTATTAGACTTATGAATTGTCTGCCGCGTGCCAGAAAAACTACAGCTTTAGCCGAAGACAGAAGCATTTGGGTGAATATGCTAAGCGCCGGCACAAGTTTTTCTACATCACTGAAGAAGGTGAACACGTAGTTAAATACGGCAAGAGTCCAGATAATTGTGCCTATCGCAGGTATAATGAATCTCAATGGATACTTCAAAAGGGGGCTGTCTGGAGAGGCGTGTATGTCGATGCCAATGCGCCTGAAGGCTGGTAGAATAGAATATAAACATTTGGAAAACATAAAAGTTTGTAGATAATTGCAGCTATGCTCACATAATAGACTTCCAGCAGCGATATAAACACAGATCTGTGCTACCGAGCTGGTACAGAATTGAAAAATTACAAAAAAAAAAAAACTTAAGCGTATAAAATTTCCCATATGAAAACACAATTTAAGATTTTCAGCAACGAAGTTATGAGCACAAACATGTATGTTTTCAGATTAAGAAAGATGAAAATACGTAGAAAATGTTCGACGTAGTTTTCAATTATTCATTATTTAATTTTTCACATCTTTTAAACTGCAAATGTTTCAATAATTCAAATATTACCATCAAACACAACATTTGAACTTGGAAATGTATTTAAAGAGAGATTCAATATAAAGCTAGTAAATTGAAATTTTTGCCACTTACAATTCACAACTATTGTTAAATCCATAATTGTTGCGGTGGACATTTTGTTGTCAGAGTGTCAATTCGGTGACTAAAGGTGGCGATTAAAATATTTTAATTTTATTTAAGTTTTGCTCAGGTGGAAAAAATGTAAAAATGCCTACAACATTTATTGAACCTATAATTAAAAAGTTTCTAACCGAAGAGGCGTTATGATGCGACATATTTTCTGAGAATGTATGAGGAAAGGGTTGATTAATTGAAATTAGAGTTGCCGAAATGCAATTAAAAAAATATTTAAATGTTGAAAAGAAGGTGAACAATTAAAAAAATAAAAATAAAAAAATTTTTAACCCTCATCCGACGTTCAAAAAAAATCACACATAAGATGTTCGGGTCATATTTCACCCATATGGTACTTTGTATTGTTATAATGAATTTTTTGACCAATTATAATAAAAAATCATTTGTTATCTTTAATCTTTATTATCTTTGTTAGCTTACAGATAAATAAAATATCAAATTTTTCTATATTTACTTGCAATTAGGGCAGTTAGGTTAGGTTATTGTGGCTCCCTCTGTAAGAGACACACTTGGAAGCATATTATGAGATCCCTTGTGATATATCACAAATTTCACTTGTTTTTTAAATGTGTATGTAACACTGTTTTTTCAACATATGTTACAGCACACATTTTAAGCGGATGGGGAAAGAGGAGAAGGAAGGGCAGTAGTTAACTAAAACTTTGTGTTCACCACAAGCATACTTCTTTTTCAAGAACTGCAAGCATAGTATACTTTTCGATCTTTTTTGATACCAAATTGGCACCGTGTTTCAATAGTTTTTTACTTTTTTCCGCTCTGATTTTCTAACAAGGTTTGGTAAATTGGCTGTATTGAGATAAGAAGTCAGCATGAAGATTTACCTTTCAGTAACGTTGCTCTACGCAAAATCTTTAGCTTTATTAAACTCAAATCTAAGTCTTCAAGAAAAATTCGCCGTTTGTACTTTTTGTTGCGGTTCCAGCTGGGATCGACACCGATTAGTTTTTCACTTGACGGTATAGTTAGTGAACAACCAATTGGTCTAAAGTGTCAACTACTAATTTTGACTTATTGTAAAACGATGTAATTTCTAGTAATTTTTTGTCACCCACATATCCTGGTTATGATGAAAAGTGCTCAAAGGGGCATCTTCTTCTTGTTAACTTAGTGTGTCCTTTTTATAGGACGTACATAGCAGTTGTCGCTAAACCCACGTTTCTCATATATCTCTTATGGGTGTTAACGAGCTTCATTCTTCATTAGAATCGTTACGTTCTTGGCGAGTGGTTTTGTCACCGACAGAAAGAAAGTTTGGTCTGCCTTTTGTGTAACTCTACAGATTATCAAGAGATTTTCCATTCGACTTATAAACATCACTCAAAATTAAAATACCAAAATATGCCCGAATATCAACAACGCTAATCCATGCACTGCCAAAAACTCGCAAAACTTCAACATAAGTTTTGTCAGTTACTATCTTTAACATTTGTCTTCACTGGCATTTTGTATTGCTGACACACGACTCCAAGCATAGCGAGTTATACCAACTTTAGTTGAAATAATATAATTGGCTCTTTTTTTCCGTTGAGTTCAAGAGGCCCATTGATCCATAAAAAGGTTATACCTATAAAAACAGTTCAAAACTCTCATCCCAGAGGCGTAATCTTATAGCATTTTCTGTATGTGTTGCGTTGAATTTCCATACAATTTGCATATGGGTGAAATATCACCCGAACGTCGCCCACGTAACTTTTTTTGTAATCACCGTTAGAATGAAATAATCAATATGTTGTAGATAATTTCTAAAACTAATAGTGGTTTGTCACAAATACAAGAAACCTTAATCACTTTGATAAATATATAGGAAAGTTATAGCATCCCAAAGTTGAAAATGGGTGAAAAATCACCCGAACGACGGATTAGGGTTAAAAAAATGCAAAAGATTGAAAAGAAGATGGGAAATGGTAAAATATAGAAAAATATTTAAACGTTTAAAATATACAGAAAATATATTAATATATATAATATATATAGAAAAATATTTGAACGTTGAAAAGGAGCTGGACAGTTAAAAAGAATATGGTAGAAAAATATTTAAATGTTGAAAAAATATATAGTGAAGTATTTAGGCCATATCCTTATCGCTCATGGTACCGTCGTTTCATCGAGCACTGCGCAGAAATCGCAAAACCACTCACAGTCTTAAGGGGGTCCTCTAGTACAAACGGTGTTTTTTGAGATTTTTTTTTCAGAAACTGATAATGAGATAATTCTTCGTATATTTATTCTTTACATATTGAATTATAAAAAAAACTTTTTCCACGTGCTACCACGAACACTGTTGGGGTCCGCCAGCTGAGTACCGGCCTTGCTTTTTTTTTAGGGTGCGTTTGCGCCATGCTAACTTTGTCCCTGTTCGTCTGAAATGTAATCCAAAAATTTTCTCTTAAAAAGCATTACTCCAATTAAAGGATGACCTATAATGAACCCAAACTGATCAAAATTGGACCCGCGGCATCGTTTTAACGTGTTTTTTTGAAATTCGTCCTTTTTTTGCTCTAAAAACTCCCCCCAAAAATCGGCTAGTCAATGGAGCGCAATTTCCGTAGGTTAACCCGTGGAGCAAAACGTTTTGAATACAGCAAAACACGAATCAAGTGAATCGGTCAATTAGTTTCGACGGAATCATGGTGCAATGGTCAAAAAATGTGTTTTCGAGAAAAACGCGTTTAAAGTTTTAAAACCGTGTTACCGTGTTACGAGGGCGGGTCAATAAGTCCGTGACTTTTTGAATTTCCCGCCTCTTAATTGAAATGGCAACACTGCTCCCGTCAACAGTCATCTGTCAGTTGACTCTTGTCAAAAATTGAACAAGCTGCGACATTAGTTTGTTTTTGACAGCCGTTAATATCAGACTACCGCGTTGACTGAGAAGAAAATGGAAAAAAGTGAATTTCGTGTGCACGGGTGCACACATTCGCGCCCGCCTATTCACCCGATCTAGCAACAAGTGACTATTTCTTGTTCCAAAACTTGAAGAAATGGTTTGGCGGAAAGAGATTTGCCTCCAATGACGAAGTCATCTCACAAACAAATGCCTATTTTGAAGACCTCGATAAATCATATTTTTCGGAAGGGATAAAAAACTTGAGAAACGTTGGGCTAAGTGTATAGATCTCAAAGGAGACTACGTTGAAAAATAAAATAACTTTTTATCTAAAAACCTGTGTTTCATTCAAAAAGTCACGGACTTATTGACCCGCCCTCGTATTTGACGCTCTGTATCTCAGAGATGTATACGAATTCGACAAAATCCGTTCGTATACTTTTTCTATGAAAGTTATACTATAAAAATATGAAATAAAAAATAGATCGATTTTTTCAAAATTTAAAATTAGAGGACCCCCTTAATGAAAAAGAACGTTAACTGGCCTGGAAAGTCTGAGCCACAAATTTGCGCCTTCAACAAATTAAACAATTGCTCCATCCATCCATCCAACCATCAGGTCGTCTCGCCATATGGGCATTGCAGATACAGCAATATAACTTCAAGGTAGACTACACCCCAGGAAGCCGGCCTTGATAGTCCAGCGGGTAACGCGCTTGCTTCTCATACCAAAGGCTCCAGGTTCGATTCCTGGCTTGGGGTGGTGAACAACTCGTCTACTTCTATCGCTATCCACATGAAGGGAATGAGAATTACAAGAATCGCACAAGTGCGCTCTTGGCAGGCAATGGCAAAACCTCCAAGTGTGAACGAGAAACTGCCAATCGCCGTTCGGATTCGGCGTTAAACTGTAGGTCCCCTCCCCTCCCTTTCCCCATCCGCTTAGAATGTGTGCTGTAACATATGTTGGAAAGACAGTGTTGTATACGCATTTCAAAAACGGGTGAAATATGAGATATTACTCTCATTTTCCTTCCCTATCCCGCATGGGTATAGTACAATGGTCTGAAATGGACTGAGTGCTATGGTAGCCTTCCTGCCCACCCTCACATCCATCCATCCATCCATCCACACCCAGGAAGAACCAACGCGGTAGCAGTTGTCACGACCACCCTGTATGGAAATCGATCACATATCTCTAAATTGCATTTGTGCATTTTATGTGGACTTACCCCGTAAAGGTCCGAAAGAATTAAGAGATCAGCAGTTCAAAGACGAATATTTGAAGAACATTATCCTTTAACTGGAGAAAGCAGATGAGAACGTCAATATTTGGAATAACTGCGTTTATATCGTAAACGATGGTGTCCTGTATTGCTATGCTAACGACACTGTTGAAGACGCTCAGCTTGTAATTCCTTTGCACGAGCGAGCAGCTATTTTGAAATCATTTCACGACGAAAGTACTGCAGGGCATTACGGAGCAGAAAGAACAATTGCGCGTATTGCATACTGCTACTTTTGGCCAGGCATGCGTGCAGACATATGTAAGTAAATATGTACGAAATTGCATCGAATGTCAGCGCTACAAAGCAACCAACATGAAGCCAATGGGATTACTGCAAACTTCAAGCGGTAAACAACGTTTTGAAGTAATAGCAATCGATCTTTTTCTATTTGGACCATTATCCAAAACTGCAGAGGGTCATCAATGGATCTTTATAACAGAAGCTACTGCTAAGAATTGTGCCAAGGTATTAATCGAAGAAGTATTTATGCGTTTTGGTATTCCGCGACGCCTAAAATCAGATAACGGAGTCCAGTTTGTTTCATACATTATGCAAAAAGTTGCATATTGCATGGGCATACAACAACTTTTTACACCCGTTTATCATCCGGCAGCCAATCCAGTTGAGCGCAAAAACAGAGACCTTAAAGCACAACTTGCTATTGTTGTTCAAAACCAACACGACGTTTGGGACCACGGATTGCCATCAATTCGTTTTGCTATGAACACAGCTAAATGTCAGTCTACTGGTTACACTGCAGCTTACCTCACTTTTGGAAGAGAGCTTCGAACGTTTGATGATGTAGATCAAATCTCACCGTATCTAAAGAGTATGGCCAACAACTTTAACAACAGCAGACGCAAAACCGAAACAAGATACATAGCGACAAGCATCGACGATCACAAGAAGATATAGAAGTGGGTACTGAAGTATTGGTCACCATCCACGTCCTTAGCCAAGCATCGAAAGTAATTTCATCAAAGTTTGTGCCGAAACGAGACGGACCTTATGTGGTTATACGGAAGGTTGGCGCATCCATTTATGAAGTTGCAACGAAGGATGACCCTACCGTGGCAATTGGCGCTTACCATGCATCCGCACTCACTTTGTACAAGGGTACCAACGCTGAGGAAGATCCAGTTCCTGTAAGACCGATTCGACGGAGAGGATGACCTAAGATGACAGCCTAAGTTGACGCACGATTCCAGTGCTCCTCGCACGTCAAAGGGGAGACTGTAGCAGAGTAGCATAAGTTATCTTTGTTTATCTTTAGTCCTAAGAATAAAATAGTTGGTAACGCTAATTGAGCTAAAGCTCGTTTGTAAACACATGGATAGAAGCTTTCGCTCCAAATGGGGATTGGTGATTTTTGATCCAATTTGGTTATATTTTTAGAATATTGCACACTGATACAAAATTGATCTATTATTACTAGGTATCGGATTTATATGCACACGAAATATGCAAAATATATGCAAAACATATGCACTCCATCCAGATCGAACCGCTGAAGCTAGAAACATGAAATTTGCAGTGTAGGTACTACATCTTCCAAAATGAACCTTCGTTCAAAAAAAATTTTTGGAAATTCGGGGTCCAAAAGGGCAAAACATGGGTTAACCCAATTTAATGAGCCTATTGATTTCAAATTTGGTGAAAATACTTCAAATAAAAAATAATTCGACACATACATATTTTTAAATTTTTCGGAAATCGAAACTTAACGGGGTCAACCAAGGGTTAAGGTTCGTATACGGAAAGACTACGACAAAACCATGAACCGATAGGCCTATTGACTTAAAAATTTGTGAAAACATTAGAAATAAAAAATAATTAAACACAAATTTTTTACTTTTGTGAAAATCTAAATTTAACTAGGTAAACCAAGGGTTAAATGTTAGTATGGGGAAACAAAATTTTTTGACCCGTTTGACTTCAAATTTGGTAAAAGTACTTCAAATGCGAAATAATCAAATACGTGTTTCTCAGTTTTTTTAAATCGAAATCAAACAGGGTAAACTAAGGGTTAAAAGTTTGTATGGATAAGCATGATTTAATGATTTTTTTTTTCTTCAAACTAGGTTAAAGTGAAACGTGTTTTTTATCAACGATGGGTTAATAGTTTGTGTAGGGAAATTTACTTTAAATATGGCGAAAGCCCTTTAAATAAGATGTAATTAGACAGTTATTTTCTCGTACGAGTCTGACTGGATCAACGAAGGATTACCCATTATGTCGTCCGGTGACACCACAGTGGCGTCGTGAGCAAACTAGCGACCAACAGCCGGCAACACCACAGTGGTGTCGTGCGCGAATTTCAAAAAACAAACAAATTTTGTATTTAGTTTCGTATGTATATCTTCGAAATTTCATGAAAGTACGATGAGATTATTGTAACTTAACAATTCATAATCTCCGGATAATGTAAAAAACGGCCGGCGACAAGCCAAGTAATCCGTATTAGCGCTGCCAAGCGACTAAATATTTACAAGACGTCCGTACGGAAACTTGATTTATTGAGCCCATTGACTTAAAATTTCGCGTGCACAGCCGCGCGGTCGTGATAGTTATGGAATCAAAATTTTTTTAATAAAAGTATGAAATTCTTCCGTGCAAAGCCGGGGATAACTGGTGGTATTTCTTATATTCCAGGAATTTAGTGAAATTTGGGAAGTTCGAAACAGTTTAAAAAATCATTGTCTTTTAAATAGAATTCAAAACAAAACCTTAACTCAAATAATAACAAAACTTAAAATGAAATGTAAAAAATCAACTACTTATTACAGTAAATAACTAAAATTTCCTCCAAGTTTTCTACGGTCAGTATATGCCGTACACCAGCTCGAAAACGTTCATTATTCTTGTATGCTGGGCATTGCTGACTCCAAAAAATAGCTGAGTAAGCCAAACTACAACATCCTCAATAATGATCCTAAGAACATCATTCTCGGAATAACAAAAGTCTGGGATTGTCCAATTTAACTCCCATCCCAACCCCTTACACACAGGAGCACACGAACATCACTCTTGTTAGTTTGCATAGAAAAAAATAAGTCTATATGAATATGTTTATATATATAGCTACGCCAAATACGGCAAAAAATGGAAAAAACATGCAAAATTATGCCAAAATATTCAACAAATATATACAAAATATGCAAAAAGTATGCAAAATATGCAAAAAATATGCAAAATATGCAAACATATGCAAATATGCACTGCATATGTTAGCTCATTCTTAATATTTTTCAACAAAAATAGTTTCTGTCTTGGTCCCGTTCAAATCCGATGCTCCAAAAAAATATGCATTTGCATATAATTCCGATCCCTAATTATTACACTATTACTTGGAGTGGCAATAATATTGATATTGATTGATAGTGGCAACTCATAGGCACTGCTGTTTCTCGTAAAAAAGTAAGCAGCATTGTTTAAATCTTTAAATCTTGAAGTTTATGTATGGGGGTTTTTTTTTGGCTTATGTGGAATAAACAGTTTGGTTATTTTTGTACAATTTTGTTATGTTTTTTGTTTTTTCTTGTGGCAACGCTGGTCGCAAGCAATCGTGGACGGCGAAGCCTGGCCGATTGTGAGCGTGCGTAGAAAGTCATAAACTGTAATCTTTTAACTCTTTTAAATAAAGAAAACTCTTATAGTTTAGAATCTGCGAATAAAAAGGAAATCTTTCTACAATTGGCGCCCAAGATCGTGGCTAAACTTCCCAGCAGTTCCGAATATTCGATTCGCCGCAGCGAACGTATTGCGAGAGCCCGAAAGTAATTCTGCGAATTTCAAAATGGCGACTTTTACTCCCGAGCAATTTGATCGGCTGATGCAAGCAGTCAGCAATTTGAATTCACGAACTGGCTCGTTCAGCTTTTGCACGCCGCGTTACAGCAGTGAACGAAGCGCCTTAAAAGTCGAGGAATTGATTGCTGCAATTTCGACGTTCAAATTGGTCGAAAAAATATCTGATTCGGATGCAATAAACGGCGTGCCAATGATTCTCGAGGGTGACGCAATTGCAACGACTTTTACCGACATACATACATGTCGGCAAAGAACGAACCAACAGACACTTTTATCCGAAAGAAACGTGCATTGTTTTCTCAATTGACAAATGTGCCAGCTGAAGCTGACCAAATTGATCTTTTGTTTCACTCAAATTCGAGATAAAGTTAGCCGTCAAAGAATTTCGAATTTTGATGAGCTGATGGCTGAAGCTCGTGAAGCAGAATGCACACTGTGAAAGCTGATGTCCATAGTTCTGTTTCCAGTGGTCCAGATCGGTGCAGTTTTTGTCGTAAAAAGGGGCACAGTGTTGAAAATTGTGTTAAGAAAGAAATTGCTGAAGCGGTGGCTACCAAACCGAAGTTCGCGTGCTACGGTTGCAATGCTCCAGGCGTGACTCGTGCGACTTGCCCCAAGTGCAGTAAGAAGGCAGCTATATCTGCCGGCGTTGTCAATTTTAACTCGTTGTCAACAGACCCTATTGGTATAGACACTCCTGTTGTCAATGTGCAACTGTTTGGTGTACCTTGTCAATCGTATTTTGACTCCGGAGCTCGCACAAGCGTTGCAAGTGCAAATCTTAAATGCATCACAAAGTTTAAAGGGTGCAAGTTTTCGAAAGTGAAATGCGAGGTTTCACTCGCTGATGGGAGCGTATCTTTTCAAGAGTGCCTCTCCACAGCTTGCAAAGTATTTATTGGTGGGCGTTGTCTAAATATTCAGTTTATGGTTCTCCCGAAATCATAAACTGAAAAAAATATAGAAAAATTTTTCAACTATACATAAGTTGAAAAGAAGATGGGAAATTGAAAAAATATATAGAAAAATAAACGGTCGGTAAAAAATGGACGGTTAAAATATATAGACAAATATTTAAACGTTGAGAAGAAGAAAAATATAGCAAAAATATTTCAACGTAGAAACGAAAATGGACAAAAACAAAAGTATAGAAAAATATTTCAACGTTGAAAAGAAAAGGGACAGAAAAAAATATATAGAAAAATATTAAAAAAATAGTTAAACGTTGAAATTAACGTTGACAATTAAAAAAAATATATAGAAAAATATTTAAAAGAAGATGGGCAGTTAAATAAAATATAGAAAAATATTTAAACGTTGAATAGAAGATAATAATTTTTTTAATATAATTGACTGACACGACAGCCCGCTTACGCGAGACTAAGGCCCAGCTTCCCGCAACCACCCGTGTTGTGCGTGTGAATTTGTACGCGGGTGGAAGGGACCTACAGTTTTATGCCGGTTCCGAACGGCAAATTGGGAGCTTTTTCATAAGCAATTTACTTTACTCGTAGAGGTTTGTCATTTCCAGCTGAGAGGACAGCCACCGAAAGAGAAAACGAGTTTTCCCGTTGTTTTTTTTAGGTGTTATTACAGGCAGTATTGAACCTGGGGTTGCTGCCTTTGACTCGCGGTCCAACGCACTATCCAACTGAGCACGGCGGCTGCCTAGAAGATAAACTAAACAAAATATGTAGAAAAATATTTAAACGTTTAAAATATATAGAAAATATACTAAAATATATAGAAAAATATTTAAACGTTGAGAAGAAGATGAAAAATTAAAAAAATATATTTAAAAAAATCTTTAAGCGTTGAAGCGTAGAATGCAGACAATATTTTAAACATTACTTAAAGGTTCCTTATATTTTCTTACTAGTAGGGCCCTGCGGCTTTGCACGCAAGTTTAAAGTCAATGGGCCCAATAAATCAAGTTTCCTCATACTACATTCTATGGGCAATGCCACGCCTCTTTTATGTAATGCCCAATCCATTCCTCCAGTCGAAGGGTGTGACCCGGTTTTATTGATATGCGACTTTCAGTTCCAAAGTTCCGCGGAAAATTTCAGTCACAAAAAATATAACGCTTCCCTTGTCAACGCCCGTAAAATGTTGCCAGTAGAATGACACATCTATGAGACGATGGTATACAAAACTTCAAAGCTTTGTAACTTATTGTTCAGAAGATATTCCACATTAAAAATTTGGGTTCTATAGGCGTTGCCATACCCCTCGTAAACCCACTCTACTCTCCTTGTCGAAGGGCACATCGAAATCGTAAGTATGTGCCAAATATCTTGTTGTGTGATTTGCAGTTCCAAAGTTATTGAAAACAATAGGGCGCTTAAAAAGTGCCACGCCCCTTGACCAACGCTCACAAAGTTTTACCAGTAAAACGGCACATCTAAACGGTGGCCCCGCATCAAATTTCATTGCTGTCCGATTTCTCATTCCGAAGATATTCCATATTGAAAATTTAAGTTGTATGGGGGGTGCCACGCCCCCTTGTGAAAAACCCACCCCATTCCCCCTATCGAATCGCTAAATCGTTTGACACCGGTATTGCTGTGACAAATATATTATGGCTGATTTGTTATTATAGTGATCGTGACGAAAAAGGCGTAATAGGTAGGCGTGATTAATCTTATATATCCTGTGGTAATATCAACAAAACACGGAACCATTTGGTATTAATACTGATTTCCCGACATGTACCGTAGCTTCGTTTTGTTAGTTTAGTGGGCGCGGAAAGTGGGCGTGGCCGATTATATTATAACCTATGTTTTCCGCAATGACACGCTGAATCGTTTGATGCCCATATTGCCTTAAAAAGCATACTATAGATGAGTTTTGTTACCATATAATTTAGCATGTAAATTAATATTTTTTTTGGTCATGGGCTGTTGCAGTTAATTTTAAAAGCATAAAATAACCCCTGTATACATTTGCCCCTTGTTTACATTTACCCCATCTGACCCTAATAGTATAGATATAGATATAGATAAAAAATGCATATTTTGCTTAATTTTGGATTTATTCAATGCATTCATGGCACTTGTGATACACATGTGTGTGCGACAGATCAACGTGGTCGCCACATTGCTGACATTAAATTCGTGTTTTGCGATGCTTGTATGTTTTGTTTAGGCATATAGCGCTTGAACCAGACCTAAATTTCTGCGGAGCTACAGCAACAGGAGCAGTTGGCTACTGGAATGATATAAATGAATGATAAGTTACAAATCGCAACAAATTTAATATGCATTTATATATTAAACCTTTGTAAAAATCAAATGACTTTCACATACAAAGTGACCACGAATGCAAAAAAGCGCTTCTTTTGGCTTACTTATTTTTTCGAATTTTTAAATAATTTTCCATTTTTACATTTTCATCAAGCTCTCGGCATGCTGTGATTATTTAGCCATAATTTTTAGAAATCGATGAAAGTTAAAATAATAATAAAAACTAATAATACACTCGATTCTCGCAAAAACAATTTTTCGTCTGGCCAGACGACAAAGTGCAGATGTGTAGAAACTGACTTTGTGACAAAAAAAATGCATAAAACCGCGTAAAAATTCTTTTTATTTCTTACGTTTTATATCACGAAACTTGAAAAGTCACGAAAGCACAGCACGGTGGAGCGCAGAGAAAAAAAAGTTATGAATAAAAATAGAACCATTTCGTCTGGCCAGAGGACAAAGTCTATCCGAGGGTTAATAAGTATGCATTGTTGTTGTTGTAATTTATTGTTGTTGCTTTCTTTAAAGGTCTAATTGACATAAACCGTAAGTACTTATGCCCTAACTTTAGAAAATAGGATTTGGCAGGAATAAAAGTAACTAACCTAAAACCATTTGTTCACTTTTGCACTATATGCGTATTTTAATATATTTTCTGTATATTTTAAACGTTTAAATATTTTTCTATATATTTTTTCAATTGACTATCTTCTATTCAACGTTTAAATATTTTCCAATATTCGATTTAACTGTCCATCTTCTTCAAAATATCTTTCTATATTTTGTTTTAACTGTCCATTTTCTTTTCAACATTTAAATAATTTCGACTATTTAATATATATATTATTTTTTAACTTTCGATCTTCTTTTAAACATTTAAATATTTTTCTAAATATTTTTTTTCAATTTCCCATCTTCCTTTCAATCTTCTCCATTTTTAAAATATTTTTTTATTTTTATTTTTTTAACCCTTTCGGTTATTCTATGCCATATGGCATAGCCTCTTGTCAGTGCCTCTTTTAGGTCAAAAACTTGTTGATACTATATTTTTATATTTTTGTATTTTTCTCTGAAGGTTTTTATACCAAATTATGATTTGTGTACAAAGTAAATTGTTGAGGTTCAGAAAGTGCGCAGTCCTATCGAGCTGCTTATTATAAAAAAAGAGGTCACTTCGTACTTTTATTTATTCTATTACAAAAATCAATTTATTTCATAGGTTTATGTAAGTAATCTAGTAGGTATTTATAGCTTTAGTAAGTGTAAAAAAAATTAGAGCCCAAATAAAGTTCACTAAGGCTGTACGATTTTTTTTATTTCTTACTAAGCCATATGGCATGATGCACAAAAACCACTTTTCCGAACAATATTTAAAAAAATTACTTTTGATTATTCATTATGTAGGCTTAAACAGGAAATGGAAAAGAATGATTTTTAAAGTTACAAACAAAAAAGGAGTACCGAAAGGGTTAATTGTTAACCTTCTTTTTAACATTTAAATATTTTTTTTAATTGCATTTCGCCAACTCTAATTTCAATTAAAACAACCCTTTCCTCATACATTCTCAGAAAATATGTCGCATCACAACGCCTCTT
The DNA here is from genome assembly GCA_963971225.1 of Melieria omissa. NCBI lineage: Eukaryota > Metazoa > Arthropoda > Insecta > Diptera > Ulidiidae > Melieria > Melieria omissa. The sequence continues at coordinate 103,037,684 of OZ020267.1, read as the reverse complement.
CGGTTAGAACTTTTTAATTACAGGTGCAATAAATGTTGTAGGCGTATACAATTTTTTCCACCTGAGCAAAACTTAAATATAATTAAAACCTTTTAATCGCCACCTTTAGTCACCGAATTGACACTCTTACAACAAGATGTCCACCGCAACAATTATGGATGTAACATTAGTTGTGAATTGTAAGTAGCAAAAATTGCAATTTACTAGCTTTATATTGAATATCTCTTTAACCATAGATCGAGCTTCACAAAAATTAATTAATTTAATTAATTATAAACTTTTCAATTTTCTCAAGACCTTTTTCTTAAAAAGTGTGAAAGATGGTTTTAAACAGACATAATCCCAACACAAACAAAGTCACAAGTCACAATTATATCCTGAAAAAGTTATAATAAAACAAAAAACCAAATGTATTATTTTTGATACAAAGCTCGATCTACGGTTAAATACATTTTCAAGCTCAAATGTTGTGTTTGATTGTAATATTTGAATTATTAAAACATTTGCAGTTTAAAAGATGTGAAAAATTAAATAATGAGTAATTGAAAGCAACGTCGAACATTTTCGACGTATTTTCATCACAGCTAATGCATATTTCTTAAACTGAAAACATAGATGTTTGTGCTCATAACTTCGTTGCTGAAAATCTAAAATTGTTTTTTCATATGTGCAATTTTATACGTTTCATGTTTTTTTTTGGAAATTTTCAAGCTCGGAAACATGTATCTGTGTTTTTATCGCTTCTGAAAGTCTATTATGTGAGCATAGCTGCAATTATCTAAAAACTTATATGTTTTCCAAATGTTTATATTCTATTCCACCAGCCTTCAGTCGCATTGGCATCGACATACGCGCCTCTCCAGACAGCCCCATTTTGAAGTATCCATTAAGATTCATTATGCCTACGGTAGGCAAAATTATCTGGACCTTTGCCATATTTACCTACGTGCTCACCTACTTCAATGATGTGGAAAAAGTTATGTCAGCGTTTTCCGTAATGACCCAAATGCTTCTGACTTCGGCTAAAATTGTTGTTTTTATGGCACGCGGCAGACAATTCATAAGTCTAATACAAAATTTTGAGGATCTGGCCATGCAAGGTGTAAAAAATACAGTTATTATTACCAAACAGTTTTTAGTACAGTTTCTAGTATGCATTATTAAAGCAAAATTAAATTATTAAAATATTAATTGAATAATAAATCTAAAACATTAGCCGACAGCGCCGAACGAGAAGTATGGAATACGGAAAGCATGCGTATCATGCCCATTATTCGACCCTATAGCATCGCTTTCTGGACTACGGCCACCATGTGTATGCTGATGCCGCTGCTGAAATTGCTCATCACATACATTATCTATGACGAAATAGTGATAACACTACCAATACCAGGAATGTTAGTGAATGCACCATTCATTCATTGAATTATAATTAACCTGTGCTTCCTTGCAGTTTCCCCTACGATCACACACAAACATTTTATTTCATATTGACCAATATTTGGTCAGTGTGTCTGGTATATTTTGACATCAATGCCATTGTCGGTGTGGAGGGCCTCTTCGGTTGGTATGTGTGCAATTTGACTGCACATTTTCGCATACTTCGCCTGAAAGTGGCGCGTGTCTTTGACGAAGTCAACAATCTGTCGGCAACGCATTTCCAACGCAAATTCGCCCAAATTATTAAGTATCATTGTCGAATTATGATTATGGCATCAGACTTTGATGTTCTGTTTGTGCAAATCGTTTTCGTCGAGGTCTTTTTGAGCTGTCTACAGCTCTGTTGTTTGGCATTTCAATTTGCTTTCTCAACAGACCCGTCCATCTATCTGAACGCATCGATGCAACTGGCCTCGCTTATGCTGCAACTGATGATCTACTGTTTCGGTGGCGAGAAGGTAAAGAACGAGGTGAGATTGTTTGGTACTTTCATTAGATATTCATGTCGACTTTAAGAAATTTGATTCGTTCAGAACGACGGAATGTTTGACAGAATTTACTTGCTGACACCTTGGCACAAGTTGCCACCAAAGATGCAAAAGTCATTCGCCATGTCGCTAATACGCACACAACGCCCAATGACGCTGTCGGGATATTTTTTTACAGCCGATCGTGCACTTCTAGTATGGGTACGTAGAAAGCACTCTGTCGCTATGACTGCTTTCGAAAAAATTCAAAAATGTCTACGATAGCAACTTTACACCTAAAATGCTATGAAGAATGAAGTCCACTATTGTTTCATCAAATTTCTTGCAGATCTTCAGGACCGCCGGCTCTTTCACCGCTCTACTTTTTGCATTGAAAAAAAAACAAAACACTTTTGATGCATCTGCGGAACCACACGTACTATAGGCACATTCGAACGAACTTCATTATTAAATTGAGCAATGTTTCTATAAAAATAATGAACTTAATAATAAATGTTGTAATAAAATTTTCCCTTAATTAATTTCTCAATAAAAAGATATAAGGAAACTCATGTTTAACCCTTTCCGGTCAATTTCCACATATCTTGAGATACAAATTTTTCCTTCAAAATATTGACTCTCATTGAACATTTTAGCAATAAAATACAAAAAATATCGAAAACATTCAATTTTGTACAATATATCGTACAATGGTCTGCAAAGGAGTACAAATTCATGAATTTTAGGTTTCAGTTTTTTGAACAATTCATAAATTTTTTTGATAAAAAACATAAATTATAACAACAAAAAATCAAAACGTGATTTCATTTTGATCGAAATTTATATAAATAAGAAATTTATATAGTATAGCTATGGGTCGATGTAATTATTAGGGGGATTTCTTACGAGAGTGGGGGGTTGAGGTGCCCTAAAAAGTAAAACTGCTCTTTGTATATGGCACAACATTTAATTAATATATTTATTGATTAAATTCAAATCAAGCAAAATAAAAAGAGACAGTAATTTTGCAGCACAGCCATGGCACAAACATATATTATTTACAGAGCCGTGCCAAGGCACATGCGTTTTTTTCATGTTTTACAGGACAAGAATGTTTTCGTCATGTTGAAGATCACACCATGTACAGTCCTTTCGTTCTTTCTTTGCTGATCGTGCGGATGTGTTTGGTGCTGGGTAATGACAGTGTGTCTGTAATACTTAATAAAGACAGAATTCACAAGGCAAAATAGTTTATATTTTATAATTACTTGCAAAAACATTAAATTTCGCCATAGCTTCACTGATATTAGGCCAGCGACTAACGTGACTTTTCATTGCCCTATTTGCCATGTGAGGAGTGATTAGCTGGGAAATTAAAAACTTTAGGTATTCACGACGTTTAGCGGGGTTGATTGATCGATTGATTGATACAAACTCGATTACGCGATCAATGCAAAACATTTCGAATAGCATACTTGTACACCTGACCAAAAACTTATAAGAAGCGAAATTTCTTACGGTAAATAACATCTCAACATATACACAATGTGGCACAGGATTTCACACATAACTTTTGAGCCAAACATTCGAAGGAACATTTTCCAGCCGCATTTTTTGCAACAAATAGATATAATTAATGGCTTTGTAACCCCCCTTGGGTGCGCCACTGCACACATACATTGTTATAAAGTTACCAAACATGGTGGCTCGTGTTTGAATAATTTTTGTTCAACGGCTTACGTTACATTTTAGGTACATTTGTCATATATTTACGAATGGGCCTCGCCAGGCCCATTTGCTCCACTTAGCGCCTACATATAGGGTGTTTTTTTTAGAGGTATAGAACTTCGAATTGAAATAAAACACAAGAAAATCGTTGGAAGTATAATTTTATGCCATTAATGTTTAAATATGATTTCGGGCATGTGGCCGCCGCGGCTGGCTCGAATAAAGCCAATTCAACAGGTCCAATTTTTAAAGTTGATGGACAAAGCTCCAATTGCTGTGCACGGTGGCGAATCGATTCATTCGGGTCCTCTTCAACATTTTGCTCTACAGCGGCAATTGTTTCTTCGGTGCGCACTGTTCGACGTCTCTGCGGATGCGTATTATCACATAGAGTAAACGTAGTGCGAAAACAACCCATGGTTAACCGATGGATGGACCGATTTTGCTCTGATGGACGATTATGTCGACCATAAAATGGACGGAGCTTGCGGTAAACTTCGCGAACTGAACCATTATTTTCGAAATAAATTTGCACGATTTGCAAGCGTTGTTCTTTTGTCAGCCTGTTCATGATGAAATGGCAAACCAAACTGAACATAAATGACATTAGAGTTGCCAGATTTGACCACAAAATGCCACTTTTATCTCTATTCGAAAAACAAACCTCTAAAAAAACACCCTATACATAAAGTGGCCATGTTCTACAAAATCGATGCAAATAAACTATTGTTGGTTTCGTTTCATTAAGAAAACATTAGCAGTAGTTGGCTGAAATATTTCGGCGATCAGAGCTATGGAAAAAATTTGGCGACTACTCAAAGTCAAAATGGGCCTGAAAAAGCCCAGTTGCACATCCTAGTGTTAAGCATATTAAAGATTGACATAATTTTCTAAAATAAAAATTTTAACCCTCCGATAACCGATAAATCAGATGAGATTTGGAGAAATTACTGACGATGAAAGTTGTAAAAACGTAAAAATTTCGGACATTTTCAAAAATCATAAATTTCTTAATGTTTTTTCATAGATAAAATAAATTATTTCCTTTAGTTTCAAAACCTAAGGTGAAAAATATATTATTTGTGCAAACATTAAGCCTACCATCAAGGGAATCGAAAGACAAATGACAAAGTTATGATGCATTGAGTGAAAACACCAACTTTACATTTTTTACACCGTGACCCATCCAAATGTTGATATAGGCGTGAAACTAGAGGTCATTTACCTGGCGTAGTCAGTTTTCATTTTCTGACCCAAAGTGATTTTTAAAGGACTTTAACATTTTAAGGACATACACATTTAAATTTTTTTTAATATTTGCGGTTGTGTAATAATGAATATATGGGTATCAAATAAAAGAGAAAAATTGTCTCCTTTTAAATAAATTTGCTATTTTGAACTTTCAGGACCAAAATATGTGAGGTATGAGGAAACATACATGTATTGGATCTTAGTCTGTAGATTCATACATCTCAATTTTATTCTATTTCAAAATTCTCAAAAAAGTTACACGAAACCCCCCCGGAAATAAAATCCTGCGTGCGCCGCTGTTCGCGTATATTGTGAACATATTGTAGTAAGCTTATTTTTTGTAACTTTCAGCTTACTTGCTTTATTTAATAGAAGTGTGTAATACAAAGGATTGGAAAAAAACAATATATGAGGTAACTGGTGTCTTGCCGACTCCGCTCGGCACGTCCGTCTCGTTCGCTGTCACTTATTCGTCTCCCTGTGTCTTTCGCGCGTTTTTCACTTGCTACTTTGGCTTTTGGCGGCAACGTCAGCCATCATGCCGCGAGTAGTCCCATCGCTCGAGTGTTGCCAATGCACACTGAACAGTGCCATTGCTCGGGTGATGCCACCGTACCATTAAATACTACAATATATGTATTTTGTTTACTACAGACAGATAGGCAAAAACGTATACAATACAAAATAATTGTTTTTAAAAACGCCATAGCTTCCTACGGACCTTGTTGGGCATCGGAGGGTTAAATTAGAAAACATTTTCGAAATTTGTTTTTAAATTTTTTTAGAAATTTAATACTATTAAAGATTGACACATTTTCTAAAATTGAATGTTTTGAATTAGAAAAATTTTTAGAAATTGTTTGTTTTCAGAAATTTTAATTGAAATTTAAGTCCCTTAAATATCTAAATACCAGAATTACTAAAATACAAAAATATAGAATAGTCTGGAAACATTTTTTTTCCTTCCAGTACTAAACTAGAAGTTTCAGAAATCTAGAATAAATAATGTTTTGTAATAAATTGCCTAAGTTTTTTGAGGCGGCGCTCAAAGACTTGGCGTACCTTGCTTTGCCACATCCAAAATGACCGAAACAGTTTTGAACTTTTTCAAGGAAGTTAAACTCTTGGGGGTCGTTCTAGACTGTAAATTATTCGGGGAAAGCAACCTGAAGGTTGAACACTTCAGACTCTTGACTCCTGTAGGAAAATATTGGACAGGAAATGAGGACTACAACTAGACATTATCCACTGGATATACACACCAATAGTGAAACCCATTCTGTGCTACGGTATCCTGATTTGGCATCGAAGGCAAGATTTCTCAAATCGATATTTTAAACAAAATGCAGAGAATTCCCTGTTTGGGAAGAACCGAATGCATGAGATCAGTACTTCAGGCGGGCCCAGCATTTCTATCAACAGAAATCTATCTCTGGACATCTGCTAAACGTGCACAGCAAAGAAGACTGTTATCAGATTTCGAGCGGCGAACTAGTTCAAGTTACACACAATGGGGCATGACTCCATACTGCTACGGATATATCCGAAGTACGCTAACTTTTACTCTTTGTTTCAATAAAACTTACCGAACCCACTTTCCAAAGGTGAGTGCAATCTCCCAATCTTCACTGACGGATCGAAAATGGACTGCGGTACAGGTGCGGGTTCTATTCGGATAAGCTTTCAGGTGTAGTCTACTTCAAGCCGAAATTTACGCCATAGCTCAGTCTAAACGTATGATCAGAGTACCTGCTAGACTTGCATCCAACGACTTGTCTAGACTGTTCAGCGGAAATTAAGACACTGGACTCTCACACAGTCAGATCGAAATATGCTTTAGATTCAGTAGTTGAAAAATTATAGAAAAATATTTAAACGTTGAAAAGAAGATAGACAATAAAAAATATATATATAATAGAAAAATATTTAAAAGTTGAACAATTAAAAACAATGGACAAATAAAAAAAATATAGAAAAATATTCAAATTTTGAAAAGAAGACAGACAATATTTTGAATATGAGGTTCCTTATATTTTGTTACTAAGAAAATGATTAAGAAGAATGTTTCCACATTACCACATTTATTATTGAGCTTATTATTTTTTTAAAGCATTACATAACATTGAAGAATGAAGTTCGTTCGAATGTGTCTATAGTACGTGTGGTTCCGCAGTTGCATCGAACGTATTCTGTTTTTCCTTCAGTGCAAAAAGTAGAGCGGTGAAAGAGCCGGCGGTCTTGAAGATCTGCACAAAACAATATGTTTTGAATATGGGAAGCAAAACGCCTTGTTGATGCTGCGCTATTTTCTACGTACCCATACTAGAAGTTCACGATCGGCTGTAAAAAAATATCCCGACAGCGTCATTGGGCGTTGTGTGCGTATTAGTGACATGGCGAATGACTTTTGCATCTTTGGTGGCAACTTGTGCCAAGGTGTCAGCAAGTAAATGCTGTCACACATTGCGTCGTTCTGAACGAATCAAAGTTCTTAAAGTCGATATGGATATCTAATGAAAGTACCAAACCGTCTCACCTCGTTCTTTACCTTCTCGCCACCGAAACAGTAGATCATCAGTTGCAGCATAAGCGAGGCCAATAGCATCGAGACGTTCAGATAGATGGACGGGTCTGTTGAGAAGGCAAATTTAAATGTCAAACAACAGAGCTGCAGACAGCTGCAGAAGACCTCGACGAAAACGATTTGCGCAAACAGAACATTAAACTCTGATGCCATGATCATAATTCGACAATGATATTCAATAATTTGGGCGAATTTGCGTTGAAAACGCGTTGCCGACAGATTGTTGACATCGTCAAAGACGCGCGCCACTTTCAGGCGAAGTATGCGACAATGTGCAGTCACATTGCAGACATACCAACCGAAGAGGCCCTCCACACCGACAATGGCATTGATGGCAATATACATCAGAAGCACTAACAAAATATTGGTCAATATGAAATAAAATGTTTGTGTGTAATCGTAGGGAAAACTGCAAGGAAGTACAGGTTAATAATAATCAAATGATTGAATGGTGCGTTTACTAACATTCCTGGTATTGATAGTGTTATCTCTATTTCGTCATAGATAATGTAGGTGATGAGCAATTTTAGCAGCGGCATCACCACAGAAATGAAGACCGAAGTCCAGAGAGCGATGCTATAGGGTCGAATAATGGGCATGATACGCATGCTTTCCGTATTCCATACTTCTCGTTCGGCGCTGTCGGCTAGTGTTTTGTATTATTATTTTTTTAAATTATTTTAATAATTTAATTATTATTTTAATAATTTAATTTTGCTTTAATAATGTGTACTAGAAACTGTACTAAAAACTGTTTGGTCCTAAAAACTGTATTTTTTATACCTTGCATAGCCAGTTCCTCGAAATTTTGTATTAGAGTTATGAATCGTCTGCCGCGTGACATAAAAACTACAACTTTAGCCGCAGTCAGAAGCATTTGGGTCATCATGGTAAACGCTGACGCAACTTTATCCACATCATTGTAGTAGGTGAGCACGTAGGTGAATATGGCAAGGTTCCAGAATATTTGGCCTGCCGCAGGTATAATGAATCTCAATGGATACTTCAAAAAGGGGCTGTCTGGGGAGGCGTGTATGTCGATGCCAATGCGCCTGAAGGCTGATGGAATACAATAGAAACATTTGGAAAACATAAAAGTTTGTAGATAATTGCAGCTTTGCACACATAATAGACTTCCAGCAGCGATAAAAACACAGATCTATATTTTCGAGGTGGTATAGAATTCAAAAATTACAAAAAAAAAATTAAATGTAAAATTGCACATATGAAAAAATAATTTAACCCTTTGCAGCACGGTGGGAAGACGTATATCCCACCTAGAATACTACCACTTATCTTGAAAAGTTTTTAACAGATTGATACAAAAATTGGTGTCCAGGGGTTTTCGGGGTCGCTGATCACGAATTTATTATCAGATTACCAAAATTCAAAATGGCGGATCCAATATGGCGGACCGAATTAGTGAAACTTATTCACATCTGTATGAAAATTGGTATACGGAGGTTTTCGAGGTTGCTGATTACGAATTTGATATCAGATTACCGAAATTCAAAATGGCGGATCCAATATGGCGGACCGAATTAGTTACACTTATTCATATCAATATGAAAATTGGTATACGGAGGTTTTCGGTTTTTTCACTAATTCTGTCGGCCATATTGGATCCGCTATTTTGAATTTCGGTAATCTGATATCAAATTCGTAATCAGCAACCTCGAAAACCTCCGTATACCAATTTTCATACAGATGTGAATAAGTTTCACTAATTCGGTCCGCCATATTGGATCCGCCATATTGGATTGCTGAATTTCAAAAATTTGATTACATATTCGTGATCAGCGACCCCGAAAACCCCCAGGGCGACTATTTTCATTGAAAAAAAGTTATCTGAAAAATGTATGCTTCAAAGGGTTAAGACTTTCAGCAACGAAGTTATGAGCACAAACATCTATGTTTTCAGTTTAAGAAATATGCATTAGCTGTGATGAAAATACGTGGAAAATGTTCGACGTTGTTTTCAATTATTAATTATTTAATTTTTTCACATATTTTAAACTGCATAATTTTCAATAATTCAAATATTACCATCAAACACAAAATTTTAACTTGGAAAATAAAAAAAAATGTTGGATATAATGATTGTAAATTGAAATTTGTGCACATTCTACCAAAAATGTGTGCTACTTACAATTCACAATTACTGGAATATCCATAATTGTTGCGGTGGACATCTTGTTGTCAGAGTGTAAATTCGGTGACTAATGGTGTCGATTAAAATGTTTTAATTTCGTTTAAGTTTTACTCAGGTGGAAAAAATTGTATACGCGTACAACATTTCTCGCACCTATAATTAAAAAGTTTCTAACCGAAGAGGCGTTATGATGCGACATATTTTCTGAGAATGTATGAGGAAAGGGTTGATTTAATTAAAATTAGAGTTGCCGAAATGTTGAGGGACTATTGTGAAAGTATTGCTTTCTGATAGCTTTTGGCTTGGCTTACTTGATAAACTTTAGGTGATAATTAGTTTTAAATGAAATTGACTAAATTATTGGTCATGCGGTGAAAGAAAATCACCGAATGCTTGGAAAAATGATAAGTTGGATGTTACTTCAATAACATTAAATTACTTATGTGTAGTAATTATGTGTAGTAATACTAGTGATTTAAAACATTTGCACTAACAATTAACTATAGCTCATCTAATTTATTTTCGTTTCGTTGGTTTAACTAACGATTAATTATATTCGTCATCTAAGTCATTTTCGTTTCGTTGGTTTAACTTATGATTAATTATTGCTCAACTTATAAATTTTCGTTTCGTTGGTTTAACTTATGATTAACTATAGCTTAACTACTTAAATTTTGTTTGAACTAATTCTTTGTGAACCAAGTCGTTTTGATTTCCATTTTCATAATTTACAACCGACCAGTGGCGCACACAAAAGAGGGTTTTTGGGGTTTAAACCGCCCCCCGAAATGTTAAGTTAGTACAGAAAGTATTTATAACCGTCGTATATATATTTAATCATCAGTAGAATTTCTCAATAGAAAAAATGCACCTAAAATTAAAAGTGTTTTCTAGACTATCTTTGGGCCGCTGAACACGAAACTGAAATTCCAAAATTTTTTGTAAGAAGCATTTTCGAAAAATCTTCGAAAAGCCAGTTTTCTCCCTGTTATTTCAGTTATGAGCACATATCTAGTAAACGAATCATCCGACTAACACACTCACTTCCGTCGGTCAGAAGATAATACCTTAGCCTTTCCAGCAATATATAGACCGACCAAATCAGATGAGATTTGGGGAATTTATTGACGATGAAAGTTGTAAAAAGTGAATTTTTCGACAATTTTCAAAAATTTATAATTTTGTTTTTGGATAAAATAAATTGTGTCCTTTGGTTTTAAAATCTAAGATGAAAGATATATACTTAGTAGCGACATAAATATTGTTACACATAACATTGAACACACCCATTGTAATAGTTGTGTAGTGGTACCGTGTAACCACTTATGCCAACCCTGACAAGTCATGCTGCACTCAAGCACAAATGTGTCAAAGTGTCAAATAGCAACGCGCGCACGACACAAGCGACACTCAAGTGGCTAAGCCAGCGGCGTGCCATCCGACACGACTGACCGCAGTGCAGTGTCCCACATATGGAACATGCACTGATCGGCACTCTGTGTGATGTCACCTACCGCAGGGCAATGGCACTTGAGGAAAAGTGCTGAACTGACCGAAAGGGTCCCGTGACGCTGATTGGTCACACTTCCGCGACACTGGAAAATCGGGCGGAGCATTGGAAATGCTCAGCCGTATAACAGTTTCTAAATTTTGTATTTAAGACACGGAAATTGAAAAATAAAATCAGCTTCTTGAGAATAGACAAACCGTGCGTTTCTCTTGGTTGCTCACACACATAGGCACTTTGGCCATAAAATAATTGGCGTGACCCGCCGCTTCAAATAGGTCAACCCGAACGCTACTGACGTCGGACAAACCAAAAGCGGTCACAACAAACTTTATACCCGACCTCTGTTCTACCACACCCGACTCCTGTTCTACCACAGTTGAATTGCACATACCTCGTTATTTCCTCATGGCTTATGAAACATAACCTGTAAAGCGTTAGTCTGCACCAGGAATTCTAAATTGTTCTAGCTTTCGCCATGGAGTGGTCAGATAACGAGAACCGTATCGTTGTTATAGCGCTATTTAAATGTAAAATGAAAAAGGTGATATTATCAAAACGCTCCGCCCGCTCGGGATTAGTTGCATGTTCGTCTACCGGTGCATAAAACTGTTTGAGGAGACTAGAGATGTTAAAGACCGCATTCGTTCGGGCCGTCCGCGCACAGTTCGAACACCACAAGTCGTTAAAGCTGTCAAATCAAGCATTCAGCGAAATCCGCTCCGAAAACAGAAAATCATGGCCCGGGAGATGAATATCTCGCAAAAGTCCATGAGTCGAATTATTAAGGCAGGTTCTCACCTTGTAGAAAAAAAAATACCAATTTTTTTTTTGCATTATCGTGTAGATATATGTTTCAAAAATGTGCTCCAGAAATTTCAGATCAAAATCTTAAAAATTACAAAAGTTACAGGCGTTACAAAGAGCAGTGTAGAGCACCGGCCAAGCGCGCTTTAAACTTTAAACGCGTTTTTCTCAGAACCACATTTTCGGACCTTACGGAAGTGATTGAAGGCGCTGGAATGAACCAATCGTCACCAAATTTTTTCCAAATGTTCCTTAGGGTTTTTTCTAATAAACGAACTACGATCAGCCAAAAATATTGAAAATTGTTTATTTAAAAAAATAATTAGTGAACAAAAAAATGCGAAAATCGTAATTTTTTTTTCAAAACCTCATAACTTTTTTAATTTCGATTTTTTTTTCATGATCGTAGTTCATTCAATAGATAATACGGTACACATTAAGAATGTGTTCGATTTTTGTGTTTCTGATCACGGGTTTTGACGGAATCACTTCCGGTAGCGGGACACCTCCTCGCCGACATGCCGCCACTGATGGACGCCCCCTCCCCCCCTTTTTTTGATTCATTCAATTTTAAAAATTGTATTCTCTAAATAAATGTGTGTTCATATCCAGAAACAGCGTTGTATCTTTAACCGTTTTCTCAAAAAAAATTCCTAAAAAAAATGCACTTTTTCGGATCCACAAGGTGAGAACCTGCCTTAAAAAAGACTTGGGACTTGGGGCTTTCAACCGCCGTACCGGACATTTGTTGACTGCAGCTTTGAAAAAAAAGAATGGAAAAATGCAAACGTCTTTTGGTGAAGCACGCTAAGAACTTGCACAGAAAAATCTTGTTTACCGATGAAAAAATTTATACCGTGCAGGAAAAATTTAACAAGCAAAATGATAGGGTGTATTCACGGTCATCTTAGGAAGCATCTGAACTGATTCGACGCGTCGGGTCGAAAGGGTCATCATCCAGCTTCAGTCATGGTTTGGTGGGGTGTCTCTTACGATGGGGTCACTGACTTGCATTTCTGCGAAGAAGGGGTCAAAACATCGGCCACAGTTTACCAAGAAACCGTTTTGAAAGCTGTTGTAAAACCACTAACCCATTCTTTGTTCCAAAACCAGCCGTGGACTTTCCAGCAAGATTCTGCGCCGGCCCAAAAGCTAAAACGACTTAAACCTGATTCCAAAACAATTTACCAGCATTTATTTCCTCTGAAGAATGGCCCTCGGCGGTCCTGATTTGAAACCCGTTCGGCTAAAAATTGTCTCTTAAGACAGCTTTGATTCGTGCTGTGCCCAATTTTCCGATGGACGACGTGCGTGCGGTTATTGATGATTGGCCAGTCCGACTGAAGACGTGCGTGCCAAAGCCAAAGGCGGACATTTCGAATGAATGTTTGTTTGTACAACATATCGCACACGCACTACAAAAGTGACACAACTCAAAATTTTTCATTTTCGGGTTTAAGTGTTAATACTGTGCACAATGCATAAATCTACCAATCAGCAAAAGCTCAGTATATTTTGTTGTTGTTAACTGTTGCGAAAATCCAGTTATGTCTCTCTTCATGTCAGAAGTTTGATCCTATTTGATCGCTGCAGCTCAATACAAAAGAGTCCTAACTCAAATTGTGTCACTTTTGACGAAATAAATTTTTATTAAAGTTAATTTTAAGCACATTTCTGACAATTTTTGTATATATGTTTAATTATTAAAATTAATTTTGAATTGTCAAAATTTATCTTTTAACTTTAACTTTAACTGTCATTTATAATTATTAAATTCAGAAAAAGTGGCATAACTTGAAATAATTCGGTAAATATTGAACTAAAATATCATCAAAACAGTCACAACTCAAAATTTTGGATTTTCTTGTGTAAAATTAAAAAAAATTCTTGCAACGTATCATAAAGCATAATCTGTAAGGATTTTCTACTGAACGGTCTATACTTTATTTAAAAAAATGTTTATTTAGCTCAAAAACAGTTTTTTGCGTTTCCTGAAAAATCAGAAATTTTAAGTTGTTTCACTTTTGTTGTGCGTGTGTGATATATCAATAAATATGTAAACAAAAATTAGCTCAAAAACATTCACTACTTTTAGGTTTATAGCATAAAACGTGTGTAACAGTTTTTATGTCCTTACTAAGTATATGTGCAAATAACATCAATAGAATCGAAAGAAATATGACAAAGTTAAGATGCACTGAGTGAAAACACCAACTATAAATTTATTACATCGTGTGAAAAAAAATGTTTATACCTCGACCCATTCTAATATTAATATAGGCGTGAAACTAGAGGTCATTTATAGCAACTTTCCATAAACAGTTTTTCATTTTCTGACCCAAAGTCCTTTTTAAATAACTTTAAAATTTTAAGGACATACACACTTAAAATTTTTTTTTTATATTTGTGGTTGTGCAATGATGAAGATATGGGTATCTGTACGAATTGTGGATACTATTTTCAAATATTTGAGCTGAGAACAAAAAACTTGCGCTCACTGGCGGAAGAAAACGCGTGTTTCTCCTTTTGTTTCTATGTTACAACTGACTATTTATTCAAGGTAATCTTATCTCTAACTCTACCAAAACATAAAAATAATTCAGTAAATATATGATATATATATGTAAGTACATAATACACAATAATGTGAATTCGTATTTGAATGAGAAAAAACATGGTGATTCTAAACGTTCCAATGAGTAATATTTCATGTTGACTTTTATTAGAATTCGAAAACGGCTTCAACAGTATCAAATGAAAGAGAAAAATGTTGTCCTTTTAACTACATTTTCTATTTTGAATTTTCAGGACCAGAATATGTCAGGTAGGGAAAACCATAGTATAATAATAAAGTAGTCTAACCTGAGAGAGTATTTCTAACGTATTTTTGTTTACAAAGATTGGCTGAAAATTTTATGAACAGGGTTTTGAAAATTCCGGAAAATCTATTGGAAAAGTCGGAAAATTCCTGACATTTTTTACCGTGAATTCTGAATATTTTCAGACCATAACTTTCGAACTTACTATTTAGTCATGTCCTTCGACAATAATAAGTTGAAAAGAAGATAGAAAATTAAGAAAATATAGAAAAATATTTGAACGTTGAAAAGAAGGTAAACAGAAAAAAGGATAAAATATTTAAACGTTGAAAAGAAGATGGACACTATTTTAAACATAAGGTTCCTTATATTTTGTTACTAAGAACAACATTTATTATTTTCAACATTTATTATTGAACTCATTCTTTTTTTAAAGCATTTCTCAATTCATAACATTAAACAATGACATTCGATCGAATGTGTCTAACTATAGTAAGTGTGGTTCCGCAGTTGCATCAAACGTTCTCTGTTTTTCCTTCAGTGCAAAAAGTAGAGTGGTGAAAGAGCCGGCGGTCTTGAAAATCTGCAAGAAATTGTATAAACCCCTAGTGGAGTACACTCTTCATAGCATTTTAGGTGTAAAGTTGCTATCGTAGCAATTTTTGAATTTTTTTTCGAAAGCAGTTGTAGCGACATATTGCTACCATAGCAATTTTACATCTAAAATGCTATGAAGAGTGAACTCCACTAATATGTTTTTTTTACTCGAACAAACGCGCAGGGAATGACCCCTATTAATGCGAGCATTGCGTTGGTTCAGAGAGGATGTTTAAGGAAAATGGAAAGCAAAAAGCCTTGTTGATGCTGCGCTACTTTCTACGTACCCATACTAGAAGTTCACGATCGGCTGTAAAAAAATATCCCGACAGCGTCAATGGGCGTTGTGTGCGTATTAGTGACATGGCGAATGACTTTTGCATCTTCGGTGGCAACTTGTGCCAAGGTGTCAGCAAGTAAATGCTGTCGCACATTGCGTCGTTCTGGACGAATCAAAGTTCTTAAAGTCGACATGAATATCTAATGAAAGTACGAAAAAATCTCACCTCGTTCTTTACCTTCTCGCCACCGAAACAGTAGATCATGAGTTGCAGCATAAGCGAGGCCAATAGCATCGAGATGTACGGATACATGGACGCGTCCGTTGAGAAGACAAATTGAAATACCAAAGAACAGAGCTGCAGACAGGTCAAAAACACCTCGACGAAAACGATTTGCGCAAACAGACCATCAAACTCTGATGCCATGATCATAATTCGACTATGATACTCAATAATTTGGACAAAATTTCGTTGGAAATGCGTTTGCGACAGGTTGTTGAATTCGTCAATGACACGCGCCACTTTCAGGCGAAGTATGCGAAAATGTGCAGTCACATTGCAGACATACCAACCGAAGAGGCCCTCCACACCGACAATGGCATTGATGGCAAAATACATCAGAAGCACTGACCAAATATTGGTCAATATGAAATAAAATGTTTGTGTGTGATCGTAGGGGAAACTGCAAGGAAGTACAGGTTAATAATAATCAAATTAATGAATGGTGCGTCCACTAACATTCCTGGTATTGGTAGTGTTATCACTATTTCGTCATAGATAATGTAGGTGATGAGCAATTTCAGCAGCGGCATCACCACAGAAATGATGGCCGCAGTCCAGCAAGCGATGCTATAGGGTCGAATAATGGGCATGACACGCATGCTTTCCGTATTCCATACTTCTCGTTCGGCACTGTCGGCTAGTGTTTTGGATTTATAATTAAATATTTATTTTAATAATTTTATTTTGTTTTTTGGTACTAAAAACTGAATTTTACACCTTGCATGGCCAAATCCTCAAAATTTTGTATTAGACTTATGAATTGTCTGCCGCGTGTCATAAAAACTACAACTTTAGACGCAGTCAGAAGCATTTGGGTCATCATGGTAAACGCTGACACAACTTTTTCCACATCATTGTAGTAGGTGAACACGTAGTTGTATATGGCAAGATTCCGGATAATTTTGCCTGTCGCAGGTATAACGAATCTCAATGGATACTTCAA
Source organism: Melieria omissa (assembly GCA_963971225.1). Lineage (NCBI taxonomy): Eukaryota > Metazoa > Arthropoda > Insecta > Diptera > Ulidiidae > Melieria > Melieria omissa. The sequence goes on along the minus strand of OZ020267.1, from coordinate 103,020,826 downwards.
CATGGGGCTGTCTGGGGAGGCGCGTATGTCGATTCCAATGCGCCTGAAGGCTGGTGAAATATAATAGAAACATTTGAAAAACATATAAGTTTTTAGATAATTCAGCTATGCACACATAATAGACTTCCAGCAACGATAGTCATAGATCTATGTTTTCAGTTTAAGAAATATGCATTAGCTGTGATTAAAATACACCTAATTCTGTTTTTACACGGTCTTCTTTTACATGTTTTAGATTTAACACGGTTTAAAAATAAAAAAATTTGTAATTTTTTTACACGATTTTATTCCATTTAGCACGAAATATTAAAAATTTTTAATTATTCAATACTTAGTTCGTCACAACTTTTAAACTGCAAATGATTCAATAATTCGGTATAAAGATTGTAAATTGAAATTTGTGCACATTCTACCAAAAATTTGTGCTACTTACAATTCACAATTATTGTTATATCCTTAATTGTTGTGGTAGACATCTTGTTGTCAGAGTGTCAATTCGGTGACTAAAGGTGGCGATTAAAATGTTTTATTTTTATTTAAGTTTTGCTCAGGTGGAAAAAATCTACACGCCTACAGCATTTCTCGCACCTATAATTAAACATTTTCTATAATTAAACAAGCTGGGCCCTGCGGCCTTGCACGCAAGCTCTCCTATTTCCCCCGATACGAAATCTTAACCCATTGTTGATCCCATCAGATTTTGATTTAAAAAAAAAAACATGTGTCTAACTATCTTTGATTGCGAGTGTTTTAAAAATGTTGTGAGAAGGCCAATTAAATCAGAAGGCCAATTACATCATGTGTGTACATCATTTACTCCAAACAAATTCTTAACCCTTCGTGGAGGGGTGGAAACAAGATGGCTCTCAAGCTTCCGGATGGGGGGTACACACGAAATGAAGAGCAAAGGGCTCTCTCTCTTCTTAACGCACATTTTCCCGGGGCAGTCCCGCAGGACACACCCGGCGAGTGCAGTATGTACCTACCAGACAGAAGAGACTGGGAGTTGGCGAACAAAGTCATCTCTCAGGGAAGGATTGACTGGGCACTGAACACCTTTTAACCTTTCAAATCGCCAGGGCCGGATGGCATCCTCCCTGTCTTTCTCCAAAAAGGCAGGGCGGTGCTGCTAAGTCATTTAACTGGCATAATGAGAAGCTGTCTAGCAGCAGGTTACATTCCCATAAGTTGGAGAAGTGCCCTGGTAGTTTTTATACCGAAAATTGGCAAGAGGGACTTTACAGAGCCAAAATCCTACAGACCAATTAGTCTAACATCTTTCGTCATGAAGACCATGGAGAAGTTGTTAGATCAGCACATACGAACCGTGACGCTCAAGAGACAACCTCTTCATGCTGCGCAGCATGCGTATAGGGCAGGAAGACCGACGGAGACTGCCCTATACCAGCTCATAAGTCTGATTCAAAATGCTTTTACGAATAAAGAGACTGTGCTGTGCGCTTTCTTGGACATCGAAGGAGCCTTCGATAATACCTCCCATGAGGCAATAGAAAGAGCACTTAACCGAGGAGGGGTAGAAACCACTCTCAGCCGCTGGGTAAAAGCTATGCTTACCACCAGAACGGTAGTAACGAAGGTGGGCTCAACCACCAGGAGTGTACTGACGATCAGAGGTTGCCCTCAGGGTGGTGTATTATCACCACTACTGTGGAGCCTGGTTGTAGACGAGCTCCTTGATATACTGACAAGCAGTGGCATAATCTGTCAAGGTTATGCCGATGACATTGTCATTGTTGCCAGAGGAAAGTTCGAAGACACTCTGTGCGACATAATTCAGAGAGGGTTAAAATTAACCCAAGAATGGTGTGCCCGGGCAGGCTTACGAATAAACCCGGATTAAACCACCATGGTACCATTTACACTAAAAAGGAAACTGCAGCACATGCGGGCGATACGCTTGCTGGGCAAGAGCATCGCAAGCAAGCCGGAGGTAAAGTATCTAGGTGTAACACTAGATTCGAAGTTACTCTGGAATAAACATGCTGAGGCAGTTATCGGCAAAGCAACGAAAGCAGTCATGGTGTGTAGATCATTAGCAGGTAGAACCTGGGGCTGTAAACCAGGTATACTAAGATGGTTGTACATCATGATAGTGAGGCCAGTACTCACATATGCAGCAGTGGCATGGGCGTCAAGAACCAAACTCACTACAGTGAGGAATCGGCTAAATAAGGTCCAGCGACTGGCGTGCACGTGCATTACAGGGGCTATGAGAACCTGTCCCACGGTGACACTGGAGGTGATACTCAATATATCACCATTGCACACAGCAATTGAAATGGCGGCCAAGCGCACTATCATTGGGCTGGCCCGAACCAGTAAAGGGGGGGATCACGTTCTAAGTCGCAGAGATTTGGACGTGTTATCTGTAAGTAACCCCTATGTATTGTACCCAATGGATACAATAGCGAAAACGTATAACTACGAGAAAAACTTCGTAGTATGTATGAGTAACAAAGTGGACTGGGACTGGGAAGCACACCAGTCCCATTTCAAACCACATACTATTACGTGGTTCACAGATGGCTCCAAAACGCACGAGGGAACAGGGGCGGGGGTATTTGGACCTCGCTTCAAGTACTACGACCCCATGGGGAATACACCCAGCATATTTCAAGCAGAGCTATATGCCATCAGGCTCTGTGTACAGACTAACCTCGAGCGTTTGTACAGGGGGCAAGACATAGTCATTTGTTCTGACACTCAAGCAGCCATCAAAGCACTAATCTCATATGAGATTACCTCAGGGTTGGTGCTGGAATGCATAGAAGCATTGAATAAGCTGGGCACAGATAACCAGGTTAAAATCCTCTGGGTCCCAGGACATAGAGGATTAGAGGGAAATGAGGAGGCTGATAGTCTTGCTAGAACTGGGGCAGCTATAATCCCCCTTGCACCAGAACCTTTCATTGGGCTGGGCAAAAGCACTCAAGTAGAGTCACTAAGACTTGAGGAAAGAACCAGGAACTCAGAACACTGGTCAAATGCCACAGGTCTTAGGCAATCGAAAATCTTCATTAAAGGTTATAACTCCAGATGGAGTGAAGAATGCCTCAGACTGGGAAAAACCCAGCTTAGACTGGTCACCGGGCTGTTAACCTGGCACTGCAGGATGAGGAAACATATGCAAACAATCGGGATAGAACAGGTAAGCGTCTGCAGACTCTGTGGAACAGCGGAGGAAACCCCCGAGCACGTCATACTGTACTGCGATGCGGTATGCCGTAGTAGGAGACAGCACCTGGGCCAGTACTGGCTTGCGGAAGAAAACGTCAAACACCTTCTCCCACGTAAGTTACTAAGCTTTATTAGGTCGGTGGGACTAGGGGACGTTCTCTAAAGTTGTAGGGGGCACAATAGATCAGCTTTGGTCTCAGTGCACATTCCCCCTTTCAAATCTAATCTAATCTAACCCTTCGTTTATCATGGAAGATTTCGATTTTCAAAAAAATTAAAAGCACGTTTTTATTTTTTCCCAATTGAAGTGCTTTTGAAAAGTTTTAAGTCAGAACGCCCAATAAATCTTGTTTCTCCATACAAATTGCTAACCCATTGTTGACCCCGTTAGATTCTGATTTTCAAAAAAGTGAAAAACACGTGTCAAATTATTTCTCACTAAGATTACTTTCACCAAGTTTGATGTCAATGGGCCCATTAATTCATATTTTTCACAGCTTCTCCATACAAACTTTAACCGATCCCTGACTCTGTCCGATTCTAATATTCGGAAAAATGAAAAACACGTATCAAATTATTTTACTTTCACTAAGTTTGAAATCAAAAGACTCAACAAAATTTGTTTCCCCATACACACATTTAACCCGTCGTTGATCCAGTTAGATTTCCATTTTGAAAATAATGAGAAGCGCGTGTCTTATTTTGTTTATTTCAATTATGTTTACATTTGTTGAAGTCAATAGGCCCATCGGTTCGTGTTCGGTGTGTTTCGGAGTCTTTCCGTAAATAAACTTTAACCCATTGTTAAATTAAATTTTGATTTTCGAAAAATTATAAAATACGTCTCCAATATGTTTTGATCTACAATATTTTCAGGAAGTTCAAATTCAATTTGTTTATTAAATCACGCTTCTTCATACAACAATTTAACCCATGTTTTACCTTTTTAGAAACTGAATTTCAAAAAATCCCGTTTTGGCGGAGATTCAGTCTTTAAGATGTACTTACAGTAAAAAATGGATGTTTGTATCTATCATCAGTATCAGTTCTGCTGAAATGTTGGGTCATAAAAAATGGGCCACAGCCCTTGTCAAACGCCCAACAAATCTCACCAGCAGAATGACATAACTATGAGACGACGGTACACCAACTTTCAATGCTGTGCGGCTAACGATTCCGAGGAGATTCCATATTAACGAATTGAGTTGTATGGGCGGTGCCACGCCTCTTTTCCAGAATCCACCTTATTTCCCCTGCCGAAGGACACCACTAAATCGTAAGTTTGTACCGAGTGTCATTGATGTGAATGCTATAGTTCCACCGGAATTTAAAAAGTGCCACGCCCCTTGTCCAACGCCCATTAAATTGTAGAATGATACGTCTACGCCATGACGCTGTACCAAATTTCAACGCGGTCCGACTTATAATTCCAAAGATATACCATATTAAAAATTTAGGTTGTATGGGAGGTGCCACGCCCACCTGTCGTACAAACATGTAATATTGCTATAAACCACCGTATTGATATCTACTATCACACTAAAAAAATTTTTCTGAAAGAATGAACCGTTTCGAACACTGGCTACACACAAACTGTTAAGTTTTTTATATAAATATAGATTAATTTATTTATATAATTAAAAGTTTCTAGCCGAAGAGGCGTTATGATGCGACATATTTTCTGAGAATGTATGAGGAAAGGGTTGATTAATTGAAATTAGAGTTGCCGAAATGTTGAGCGACTGTTGTGAAAGTACTGCTTTATGATAGTTTTTTTTTGTTACTTGAAAAACTTCAGGAGATAATTAGTTTGAAATGAAATTTACTAAACGTTTGACCATGTGGTGAAAGAAAATCACCGAATGCTTGAAAAAATGATAAGTTGGGTGTTGCTTGAATAACATTAAATTACTACACATATGACTAGTGATTTAAAACAGTTTAACTAACAATTAACTATAGTTCGTCTAATTTATTTTCGTTTCGTTGGTTTAACTAACGATTAGCTATATGCGTCATCTAAGTCATTTTCGTTTCGTTTGTTTAACTAATGATTAACTATAGCTCAACTTATAAATTTTCGTTTCGTTGGTCTAACTAATGATTAACTATACCTGAACTAATTCTTTTTCGTTATGTGGGTTTAACTAATGATTAACTATAGCTCAACTTATAAACTTTCGTTTCGTTGGTTTAACTAATGATTAACTATAGGTCTACAGGTATAAATTTTCGTTTCGTTGGTCCAACTACTGACTAACTATACCTGAACTAATTCTTTTTAGTTATGTGGGTTTAACTAATGATTAACTATAGCTCAACTAATTCTCTTTCGTTATGTGGGTTTAACTAATGATTAACTATAGCTCAACTAATTCAATTTTGTTTGAACTAATTCTTTATGAACCAAGTCGTTTTGATTTCCATTTCCATCATTTACAGCCGACAGTAGTCCAATGACCGAAGCGGTGGTCTTGAATATCTGTAAAAGAATAAAATGATTTTATTTTTACTTCAGTTATACCAATAAATTGATTACGAAAGGGTCGATTGGGAAAATCACTGAAGTTTAAAATTCTCATTTTCATTCTATTTTAACTTTAGATTCTATGCCATAGTTGTTAAAAAATTAAGTACTCTTTTGTAATTATTTGACCAATTTATCGATTTTAATTAAAAAAATATATATTACCGATTAACGTAACCAACACAAGGCTGTCTTGTGGAGGCCCTATGCTCCAGAGAGGAGGGAACAAGGAACAAAACAAAAATTAAAAAAATATATATTTTCTATATTTTTGTATTTAAAAAAAATATAAAATTAAACATAAAAAATAGAAAGCTACCTTAATAAGGAAGAAGATTCAGATAGAGTTGTGACGCCAATTAAATGAAACAAATGATAAATATTTGTTTAAATTTCTTAACAGCAATACTTTTTTTTTTAATTGTTCAATGATTTTACTCATCAAAATGTATTTTACCCAAACCAGTAGACTATGATCCACCACGAAAATATAGGCGATTAGTGTGATCCTTCGTTGAGCACGTATTATGGGCAACAACAACAAACGCTTCATGGCCGGCGACATACGCTCCCAGGGAAATGACATACAAATCGAATCAGCAAGTGTTCCACTCTAAAAAACAATCAATAAATCCAATTAAAAATTAACTACACACTTTGCTCTTTAAGTCCATCTAAACCAACCGCATTCTTAATTTTCTCGCCGCTGAAGCAGTAAATAGTTAACTGCATAAATACAGTGATCAAACCAATCACTATTATCGGGAACACCGATGGTTCCAGCGCGCCGCTCAGCTGATATGCGCAAAAGCATAATTTCAGACAGCTGACTGCAACCTCGGACAAAATTATGGGCGCAAAGAGATCGCGAAACTCGTCGGTGAGCGCAATGATGTGCCGATGGTAGCGCACAGCGTATGCAATCTGCAATTGAAAGAGTGCATAGTTGTGCTCGCACAAGTTGTTCGCTATTCGCTGCAGTTTTTGTTGTAGTATATTAAAGTGCGCCGAAATGTTGAAGATACACCAACAGAAGAGTCCGTCAACGGCAACGATGGCGTGTACGGCGTACACAGTGAAAATCACACACCACGCATAGGAAATGATGTACAAAATGGGCTGTTTGTAGTCGTAGGGGAAGCTGCAACAACACGAACGACACTGAGCGGTGGTTTCACTATGTCTTTGTGGGTGGAACTTACAGTGCTTCAAAGGGCAACGTTTGCACGGTGTGGCCTTTGAAATAACTGTACAGCAGTACGATTGAGGGTATGGCGCAGTAGGCGGTGCCAGTAGCGCAGCAGGAAATGTAGTAAACTTTGGCGATGAGCTCTTGCCGCTGATTCTCCCGTGTCCATATTTTGCATTCCTCTTCGTTAGCTTTCAAGTAAAAGAGAAAGTAATTCCAACACTACTTTTTACATTTAGTAGTTAAAGTATGCAGTTCAACTATTAAAAAATATGTATTGTTCAGTGTTTCTTTTCTAAACTGGTTTAAGATCCAAGCATCTAAGAAGATATTTTCTTTAGATGCGAAGTCACGCGTAGTCTGTGGTTGTCTCTCAAAGCGCTTGGAATCGTTGTGAAATCAAAGGTGGTAATGCCGTAGAAATGCTGCACATCCCTTCCAAGCATATGATACCATAGTCTCACTTCCTGCTGGGTTCCAGATCACTCTGAGGTGTCAAGACTAGAAAGGAATTCGCATTGCCGAACACCGAAGTTTTTTATGCTTCCTCCGTTTTCTACCCAGTACAAGACAATTGAAAGGTGAATTAGTAGTAAAGATATAGAATCTTCAAGGCAGAATAGGGCACTTTGGCCAATCCTGTCGATGAAAAACCCTGATTTGTACTGTCCCTGGGTCAATTCTTTATGCAGCAGCTCGTGATAAGTTGAAAATACGCTATTGGGGCTATGCTCATTACTTGGCGCTTCTGGAAGAACATGAAGAAGTGGACACGATACAATACTTCTGTGCCACTCTCTGACCCTGAGAGGGCATAGAATCCTCATTCTGAGGGATCTAGTAAGCTCAGCGCTCACGATACAATACTTCCTGACTCAGCTAAGGCACCGACTCGGCCTCTGAGGGACCTAGTTAGCTCGGTGAATTTCGTATCTATTTTTCTTCATCAAGAGATTCAAAGTATGTCGATTGCTCATATTGAGACTGAAAATCATCTTATAAGTACCACAAGAAGATATTCACAAGGCCCATTCTGGCTTCCAAGTGAAAGTACGGCCTACACTGCACACACCCCTTCCATACATATCCTAACATAACTTTTGATCAACCTCGATTAAACTATCTCTTATCATAGGAGACGTTCATTTGTGTGCGTAGTCATGCAGATTCGAATTGAAGAGTGTTCTTAAATGTTGTCAGTCCTTGAATTCAAATACAAATACACCTCAAGCATTGTTGGATGCTTCGGTGGTCAAAATAGCTGTTTGATTGGTCATGGGCTCGTAACTCAACTTAGCCAACACCCAAATAAAAATTAATAATTTAATATTTCTTATCAAAGGGCGCAATATCAGCAGGCAAAAGCCTATCACTTAGTGTGAAAAATAGCTCTTGTTTTGTTACGCTGATCGTAGCTCTCCTTAGGGATTTGGCGCCAGTCATACGAATATATTGTTACGGATATTTGACTTTTCCAAGTTCGTTTTGGATTGTGCTTGAAAATAAAACCACTTCAATTATTCAGCGCAAAACGCAGTCAGAAACCAACAATCGCGTTATTTACAAATTTACACTTGTTACTACTTTACACTACTACTATTGCATGTTTCCCCTTTGCTTGCTCAACATAGACTCGACTCCCTGCGCTGCACACTGCTGGTTTTATACTGGTTTTCTTATAGCGCCGAAGTTTCTTGCACATTCCAGTTGTACTTTCTATTTCGATCGTTCTAGCACAACCTATTACCACCGCGAACCATCCCTGTCATATCGGCATTATAGCATGCCGGCCGTACTTCAACGTGCATGCCTAAAAGTATGCTCGTAAAAGCATTCATGCATAGCACAGCACAGAGTGACTCATCGTTACAATATCTACATAGGACATCCAAAGAACCAATTATCTTTGTGGCTCGAAAACGTTAGGAGCTGATAGATGGCATGAGATCTATTGGTAGTTGACTCTTCAGGTTTTCATTCTTTTTGACAGGAATCTTTTAAAACATATTACCACAATGTCAGGTACTTAGTATCCGAAAGTAGATCTCTGACTCTTTGGTTTATATTTTTCAATAAAGAAACATTGCTCACACTTAATGAAGCCTTAAATAGCACCATTTTATTGGCCTCCAGGTGGTCAGAGCTGAATTTAATCCGTGCAATTTCTAAACTATTCCACTGTACTCCATAGCGGAACGCTTGAAGAGTAGAGTATGCTGCCATCTTTGGGGGCGATATTTGAGATCGTTAAGGTCGCAGAACGTTTAAAAAGTTGGGCATAGTAGCCGATGAACTTTTCAATCCACTTCAAGTACAAATTCATTTCACAGATCAAGTCTTATAGCGTCTTTCAAAACAAAATTAATTTTTTCACACATAGATATACTTAAATTTGACCAACCTTTCGACTTCAAATTATACAAATTCCTTAGCAATCGAACAAAACGTGGAGATTTTGCCAAGAAGACAACAATCTTCAATACGGAGAGTGTGCCCTGCAGTACCACTGTCATCACTCGGACGACCTTTTCCACTTGCGTGTAGTTCTGGACGGTGAAACAACACATCAAAAAAGTCAGCAACAGCGAGGTGAATGTGGACAGTAAACATCGGACGGGCCATTTGAGTGCTTTGTCATTCTCCGATGTGGGTTCTGGGTCGAGTCCGAGCACCATAAAACTCAAACGTTGAGTTTGAAAATATTGCACTTGTTTACTGCTGTTCTCCTGCGTCATTTTAAAAGCAACTAATCTAAATTTTTTGGGAACAACTACCTTTTATATAGGAAAATACTGGCATTTGTTGTGCTTTTTGTTGATAGTGTTAGAGCGTTTAATGCGAGGGGCGTATTGTTGTTACCATTTATTCGAACTGTTATTACGTCTGGAAGCAAAATATATGATTTGTTCAGTTAATAGTATGGAATTACTTAGCGGCAAACGAGTAGACCAATGCTCTATGTAAGTATGAGTGAATACGTGAAATTTTGTGAGTGTGCCGGGGACAGTCGAAGGGAGTCGATGACTTTGTGACAAGTGCAGAAGAAGTCGCCAATGAATTTGTAAAATATTGTTTTTGTATTGAGAAGGAGGCAAACAAATGTCTAGTGGAAATAAATAGGGTTTTGTGAAAAAATGAATCACATTTTTAAAGCGTAATTCAGATACCAAGTTTTAATAGTGTCGTCAAAATGTTAAAGTTCAGCAATGAATATTAAAGAAATATCTATATTGAAAAATTGAAAATATTTTAAATATTATATAAGAAAAAATGCTTAATTTCAGCAATGAATATTAAAGAAAAATCAATATTGAAGAATACAAAAATTTTCAAATATTATATAAGAAAAAATGTTAAAGTTCAGCAATGAATATTAAAGAAAAATCAATATTGAAGATTACAAAATTTTTCAAATATTATATAAGAAAATCCTAGCATAATTTTAAGTTTGATTTACCGGGTTTGCATACACAAAGCATAGCTTGAAGCTTCTTTTTAAACTTGAAACTTTTTTTTAGAACATTATCGGTGCTCTTTATTTGCAAATTTTGTGGTCTACATATCTAATAAAGTGTACTTGAACAATATTTTAATATTAAGCTAAAATTTTTTTTCATTATATGATAATTTAAAAAAATTCAAAATATGTTTACTGTTTTTCATTCAGAGCAGAGAGCAGTGCAATAAAGGAGCCAGCGGTCCTAAAAATCTGCAAGACAGAAATTTATTAAGTTTAAAGTTCAAACCCTAAAAGAGAATTAAAGGCATTAGACTGTGTTCGTACCCACACTAGCAGGTTGCGATCTGCGGTAAAAAAGTAGCCAGTCAATGTCATCACACGTTGTGTGCGCATTAGCGGCAGCAGGAACTGGCGCTGCACGCCGGGCGGCAGATTTTGCCAAGGCGTCAACAGGTAAATGTTTTCACAAATGACATCGCTCTGCGGGTACATTGAGAGTTCAGAGATTGTCCTACACAACTGGTATTCATAAAGATATCAACTACCTCGATCTTCATCTTCTCGCCGCCAAAGCAGTAAATCATCAGTTGTATTAAAATTGAGGCCATCAGCGTGCAGACAAAAGGCAAAGTTTCCGGATCCTTGGAGAAGGCCAACTGATAGGCCAGAAAGCAGATTTGCAGGCAACTAAAGAGCACTTCGGCAAAAATGATTTGCGCAAAAACCTCATTAAACTCGCCGGCCATAAGAATGATTTTGCGATGATATTCAATGAATGCGGCGAAATTCTGGCGAAAAATCTCCACTGGCTGTGCATTGAATTCACGAACGATGTGTTCCAGTTTCAGGCGCATTATATGCAAATGGGCGGATATGTTGAACACATACCAGCCGAAGAGACTGTCCACACCCACAATGGCATTGATGGCCAAATAGATGAGTTGTATGGACCAAATGTTGGTCAATATGAAGTAGTGAATTTTATTGTTGTCGTAGGGAAAGCTGAAATTTAATGTGATTAGAAAAATATTTTGACATAAATGAGAGTTTGCATAAATATATACAGTTACTGAATTATGCTTAAGTCAACTAAGCATTTAACTATAACTCAATCAGCCTAAAAATATGCTGCAAAGACATGGCTTCAGAAGGTACTATAATGCTTTATGTAAGCCTACAATACATCATCTACTTTTGGGCGTAACTTTAGGCTGTTTTAAAATTGAAAAGCTAAAGATTTTATACTAACATTCCTGGTAGTGGCAACGTAATCACAATTTCACCAGTTTTAAAATAAATTATGAGCAGTCGAACTATTGGCGCCAAAATGGCAATTGCTCCGGTGGTCCAACAAGCGGTGCCATAAGAAGCAGCAATGGTCTTAACACGTCGGGTTTCGGTGTTCCAGGCTTCGCGTTCAAGATCGTTGCCTTTCAGAGCAAATAGACATAACAGACTTTTGATTTCATTTCGAAAAAGACTGTGAAAAGGATTTGATGTCTTCACCTTGCATAGCCAACTCTTCGAGGCTCTTAATTAAACGTATGTAACGTCTGCCGCGTGCCACAAAAAGAAACAGTTTTATGACCGATAGATATAGCTGCACAATGACAGACATTACGGCCACCAGCTTGTCCACATCTCGATAGTAGGTCAGTGTGAAGTTGGCCAACGCTACACTCCAGAATCCAATGCCAATTAGTGGCACGAAAAATCGCACTGGATTCTTGAGTATTTTGCCATCTTCCGGAGCGCAGATATCGACGCCGTTCCAGGTGAAAGCTGAAATTAAATGCTGTTAAAAATATCATTAAAAAGTCTGTAACTTAGTAGTGAATTTTAACACATCTTTGTTGGGTCAGTCAATTTCACAGTCTATAACTTTTTTATGTTTTATTTCTAAAGTATTTTCATGTCCAATGAAATTTTCATTATTTTATTTTCATTATATTCAGAATAATTTTCATGCTACACACATCTCATGATGAGCGTTATATCCTTTATGGTCACTAGAGACATCATGTGCACCTTACTACTGTTCGTTAACTTTAGAGTTTGGCCAAATCGCTTTAATAACTTTCTTAGTTGCCATTTTACTACTTATAGGAAAAGTTTAATCATAGGCTCAGTCAAGTCAGGCGGAGACTTTCGAACGTATCATAAAATATAATTTTTAAACGGTTTAATTGCTCTGCGTGAATGAGTCCCGGACAAGTGTCAAGTAATTTAGGAAAAAAACAATGAGTATTGTCGATTAACAACGAACTACTGGAGCGCTATGATAAAGTAATATGGTTAGGTTAGGTTTAGTTTGGCTATGTTCAAAGAAAATGTGCAGGAAGGTCCTTATTTTCACTCAGAGACATTGGTGTGTCCATTTTGCCGCGGGTTCATGTCAAAACTTATGCCAAGTATTGTTCCTGGCGAACCAATTGCTCTCCCAGAGACAATCGGGTATAGGTTCAGTGGTGAAACCACACATAGACCTTAATGGGCCCTTAACTAGGCCAATCAGGGTTGTGTTTAGAAGTGCTTGAAGTAGCGATGAAATGAAATTAAGGAACTAGGATAGTTTTATTTGTGTTTGCTCTGTTAGGTCTGTGAAGAAGCATGACCCAAAATATTTTAATAGCATCGACTGTAGACCTGGACATTGACATGAAACGTAATGAACCAATTCCATCTCTTTTTCATTGAGATAGTTTTTGCAGAGAAAATTACTTGTGTTTAGTGGATCCATCGATGCCATCGATAGTTACTGTAAGTACATTCGCTGCAGATTTGTTGAATTCTAGATGAACCTTTGTAAGTGGTAAGTTTCTCTTAAAAAACTTAAAGGGATGGCTCGTTGTAGGTAAGGTTAGGTTATGGCCTATTAATAGGCCCATTGTGATACTACATATTTCATCTGTCTTTGAAATGTGTATGCAACTTTGTCTTTTTCAACATGTGGTACAACACACATATCAAGTGGAATGGATGGGGGAAGGGGCCGGGACCTACAGTTTACCAAGAGCGCACCTGTATGATTTTTGTAATTCTCATTTGCTTCATGTCGATAGCGATAGAAGTAGATGAGCCCGAGGACTCGAACCTAGGGCCTCGGTATGAGAAGCCAGTGCACAACCCACTGGACTATCGAGGCCGGCAATGGCTCGTTGTAACTTCTCACCAACTTTGACAATAAATATTAAAAACTGTTTACTATGCAGTTTTTTCTATAAAAATTTAAATTTTCAACAAACAACTTTTTCTGAAAAAGCTCACCTAAGCACAAAGAGATGGCTTGTTGTGATTTTTTGGCCATAATGATTGACCTTGAGTCATTTAAGCTAAGCACTGTGCAGTTATTTACCAAAACTTGCATTCGATTTTAAGAAAAAATAACTTTTTTCGTTGAGATACTTTGCTTTGAATTGTTCTGAATAGTTCTGCATCAGTGTCTGATAAGATGACTAGTAGGGTGCTCAGAAGAATGTTGCATACATAAACCTTTACTTGACCACAGGTGTCAATCAGAGCTGTTAAAAATTTTGATTCTCTTTAATTAGAAAATTGATTGACAAATGAATATTCATTTAATTTAATAACTATGCTTTAGACATTGTCAAAGTGCAACAGTTCACCATGAAGCAGTGAAGCTTATTGCAACATTGGCAAAGGTTTGACTTTAATGCATAGTTTTCTTATTATTTATACGGAAGTTGAGCATATGAGGCTCAGTAGTTGAGCTGTTTAATCACATAAAACTAATAATAAATATGTGTCTTGACTATAATAAATGTTTAAATGTCTGACTACAAGAAACACTTAAAAATTGCTTAACCATCATAAAAAAAGAGAAGAAAATCCGTTGTTTCTTAAAAAGTATCATAAAGCCAAACATTTGTTTTAAAATTTAAAAATTTGTATCAGTATTCTATAGTTAAATTGTCTCAGCAAGCATGCGTCCATTAGCTATGAATTCCATTCCCAAACAGCACACATCATCAGCTATCAATACCCACAACATTAGTGTTATCGGTTTCGCTCGACTCATCCATGCGCGATTGCCACGCTCGCTTTGCCAGTCTGTAATCAGAGTTGCCATCGCAAATGAAAATCACAACGACGCCACATGCACTTGTCACGTTCGAAAATTTTCCCAACATCAGCAAACGTCTGGTGCTTTGGCTGCGACTACTTCAGCATTCCTTCCATTCTGTGCATTGCACTCCGCCCACTTGCGTTCGCAGTTTGGAATTTCTAATGCACAAGAAATTCTGCCATTTTTGTCATTTCTGCAGTATGTGCAATGTGTTTTTTTCTCATGTAGCGCTGCTTGGTAAATTTAAAATTTTTTTCTTTATTTCTGCAATGTCTTTTTTTGCAACTTGTTATGGGTTTTCCGCAATTTTCTCTTTTTCATATATATTTTCGTTTGTACGTTGATGTTGCGTGGGAGTTTCGTGCGTTGGTTGTTGAAAATGAGGCAATAATGTTGCCTTTTGCATACTAAGTAAGTGAGAAAGGAGACATTTACAAAATATATATTTCTATGAAGCGAATTGTTGTCAAGAAGTGTAATGTATCGTTTATTGTATTTACGCTCCCACATAAATCTGAAATGTAGGTAGGGCAGTCGATAAGGCAACGTTTTTGATTGTGTCTGATAGTACTTATGTACAATTTTAGATATGTTTGAAATTTTTCAAAAAGTTCAAAAATGAATTCACTAGAAAAGTGTTGCTATAATTTGCAGTATTGACTTTCATCTGATGTTCTCGACGTACTCAATGCAGGCAGATTTAAGGCTTCCAAGTGTTTTGAAATAGTTAAAAAATTTTTAATTAAAATACTGTCCGTAAATAATTCAAAATTAAATTTCTAAGTCTAAGTTATTAAAAAAAATCATTGATTCATAAATTTTGTTGGAACAATGATAAAAAATCGCAAGATCAAAGTTGTTCAACATTGTTTCCCACAAAAATTGATGTAATCAAGTGGGTTTTGTAAAGAATCGTTGAACTTTATCGATATCCATACCGATAACAATTAAAAATTATAATATTTTTAGGGTCTTAAAAAAGCCGTAAGCCTGCAGAAGCTGGTTATTTCTACACCTCAAATCTACATCCAATAATTTCTCTTGACAAAAACTAACAGTTGATAACAAAAGAGTTAAAGTTGGGAATATTAAAAAAATTGTCTCTCTAGGCGTAGGCAGATTAATTCATAATTGATAATTCATTAATATACAATTGAAAAGATTTGTATTTTTAAAATACCATAAAATAACCAAGTTCAAGTAGTACAAAAATTTTTCTTTGGAAGAAGCATTTTACAAAAATGCTTTATTGGAAGAAGCTTTTTTTATTGAGGGTTAGGTTAGGTTTAACTGCCAGTGTTCTAGAGAGCTTCTCTCTGCTTCTAAGTTAATGATTGTTGTTCTGACGGGTCACTGTCTAAATGGTACCCACGAAGAAGAAAATGAAGAAGAAAATGAACTTTACCTTCTATTCACTTGTACTGTCTTATCCAGAAGAAGAATGAATAACCCAGGCAACGTCTTTTTCGATAGTCTAAGGGATCCAGCCAATAGGACTATTATTTACAGTTCACTAGGCTTCGTGAGAAGCTTAAACTGATTCAATGAGAGTGGTATCACCATGGGCCTAAGTGGGCGCCGCCTTGGGACCGTCACTACTACCAACCTACTAAAGTTAGGTTGGGTTGAGAGTTAAGGCTGTTCACATAGGTCAGTAGTGGGAAGGGCATAGAGAAGCACACTAAACTTAGTAAAACTTTTAACTGCTTTCATCTTATTCCTAAGCAGCCCAAATTGCATTCTGAGAACTCAATCTTGACGAAAGTTATGGTGCGTTGTAGCTAATTAATGGTCATGATTCTAGGGATAAAGCTGTAAGTATTCATAACATATATAGTCATGAATTCTGCAGACTGTAAAACTGATTTTCTATTATTTCTTTGATTATGAATTTTTTTATTGAAGAAATTGAGTATCGATCGATGGATTACCGATGCTAACACGATGTTTTAATTAATCGACTCAAAAGGACATAATTCTATTCTTTCATATAAATTCTTTATGCTTTAATGAATAAAAAATTTATAAAATTATTTTTTATAAATATTTTTTAAATTTATTCTATGCTCTGAAAAAATTGCTGAAGACATAGTTTAAATTGAACTACTTCAAATATTAAAAGTTATGGTTATACCCACAAAACAAAAATCGACTTCTATACGTTCTATCAGTGGTGCATACACTGGGTTTTGGGGGCTCAAGTCTCCATAAATACAAAATTTGCTGGTATCAAATATGGTTTCATATGGAATTGAACTCAAAAGTTGTACGCAAAGTCCTAAAAAAAATGCTGTGTGCGCCATTGTGATCTATAATGGAATCGAAAGCAGTATTCAATATTTACTAGGGCCTTTCTAGCTTTAAGAAAACATGATGACGCGGAGAATTTATAACCAATAACCGCTTGAGATCATTTAAGTTAATGTTAATGTGGCAAACTGTCAAATATTTTGTGACACATAATTGCCATTTATTTGCAATGAAAAACTGTTCGAAATTCTGTTACTAATTGAATTACTTTTTAATTTTATATGAATTTTTATGGTATCCCAACCTTCTCTTTTCATGGATTTCCTATACCTCAGACATTCACCTAACCATATCAAATTTACCTTGTTTTACCCAAATATTATAAAATGAAAAAATAAGACGAAGAATCTTTTACAATTACCAAACTGTCTTTAGCGAGAGTTTTAATACTATCAGAGTTTTTTCTCTCATCGAGACTCGACGGCTCCATGTGCTTCATTTACAACAGAAATAAACATTCCGAGACTCCAAATACGTTTTTAGATATTTAAATTTCCACAATCTTGTCCAATAGTTCTACTTGTAATTAATTTTTCCATATTTTTTCAAAGTTATGCTGCAAGAATTTGCGCCAATACAGAGACGCCATAGCCCAACAGTCAATTGTGCTTGCATGAAAAAGGAAAATAATCAACAATGCGGAAGACTTTCACAAAATGTCCCAAGAATGCCGGTTACCAACTAAAGATGACCAAAGCCAATAAAAAAAAGCGTGGAAAACTGAAAGCGTCGGAAAAACAGGAAAACAGTCAGCATCAACGAACACAGAGTTGTGCGGCAACTAGCAAAATATTTCGGCATTCAAGTGGCAACCATTCGACTAGGAGCCAAAGAACTCAGCGGGTCACTATGCAGCCCACGGCTCGGGCAAGGCAATTCTTACATAATGCATGCGCGCCAGCACGTCGGACCGATCGTCAGAAACGTGTTATGTAATCCGTAGTTGATGTGGTCGTTGCGCAAAACAAGTTCAATGCTGCACACACAGCATTGGCGACTTTTTGCCAAGTGGCCAGAATGCTTCTTGGCCACTGTCGGCCGACAGTGGCTTTCATTCGGGCGCAAGCCAAGCTGCGAGCAGGAGCTGTGTGCGCGCAAACGAGCCCAACAAACAA
Source organism: Melieria omissa (assembly GCA_963971225.1). Lineage (NCBI taxonomy): Eukaryota > Metazoa > Arthropoda > Insecta > Diptera > Ulidiidae > Melieria > Melieria omissa. The sequence goes on along the minus strand of OZ020267.1, from coordinate 103,002,940 downwards.
ACAAATAGCCCAGCTGCGGCCGGCATTGGTGCTGGCGTACGACGAAAATGTGCAAATTCACCAATCGTCTGTTTGTGTTCGTCTTGTTGACGCTGGTGCTGGCGAACGGGGCGCCCTCGTTGCCACGCCATGACGTGAGCAAATCCATGCTGGATCTCTTCACGGGCGACTACGACTACGATCTGCACTACGATCAGCGACAGAAGGGCAACGAGAACTTTCGCCTAAAACTGGATGGCTTTTTTGTTGGAATGCCAGCGCAGGATTCGTCCGCTTTAATGCTGATCACTGATGATCTGCTGGAGAATCTGGGTGAGTTGGAGTTAATGAGAAGTTAGTAATATTGTAAATTATTGTATATTTTTTAACACATTTTTCCAAGTAGGCGAAGATCTGCTTTTGGGTTTGGGCAAATCCCAAAGCAGTACAGCTGCACCGGAAAATTCACTCAACTACAATAAGGTTGATTCAGTGGTGCCAAGTAAACTGGCTGCAAATGCTCAGAAGCCAGAGACATTTGTGGTGGAGATACCGGCGCCGAAGAGGGACTACGAAGCCAGAAATGCACAATCGCGCAGCGAGCAGCTGGATGAGGTGGTCAGCGGCTCTCGGTAATTGGAATATTATATTCTTTTGTTCATATTACTTTAAATTTTTTTACCTTTCACAGAACCAAACAACACATTTTTCATCTACTGAGTCTTTTGAGGCGCAAGCGTCGTAATTGATGTCGAATGGTATCATAGAGTTTTAAGGTTTATGGCGAGTTGAGTTTTATGTATCTTTAGCTGTTTAAGTTAAGTTTAATATATTATAAACATTTTGATGTTGTAATATTTAGATTGAAAAGCATTGCTAGGGGATTGTACAAGACTGATGTTTAGTTGATTTAGGTTAACTTATTTTTTTTGGAAAATAAAAATGACTTGGTTCCAAAATTTCAAAAAAAAGAATGTGTGTTTCTTTCTACTAAGATATTCAGTAAGTATTAGTATTTAGTATTATTTCAGTATTCAGTGTATTTAGTATTAAGGACTGTATCGAAAATTATAAATACACCAAAACATGCCTCATACTAGTGCATAACAAAAGTTAGAATTTATTTTTTTATAAATTACATTTCATATTGTATTATTTTGTAAATAGCAATCAAAAAAAATTATTTAGTGGGAGGCTTACCTACATCTTTAATCTTTTTGTGGAGGTCCTTCATTAAATTCTGGCCACAGCCAGAACCTAATTTTTTGACAACACTATTCCATTGTTTTTTTAATTTTTGAACGGAGTTAGCCAGGTTAATGTATTTTTTAAGGTCCTTCTTCATCAACGCTTAGAATTTCTCGATGGGGCGTATCTCCGGACAATTTGGAGGATTCATGTTTTTTTGAACAAAAGTTATGTTCTTTTCTCATACCACGTTAGTACTGGCTTAGCATAATGGCAAGAAGCTAAGTCGGCCCAAAACAAAGTCTTGCCAGTGTGTTTTTTCACCAACGGCAGAAATCTCTACTTTAGGCACTAATTTAGGTACATTTCAGCGTTCAGGGGCTTGTCCGTGAAGAATGGAGTCGACATTTTTCCACACTTGCATATTGCTTGCCAAACGAGAATCTTATTGCAAAATGTTTCGCAAATAATTGATTTGTCAGATTTTAAAATTTCACTGCCTTTCGGAACTGTGTAGAATTGGGGTCCTGGCAGCGTTTTGTAGTCCAATTTCACGTATGTTTCGTCGTCCATTATGATGCAATCAAATGTTTGCCTACAAATATAGTCGTACAATTTTCGGGATCTGGTTTTCACCTGCGCACCTTGCTGAGTGCTTCGTTTTGGCTGTTTTTGCTTTCTATATGTTCCCAACTGGTTTCTCTTCTTGGCACGTTGGACCATTGCTGCACTCGTTCCGGCTTTTTCTGCGCAATCGCGTGCGGATACCTCCTTATTTTTTTAAATAAGGCACATATCTTAGTATCTAACAATGGTTGGGACGCACCCTTTTTACGACCTTGCCCTGGTAAATCCTCAAGTGTGCAATGATACTACACATGACACATGATACTACACACCGGCGAATGGCTTTTTGCACAGCGAACAGACTAAAATTTGCTTCTTGTGCTAGTTTTCTATACGACATTCCTTTGGTTGATGCCCATTTGGACAAAATTTCTTCACGAAGTTTTGCGGAAAGTCCTCTCATTTTTAAGCGCGTCGATATACTACAACAATTTTTTCACGAAAATAACAATTTGAACCTCTAGAATCTAAAAACCGATATTGCTGAGCAACCAGCATTGCATAGCCCACTTTATATGATTTTTAAAGTGTATTTATAATTTTCGATACAGTCCTTATATTAAAATTATAGATATTCAATATTTTCATACATACATACATTTTTAAACACCTCTCTCTTGTATTCCTCCATCAGTGAGCATTCACAATATCCAAATGTGTGCTATGTTAAGTGAGGATTAACCTGTAATACCAACCATTATTAGCAACAACAACACTTATAACAACAACACTTATAACAACAACAACAATTGTGACAACACTGCACACACCATCGTCACCTCAACAACAACATTAACACCAACAGTTGGCGGTAGGGTCACGTTTACCTGTCATGGTTTTTTTCTCGTTTTTTGTTGTTGTCGCCAAAAGGTCGCCACCGTGTCGTGGTCAGCGAAATGAGTGTGAAGCGCGCTACACTGTCTGGTCTGACTGTTGGCTATCTCATTCGTTACATTTGTTTGTTTTAACACTAATAAAGTTGGCTGGCCGGTGCGGTTAGCAACGGACGGTCAGCGGTGGATTGGTTGTGGAGTTGTGGTGCTGTTGATTCCTGAACTGCGATATGCTTATGCAGACTCCGCTGTGTCGCAGTATGAGCGCTCATAAGCAATTAGCAAAGGCGGCTAATGGGTGTTGGGGCACTCAAGTGTGGGGAGTTGTATATTTTTAGGCTTCCATTTAGACGCAGCAAATCAATTAGAAATTTTTGGCTTAACCGATAAATTTATTTCAATTAGTAGCGATTAGTAGTAGCGATTAGTAGTAGCGATACTGATTGCAATTATATCCATGCAATATTAGGACTTTGGGAAGTGGGTAAATCAAATATTGATTAAAAAAGCTGTGCAACGATTTAATAACCAAATACGTGTATGTTTAATAGGCATAGTTTTAGGCGCATTATAAATGGAGATTGAATATTATTTTATTACTAATCTTCATGAATTTGTTTAGTACATGAAGTTTTATACAAACTTTCATTTAAGTTGCATGAACACAGATTTTTTTAATCCAACTTTCGGTGAAAAGAGCAGTGAAATAAATTTTGTAAATTGTGGTTTGTGATTTTAGTTGAGCTAGTTTCTTGTATCTAGACATTTAAATTTTTTGAAAATTTTTCAGACATCCAATATTTAAGCATCTAAATTACAGGAAACCCTAAAATTGCTTTAGCTTTCCTAAGATTTCAGCTTTTTGCCCAAATATTCTACTTTCTCCCCACAATTCATGCGTCACTTTTCAACTTTTCATTTTCATTGCAAAAACCCGCTTTCTATCGTTTGGTAAGAAACTTACTTGCACTGTAATGCAGCCAAAAAGTATGCAATAACTTGCAACTATTTGCTAACTTGTAAATTTTTGCTAGACATACACATAGTTTGAAGGTCGTCTTGTGTTGCCGCACAAAAATTGTTGTTTTCACATTGTGGCTTCATGTTTTGTCTGTCTGCAAGAGCGGCTGTTCGTTTTTGGTGCTTGTTGCTGTCTGCTGTTGAGCAACTGTTTTTGTTTTACTAGTTTGTTTATTAGTTGTTGGTTATTTTGCTGTTGTTTCATGTTTGTTTCGCCTCTAGGGTGCAATTTGATTGCGTCCAAATCGAACAAAAGGCTTTGGCGCAGGTGAACGCGCAGTCATAACTTTCACTTATAACTTTTGCATGGAATTTGTTTATGTATGTGTGTGGCTGTGTGTGTGTGTGCAGGGACTAATAGCCGGAAAGTATGCTCCGTTTGTTTTATAACAGTTCGGTTTATGGTAATAGTTCAAAGCGATTTGAATTTTATGCATATCGATAGAGTAGCTTATAAAAGCGAATGTTTCTGACAGTCTGATGGGCCTTGATGTACTTGAAAGGGGTTTAAATAAAAATGTTGGTGAAACTTAAAGGTAGTATTGAAGTCAAACTGATCAGAATAGAGAAACATTTTCTCACGTTTAAAGAATACAATTTTATTGCCTTTGGTGGTGAATGATTTGGTTTAAACAAAATCCATCTTTAGTTATAAAGCACAGTACTTCTTCTTCTTTCTATCTTGTTCCTATATCGTATCCGCTCTCCTTGTATGAAGTCTCCATATCCTTCGCCTTCTTAAAAAGCACAGAACTTCTTCTTCTTCATATACTGTTCCTATTTTAGGTCAGCTCTCCTAATACGAAATCTCCGGGTCGTTCGCTTTCTTGAAAAACGCAGATCTTCTCCTTCATATCCTTTTCCTACTTCGGGTCTCGCTAATAGCTACGAAGTATCCAGGTCGTACGATCTAGCGTCTTAATTCATAACACAACGGTTGAAGTCAGTACCACACACAGGGTTTCCTTTTCGGGAGGTTCAAAAATTATATATTTTTCAATTTTACAAAGTTGATTTGAGTTGAGTTGAGCTAACAAAATACGTTGGGGCGTACATTTCTCGAGAAGAGTAGGGATTGTTTTTGGGTTGAGTTGAAAGTTCAAAGTGAAAAAGAATCTCACATCTGATATGTATCCACTGTACATAGGCAAACAAGTTCGAATAATGTTAAAAATGCGAAAATTTTCTACGAAAATAAATCAATTCGAAAGGGAAAACATTTCCAAAGGACATTTCGTTTCGAAACTCGAGTTTCGAAGCTCGTAAGAAAATACTTCCATCTTAGAGGATGAATTTCTTCAAAATAAATTTGAAAGGATTTTTGGCCAAATTTCCTTGTCGAAATTTTTCGACATTATGTTACTATTGCTTTATAGTAAAGCGGCATTTCTCATGGCTATATTTTGTTGAGGAAATATCCTTCGGAGTTTTTATAGCGCGCGAAACGGTTTGCTTTTAGGTTCGTGGATATGCTAAAAGAGAGGTGTTTGTAATTGAATATAACGGTATATTCTGAATTTACTTGAAATAAATATGATTGAGAATAATTTATTGAATTTTTTGTTATTTTTTAACGGGGATGAAAATCTTAGGGTATTCGTTAGTTATGCCAGGATTCCTGCCAGCTTCAACACAACACAAATTCACTTCAATTCACTGTAGTTAGTCACCAATTAGGTTCCCCTTCGTTGAGTTAAAGGATTTTTATATCCGTAATATAAGAAAATATTTATGTTCCAAACAGTTAACAGGTGCTAGACAAAAACAAAATGTTTGTTTTAAAATTGCCCCCTTCAGAAATTATTTTATTATTGTATGGACAGGGACAGTTTTTAAACACTGTGGCAGACCATGTATGGGGTAGGAATCGTTGGTTAAGGGGTTTTCCTTTATTGTGTCCAATAGCAAGGAAATTTCGAAGAATTAAGGGTGTAAAATGCACTAAAGGTACAACATTCGAAAATGCTACCCTCTTAGCCCAATGCTCTTTCGAAAATTTTACTGTTGTTGCTGGGAAAAACTCTCACAATTTATTGTGAATGAAAATACATTCTTCGAAATTACTTTCGAATATATTTAGGGATGAAACCTTTGCTAAGAAAATCGAAACCAAATATGTTGAAATATGTTGCTTTAACAGAACAGTCAATGTTACTGTAACAGAACAGTATTCGCAACATAGAGTTCAATTGAGTACCATAGATTGTCTAACAGAGAATGTTATGCACTAAAATTGAAAGCCTTTTCAATAAGAAGAATGAGTAAAATTAGAGAATTAAGAAAGAATTAAGCCAAGGTAGACAAGACAAAGTATGATTAGATAAAGTTAGAAAGATTAGGGCAAAAAAACAGTAACATTTAAGTTTAGAGTCAGTAGAAATTCAGAGTCCGGTAAGCTTGAAAATGAACTGATTTTAGAAGTTAGGCCTTAGCTCTTCATTGGCTTTTTGAATTATTGCCTATTTATACTAAAATAAAACCGAAAGTTATACTGACAATTGAATGTTTTTATTGAAGTCATTCCACTCTAAAAAAACCGGTTGGTTTTTTGGTGTTTGTTGACTTAGAAATTGTTAGCAAAAACTACATCAAGTACAGAATCACAGCAGCCAATACACGCCACACATATTGTTGTGCCACTTACATCAACTTTAGTTGCCCTCTCTTCACTCTTCATTTCCCGTAATAACGCAACAAAACTGCACTTTTCGTAAAGTTAAACTTTTCTCGTAAAAGTGAGTAGCACAAAAAAAAGACTTGCAAATATTTTGTTAATAAAATGCAAACTTACACAAAACCAAACTGAACAGCCGCACTGGAATGTCATTAAATCACCTACAAATGCAAATAACAACTTTTCGTATTAAAATGCCATGCAACCCACACTGAACGAACGCCTAAAAGCGCACACAATGAAATCGCTTCGTTTCTGTTTCTTTTGGCTTTCTTTGGCGAGTAAACTTGAACTTCATTTGCTGGTGCAATTTAAATTTTAAAATGCCAGCCAAACGTAGTCACAAATCTCATTTGTTGCAACAACGTTGGCAACACTGGCGAGACACTAAAACGATGCGAAAGGTTAGGGCGCATGGATGGGGGGGTGTGGCAGTTGCAAAAGTAGTAAAACAAAGTGGTAGGCGGAGTAGTGGCAACTAGTGGTAGCGCAGCGCAGCGTCGGATAGACGAACGGGAGTGTGTGGCAGATTTGCAAACAAGAAGCTATCACCTCATTAATTTGAGTCTGAAGGCGTTGAGGTGTGGGTGTGGGTTACACTTGAGATATTTATAACGTTTCCGTCGCGCGCGGATATGAGTGCTTGAGAAAAGGAGGTGTTGAGAGAATGTTGGTAAGAAAAGGTGAAAATGTTGAAGGGAGGTAGGAAGTGGTAAGGTAAAGGATAAGAGAGATAAGAGATAGGATGAAGATAAGCTAGACGGGGTCTTTTGTGTGGAATAAAATAGATAAGAATGCAATAGGAAAGGATGTGAATTATACAGGTTGTAAGATGTAGTAGTTTTCAAGATTAAAGAAAAAAAAAAGAAAGATGGAGTATGGGATTTGCGATATGGGATGTACAAAGATGGAAGTTGTGAAATGAGACATGGGAGATGAAGAACTACATATAAAGAAGAGATATGTATAGGATATGAAACATGAGATATGAGAAATTATATATGGGTTATGAGACATGGTAACTCGAACATGGGCAATGGAATATAGAATATGAGATATGTAAAAAGATAGAATAGGAGGTAGGAAACTATATTTGGAGAATGTGCTATAAGATATGAGGTATAAAATATGAGATATGGTATGTGAGATATGAAATAAGATAAATTAAACATGGTAAATGGAATGTAGAATATGATACATATGTCAAATATGGTGTATGGAATATGGGATATGTGAAAAGTTAGAATAGAAGGTGGGAATCTATTTTAGGTGGATGTGTTATTGTTATAATATATGAGATATAAAATATGAGATATGGTATGTAAGATATAAATAAAGATAAATGAAACATGGAAAATGGAACATAGAATATGAGATATCAAATGTGATGTATGGAATATGGGAGATGTGGAAAGATAGAATAGGAGCTAGGAAACTATATTTTGTGAATGCGTTATAATGTATGAGGTATTAAATATGAGATATGGTATGCAAGATATGAAATAAGATAAAAGGGACATGGGAAAAGTATGGCACAGTAAACTATGAGATTTCAATGGAAAGATGGAATATAATGGAGATGGAATATAGAATATAGGATATGGTTTAGGAGATATAAGATATATGGGTACATGGGGTATGAAATATGATTCGATGAATAATTCTAAATAATTCTCATCTACTTCATGTGAATAGCGATAAAAGTGGTCGAGTGTTTCACCAGCTCGAGCTAGGATTCGAACCGAGGGCCTCTGGTATGAGTAGCCAGCGCTGGACTATCGAGGCCGACAACTAGATGAGTTGTGAAGAAATAAAATCTCTTTTCATTGTAAAGATTCCCGCTGAATGATGGAGAGAAAATAATTTGTGTTCAGTGTAAACAATGTTGCCGTTGCGTTAAGTGGTAAAGGATTCGTCTGACTGCTAAGAAATGCAGCCACTTTTACCACTTGTCCACCCCAATAAGAGGAGGAAGGGGGAGGAAGTGGTCTTGCTGCCTTGTTGTGGTACGCTTTCGCCTTGCAGAAGTTGGAATTTTAATAAAATTTTATGGCATGCAACAACTTTTTTGCACTGCTCCTTTGCTTTACTAAGCCGTAGCGACAAAAATGCCACCCAGCCAGTGTTGCTAATTTGCAATTTACCAGCCAGAGCGGCCGCAGTTGGTCAGCTATAAATGGGTTATGGAATTTCGGTTATTTTGTTTTCGTAAAAAAAAATAAATTAGTGCATAACTTTGTATTTTTTCCATGGTCAGTGTTGCCACTTTCTTTATTACTATTTTTTTTATTGCTTTAGATTTTCTACAGTTACTTTATGCACTTTTGCTTTGGAATTTGATTGTCTTTGGTTGCACTAAGCTGCTGCCAGTGTGCACTGCTTGTGCCCCTCTGACTGTTGCAATCTCGCTCAGCGCATGGGGCAGCGCCTGTAGCATGCAGCATGTGGCATGTTGGCTGCAGGCGGTTGGTTGGCTTGTTTATGGGTGCGCGCATTCACTTGCAAATACTTTGAGTAAATTAAAGAAAAACTTTTCGCTGTGAAATTTCCAAAAAGCGAATTCGTGACATAAATTTTCAATGTAATTACGAATAGTCGGCGGCGACGGCGGCAGTTGGTTAGCAATGCCAGACAAAGACACAAGCAAAGCGAATAAACGCTAACGAGTCGTGTGGTAATGCGGTTGGAGGGAGATGAAGAAAGTTGATGGAAAAAGGATTCGAAAGTGAGTGAAGTCACTTTGAATGCGGTAAATTTAGCTTATTATGCTTTACAATGATTTTCTTTTGTCATTGGGTGCTTTTTTGTGAATGACTTGAAGTGTTTTTTGTGGATAAAATGGAAAACGCAATTGTGTGAAATTGGTTAATGGAGCCAAAAATTATGCAAAGGTCAAGTTGAGTGGAGGACCATTCAGATGATTTGGAGGCGTATGCAGTGTGTGTTAAAATTTGTTGAATCGAATAGAAAAAAGTCTTTTTTATAGATATTTACACTGCAGCCTTTAAATTGCCAAGTTTTTTTTCACAATTTTTGCTAGTTTTAAGTTTTAAATTTTTATTTTTTTCTATTAATTCAAAAATAATAAATATTTGTTTGCATAACGTTTCCATAAAATATTTCAAATGCTGTCTGTGTTAAAAATGTTGAATCGAATAGAAAAAAGTAATTTTTTTAAATATTCAACATGCAGCCTTTAAATTTCCAAGGTTTAATCTCTCTTTATTTTTATTTAAAATTATTTTCTAGTATTTAAAAAATAATAAATACTTGTTTACATAACATTTTCATTAAATATTTCAAATGCAAATTCATAGCAAATTTCTCAAAAGCAGCCACTCATTAATAATTGAAAAGTCAATTCACTGTCAAGACTCTGAATAATAAACTCCCACTCACACCCATACACTCACCCACACTCGCATCTGCTCACAAACACGCGCGCAATTTAATCTGCCGAGGAAGCGCAGCTGCGTGTGCCGAATTTCACATTTGCGTTGAGTAGCTTTTAATTTTTTGTATGTTTATTTTTTAAAATATTCCATACAATAACATTCGCTCTGCGCACGACACAACAACAACTCTATTTATTGTCAGCAGCATCAACAACAAACATTAACGTTCACATTCACAACCACCGACATTCACATCGACATCCTCATTCACATCATCATCCTCGTCCTCGTCGTCATCAGCAACGTCAGCCACTGTCAGCTCGACACAAATGTGCCGATCAAAATATTTAGATAGGAATTTTTATCAGCCGCCAAAAAAATTGTACAGGAAATTTCTGCACAACGGCATTAAGGCCGACTGCCTGACAGCAGTTTGTGCCGCCAGTGCGTGTAAGCTCCTCACCAGCGTAGTTCCTGTGTTGTTGTTTGCTAGGTGAATGTCACTTGAGTTTGTTGCGTGCGTTCGCCTTTGCACTTCTCGCTATGCCAAGTGGCTTTAAATTGCAATTTTATGGCTTTTGTTGTGCCTCGTTTGGCATGTTTTCCCACATATTCGGCAATTTCCTTTGCTTTGCTCGACTCGAGCAATGTTGCGTTTCTTTTCTTGGTGGAGTGGGATGCTGTGCCCAAACATGACCCATCGTCTAACATTTAAAATTGACATTTATGTTTGCCACTGAATAGAAGTTGGCTATTATATTTTATTTTCTCTAAATAAACCATAAACTCATAATAGGCCGTAGATGAAAAGCAGCTGCCGAGATTGCCGCACGATAGGCAACATTTTCATGAATAGGCCAAGCAAAATATTTTTCATGGTCGACCTGTTGGCGTGCGCTCATGTGGGCAACAATGGCGCGCTTTGGGACATTCAAAAGTATACAAAAAATAAATTATCTTTAGCGTAAGTGTCATGAAATTGTTTAGCTCTAAAGCGTTTCAATGTTTGATGTATAATTTTGGGCGTAGAAAGCGAAAACCAGGGGGAAAGTTTTATATTTATCTTCTATTTGTTGTTAAGGTTAGTTAAAGGCATTGGAAAATGGCCGAAAGATATTTTACATTTAGATAAGTGATTCATGAAAAGATTTAGCTATAATTTGGGAGTAGTGTGGGATATTACTTGTTACTAAATTTAACCGAAACATAGATTAAATCTTATGGAAAAGACTTCACTACAAGCAAATTCTATGTGAGTTCGGGGTGAATTAATGTCATTGGAGTCTGTTGTTGAGTTTAGATCTGAGCTTAAATCAAAGTCTAAATATTTTTTATGTTTATGGCCAATTTTGTAAAAAATTGTTTCCTTGAATAATATGAAACCATGGAACCCAATCGAAAGTCTTGGTGCTAGCACTGTTTTTTATTTACATATAGCATAAGAATTTTTAAATACTGGGTCAACTGCATCCAGGCTAAGAATGTTAACTGGGCGGAGCAAAGCAAACCTGGAAAACGTAAACATTGTTATGGATAATGACAATAAATGACCAAACCAATGAATGTGAGCCACATGTGTCACTTCCTTGAATTAAATAATAAATTTACTATCCATATTCTTCATAGAGAGTACTAAATCAAAATTAATGCATCGAATTATAACTCAGTTGACATTTACCTTAAAGCTTCTAAGTGTCAGAACAGCAGAATTGGTTGGTAACTTGGCTTGTCTCCAAGAAAATGAGGTTTACACTAGAAAGACCTCAAGTTTTCAATATAAAGTTTTCAAGTTTTTATATAAGTTGATATCTCGAAATGGCAATGGTTTTTCTAATGTTAAACAATTTTAGATTCATTTAAGTTTTTCATTGACGATAGATTAGTCATGGAATCACCAGTGAAGTCCTCGTGGTTTCCATTGCCATTTTGCCTGTCAGACTACAGCAGCTTCTTTAAAGCTGCATTCGTGACAATACTGCAATTTTCGAAGTGGCTTCTTCAAAATTTCTATGTAAATACCATTTCTAAATGTAAATACCAGACGTCTGCATGATTGCATTCAAAACGTGTTATGACTCATTCACTCTTAAATAACCTACTCACTCACTCACATTAGTTTTTGTGATTGTGAATGAATGAGTAATAATTTGCTCTCGAGTGAGAGATTGTACCTACTGTATTCAGAAAATGAATGAGTCATTTTATAGTGTACTCAAACAGGAACTATATTCACTTTATGCAGTGAATACAGCGAAATCAAATGAATGATTCGAATCATTCATATTGAGTAGTGTGTTAAAAACACTAACACTAATGTTGATTACCTTACGAACAAGTGAGTAATAAATATTCACTAAAGAGAATGGTGTGTTATGACTCTCTCTACTTTATGACTCTTTCTTTTTGAGCACAGCTTTTGCTTTGCCTACAGCAATTACTGTATTCATATTGCAATGACTCTCAGAAAGTGTGCACTCAGCAGAAGTGTCAACACTGTGGGAGAGAAAGTAAATGGAGTCATGCAGATGTCTGGTAAATACATTCACATTTATTTAGACAGTCCATAGTCCATTAAGTCCATAGCTGATGTATAAACTTCATTGAGCTCGTCTTCCGCATCTCAACATTATGGCAACCAAGTCACAGGCCAAACTGTTTTGGTTACTGGATTATGGAGACATTCATAGGCAATTGCGAGAACATGAACAAGTGATACTAGGAACTCAAATTATTGGAACGCTTCTTACTGTTAGCGCTCTCAAAGCGTTCGTAAAATTTTACTTTAAACAGAGTTGTGTGAAAGATGCCAATAAATTTTCCATATAAACGTGGAAAGTACTACGGAAAATATGGCCCAAACACTGATTTAATCAAGGCTGGATCTCTAATAGCTGATACTCGGCTTGTGCTCAAGGAACACTGCCCTCATATTAGATTAGATAGACTCGAATTGCCATATTATTTTTATAACTTTAGAGAAAAATAAATAATCTTCTTCTTAATTTTTCAATGTACATCTCTGGCTATGAATATATCAAATTGTATGGTTCCCTTACTGACGTTAGGTTCCTAGTTCTTCATGAGTTACTGTGTTGTTTACTCTACACGTCAGAGAGATAGCAAGGTTTGGTTTAAATGGATTGACAGGTTCGTTATAAGAACAATCTTAAGCTGGCATTCTTAGGTGGTTACGATACCACATTGAATCCCCCAACTTACGGTGTTGGAATAATGATAATTCTGTCACGAATCTGGCTGCATTCTGATACACATTGACGATAGCACTTTGAACTACGAATGGAGTCCTTGTGATTCTCAGTGCTGTAAATTGGAAAGTCGCACCGTCCTATTGAGATACCACAACAAGCATCTCTCTGTGCTTAAGTGAGCGTTCATAAATAGGCTCCTAGTCCAATTTTGAAAGCAATTGACCATGGCTCATTGAACCATCAATAGAGTCCTTGTGATTCTCATAGTCATACATTGGACAGTTACGCCGTCCCAATGCGATATCACATTAAGCCTCTCTTTGTACTTAAGTGAGTGTTATTAAATAGGCTGCCAGTCCAATCTGGTTACATTTTAATACACAATGACTATAGCTCTTTGTACGACGAGTCAGTTTGGTTCTCAATGTCGATGTTGGTAAGTCACAATGAGCATCTCTTTGTGCTGGGTGATTTTTTATAAAAAGGCTACTAGTCAACCTATGCAAACATATATTCTATGTAAAATGTATACGAAAATTATAAATTATTTTATTTATTTATTTATTTATTTATTTAGAAAAAAGTTACACATCTGTACAATATAAGAACTAAGTCTTTTAAATGCACATCAATCACTAATAAATTTTACAGGAATGAAAGCAAAAACTTAAATCTAATAACAATAATAATATATTAAACCTTACATCTAGAAGTAGAAGACAAAAATATTAGGAAAATTAGAGATGAAAGAGGAGAATACATAAAGAAGAAGGAGAAGAAGAAGAAGAAGAAGAGGTGACCTGCATCCAACACAAAAGTACCTTGGTACCCTGCGATTAAAGTGATTTAAAATACTCATAAATTCTTGTCTTAAAGTTGTTCCTGTTCAGCCCCGCCCTTATGACCTCAGGAACCGAGTTCCAAACCCTCACAGCGTTAATGAAAAATAGTCTTGATGATGTTAAAAAGTTATATTCTGGGACAATCAAATTGTGGTGTCTCCTGGACCTGAAAGGAAATTAGAAAATAATATAAAAGAAGCACGTAAATGATTGAAACTTAAAGATTTTTAGAGTAAGGACACAACTCAGTCAACCTACGACTGGATGTTGTGTACACTCAATGGTGTAGTTGTACACTCAATGGAGTATAATTGAATGGCTAGAACATAAATAAGCATTCGTTTGTATTTTGGTTGTTTTAACAATAACAACTGTATGAGGTGTTTACAGACATGGACGTAGTACAGGGACTCAACATGCAGCGGCTACGCTAGTTTGGCCATATCTCCCCTATGGACGATGAAGCTACGGTTGAAAAGTTGTTTGACGCTTTAGTTGGAGGTCGACGACGCAGAGAAAGGACGTGTCTTCGGTGTAAGAACCATGTTCAGAACGCCCTTTCAACTCTTAGTATGACCAAATGGAGAAAACACACGCAAAGCAGAGGCGCCTGGAGAGAACTTCTCAGGCAGTCTGTAAGCCGGTAACGGTTAGTTAGTTATGGCCATTTGATTAAGTTGTATTTTGTTTAACAAATATGTACACTTTTTACACAGAATATGTATACGTAACTTATTTCCACATGAACTGGCAATGTAACTTTAAACTCTCTTTTTACTTTTGAAAAAGTCTGAAATAATGGTTTACTTTCTTATTGAATGAAAGTATAAACTTCCAAAAAAAATTCCATATTATTATCCACTCGTTTCGAGGGAGATTTTAAATTTAATTCCTTCGTCATATCAATCGCAAAGAGTCAATATTCATTAACCTTTTCCGCTGTTCAATCTGTAACCGACACGTTCAGGCAGAAAAATGTCTGCAATGAATTCAAATGATGTTGAAAAATACTCGCACGCGAACATGGCAACAACAGCAACAAACATGAATGATACCATGGATGATATGTCGAATTGCCGCCAACAACAATAACAACAACAAATAGTAGCAACGGAAGAGTGAAAAATGCAAATAAATGAACAAACTACAAAAACAATGGTGGGCATAATTTAAAATTGCATGCAACGCCGGATGTGCAATAACGAAATTAAAATTTCAATGCAAACAAGCCGAGCGGTTGGCCGTTGTGTGCGGATTTAATGAAAATAAATGCAAAACAGTTTAAACATTTACATAAAATATGTTAACAGCGACTGTGGTGGCTCACAAACACTGTCGACTTTGTCTGGGTGTGTGTGTTTGTGTGGGCGAACTCCACTGAAATTATTTTTTCGCCTAAAATTATGCACATATAAGTAGGCAAAATTGTGTGCGCGCCGTTTTAATTACTGTCAAGGGGTGCCTCGAATGCGTGACAGCACAGTGCGTCGCTAGAATTTAATTGAAATTAAATTAGGCGGCAAATTTTCTAGCCTACATGTAGGCGCTTTGCATTGTCAATCAATTTCTAAATACGTGCGAACTGAATTCGATGAAAATTTGCAGCAATTTTGTGAAAAGCCGACAAGTTCAACTGGAGAACTACTAGAATTGAGGCGCACAAATCACACAAAGTGCGCACACAACTGTCAATAATTAATTTACGTAAATGGTGCGGCTGGCCAGTGTTGCCGCTACCAATGCTGTTGCTGATTAATGCGCGCAACAGGCCTTCATCAACCTCGCAATGGATCAAGCTGGGCCACTGCAATGGCTGCTGGTTTGTTATTTGCGTTGCATAATTACCGGCGCTGGTGCGGGCAATGTTCCGAGCTTATTAATGAAGCTGCCACACAACGCTGAAAATGGTGCGGTTTTTTCGCCAACAGCTTTTGCTGCCCTTAGTGCAACATTAACACAGAGCAGCAGCATTGGCGTTAGCGTTATCAGCAACATTAAGTGACGTTTTATGTGCACGTTTGACATTGCGCCGACAGGTGGCAGACATTTTAATGACGTGCCTTAAATCATTCGGGGACATTTGTTATTGTCACGTGAGAGAGAAAGAGAGAGAGGAGGTAAAAAATAAAAATGTAATTCAACAATTGTAATTGTAGCATTTTTCTGGTAGCATATTTTTAGGTGCTGTGGCAAATTTTTACTTTGCTTTGTTTTAATGACTTTCTTTCATTATATTAAAACTCTTTTTCGACTTAAAGCTTTTAGTGAACTGAATTTATTGCTGAGTGGCTGCACCCATTTTATTGTTTTGTGTATACTCAAGGCTCCACTTTCATTATCCACTTAACAAGTTCGGCTGGCTAAATTTGTTAACAAACAACAAAAACAGTTTTTTGTGCGCTTGAAATTTTTTCCAAATGAGTTGTAATGCTAAGCATTGTAAATTAGCGGCACGTCATGTTGTCAGCGCATTTAACCGTAAACAAACCCTTGATTCCGTTGTTTGTGGGCGCGCTCCCCACTTTGACAGTTATCAGTTGCATGTCTTGTTGCATACAAGTTGCATGTTTTGTCACTATTTTCATGCTATTTAACTACTAAATGAGTTTATTAGTGTTGGTGGGGTTCGTACTTTGCCTTGTTTCCGTTTTAGTTTGGCTCATGCTTCAGGGGCTTTTTATCCTGTTTTTTCAAACAGGTAATAGTTTTTGTTTCAGAGGCTTGCAGTTACAAAAAATTGGATTTTTTTACTTTATATATATACGTATAGATTTCATAAGTTTTATACCACAGTATTGCACCATTGCAAACAAAGAAAACGTTTGCTAAACTGAAAGCCAGAGACAGTATAACTCATTGACTAACAAATTCGACTAAACTAGTTAACCAACTGACTTGTTTATGTTATCATGAACAAAAAAAAAATTAAAATTACTGGGTATCTCGGAACCTGCTTCGAGCATACAATGTTCTGACTTATATTCTGAGTGCAAATCGTTGAGTTAAAAAAGTTATTGTGATAATTTTGCTAAAGGGTGACCAGATAGCAGTGATAGTTTTTCTAATGAGAATTTCTCAGCAACAGTCAAACATACGAATGACGTTTAAATGTGAAAAAATTAAGTGTAGTTTGCCATTCATCATGTCTCATTTTGTATTTGCCGAACGTGGGGAACTAATTAGAAAATATTATCAAAAATCTGGGTCAGTTGTAACGCTTCGAAGTTGTGAAGAACAGATTTGGCGACTGGGTCATCGCACGACGAGCGTTTATTAATTGTCCGCTGCAATCATGGAACTTGACATCCGTTGACTATTTTCTCTGGGCCTACGCCAAGTCCTTAGTCTACGCTAACAAAACAACCACTTTGGTCCAGCTCGAGAAGCCATTGCCGAAATAATACCGCACATATTAGACCGAATCATCAAAAATTGGATCGACCGCTTGAAGCACTATCAGCGAAACTAAGGCGGCCATTTTAAAGATGTGCACTTCCACACACACAGTAGGGGTTTCAACCCCCACAAACACAAAAAATGTTGGTACACAATATGGTTTCGAATGGTTTCGGCCTAAACCTCTCCCCAAAATGAAATCCTGTGTGCGCCACTGTGCTCTTCCATTAGTTGAGTTATATAAAGTTTTATTTGAATTTTTTCTTATCATTCTTATCTGGTCACCCTTTATATTCCTAACACTTGTTGGTATCTTTGTAGTCTTCAATTCTTTTTTCCATGTCCTTGTAGTCTTTTTAGTTAGTCTAGTCTAGTCTAGTCTAGTCTAGTCTAGTCTAGTCTAGTCTAGTCTAGTCTAGTCTAGTCTAGTCTAGTCTAGTCTAGTCTAGTCTAGTCTAGTCTAGTCTAGTCTAGTCTAGTCTAGTCTAGTCTAGTCTAGTCTAGTCTAGTCTAGTCTAGTCTAGTCTAGTCTAGTCTAGTCGAGTCTAGTCTAGTCTAGTCTAGTCTAGTCTAGTCTAGTCTAGTCTAGTCTAGTCTAGTCTAAATAAAACGCTAGTCTAAATAAAACGCTATGAGGTTTTATTATATATCTAACATAATTTGATGTCTTCCTATGTTTTTAGTCCTGTCTTTTTTTGCTGTTTTACTATTTTTCCTTTTTTTCTCTTTTGTTGATATCTTCTTTCATCCTTATTATTTTTACTAAAGATAAAAAGAATTACATATTAGTAAAAATCTCTGAATCTTTGAGCTAACCTACGATGATTTTTCTATATTCCTAACCTGACTTCATGTCTTTCTAGGTTTTTAGTTATGTCTTCTTCTGCTATTTTTGATATTTTTGTTCCTTTTTCACTACAGTTAATTTCTTCCTCTCTTCTTTATTTTTATTTAGATAAAAGCTAATATTAATAAAAAATCTCTGAATAGTTGAACTAACAAAGTCAAAATGGTGATTCCACAAAATTTTATCAATTTCTTCATCATTTCATGATTTCGTAATCTTTTAAGTTAAATCATCTCCTCCTACTTTTACTAATGTTTCTCTCTTCTTCCCACCTATTAACTTTATCATCTCTTTTCTATCAATCTCACTCAATATTATTGTCTAAAAGCATTTCTTAAGTTTTCCCGAGATTTTTTAATGTTTCTAAACGACTCACTATGATGGTTTTTCTATATTTCTTACATCATTTAATCTCTTTATAAAATTTTTTGGTAAATTTTCCCCTGCTACTATTACAAATTTTTCTTTCTCTTCTCCCATTAACTTCTTCATCTCTTTTCAATCATTCTTCATTAATAATTTCGCTTAAAAGTATTTCTCACCCTGGTTTTATTTAGCTTTCACTCCACAATTACAAATAGTGAGTTTTTAAATGTTTCTGCCACTACCAATGTTGCCAAATCTCTTCGAAAACCCCACAAACTCAAACATAGCGCATAGCAGATGTCAATACCGCAACTGAAATCTGCTTTGTAAGATTACGCAAACTTTGACAAATGCAACAAATGCCATTACCGACATTTACTGGCAACTTACTTACACACACAATCGCTCAACAACAATCAAAAGTCTTGCCCGCACTCGCCTGCCAAAGTGGAACAATTTAATCCTTGTCGTGTGCACTTCACACACACACATACAGACACACAGGCACACAAAAAAATTGAAACGAACAGCAGCAACAAAGTGCAGAAGCGCACAACTTTGAGAATTGAGTTGTTACAATTCGGTTGCGAACAATTTCAAACTATTTAAACCAAGCAGAAGATAATAGATAATGGACGATGGAAGATGCAAGATGTAGACGAATGAAGATGTGAGCGAAAAAAAAAATAAAAACGAGAAAACGAGTCTGGCAAAGTTTGGGAAAAAAATTTGTCATATTTGTGTGAGAATTGAAGAGTTGTTTGGTTTTTTTATATGAAATAGTTTGAAATAGAAAACAATGAGAATGGCATCAAAGAATAATATTTAAGAAAACTTTGGAAACAGAAGGATTTTGTTTGGGTTGGAGGAACTTTATGATTCTCAGAGTTGTGATCTAAGACACTAACCTAACCAAAATTTTGATTTAAGGCTACGACTATCTGAACTGAATGAACTCTTGGTTCATTAGTGCAAATACTTCCATGTTCTATTAAAAATTTCCATGGGTTTGATATCACCAAAACTTGTTAAAGCTTTTACAGAATTTTGCTGTGGAATGCTTCTTTACATAAAATATCCAAAGAGACATCATTTTTGTTAAACTAAAATTTTTTAATTTTATTTGGCATCTCTCTCTTTCACTCTCAGTAAAGTCGCCTATTGTTATGCAAATAAGAAAAGCACAATTTAATTAAATTTCCCACAACAAACAGGTCGCCATGAAAAACTACTGACTGACAGTGTGTACACAGCCAAAATATCAAATAAAATCAGTCGAAAAAATACAAAACAACTGAAACTGATATCACTTTTGTACATAGTTCATGTGAATGTTTGTGTGGCTTGTTTATTTAGTATTTCTCTATTTTTGATAGACCCGAAATGTGCGCGTTTTCACTCAATTTTAATACTCACATTTTAGTGCGCTTCATTTGTGGGTTGACAGTGTCTGTTGCCTGGTATCTGGGTAATCAAATAATGAATGAGAACACTGATTTTACTGTTAAAAGGCTAGAAGCACACTGTGCATTAGGATGAGGCATGACGATAACTTTATTAGACGATTTTTTTAAATTTTGTTGAGTATTTTGAACATTTCTGAAAAGCTCTTTATGGATGCTGTGGTATTGAACACCATAGGGATTTCGTTTAATTTTTCGAAATAAAAAAAATTTGTAAAATTAATTGATTGCTAAAACACCAGGAACACACAAATAGTTGCTAGTAAGAAGTCTGATAGAGATAGTTCTACAGAGACAGAGAGATAGATAAAGAGATAGATAGAGAGATAGATAGAGAGATACATAGAGGGATACAAAGAGAGTTAGAAAGAGAGATAGACAGAAAAATAGATAGAGAGATGCTATGAATCAAAATATCTTTAACAACATAGTAGTTTAATATTTTGAATTTTTTAAAAAGTTTTTAGAGATTCTATGACCAGACATAGGCGTTTTGCCACCACTAAATAAAGTAAGTGATTAGTAGAAATTTAAATATTCATATATAACTAAATGTATTTGGTGCCAGTTAAGAGTAAAGCCGCCGTAGCTCAGCTGGCTAGTGCGTTGGGTCGCGAGTCAAGACTCCGCGAGTTCAATACTCCGTTGCGTTAACACTGAAAAAAAAAACGAAAAACAACAATTTGTCTTTCAGCGGCTGTCCTCTCAGCAGGAAATGGCAAACCTCTGAGGCCTTAGCCTCGTAATCGGGCTGTCGTACCAGTCAAGAAAAAGAAGAAGAAGAAGAAGAAAGAGTAAAGTGCACTAAATAACTTAGTTCAAAACTTCTATATTTGGACTATAGTGCAGTAAATTAAGTTATGAGTGGAATTTTTAGATATCAAGAACTTTTTGATTTCAGTGGAAAACTCTTATGTCTGTTTATGATAATGGAGCACGCAGGCGTGTTTTAGGGGTTCGAACCAAATATGGTTTTAAATGGTATTCGGCTCAAAAGCTGTACGCAAACCCTCCAAAATGTAATCCTGTGTGCGCCACTGAATCGTTCATAGGGGAGACATAGCCAAGCCAGCATAGCCGCTGGTTGATTCGCTATTTCGCTTCCAAAATGAGAAGGAAACATTAAATTCACAAGGTCACTCTTTAAGTGGGAATCAAACCCACGACCTCTAGGATTTTTGTCTTTTGCATACAAGGCGAAACATTTTTGAAAAATTAATTTATATAAAATACCGAAATTTTACTGTTAGTTTTTTAAATTTCATGTTTTGAAGTAGGTTTTTTTTTCATTTGAACTCAATTCTCAATACGTTCAGAAGGAAGCGATATTTAACAACAGGAAATGTGAAATGTTTAATCCACATTTCTCTTAACTCATCGTTTTTGTTTTTTGCTATTCAGTTCTTCTTCTTGTTTGTTATTTTTGTTTTTGTTTTTTTATTTAATTTAATTCTTCTTAAACGACACCATATTAAGTTTAACTATACAAAAACTATAAAATCAATGTTCATATATAGAAAACAAAACTTATTTAACTTAGGACTTTTGAATCAATAAAAATACAGTACTTTTCTCTTAAAGCGAACTTCGGGGGACCGGGCAAAATGGTTCGTTTTAACCGAAAGTTCGCTTTAAAAGGGATCAGTAATAATCGAAAACATAAAGTGCGTACTTTGGTTTGTTCGTTTAAGGCGGAAAATCGTTTTAAACGGGTTCGTTATAAGCGAAAAGCACTGTACAAATTTTAAATAGAAATTTTGACTCAATTCTGACATATCGATACATTTATTTCGATTTACACTTCTCTAGTTATTTTCAAATTTGACTACTAATTTTTATTTTATTAAATAATTATTTAAAAATAAATTAATTAAAAAATTATAAAATAAACGTTTATATACAGAAAACAAAATTTATTTAAATAAGCACTTTGAATCAATAAAAATAAAAATTTTAAACAAAAATTTTGACATATCGAGATACTTCCTTCGATTTACACTTCTCTAGTTATTTTCGAATTTGACTAGTTATTTTTATTTCATAAAAAAACATTAGGCTCACGTGTTCAGAACTTAAGCTCATAGCTCACAGTGTGTTTGGCGCTGAATTTATTTAGCGTATTGTGGAAGTTGCGTTGTTTGCTGTGGCTGCCCGGTTTGACACATTTGGCAAACAATGAACGTGAATGAGGTTTTCCGAGCTGAAAATACAATCGACAATGTGTGCTTGTGCAATTGTATGTGTGTTTATATATATGATGTCGAAATTTGGCTTGTAAACAATACAAAATAAATACAAAGCGACTTGAAACATATACAAATTTCAGTATTCATTGAGTTGACATTTGAACTCGTGGAACGAAAAGCATTTCTCATAAAAAACCCTAATCAGCCGAGTCTCTACGGCCATTTATGTACAAGTGTTGTCATATTTTTCAATTATTATTAGCAATTTTATGCCAGCAACCTGATTATTTACTTTCTGCTATTCACTTCACAACTTCCTTATGGATTGTTTCGTAATTGGTTTCAAATGCTGTCTGACAATATTTGCCACAACTCAGTCATTAAGTTTGATGTGTTTTCAATTATTTTGTTACTTGAATGCATTTATTTTTAGCAAAACTGTATGCAGCGCGCTTCAGATGTTTCAATTTTCCAGCTAACCTGTTGTCAAATTAGTCAACAACAAATATGAAACCAGTAATCATTTTATTACGCCCAGATGTATGCAGTGCTCTCTGTTATCAATAGCAACAATAACAACAATAGAATGTGTTTGTGTATGTGTGGTGCAAAGTATCTGAAATGGGAAATTTGAACTTTAATCAGAATAGACAATGCAAGCATTGAATGAACAGTGATTTGAAAGTGAATAAAGAAAAAAAAACCAAAATATTGTTAAAAAATTAAAAAAAACAGACCTAACAAATTTTGTAGAATTTTCAAAATGTTTAGTTCGATTAAAAGAAGATTAAAATGGGTTTAAAATACTTCTGAAAATTATTATGACAAAACTAAAAATAAGTGAAGAAAAGCAATTAAAATGGGCTTAGAATATTTCTGAAAATTATTATAACAAAACTAAAATGAGTGAAGAAAAGTAACTGGTTGAGGTTATGGATGACGATGGAATTTTAGAGCCAACAAAAAATCGATTTATTTGTAATATTTTTTACTAAATTTTTCTTAAATTTCGAAATAGTTTTCTCTGCTTGATTTCTTGAGAAAAGCGAAAGGGAAGTTAAGCCAACGGAAACCTAAGCAGAAGAAGTTAAAGTTTAGTTTCCCTTAGCGGAAGGGAAGTTTAAGTCAAGTTAAGCGGAAGGGAATAAGAAATGATACGAGTACAATACTTTTTATGACAATGGTCGTTTATGCAAGAGAAGAAAGCCAGTACTTTTGGCGCTAAGCTTTTCATGGAATTCTCCAACATTAGTTTTGATGTTGGAGAATTGCAGTTAGTCGATCTAGTTTAATTTATTCAGATAATGAATTAAGCAAATCAATTTATTGTAAACGAATTGACAATAAACTCAACTCGCCTTTAAAAGGAAGTTTTAACATCTGTTTGCCTGATCTTTGCAGTAAAACTTCCCAAAAATTAGGTTAATTTCGGTAGTGCTTTGAATTCATGTCTTATCTTTCATCTTATCTTTCTTTCGTTTTGTACCCGCAGACATGCCAAAAGATTTTCAAATGAGTTTTCAAATAAATTAGAATATATTATATTTTAAAAAACTCAGAACAGACAATGCAAGCAATGAATGAACAGTGATTCGAAAGTAAATAAAAATACAATAAAAAAATACTTTTGAAAAATTCTTAGTACCAATGTTAAATAAATACGAAATAAACACTTAAACATATTTTCACTTTTGGCTTAATTCTGGGGTTCAAGTTATTTTTTTAAGCTTTGATGTATTCAGAGACCTATAGTATCAGGTGTACAACTTTGCTTCCGCCGTTTTCGGATAGGTGGCTGTACCGGCTGAGGCTGGTTGAAATACATAGATGGTAATGCCTTTAAAGTGAGTGTGGACAGTGCCTAACGAATTGTCATCGCCGTTTCAGTGACAGTTGTTCTTGTTTTCGTATTATTCACGCTCGAAAATGTCTGTTTATGTGCCCAATTCTCGCCATTTGCGGGAAGTTTTACTTTTCTGTTACAATTCGAAAAAAAATGCAGCTGAACCGCATCGAATGCTCTCAGAAACTTACGGTGATGCTGCTCTGAGTGAAAGAACGTGTCGGGAGTGGTTTCAACGTTTTAAAAATGGTGATTTCGATGTCGACGACAAACATGGTGGTGGCCACTTTTGCGGCCTCACGTCGCAAAAGTGGTCAAAAAGTACCTGGAAACGCTGAAATGGGAAGTCTTGCACCACCCGCCGTATTCCCCAGATGTCGCCCCTTCTGACTTCCACCTATTCCGTTCGATGGCACACGGCCTGGCAGATCAACATTTTCAATCCTTCGAAGAATTGGAAAAATGGATTGCTTCATGGATAGCGTCAAAAGAGGACTCCTTTTTTCGAGCCGGGATCCGAAAATTGCCGGAAAGATGGGAGAAAGTTGTCGCTAGCGACGGAAAATACTTTGAATAATAAGTAAATCAGTCAATCTGTAAGCACTTTTTCGCAATAAAGCTTTTAATTTTGGAAAAAAACGGCGGAAGCAAAGTTGTACACCTGATAGAATTGTATGGCAAATATTTTCGTGGTACATTTTGTCTTTAAAACGTCCTGTTTTATGGGACATTTTTAGAATTTTAGAAAAAAGGGCCAAATTGATCCATACAAATAGGAGCTACAGGGTTTAAATGCTGCACAAAAATGTTCTTCGTAGTATTTTATATCAAATTTCTGAACACATCATATACCTAACATGTGAGGTTACATGGTTTTCAAAACTGGTTACAATGTTTTCAGACGGAAACTTTCAAAACGCCGATACACGTATATATTTTTTGGCCCTCTCTACCGGAATCCGTTGTCAGAACCTTGTTATTTTTTTTGTGTGTTGTACAGTGTTATTTGAAGGAGATTGTAGCACAGTGCATACAGCAACAAAATTGCTTGTAAAATCAGCCAAATTTATGTCTACTACAATTGTAGCATAAGTTAAGGCGGCGGCGAGATTGCATGGCAAATGTCGAGCAAAAGCTTGTAACTAAGCACAAAGCAGGCTTTTGTTCCAGACAGCGCCAGCTGAAGTAAGCCGATACGCGTCCATGCAGCATTTCAAGGCCCAAAAGCCTTAAGGTAGTAGCAACACCGAAGGAGAGGGAGTCCTTTTAGCCAGGACTTGTTGCCATGTTCGCCGCTGATATTATTTATTGCTGTTGTTGTAATGATATGAGTTCATAGGGCCGCCAACAATTGATGACAACAATGTTGATGCTGATAATTTTATTGATGATTTACATGTTGTTGTAGTCGTATACATATTTATGGCTTTTGTGGCTGCCAATAAAATTCTGCTATTGGATGGTAATTTTATTTAAGCATACAAAAGCAAAGAATTAGAAAAGAGCGAGCAACGAAAAACGTTCTGTGTGTTTGTGTGTGTGCGTGTCTATTTATGGCAAAATAATCAACATAATCAGCTTAGGCAATCAATAAGAGACAGCAGCAGACAACTTGGAAGATGAAGGGTGAGTGGTATTAAATTGCGACCTTACACACACACATACACACACACGCATACATAAAGCGTTTGTTGGCAACTGTAAGGTTGCAGCTTTAGCCAAATGTCTTTTCTTGCAGTAGCCGCTGCTGCGCCTAAGTTCATACTAGATGGCAGTAATTTTTGATTAAACTTGAGCGCTTACCTTTTGTGCGCACCTTTTCTCAAGCACTACAATTGCTTGTCACACACACACACACAAACACACACTTATTACATACTCGTTTATTCATAAATAAAATATATTTTATGCACTAATAAAAGTCTGATGGGTATCGGTTTTGCCATGTCTGCTGTCATAGCAACATTCAATGTGCACGTTGACGCTAAAGCTGCGTCTACCTTTTGCCTGTCGTGAGCGCATAAGGATTCCGCACTTAAGTACACAACAAAATTTGTTTCCCCTGCTTCTGCTTTCGACTGCTACTTACTTCCTCTTTGGCGTTGCTCAAGTGTTTGTAGTTGTTGTTTCTGTGTATTGCCGGAATAGCTCATATTTACCTTGGCATCAGCCATGCTTTCACTCGCACTTCCGCTTCCGTCTTTGCCTTTGCCTGTGCACGTTGTGTCGTTCTACACACAAGTTCAGCTAACTTTGATTATTGATTATGTATCGCTTGGGTTACCCATAATTAGGTTTTCGCCATACTTAAGCTTATTTTGTGATTTGTGATTTGCTGATTTGCGCTCTGGGGGTGGTTTGTCGTAGACGTCCATCCATCGTGCAGGCGGCAACAGGCATTTTCAATTTTCCGCCGATAAGCTGGTAGTCGCTATTGAAACCGATGGCCGGAGGTGTTAAGTGCTGAAATTTGATTTTGTCAGCCATGGCAGTAGAGAGTGTGTACTAAAGATTTTTAGGGGGCGCTGTATGCGGGCGGAAACATACAAAAGATTTTCTGTACTTTAACGAAGTGGGAGAGCATACAATATGGTTCTTAATTGGTAAGGAGGAGTTGTTCTTCTTTTATGGGCGTGCAAAGCTTTGATCTCTAGTGTTGTTGTATGAAAGTGGCACACAGACTTGGGTCTCACAAGTAGAGAACTTAGTTATTTATCGTTAAGTAATTGTAGCATTAAATCTTTCGGTACAGAAGATAAGCATCCAAGATAATAATCTACTTAAATAACTTCTATAAAAATTAAATAGATTATTAACTAAATAAATGTTCGGTTAATCAAGGCGCAACACATCTTTGTATTTCTTTTTGTCTGTTAAACGTAGTTTTCCTTTCTAATAATTATTGGTTATTTTTACCGAATTAATTGCGGCTTAAAAGATGGCTTAAACAAATATATATCTACGAAGTATATGTTTGAGAATGTTTTATGTTTAAATCAAAATATGTTTCAATTACCTGTCTACTTTAAAATAAATTTTTAAACGATGAACTTCTGCTAGTTTTATTCTATTACTAGCAATTTCAAACTCAACAATAACTTCTTACATTAAGATTGGGACTGCAGTATAACGACTTCTGCTATCGTTGCAGTTCACAGAAGTAGGCAAAGTTCCTTACCCCATGTGCCAATCCGCACCTTTTGCAATAAGTAAGCTAAAGTTTCTTGGCTCACAGTTCTTTACAATCCTGACTGAGATATCATCACTGGGCATCAGGGATCTCAATCTCATACTGACATACATACATTACTTGATGTTCCCTGTTAACCCATTGCTGCCTAATGGGTACAAATTTACCCATGAAAATTTACTTTTAAAAAAAATCATAGAAAATTTCGTGGTCGAGATATCACAAAGTCATTGATAGGGATGGCCGGGGTAAAGATGGATCTA
The DNA here is from genome assembly GCA_963971225.1 of Melieria omissa. NCBI lineage: Eukaryota > Metazoa > Arthropoda > Insecta > Diptera > Ulidiidae > Melieria > Melieria omissa. The sequence continues at coordinate 102,975,619 of OZ020267.1, read as the reverse complement.
CCTAAGTCTAGTAGAGGTCACCCTGAAATTCCGTCATCTAGCTAGAGTTACCAGACTCCAGAAATTGTGAATTTTCCGGAGGTGGAAAATGTGGCGAATCGTAGTGACCTTAGAACTTCAGAAAAATCTGCCTCCTAACTCACCTGTAAGCAATACATCTTTTGTTCAGCTGTTTAGCTGATCACTTTAAAAAGTATGGAAAAAGCTACCATTGCTGCGTAATGGGTACAAAATACCCAATGAATATCTCAGCAACGTGCAGAGATAGAAAGAAATTTTCTGATAATTTTGGGTCAATTCCAAAAGTCGTGTATGAAATTTTATCAAAATCGTTTGGGCGGAACTAGTACCCGGTTTTAATGGGTTAATGTGTTCGGAATCTACCAAACCTCCGAAAAAATCTGGATCTTGTATCACAATAAGCCGTGTATACGTGATTAATTGTGCTTTCATGCAGAAGACGGATACTCCATCCTAATCAATATTCTTTATATTTTACTCGACAATACTAGTTAGTAACCTACTACGAAATTTTCTCAGCCTATTTCAAGCAGAGTCCTGCATATTTTTCTTAAACTAATCAAACTAGATTCGATTAAACTTTTCGATAATCCGGCTGCTAATTTCAACTTTGGTTTCATGATTTATGAAAGAAACATACTTTTTTGCTAACACAAATCATGAATCGATCACCTGTTGAAATTTAGAAATTATTAACAACGCAGGTGGCTCAAAATTGATTGACATCTTCTAAGGAGCACCGTTACTAACATTATTTCCTTAGAAGAATATGCTCTGAGCTCCGGAAGGATATTTAAATATTTATTTATTATTTATTTAACTTAATTTTTGTATTTTATTTGATTTTATTTTTATTTAATTTTATTTTATTTTATTTTATTTTATTTTATTTTATTTTATTTTATTTTATTTTATTTTATTTTATTTTATTTTATTTTATTTTATTTTATTTTATTTTATTTTATTTTATTTTATTTTATTTTATTTTATTTTATTTTATTTTATTTTATTTTATTTTATTTTATTTTATTTTATTTTATTTTATTTTATTTTATTTTATTTTATTTTATTTTATTTTATTTTATTTTATTTTATTTTATTTTATTTTATTTTATTTTATTTTATTTTATTTTATTTTATTTCATTTTATTTTATTTTATTTTATTTTATTTTATTTTATTTTATTTTATTTTATTTTATTTTATTTTATTTTATTTTATTTTATTTTATGTTATTTTATTTTTTTATTTTATTTTATTTTATTTAGTTTTATTTATTTATTTTTATATTTATTTTTGTATTTATTTATTTATGTATTTACTAAGTCCAATCTACATCAAAGTAACTTACAGACTAATAAAAGATTTAATAGATATTTAAAGAAGAACTGTTTAAAACACAATTTTGATGATAAAAAATCTATAAAACTATAGAGCGATTTAAGTTCCGTCAAAGATTAGATCACGTTTAACTGTCTGAACAGAATGCAGTATCACAGCCACAAACGATGTGGCAGCCACAATAGTTGATCACAATTTGTTTTGCCACAAAAGTTGTAAAAGTTTGATTGCCATTTGTGCAACAAATCCAAAAACATAAAAAATTTAATTCATCATTATTTTAAAATATTCAATAAGCTTTTTGGTTTTTTTCCGGTTCAAATTTCAAAATTAAATGTCAAATATTTTAACTAACGGACGTGAATCAATCTTCGCTACAATCACAGCTACGGATTATATAAATTCATACATTTCAACTTTTCACAGATCTTACCACAGCCACAGCTACAGCCGCAGCTACAGCCACAGCTACAGCTACGACATTCTATTGAGGCAGCTAATGCGGTGCGACTTGTAATATGAATGTAAAAGTATAGTACAGTTTTTTATCGATTCTAAAGACTGTTTTGGAGCCTTTTATAGGTTTACTATCATAAGAAGAAATTGTTTTTTTGTAGGTGGCATTGGGTGAACCCGGATTTAAGTGTATCTACATTAAAGTGGTTTGTTGGTTGTTAATTTTATCTGATTGTTCCGATTAATCTCAAGGTAAGATATTGTCTAAGATAAACTTAAAGATTTAATACAATTTAATTCAGATTGGGGCTAAAGTTTTTAATTTAAAAGCAACCTAAAAGTATGCAACTTTTATGCTAAAGAAAAGCATAAATATGTATAAACAAAAAAGATATTACACTGAATGATAAGTTACAATAAATGATTGAAATTCATTTATCGAAACACGCAGAAACCATATCTTATCAGTCTTTAGGAAAAAAATAAATGAGCAACAATTTGTAAACTCAGTCACCGTACAAATTCAACTCAATTATTTCTCAATCAAGAGTAAATGTAAAATTGATAACGCATACTTTTCAACTACTGTTTGCTCAGTCTAGCAATAAAGAAATTTGTCAACTTCCCCCTCCACAATGCAATCAAACCCACATCTGTTTTTCCCCTCATGTACAAAAAGGTCCAAAAAAACCACTGCAAGCAAAGTTGTTAATTTACAAACTTCACTGCATACTGTGTGGCGCCCAACATATGTATTCATGCACACACATACATATGTTACCGTTTATTTGATTTTAAAATTTTCAGCTGACAATATTTCAACGATAACAGCAGAGACGCTCGACTGTGTCCCGTTTTACCTGCATGCAAAAGTACAATAAAGCGTCGGCAAGAAAGCGGAAGGGCAGCAAAAGCAGAAACCCGAAAAAAATACAATTTATGACTTGCGATAAAGTGTGCCTTCGAGGGTACTTTTCATTTGCACTTTACCAACAACAACAACAAGAAGTACACACACAGTAACAGTTAGCCATGGCAGCGTGTTGCATGTGTGTGTTTGTATGCGCTAAAAGTTGTGCGTTGCTGGTACAACAAACACAGCAACAACAACAACAACATTAAGAGCAATAATAACAACAAAAACATTATTATTATTGTAATAAAAGGCGGCAACTTGAATTAATAGGCAGCGACAGTTGGCTGGCTGGACCGACAGCTGATGGAAGCGATAGCTGCGCCGAGTGCTGTCTGGCTCTGCAGGACAGACAGCATAAAATGGTGGTCAGACAGATGGGCCATAAGTACAGAAACGCGATAAGCAGAGCAACGCGCACAAGTTGAAAATACAAATTTTATTGTACTTTGCTTTTATGCATTGTGGCGACATAAATGCCCAGTGTCTACATTTTCGCTATGGTGGCAACCACCAGCGCTCTGTGACTGTGGATGACATTTCAAGTGACATTTGATTGTGCAAGAAAGTGGACTTTTTTTTAAATAGTTTTTTGTATTTTTTTTATTGGTAACTGATGTGTCGGCCATTTCAGAGGTGATGAAGTGTGGCAATGCTGGGAGGTGGGGTGTGAAGTTAAAAAATTTCAACAATTCATAAAAATACTATTTATATTCCAGAAATCTGCAAAGCAATCTAAAAAGAAAATCAGCAGTTTCTGTTGTCTCTATGCAGGGGCGACTGCAGACAGTTAGTTGGCCTAATGACGGGCCATTTTTTATGGCCAAATCACATGGAAAGGTAGGCACATCTAGCAGTGAGTAATGTTTTGCCTGTGGGGAGGATGATGAGTCAAATAAGTCCTGATGTGTTGAGAAGCGACCACTTTAGTCTCTTGGCACCACATGATCTATTCAGATTTCTCTGGAGGTCAGGTAGATTTAAAGCCAATTTTCAAGAAACATCAAGTCGCAGTACAATGGTCCTATCTCTATTTGATTGCTGCGCTTGCTAGGCTGTTCCGACAAAGGAAATTAAAAGATATACAAATATTTTTAGCAGAAGTCCAATCCAATAATGGTCAGCATTTCTGTAGAAGAAACTCAAGCTATTTCATTTTAATTCCTCAACTGTTACCATTGGATCGCCGGACTCGATAGTGCAGCAGGTAGTGCGCTGGTTTCTTATACCAGAGGCATTAGTTAGGTTCGATTTCTAGTTGGGGCTAGTTAAACATTCGTATACTTCTATCGTTATCCAACCTACCTACTAGAATCCTGCACGAGTATGCATTTTTGCTATTCGAAAACATTCAAATGCTTTTGAATAGAATACTTAACTTCATCTCTGCGGACCGGTCCGAATGAATACGAGTACAGCTCTTTTTCCATTTTGCGTATTAACTAATAAGCCACTTCAACCGCACCACGAGTAAACACATGGAAAATTGACATACTGCGCATAAAAATATTCGATGAAACTGTTGATCTTCCAATACTTCGCAAAGTTCTCGATTGCCAAATACGAGCACTGCAGTATTCGCTTCTCCCCGAATACGAACACTGCAGTGTTCGCTATTCACCGAATATGAATAGAATCGAGAAGCGACGCTCGCTGGTTTCTCGTTTCGATTCGTTTCGTTGTACACATTCTTCGAATACTAAGTACCCGTACAGTATGTACAGTAGTGTAGTCACCAAAATGAATATATTCATGCAGGACATTACTAGCTACCATTGGTTTATTATAGTCTATCGATCAGGGGACCATCGTTTAATAGGTCAAAGTTCACAAAAAAGCTGGGAAATTCGACAATTTGTTCTTCAGCTGGTCAGAAGTTGCCTTAAGAGGGTTTTCCATTAGTTTTTTCTACTGAACATTTCTTTCAAACATATTCATACCCCATCTCTAACCCTTAATGAGGCTCCCATATAAAATGCTCGTTTTTATAAAACGGGCTTCTACTGCTTCCAGGTTGCCCCCAGACGTGTCAAATGTATGACCGGCACCCATTTATTTTCTTTTTCAAATGTTTCTTCCAGACAGACCTACCCCCTATCTCCAAGTCTTAAGGGGGCTGCCATAAAAAATTGACCATTTTCTATGCCATTGGCTCCCCACTTGTAAATGTAGTAGTTAAGTAAGCGAGAAAACAACGTATCTCGGCAACTACTAAACCGATTTGAATGATTTATTTAGCGGTCTACAACATTCTTGAGTAGAAAAAATACAAAATTAATTAAGGTTCAGAAATTCGCCACCAGAGGGCGTCTCCCATACGATCGGAGTTGTGTGGTTGTCAACTTTTGGGTTTCTACGAAGCAAAAATCAAAATGAATTTTCGAAACCCCATTAACCTCCCCATTTGTCTCGTCTTTTAACCCTTTCGGGAAGGAGTTTAATTTTGAAATCCAAAATACTCTCAGTAGAAATATTCTCATACTATGATCGTTGGGGTTAGAAAATTATATTGGATGCTCACAAATTCTGAAATAATCCTTTTATGCGGGAACACCAAAATCGAAACAATATTTTGCGAGGGTCGTTAGATTTGAATAATTGTTTCGAGGGGTATTAAAAACTTGTTGGGATGTATTATTCCAGTAGTCCCGAAAGTGTTAAGGCGATCCAAGCTAGCAGACAATTTTCGATTTCTGTAAAAGAAGTGAAGCGATGACCTGCCAAATCGTGCTGCATCCGTAGGAACATTCAGTAATCAGAGGAAGCAATGTTCGGAGAATACGGCGTGTGGCGGGAAATACAAAATTTGTGTGTTTCCAAATATTTTTGTACGATTTTTGTGATGTGAGGTCAAACGTTGCCATGCAGAAGAATAATTTTTGTTATATTTTTACTCGCAATGCAATGCTCTGTTTTTCGAATTACACAACTTAAACGAATGAGTTGTAACCTATATCGATTGTCCGAAATAGAATCGGCACGTTGAAGTGGCTTATAGTATACAAGTTCCGTTTGGTCTCACCAGATACACAACGCGACCTAAGATTCATGAATATTGACCATATATAGTGCAGTATTTTTTCTTCTTGGGATTATCGTAGAATACTCATTGTTCATCTTCAGTTACAGTCCGTTTCAAAAAGCCTTTTTTTTTTTGCTTCAGCTGCCCGAAAGTGAATTTCCGTGTTTTGCAAATGCTGCTTAAGTAGTTAACACAAAGGCTGAAATATTCCACACAGTAAAAACAAGATATTTAAAAAACTTTTAGTAACATTAAATACATATTTGGACAGTTGTCTAGTGTCTTTAAAATCACCGCAATCAGCTGCCACTATGAACCACTCACAACAGCCAGAGTCATCGGTGAAAAACGAAAAGAACTAATTTGTACTCGCAATAATTAAATTTTTAATGTTTTCTTTTCGACAGGATACTCGTATATCTACATCCATAGTTATGCTACAATACATACACTCATACACATAAATGAAGTTGCATTCGTACGAGTTCTTTGTCTCTGGTCGCATGTGCGCTTTCTTTAATTGTCGCTCGCGGCATTTCAATAAAATCAGCATTTAAATTTGTCACAATCGAAAAGCAATCGTTGCGCTGTCAGCTGCACCCAGCCAGGTACACTTGAAATAAAACTTTCGCCCCCATGCATTCTCCCCTCTTTCGCTCCACACACCTCTTCTACTACACAACCCCTTTCAACTCTTTCAGTTCTTTGTTCGCGCGGCCATTCTCCAGCGTGTATTTTGCGCTATTTGGCTTTTGTGGCGAGCTGAGTTATGTTGCCGATGCGTGCTGTGGCGCTCGTCTCGGCGCACAGCTCGCTTACGCGAAGCAAAATGAAAGCCAGCAACACGATGCTGCTTTATTTGCCCACATTACAATTTACTAGTGAGCAGCAATTGTAAAGCAAAAACAAAAAACACAGCTTAATGGCGCACGGAAAAGCAACCAGTGGCTGCCAAACGACTGATGGCTCTCTCGAGCACCGCTTTGACGCTTTATATGTGTGTGTGTGTGTGTGTTAATAAAGACAGTGAATAAATTTTTTGCGCTCGCACTTGGCTGCACCTACGCCTTTACTTTAGTGACTGGAGACTTAATTAACTCGTCGTTGTTGTTTCTTTTTTTTATTCAACTTACGCAAAAAAAATATATATGTATGAAAGCGACAAACAAGTGCGGCGAATTTTCCTTTAACGAAATTGAAACGTGATTTTTTTCAGCCGCCATTGTTGGACGTTTTTTGTGTGGGCACAGTTTTTTTTGTTTTGGTTTTCTTGTATATTTTTTCTCTGTACATTTCTGATAATTCTCTGACATTTTGGGATTTTTCTCCGCTGTCCTGCGTACGTGTCCGAGTGCACTTTTGTGAAGCACTGTTGTCGTTGCTGCCACAGCCACACGGCCTCCGCTCGGCTGCTTAAGTACGCTGTCGTACGATCACAAGGACAGCAAAAGTGGAGTGAAAGAGAAGTGTATGGAGAGAAAAAAAGAAGCTTATTGGGAGTAAAAAAGAAGTAAAAAATGGAACGTGCAATTTACAGCAAATGTGTGACACTGATTTCTCGTTGCATTCTACACGACTGGTAAATGTAAACGAAAATGGAAATGCCAACTACAAGTGAGCTGGAAACGACCATTGTAACGTCGCGACGGCAGTGTAGTTGTTGTTGTAATTTGACCAAAAAATGTGGTCAGTTTGGGAAGTAAGTAGTGTGCACTGGCAACGGAGTGCATAGCTTTTGTGCATTTGTATTGAGTTTCATTTCAATGGAATACGAAAAATTTGGCAATTTACTATAAACTGCGCATAAAAGTATGCAATAAAAAAATTCAATTTATGTATTAAATTTCTGACTGTTAAGAGGACTTAAAACTAGAATGCCTAAGTGAGCCGAAATGACTTCATTGAAGTATGAAATACAAAAATTGAATTTATAATTAAAAATATAAAAAAAATAAAAAAAAAAATAAGAAAAAATATATAAAATAAAATGATAAAAATTATAATTTAATAAAAAATTAAATAATTCCATTTATTTAATGGTAAGAGAACCTTTACACTAGAATACCCAAGTGTGAGAAAACGACTTGATTAAAGTATGAAATAAACAAAATTTAAATTTATAATGTAAACCTTAAGCTTTAAAATTCTTACTTTATTTATTATTAATTTTTAGTTTTTTAGTTTTTGAGTTTTAGTTTTATTTTTTTATTTTATTTTACTACCTTTTTTATTTTTTAAATTTTTTTATTATTTTATTGCATCCGTTTTAGAAAGAAAATCTTGACTTGTTTTTTCAAAAAAAAAAATTAAACACAAAAATAAAAAATATTTATAATTAAATGTTCACCTTTGTTTTGAATTGTTTTGTATAATAATTTTATATGAACTTGGCCAGATGGGATTGGCCAGTCATTCTAGTTATAAGACACATATTGCTAAATTGAAATTGGCGAGACAACTTTTTATGTAGTGGAGTCCTTCTTGGGAGTTTTTGTGACTGTTATCAAAGAACAACAGTCACCTTTTCACTAGAAAAATGTGACAGGTATTGGACAAGGAGTCGTGGACCTTTAATTAACTGAAACTTTAGTCATTGAAATATAGAACTGTAGGTTGTAGAGCTTCACCGATATTTAGTTGAGTCTTTTTACTGGATGAATTTGCCTGTGGTTGGGTAACAAACCGTAAATGTAAACTGTTTCATGTCTGTTTGTGTCGTACAAATATTTTCATGCTGCATTGTCCTTTTGTCTTTCGTAGAAATTAGTTCAATCTTAACCGCTTCTGTAATAATTACATTGCCAATTTGCTAGCAATTTTCTTAATTACTTCATAGCCCCACAACTGGTTGCCGCAAAGCGTCATATAATTTGTTCAAAATACGCCATAGGGATTCGAAATTCCTGGAATGAATTTGCCAGTAACGCAACAAAATTGATTGGAATTTACCGCCAAACGAACATCAAAAGATTCAAATTTCAGCATAGTCCTGCGAATCTCCGGCTAACGCGGCAACGCCTAAAAGCATGCAATTCGATGCTTAAAATTTCGCACCGAAAATTGTTAGATTTACAGAAGCAAAAAATAGGATTAATTATTTTGTGCGCCAACAACGAAGTTAAATGGTTGAGCGCCCACAAATTAGCCAACCGTCACCCACGAGTAGTCACCATGGAGCAGCGATGGCCAAACGGCTGTGACAACCCCCACATAAAAGCAAAATCATGGCAAAATTGTTGGACGGCAGCCGGGTGCACTGGGCACTGTGCGGCCGCTGATAAAACGTGATGAATGTGCGTCAATTCGGCGGCACAGACATACAACAAGTGAGAGGACGCGCACGAAGGCCGGATTTGAGCAAGCGACCAGTACAAGAACAACGAACACATAGGAGACGATAAAGCAGCCAACAGTAAATCGCCATTACCATAAGATAATAGAAAACCACGCATATCAAAAGCTTAAGCGCCTAAAAGTCGACATGACCGGCACACGACGAGTTAATGAAACTCAACGAAGCGCAAGAAAGAAAATGAAAAAATTGCAAATCGGCGTGAAGCAAAGACACCAAACGGCAGTTGTCTCTTGGGTTTGTGGCGCTCGTTCGCTATTCTGCTTCTTCATTTTTTTTGTTGCACTATACGCTGTAGCGTATTGCCAAACAATAAATGACCATAATCAAACACTTTACGCCTGAAAGCACGCAACGCTGCTGGTGCCTCCAACTGCTCGATATGTCTGCTGCATGGTCTCTCTGTCTGTCTTGCTTGCTTTTTGTCCCTTAGTAGAAAACGTGCATTTGTTTGTTTGTTTGTGTGTTTTAGCACCTAAAAGTATGCACAGCAAAATTGAGTTGTTTCGTTGGCAGCGATAAGCCGGCATAACTTAAGTGACTGGGCAGGCAACGCATGCAGACGGTAGACAAACAAAAGCCTACTTATGGGCGCAGAGATGGCATGCACACAGGCCAAGACACACACATACACCAATGCACTAACTTGTAGTACATGGCTTTGGCTGTGTCTGCTACTTTGTGTATGTGTAAAATTGCAACCTTCAAACTCACTTTTGGCTCGCTCAACTAATCGACTAACCATGCGCAACATTTTGCCAACAACATTCAGTCGAGACGTGTGTGTTTGTATGTGTTTGGGTTTGCTGTCAATATTTCGTCATCTCTGTCAACGGCAGCGACGACAATGCCAGCCCGAAATCACATAACCCCTTGATGGACATTTGTCTGCACCACATGCCAGACGTTTCTCCATTTCCGGTTGCGCATTTGTTTTAGTTGTTGGCATCTGTCGGTTGGGTAATAATAACGAAAATATGTGTCTATTTTGAAGCGCATTGATTTTTATTTTTAGTATTTACAAAAATAAAAAATACAAAATGAAAAATGCGCATTTGATTGAATGCATTTCATAGCTCACTACTACATACACGGCAGCTGGTTTTTAGTAGTAGCCGCTTTTTTTGTTGGTCTGTCTCAAATTTCACTGCAAATACCGCAGAATTTTGCATCGCATTACGCGCAATCTGTGCGCCGATCATTTTTCTGTTAAATTAAACTCCACAAAGCCGCCTCGCTGCGTTCGGTTTTTAATCACAGCAACACAAACAATTCATTTCAGCGCGTTCGCGTTGTGTCCAGCATTCGATTGTGCAGTGTTCAAGCCACGCTAACTGCACTGACTGTCCATCCATAAGCCCAGTAGAACTGTTGCATACTTTTGCACGCACCATTGCATACTATGTGCACACACAAACAAACACAGCAAAATCGCTTGCATACCTTTGGGCGCGTGGGCGTTTGGATAAACGAATGAATAATTGATTTCATTGCAATGACATTGTGGCGTTGCTGAGTTGTTGTTGTTGTGTCGTTGTTGTTGTTGTTGTTGTTGTTGTTGTTGTTGTTGTCGTCTCGTACTCATTCATCAACGTGTGCGCTTTTTAATGTCATTCGTATGGTCCGTCATGCAGCCAGCCCAAGCCTTTAACTCTCCACCAAACTCTCACCTCTGCACCCCTCTTTCCCCTTCTTTCGTGACAGTTCATTGTCGTACGCAATGCCACCTCAAACCGTTTTCGTAGCATTGTCCAGTGTGCTATCTGTGCGACCATTTGTCGCTTTGCGTTTGTGCATTCACTCTTCCCCGAAAAGTATGCAACATATTTTGCTTGTGTGTTTGTTTGCTTATAACGCTTTTGGCTCTTTACTTTGCATAATTCACTCATTGTCTCTCGTTGCTGCATTAATTTTCGCTGCTTATCCCCTTATTTGTTTGTGGGCTTTGGCAATTTTTATTTTTCTTGCTTTGCATTGCTGTGCTCTCGCTTTGGTTGCGCGCATTTTTTTAATCCCTGGCAACGCATTCCATTGCATATGCGAATGTTTTTTTATTGTGATTTAATCTTTTGCTCTTTAATTGTTGCTATGACAATGTTTAGCTGTTTTCTGGTTTCTATTGCAGGTTTCTTGTTTTGCTTTTGTGCATTTTATAAACATTTATAATTTTAATGAGCATTTCTGCTGTTATGTGAATTATGAAAGTGGCGAAAGTAAAAAAGCTTAGCGTCATCTTTGTGGCATACTTTAGGGCGCATATTATTTAGTATAATAACAGTACTTTCTTGCTGAAGTAATGATTGAAGAGATTTTAGCGCAAAGTATTTGCAAAAAAATAGAAAAACGGTTTTGAAGTTCTGTCTGAGTCAGTGGAGTTCAAATCGTGTCATTTACTATCAGCTGTCAAGATTTGATTTTTTTCTAAAAAATTAGAAAAAGTGTATGTAGATTTTGCTTTGCTTGTTTTATAATACAGTTGAGGATCTGTAATGAGTAAAACATATAAACTGGTTCTACTCCCCTCTTCATCTTTTCTTCTTTGATTATGGGACTTTTACTATATTCTTTAAAAATTCATAAACAAATGAATTATAATTATTTAATGTCTCACATACAATAAAAGTCAAATTGCCAATGGCAAAGCTGCACTTCATAAAGATTCGCTTGAAAAGTTGTTCAGCCTCAGTGCCCCAACTTACACTGCACAGCGTCGCATTTAGTTGGCATTGGCGATGCAGAGGCAGGTGGTCAGCGACAGTGGCATTAACGTGACTTTGCTTTGGTCACACTGTCTGTCATTCGGTTGACAGCCGTGTCATCCAGCAGCTGCCGCTACTGCTTCGTCTGCCATGGCCACTGCATGCAGGGACCAACACTCCTGCCACTTGCCATGCTGTCCAATGCAACAGCACAACCGCTTTGCCTCCGCTGTTCCAGCGTTCATGCAGACATCGCTGCAGCTGCGTGCTTTATGAACGCTGCATTACACTCGCGCACTGCCTGGCTTTTCGGTTATATTCCTCGCAACTATTTCACAATTTATCAGCCCCGGTCGCCAATCCAGCGTCGGCTAGAAAGCGCACACTTCTGTTGCGGCTGCAATGCGCGTCCCTGCTCGCTTCACTCTCTATGACGCTGCCTACCTTCACCGCTGAAATTTGCACGAAAAACGTGACATACCAGCGGTCGCCGTGGACACTGGACACTGGACATGGTGCAGCGGCTATGGCCATTGCCACTTCGGTTCGGCCGCTACTGTTGCTGTTGTGGCTACTTGTGTGCCGGTGTGGCTTATTGTAGTTGTTGTTGTTGTTATAGCTGGTATTCCTGTTGGTAGTGCTTTGATGTGCTGCCCGTACTTAGTCGCGTATGTGCTCGAGTATGGCTGCCGTACGTGCTGGTGTTTTAACATTTTTTCAAAGCATACTTTTAGGCGGCGTCCGGTGTTGCGCGCTTTGTTTACATTTTACCCAGAATTGGGTTAGTGTTGGAGAGTATGGTAATAAACGTTGGCAGGTTTGTGCAGAGTAGCATATTTGTTGTTGTTGTTGTTGGCTTTTGTAGTTTTTGTTTAAAACATTGAAGGACTATCAGCGTTGCCAGATCTGTATGTATGTGTGGTTCGCTGCTTGGCTTATGGCGGCGCCTGTTCAATCGTGTCTCTGGCTGTCTGTCTGTCTGTCTGGTCAACGGTCCAGCTATACTGCTCCGCCATATTTGCCCAACTGTACGTGTGTCACTTGTGTCCTTTATCGCCAACAGTCAACGTGGCCGGGGACTGGTTTATGTTGTGATAAAACGTTCTGATTGCATACGTGGCCGGTGGATGTTCGAGTCTGCGCCGCTTCCACTTGCAACCGAACGCATTGCAGTCGAGGCTTCTCGGCGTACGTAGCTCAGTCATTTGCTGTATTCTGCCGTTTGCTGTGAGCGCAATAAATGTCAGGCACCAATTAACGTCGCTGATGAAGCTGAAATTCGAGCATGTCCTTATGGCAGCAGGAATTTCGAGCGCTTTTGAGTTGAGATTCGTATTGAAACCCATTTCATGTTGGAAAATTATGTAAAGTTGCTCGAGTGGTTGTTGTTGTAGCGACAAAATTAGATGCTTCATTAGTGGCTAGAAGTATGTGAAGCAAGTGGCATTCGCTTCTTACAAAAACAGGCTGAAGAAGTGGACAAGCAAATGAAAAGGTTTTTAAGTCGATAGAAAGATAAATTAAGGAAGGAAGGACATCTGCTGGTGATGGTGGGAGAAAACAAAGTATAAATAATATTTTATTTTATTTCCCATAACACTCATTCAAAGGTGTCCATCATCTATCCATCCTTTTTTATTACTGAATTAAAAATCGATTAAAAAAAATAATTATTGCTTATTGTAATTTGAAATAAATAATTTTCAGTTTATCTTAGAACTTAAATTTTTACTTTCGATTACTATTTTTCTGTATCCTAAAATGAATAATGAATATAAATTTTACTTTCTGCACTCAAAATTTCAGCATGAAAGTTCATATGGTGTGATTACTGGAATTTTTTCCGTAACATACAAATTTCAAAAAATTATTTTTCAGTTGTTCACAAAACCAAAACATTTAAACTACAATTCCAGTTGTTTTATGCATGACAGCTTAATTTAATTATTTTAATTAAATATCTACACTTTTTACTATGCATGCGCCAATCAAAAATATAAAAAACTATTTAAAAAACAATGATTATTGTACAATTTCAATTTATCTTAGAAGTTGAATTTGAACCTTCGATTACTATTGTTCTGCATACTGTAGAATAATATAATATATAATAATAATATTTTTAATTAAAGAATATAAATATAATATAAAGAAAGAATTAATAGACCTTACTATCTGTACGGCAAATTTCAGATCAAAACTTCATAATTTGTGAAAATTCGAATATTTTCCATTATGCACCAATATAAAAAAATTATTTTCTAGTGTCTTTCAAAACTTCAACGTTAACCTATAATGGTAATTGTTTTATGCATGACAGCTTAATTTAATTATTTGTATTTAATAACCAGTGTTTGCGTAATTTGTGTGCAAAAAATCAGCTCGCTTACTCATAAAGTGTGATTACTGGAATTTTTTCAATTAAACCCTAAAATAAATAATTATATTTCAGTTTTCCTTGAATCTTAACCATTTAACTACATTAAACAGTTTTCTGTATATTGCAGCCTAATATATTTTTTATTTAATAAACAGAATTTTTACTACCTGTGTGCAAAATATCAGCTTAATGGCTTGTAAGATGTCATTAATAGAATATTTGAATTATTACTTATTTGCCTCATGCAGTTTTGCATGAATCTTCAACGTTAACCTACAATTACAGTTGCTATGTACACTGCAGGCTATTGTTATTATTTTTATTAATTAACCAGAATTTTAACTATCTGTGTGGAAAAAATTTTCTCGCTAACTCATAAAGTGTAATTACTGGAATTTTTTCCATTGAACCCTAAAATAAATAATTATTTTTCAGTTTTCCATGAAACTTCAACATTAACCTTCAATTTCAGTTGTTCTGCACATTGCAGTCTCATATTATTATTTTTATTTAATAACCAGATTTTCCACTATCTGTGTGCAAAATATCAGCCCAATAGCTTGTAAGGTTTAATTAATAGAATTTATTGAACTTTGCTTATTTGCAGAACTTAAAAACACATTCAAAGTTCAGATCCCTCAATACATTCGATTGATATACTTAAATATAATTTTTATTATGAAATATATAAACTGCATTAATATAAAATTTCCTCAAAACACAGAAATTTCCCTCGCTGACGTCACACTTGTTAGGGGGTAAAACTACCCCCAAATTACAGCTAATCCTGCAGAAATGTCCCGACTCTCTTGGAATCCAACCCCGCTTTCCAGTGAGCGTAAAAAATTTCCCATTCACTCAGTTGTTCTCTTTGTTGGACACGCACACAGGTTTTGGGAAATTTTCATCCAACCACTTACTGTCACTTTGCATTTGGCGCTGAATTGCAACACGTCGTCGGTGGCGCCACCGCAGCGTCTTGCCGTACTTTGCCTAGAAAGCCGCAGTTTGTGTGTAATGGAGCCAACTGAGCGAGCGTACGTTGCATTGTTTATGCTTTGGTTTTTGTTGCTGCCAAAAGGAAACCAACAGTGAGCCGGCCAGCCCAATAGTCAGTAACCAGACACATTGCTTTACACACACACACATATACACATGCAGACGCAAACAGCCACTGAGAGACACACGCGGCTACGGCGACAACCACCTGGGCGTTATTTAATGGAAAATGAAACACCAGTTGATTGTCTCGCTGGTTGCCGTTGTTGTTGCTGTAGTTGTTGTGCAGGTGCAAATTGCACATACCATGCATTAGTGTGCGTGTGTGTTTGCTGTGGCGTTGCCTGGTTTTGTGTGGTTTCCGTATAGGTGAGCCAGAAATCTGCTTTTAGCTGCACGCTCGGTGTTTTCCCTTTTCTTGTTTGCTGCCTGGCCACACTATGCTCGGCGCCGCTCTGCACTGTTAGTTGGTGGCGTATTGTGTGTTAGTTTTGACAAGCGCTTCAGTGCAGGTGTGTGCGTGCGAATGAGTGATTGTATGTGTGTGTGTGTGTGCTTTGCTGGGCAAGCTGACTTCGAACGCATTTAATGGAGTCGCATGCAAATGGTGTTTAGATTGAATTTGGAAAATGGAAAACTTGTTTGGCAAATTGAATGCTAATATTGAATTTAAACAACAAAAGCAACAATGAAAAACTCGAGTAACATAATAAAGTTGAATGAAAAGAAAATATTTGTCTATTTGTAGGCGCAAGGCGGCACAAAATGAATGCAGCTATAAATGTAGGCAATTTGTTTTCAGATAATTGGAACAGCCTTAATTGGAAGAAGTGCTGATGTAGAATGCAGGTTTGTTTATAATAAATATTGGGTTGAAAATATTTTCGTGCTTTTTATTTGACATTGAAATCCTCTTGTCATCTGTTAGATGAGAATGTAGATTTTATTTGGGGTTATTTTGGGGTTTTGAATGTTTAATGGTGCGTGAATGGAATAAGTTACTTTTTTCAAGGATACCTTAATTCAACACATTAGGTCAATTGTTTGACTATTAAACAGTTCACTTCTAAAAACAAATTAAAAATTCACTTTTTTCTATTATAAGTTAAAGTAATTAGTGCACTTTAACCTGGCATACTTTTAGGCGCCTGTTGCATTACAAAATTCAGCATTTCCATGGCTTAGTTTCGATTACATTTATTCTATGTAAGTCAGTGAATATATCCAATGAACACATCAACTATGTTTAAAATTAAAGGCCACTTGTTTGACTATTAAAAGACTTGCTTTTTTCACTTCTGAAGAAAATTAAACGTGCACATTTCTCTATTATAAGTTAAAGTAATTAGTGCACTTTAACCTGGCATACTTTTAGGTGCCTGTTGCATTACAAAATTCAGCAATGCCATGGCTTAGTTTCGATTATATTTACGCTTTTACCGCAAATTTAAGCAAGTCAACTCTGTTCCTCTGTTCTTTGTTTAAACACAACAGCAATAAACATTGCCTAACATTAGGCTTACAACGCTTATGCATATTTAATAGGGCCCTTCCGCACTTGCCTTATGGCCACTGAGCGCATTTGTAGTTACTAATGTATAACTAATACGCTTACAAGAGCCATGCTCGATGGTGCACAAATGCAGTAAACCGCTTAAATAACAAAACATAAATAATTCAGCCAAAAGTATGCTTCACCGCCCAGCACAACGACAACAGATGGTGATGCATACAATTATGCTTTGTTGTAACATAAAAGTTGTTCTCTACTAAAAGTGTATATGTGTGTCCCTGTGTGTCCCTGTGTGTGAGTGTCTTTACGACATAATTATTGTACTAATTTTGGGCGCAACAGGAAATTCTTGACTTGCATAAATAGCACATGAAAAACACATAAATAAGAATTCCATTGCATATTTTTAGGCGCTAGTGCCTTTTTAATAAACTTTCGCTCACTTGGTAGCCGGTGCAAAGGCATTTGCACTACTGCTATGGTTATGACTAAGCATAAGTTGCGCCGACACACCCACTTTTCGTGCTCACCAGCCATCGTACGCGCGACTGGCTGCTTCCCTGGGGAACTCGCGCTGCGCTCTTTCGTAATTAACATGCAATTTTGATTGCATTTCAAGGTGCCATAAATCAGCCAGTGCTCTTGTTTTATTACGCGTTATTTATGCCAAATAAATAATCAGGCGTTGCATAAAGATGAGGCGGCCGTACAGTGTGTAGCAAAAGTCTGCACCCACACAACAATGAAAGCAATTTTGTTTCGCTTTAGAGGGTCACTTGATTCAACGAATCGTTTGGGTGGTAGTTGCCCACTGGCTTCATTAAAAAGGTCACATTTCAGTTATTTCCTAAACGCATTTATTTTGCATATACACAGGCGCCGCCGTATGTGCGGTGTGAGTAGTTAGCTACATTGTGCTTTTTTATGCTAACGTGCGCCTTTTTCTTGTTGTTTTTGCTTTGACTTGTGTTTGTATGCGTCTTGGCAAGATTGCAAAGCGTTGTTTCAGATTTTCGCTGACCGATAAGCGTCTTGTTAATGTAATTAACACGCCGCTGCTGGCAAAAGTAGCCAACAGTGGGTGGGCCGTGCATGGCGGCGTAGTTGTTGGTGGGCGTTTGCGATAAATAGATGCGTGTTCTAAGGGCGGAAATGTGTGGCATTAAATTGAAAATCACGGAAATGTGAAAACAGTTTGGGGTAGGTTTTAAAGGTATGAAGTTTGATGTTAAATTTTGACTATTTTGACATTACTTGAAAGCATACTTTGAGGCTGAGAGGCAATTTAGTGAAAGTTACCAGATTAAGTCAGTTGGTTTATTAAGAAAAAGGTGTTATAGGTGAATGAAAATATTATATTATACAGATTGGAAAATGGTAATGCATGACATCATGCATTATTCTATGTTGTGGCTGAAATTTCTATGCAGGAGAGGTTACAATTTATTATTCATTTTATGGATAAAGGGAAATTATTAATACTATGTAATTAAAAAAAACTACGATAATATTTGCATGAAGTTAAAATAATGAATAAAAAAAATTGAATTTTTCTATATTGCAACTGAACCCAGAAAATTTTTAAAGGTTGAGAATAGGTTCAAAGTTGAAATGAATTTTATTAATGAAATAAAATTAATCACATAAAATTATTAAAATAAAAACTAAAATCAAATTTGCATGATGTCATTCAATACAAGAATGACATCATGCATACGAAAATGGAATTGTATGTTCATTCTTTTTTTTTTGTGCCGTGTTCACTCCTCTCTGGAGCATAGGGACTGCACAAGACAGCCTTGTGTTGGTTACGTTAATCAGTTGTGTTGTTCTGCCAGGGTAGGTGATTGGCCTGCCGCAGTTAGTCCTAAGTTATGGTGCCATCTAACGCCGCTCAGGAACATCGCCTCCGCTCGTAGCGCCATTTGTTGTGAGGAGGTTACAGCAGAATGGTTGGGGACCTCGCTAGATCAATTTGGTGCGCTGTTTTCGCAGTTGTCCGCTTCCCTTTGCAGATGTTGCTCGTACGCTGTGTCAAACTGTTTATTTGTTTGCTTTTATCAGCCGCACAGCGCATATCTGCGCGTACTATTGCGTGGAAGTGTGTGGAATAGAAATAATTGGGTTGGGAATCAATGAATTTGGGGGTCAAAGTTTGTGGTACATTTTGTTCTTAAAAAGTTCTGTTTTACAGGACATTTTTGGCATTTTAGAAAACAAGGTCAAATTGACCCATAAAAATAGGAGCTACAGGGTTAAAATGCTCCACAAAAATGTTCCTCGTAGTGCTTTACACCAAATTGCTAAACATATCATATACCTAAAATGTGATGTTACATGGTTTTCGTATGCCGATTCATCATAAGAATGCGTGAAAAGGGAAAAACTTTGACCCCCCCTAAAAAAAAATTCAGACGTAAACTTTAAAAACGCCGATACACGTACATTTTATTTTGGTCCCCTCTATCAGAATCCGGTGTCAGAACCTTGTTATTTTTTTTTGTGTTGTGGAGTGTTATTTATTATGATAACTCAAATTCAAGTACTTTGCATTACTTTTTCAATAATTTTACCCTACGATGTCATTTTGTGCAATAAAATGACATTTATATTAATTTCAACAACTTCTAAAAACTTGCCTAAAGTTTAGACATTCCAAGACATCATCTAATTTTATAGCCATTTAAATAAAAGTTAAATCTTGCAAACTTTCCTTCTTAAAAACCCACCACTTAAATATGCTCAGCATTTAGGTAAATGTCAGCTACTTGCTTGCCACTTCCGTTTCCGTTGCTCGGTTATATCGAACACAGACATTGAGCCGAATGGCGGAATGAGAGCGCGCCAGACCGGCACAAATGCAATGACAAGCAGACATTTTGCTTTGCTTTAATTTCAAATTTAAAACTCTTAAAAGTCAACAAAAAGACAAAAAGGTTGTAGTAAAAAAAGTTATATGTATGAAAGAAAAAGTTAAAAATAGAAAAAAAAAACAGAAGGAACGTAAAGAAAGTAAGACGAAGAAATCAAGAAAAATTCAGGCAGCAGAAGACGAAATGTTTTTGCATATAGCCAAGAGTGATAACAAACTGTGCTCGAGAAGGCAGCCATGTGGTGGCATGAAAGGGAAGTGTGGCGTGTTAAATGCTACTCAACTTGCCACACTTTTTGGGTTTTTTGATTTCTGTTATTCTCAGTTGTCATGCTTCTTGCGTTGCCCGAAATCAGCGATACGCCAGCGAAAATCAAATGTAAGTAAACAACGACAAATAACAGCAGCGGCGAAGAAAGTTTCGAGTAAATATGCGAAGCAGCAGTTAAAGTCTGGGCGAATGTAGGAGAAGTTAACTTAAGCCGTCATGCATGCCAGTCAAGCGTAACTTTGAGCACTGTTGCGGCAGCTCCAAGATACTGCGCAGATGGCCAAACAGTCAGCCGGCGGCGAATGGCCTTGTGCGAGCTGACAACTGTCGACGCTAATCCACAGCGGAATGCGAGATCAAAGAGCGTCAATGCGTAAGCCGAGCAAAAGTAATTCCCAGCATGGCATAAATTGGATGGCGGCAGCATTTGCTGAAAATTAGTATTGATGCTGTAAATAAGCAAAGAAATATACAACAAACAAAAAAAAAATTAAATAAAAAATCAAAAAGCAGAAAAAGTTACTTCGAGTAGGAGTCACATTCATTGATTACATTTCCTTAACGGCTGCAAATGCCATCGACGGTCTGCTTGAAAATCTGTGGCGGCAGCGCAAATGTTGGGCATGAATCCAAATTTGTTTTGCATACTTTTAGGTGCATATTATGTTTGATTTTATGCTGTGAAATGTGAGCGCCTACAAGCATACAATCACATTTTCTCGCTAACGTTTATCGAGCAGCAGCATGTGTAGGCGTACTTTCGGCCAAATATGATTTGCATATTTTTAGGCGCAAAGGAATAAATTTCAACATCAACAGAGTACAGTTACTGTCAGTTAGGGTGCTGTATGTTGAGCTTTAAAGTAGTCAAAATAAAGTGTTTGCTGTTGTGGATTTAATTTGAAAGGCACAATAAATGGCGAAATGATTATTAGATGCGATTGACTGTGAGGATTTTGGCTAATGCCAAATTGAAGTCAATTGCTGATCTTTGGCGTCTGGTTAGTGGTGTTGGTGTGATGAACTTCGGTTGCCCAAAGTCAGAGTTTTATTTGAGTACTCACTTCAATTGGGTTTTAAAGCCAATAAATCGAGTTGAAGTGATAGTCAAAACTGATGAACATTCACATTTTTTGTTGTTTTGTGTTTTAAGGTATTAAAGTACATATATTCGAGGCTTACAAAAAAGTTGTAGAATTTTAATTTTCTTATTTAAATTCGCCATTTATAGTTCTCCCTTTCTCTCTCTCAATTTCCTTATTTTGTTATTTTTTACTTCCACTTTATGTCACGTTTACCATTCCCATCTACAGCACAATGCCACACAGCAGCTTTGCCATATATCAACAAATTAAAGCAGCACATGTAAACAATTTATTTGGTTGGATTTTGAATCTGCAGACGATGCCTCGACACATTGTCTGCTGTTTTCTATTTATTCATTACTTATTCATAGGTAAATTTGTACACATGTATGGTCTACGCGCTTGTCTGAAAATTACAATTTCCCCAGCTCCTCTCACGTTTAGCTTTGCTTGGCTCATGTTAAGACGCTGCCAAATGTTTATGACATATTTTCCACCTGCGGTTTTACGCAAAATTTGCTTAAAACAATTTACCAAGATAATCACAACAACAATGCGTACAATAACAATAACAAAAACATTTATTAGAATAACAAAAACAACTATAAGTAAGTAAGAGCACAACAAGAAAAGGTAAACGTTCAAGTTCAAGCTTCTCTCGCTTCCAAAGTGTGTGTGTGTATAAGTTTTGTTGTGCGTGTGTGTGTATGTGTGAATGTCTAACCGCAAATACCACAACAAGGCAGAGATCCCTTTTTGCTGCCACACTTTCCATGCACAAATGTTTAAATAGGAGCATCCTATGAAGGAAGCAGGAAAACCATTTGGCACCTACTTCCGTCTCATACAATGTACGTGTGAACTTTTGAATTTGTACCCAGCGAAAAATTATTTTGAAATGGTAACATGTTTTGATGATATAGTAAGGTAAATGCTTGAAAAAAGTTTGCTTTTGAGCAGCTAAAAAGTAGCTGTACCAATCTTATTTTAGTTAAAAGGCAAGCAATCCAAGATGATAAGACGCACTGATTTTTGACTGACAAATTCTTGATGATTCCATGATGATAAGAGGTACTGGTTTTTGCTTAGAAAGTTTTCAGTTCCAAAGTTCATTGAGGAAGAGATCTAATAGATCCACTAGAGATCCAATTTTCAGGATCATCATCTTGGCCGAAGCGACTCCAAGATGCTAAGTGGTAGTGGTTTCTGATGACTCTTGATGACTTTAAGACGATAAGATGTACTGGTTTCTGCTTAGAATGTTTTCAAGTCTAGAATTTATTGAGGCAGAGATCTAATAGATCTACTAGAGATCCAATGTTTAGGATAATCATCTTGACCGAAGCGACTCCAAGATGCTAAGTGGTACTGGTTCTTGATGACTCTAGATGATTCCTGATGACTTTAAGACAATCAGTGGTACTGGTTTCTGCTTAGAAAGTTTTCAAGTCCAAAATTTATTGAGGCAAAGATCTAATAGATCTACTAGAGATCCAATGTTCAGGATCGAAGTTCATCTTGACCGAAGCGACTTCAAGATGCTAAGTGGTAGTGATTTCTGATGACTCTTGATGATTCTTGATGACTTTAAGACGATAAGTGGTACTGGTTTCTGCTTAGAAAGTTTCAAGTCCAAAATTTATTGAGGCAGAGATCTAATAGATCTACTAGAGATCCAATGTTCAGGATCGAAGAAGGTCAGTTAAAACTGGACTGTGTGCATTGAAATGAAATTAAAAAATGGCCTCAGATCATTAAAATTTTTGCGTAACTACAATGTGACCTTCTTCTTCTAGTGCAGTGGTCACTGGGAAACTGGAAGCAATGAGTAGATCTATGGACCTGTCAAGAAAAATGTGGCTGTTAGATATGGTGGGATAGATTTTTCTGTTCTGATTTCACTGATCTGACTATATACAAATAAGCTACATAGTTATAGTCTCTGAATCGTATCGCTTTGTGGTAGCTTATAGAACCTATTACTGGCCGTTGTCCCTTAGGTTGTAAGCTCGATAAATGGTGCTCTTGGATAATGAGGTAGTGTTGAATTTAAAAGCTACGTAGGGTTGAATTGACTTGTTAAACGATGGCCCTCGAAAAATGATATCTGCAAGAGTTACGGACATGTTCCCCACTGGGGAAGCATTGCTAAATTGACGTGACACTTAGCTTGGTTTCTATTACTATCGAACACTGGATAGAAGAAAGCTTACTGTACTCTCTTCGGCTATAAAAATGGGCCTAAAAATGGAGAAGACTCCAAGGCTACTAGTCTATCCTAACTCAGTCCAACCTGACCTTACCAGAGATGAAGAGAAAGTAGACCAGATAAACTTTAAATGTCACTGCCTTGTCTTCAGAGAAAAACAATAACAACACCAACAAAACTACAAAATTTCTATCAGATCAGGGCCAGGGTTGGGTTTGGGTCTGTTTAATTGCTAGACGTAGAGTACAGTCGGATCTACTTGGCCACATTGAAAGGTAAAGGAGGTCTGACCACAGATTTATTAAGAGTTTTTACGTTTTTTTGATTGTCACATCAAAGCCATTTCAAAGGTTGGACGCTTTTCATTGGCTGTTAAGAGTTTCTTTTAAAGGTTTTTATTTTCCTATTTTTTTCCTATTATATTCCAATTTTTATTTCCAACTTTCCTGAGTGAAGTTTATCAACAAAAAATTTGCAGTAAACTAAACCTCTGATCTGACAAGGTTTTATAAATTTGGAACATGTTTTCAACACAGATTTTGGTCCTTGTGGCGACTTCTCTTAAAAGCCAATTTCAAATATTTAAGTTAATTATTTTTTCTGGGACTCTGCTTGTTGCCGCACTGGGAGTAGCTTTGGTTCTACGTTGGATGCTGTGCTGGCGCAACGTTCACGCGACTTCTATGTAATAAAAATAAAAACTTAGTGTTATTTTAGGCGTTGAAGCGTAAACAGCGCCGTGTAAATTTTAATACACGCGCATTCAACGGGCACTTGTGGTGTCTGTTACCACCAGCTCTGCGTCTCCTTTATGCTTTTCTATTGCCGTCTGTGTGGGTGTTTAGCTGGGTAGGGTTGAAATTGGCTTGGCTGGCTGCCAAGCGCGAGTGTGAAATTTTGATAAATTATGCGTGCTTAGCATGTGCCATGTAAGTGGCTTAAAAATGCATGAAAAATTATCCACTATACGCCACCAGGCAGTCAGCTAGTGAGTTAGCTAGCTTCGCATCAGCATCAGCGGGCTGTGCTCATTTGCTGGTTGGCTGGTTGTGCCATACAACTTGTGGCATCAAGTGGCTGTGGACCGAGTGGGTGTTTGACATGTTGCATGTGGCAGTGTGCTTCAGTTTTTCTGATTAGCTTAATCATGTAATAAAATGTTTTGCATATTTCTAGGACCCAGTAGTGCTCTGATTGTGTATATGTGTGTGTGTCTATGTGTGTGGAATTTTCGTTGATGAATTTTGAAATTTAAATTTGTCAGCTCATGTTGTAGTGATTGAGCTAATTTGAGGCCATTTGGAAGGAAATAAAACAATGAAGGAGGGAGTAATGGGACGGAATCAAAGAGGTAGGCGACGGTGATGGAAGTGAGATGACAAGCATGAAATATAGTGTGGTAATAATCATTGAAATTAGGGGAGTGATAGGCAGTTTGAAAAGGAATGATTAATGTTTGAGTGGACGACTGGACAAGGGCAAAGATCGAACTAGTGAACTGATACAAGGATAGAGAAATGAGTATTCGAACGGGCAAATTATTATGAAGGAAGTTTGTGTGGTAGAAGTTTGGAAATTTGAAAACACTAAAACTTTAAAACACAGTTATCAGTTTTAAAAGTAGAGAAAATTATAAGAGGCAAATGAAACAAACAGTTGCATTTCGAACGAGATCGAACGAGTTGACTGACGCTGGGATATAGAAATTTGTATAGGAACGGGAAAATGTAATTAAGAAAGTATGGATGGCGCATGTTTAAGAACTGGAAAAGATGGAACGAAAAAACTAATGACCCGAAAAGCCTCTGTTTCGATAGGATATTGCAATGATTGTATGAATGGGTAAATATGATGAAGAAAGTATGAATTATAGAAGTGGAAGAGAAAGATCGAAACAACTAATGAAATGAAAAGCCTCTCGATTACGCGGTCTGTTTCGATAGGATAGAGAAAGAATTGTATGAAAGGGATAATGTGATGAAGAAAGTGTGGATGGTAGAAGTTTAAAAAGTGGGAAAGAAAGAACCAGAAAACTAATGAATGAAAAGCCAATTGGTCTGTTTTAGTTCATTTTGAATCAAGAATGGTTTTAGTTAGCAAACATCAGACATTAACAGTCAATCCCTGATATCTTACTTAAGGTGAATCTCTTTCTAAGAAAAAGTAAAAAAAGGAAAAGATACATTAATTAAAAAATTATAGGAGTTAATGAAAAAATATTGAAACGATGAGGCACTCTGTGCTATGTATGAATGTTTTTCCAAGCATACTTTAAGGCATGCACTTTGAAGTACGGCCGGCATGCTATAATGTCGATATGGCAGGGATGGTTCGCAGCCGCAATAGGTTGTGCTAGAACGATCGATATAGAAACTGGAATGTGCAAGAAACTTCGGCGCGATGGGAAAACTAGTATAAAAGCAGCAGTGTGCAGCGCAAGGAGTCGAGTCTGGGGTGAGCAAGCAAAGTGGTAACAAGTGGAGATACAAGCGAAGTGTAAATCTGTAGATAAAGTGATTGTTAATTTCTGACTTCGTTTTGCGCTGAATAATTGAAGTTGTTTTATTTTCAAACACAATCCAAACGAACCTTGGAAAACGAATTGGGATGGGATTTTCGTAACAATATGGTAAAATATTACATTACATTCTTGTGATTAAATGCGATCTGAATCTGTAGATATAAAAGATTCAGGAGCATAAGAGTGAAAGAAATTAATGTCCGTCCATGGCGATAGGGATATAAGAAATGAAGGCTTTGAAATGTAGAAAAAAATAGTAGAAGGTTAGGTTTGAGGGGAATTAGTGAAAACAGAGCACCAAACCGATCTTAGCGAAGTCCCCAACCATTCTGCTGTCACCTCCATTACACAATAGATGGCGCTATGAGCAGTAGCTCGCAACATCCTTGGCAGAAAAATACAACCGATTAATGCAACCGACACAAGGCAATATCTTTTGGAGGCCCTATGTTCCCAAGAGGAGCGAACAAGGAAAAAACAAAAATAAGCTTCGACGTGCCTCCATGTCCTCGGCACAAATGCCAGTTCACGTCTGGAATCCTTCGCTGATCCCTTTGATTTATTTACTTTATAAAGAAAAGAGAGGGGAATATGATCCAATTGTCAGTTTACACCTGGAATCCTTCGCTGGTCCCTTTGATCTCTTTGATTTATTTATTTTATTAAAAAAGAGATAGGAGAATATGATCCAATAATATTCATTTACATTCATTCGACATTGGCATTAGACTGAGTCATATAGAAACTGACATCACCAGCAGAAATTCAACAACGAATGAACCTTGTGACCAATGAATGTGAGGAAAATGTATCACAGAAAAATCCGCACGAGCCTGGCATCAAATTGATGAGCATGAAAGTGAATTGAAGTGAATTGAAAGATTAATTGATGTTGAGGTTCAAATGGGACAGTTTGATGCCGCCTGACAAGGGATGCTAAAGAACTGAAGAAGTAAATTTCAAATGGCAATAAAACACAAGATTAATTGACGAAAAGTAATGAAGATTAAAGGCTTAAATGAAACACAAAATACGTAAATTTAAATAAAAAGGGTCGAGACTTAGAAGGGGTTTTGAAGCGTGATGCTCATTTTTGATGAGAGTATTAATTGCAATCTTCAGAACGGACTGTGTCAAACTAACTATAGAATTCATCATTGATATCATTGCCCGAGTAAGCACATTTTAAATGCTGTTACATCAGTGACTTACATGAACCCTTTCAGCTGTCGTGACGCCTTTGCAGCAACATTTATTGCCACAATGCAATGGATGGCTTGAAATTGCAGACAGCGCTGCCCACGTCCCATCAGCCGGCGAGGTCAGGTCATGGAAAGACTAAATGTTGCTTAGGTCAAACCAAGTGCTGTTGTTGTTGTCGTCGTCGTCTACTGGACGTCTTTGAATGCTGTGCAAGCTGGACACATGCAGACGCTGCACAACTTGCGCCAACAAGTGAAGCCATAAAACGGCCAAAGCAGCAGCAATTGCTGCCAAGGAGCGGCAGCAGTTCAAAGTCTACGGACAAATTGAATGCACCATGGCTGGCAGTGTGACGGAAATGCTGGCCATGGCTGGGTGTAGAAAGTTGGCGCTGCGCACTTGGACAGACACAGAGTGGGCAGATTTTGGCACTGGTTGGCTGGTGGCAGGCGTTGCAAAAGCTGCTGCCAGAAAAATTTTAATGTCAAGCATTTTAATGCAAACTGCTGAAGTTGAGCGAAAATGTGTGTGAGAGAGAGAAAAAGAACGTATAACGGTAAGTGCACTTTGCTGTAGTGTTATGTTCTAGTAAATGTTTCTGTGTGTGTGTGCGTGCGCCTACAAATTGGTTTAATGGTGTGGAAAATTGGAAAACAATGGCGATTTCTTCAATTTAACTGTGGTGTCTAGTTTTGTAAACAAATCCCTAGAGTAGCTTTTGCAATAGAAGAAGACAAAAGTAAGCAAGAAGATGGAAGTATTTGCATTGAAACGCAATCTTCATTTCTTCTTTTCAGTTTGGAAAAAAAATAAAACAAATATTTCTCTGCTTCTATCATTACTTAAGTAATGCGCTTGGCTGTTATTTACTGACACTTGTTGTTTTTACTACTTTTTTTCACATTTTCCGCTTATCAGTACTAATTTTCACTTGCCTGCTACTTTTCTTCCACATAATTTCGCCTCTCAAAAACAAAAAACGGCAACCTGTAGTTTGTAATTTTGTAATTTCTGTTGTCTGGCTGCCTTTTCAATTATGTTGGCATCACTTGCCATAAAGCATTAAAAATAAGCCAACATAAAAGTTGCAAACAACATAAATAGTAGTAAAGTAGCGTTCTTATCGTTTACGCTTGTCAGAAGTGCGTAGAAAGCATGCAACAATGTGGCAAGAAAAATGAATAATGTGACTAATAAAAAAGACAACAAGCAAAAGTTGCAAAAAAGAAAAGCGCAATAAAATAAAGAAAATGTGTAGTGCAGAAATTGAGGAGTGAAGAAAATTAGTACGAAGAAAAAGTACGCAAAGTCAAACCAAAGTGCAATTTTATGCTCTTATCCGCATAAAGCAAAGCAAAGTACAACACAGCACAGTCCAGTGTTGCCATGGTGCACAAAGGGAAACGAGTAAAGTTTTGTAGCGCCCAGTGCACCGTAAATTTCAGCTATGCGACTATTTTATCAGCGGCATGATTTGCATACATATAGAAGTTTGCAAATTTTGGGGAGAATGCTAAAAAGTTAAGAAAAGGCGGAAAATTACTTAATTAATGAGACACTAACAGGGGTCTAGAGGAATGGTAATAGTTGTCTTGAAGATAGAGTGAGGCAGTGAAGGGGTTGCAAAGTTTGCTATTTTTCTGAAGTATTCAGAGAAGTAGTAGTCAAGTTTTAGTATTTTTAGCACGAGTAGTGGTATGAAGTATTTAAATAAAATTGTTTTTTATCTATTTGTAAAAAAAAGGATATGAAAAAGGTACTTTGAAAATTTTAATCCTTTATATCCTTGAAAATTTTTATAGAATTTTCTTGAAAAGTAATTATGTTAAAACCAAAATCCTTGACCAAGTGTCAAAATTTCATTACTCTAACTTATTGGTTCAAAAGTTATTTAAAAAAGGCGGAAGCTGCAATGTTAATGAAGTAAAAAATTCTAATTTATTTTATTTATTATGTATTTAAAATAATAAAAAGATACAAAATCAGTCCTGTTTCAGTTGATATATCAGGTGTACAACTTTGCTTCCGCCGTTTTCCGATAGGTGGCTGTACCGGCTGAGGCTGGTTGAAATACATAGATGGTAATGCCTTTAAAGTGAGTGTGGACAGTGCCTAACGAATTGTCATCGCCGTTTCAGTGACAGTTGTTCTTGTTTTCGTATTATTCACGCTCGAAAATGTCCGCTTATGTGCCCAATTCTCGCCATTTGCGGGAAGTTTTACTTTTCTGTTACAATTCGAAAAAAAAATGCAGCTGAAGCGCATCGAATGCTCTCAGAAACTTACGGTGATGCTGCTCTGAGTAAAAGAACGTGTCGGGAGTGGTTTCAACGTTTTAAAAATGGTGATTTCGACATGACAAAGTCATCCTCCAACACGACAATGCTCGGCCTCACGTCGCAAAAGTGGTCAAAAAGTACCTGGAAACGCTGAAATGGGAAGTCTTGCCCCACCCGCCGTATTCCCCAGATGTCGCCCCTTCTGACTTCCACCTATTCCGTTCGATGGCACACGGCCTGGCAGATCAACATTTTCAATCCTTCGAAGAATTGGAAAAATGGATTGCTTCATGGATAGCGTCAAAAGAGGACTCCTTTTTTCGAGCCGGGATCCGAAAATTGCCGGAAAGATGGGAGAAAGTTGTCGCTAGCGACGGACAATACTTTGAATAATACATCTGTAAGCACTTTTTCGCAATAAGGTTAAGGGGTTAAGTTAAGTAAAGCAAATATATATTAATTGTGTTTTGTTTTTACTGGTCAATACTCAGAAGATGCTTCAACTAATGCGTAAATATTATGCTGATTTTAAACATACAGGTAAGGTTATGTTAGGTTAGGTTAGGTTAGGGTGGCTTTTTGTCAGTTTTTCTTCAACACTTGAAGGATTTATTATTACCTGTCAAGAGCGCATTTGTGAGCCACTTATAATTCTCATCTACTTCTTGTATATAGCGATAGAAGTACACGAGTGTTTAACTAGCTAGAACTAGGAATCGAACCTAGAGACCTGGAACCTAGGAATCGAACCTGGGCTATCGAGGCCGGCAACAGGCAGACTAACAGACTTAAGTACTTCATTGATAAGTAGTGGAAGTTGAGTTTTGTGAGCTTTTGCGATAAAAGATGACAGAAATCAATTATAAGTACTTAATCGCACCTATCTACCTACTTAGACCTAGTAAGTACTTAGGTTAAATTAAGTTAGGTAGTTAAGTAAGTAACTAAACTTAGTACTAAACTAAAGTACTTAGGTGTGGGTAGGTAGGGAAGTAGACCGATTCTGACCGTAGAATTACTCAGAAAATTTTACATAAAAATGAGTGAAGAATGAGATAGAATAAGATAGTAGCTGAAGAAAGTTAAATGACTTGTGTGGTATTAGAAATACTTATGGAAAAAACGGTGAGAACAGAAATATCAGGAGCACTAAGAAGTAGGAATAGAAATATGGTAGACACGAGGAAAGGCTTTAAAGATCCCATAGCCTTTGGCCCATGTGGACTATTGTACTACGTAAAAATAGTAGTAGTAATATGGATTGTAGTAGGAACTTATATAGTCGAGAAAGTGAAGCTCTGAAGGTATTTCGAAGCAGTTATGTAGTTGTAGTGGACTATTTTACTTACATCCTTTTAGGCAGAAGTTGTGGAACAGTATTAGAAATAGGCTTAGCGCCTAGGCTTTCAGAAGACTTATTTTGTCTAGACTATTAAATTGACAGATACCTAAATATTTGAAGAAAGTGTATCTTATATATAAAATATAAGATAGAAAAAGTAATAAATGATACAAAATCCATAGTTGAAAGAGTAGCAAAATAAATAATTCCATGAAAAAGGTTCAGAATCATTAACAGCAGAGATATAAAATAATTATAATTCATATATTTGGAAATAAACACATTGGCTTGATTTAAGAAAGTTTTATAAATATTGCTTTATAATAATCATTCCCAATCAAATTTTTGAATTACCACATTTTGGGTATGAATTAGTTTTTAATTGTTTCCAGTTAATAAATGCAAATCAAATGCAGAAATCCAATTTCCACCAACAACTAAACTACTAAAAATCAATTCATACTCGAAGGCAACGTAAAAAAAACACAAAATTTCAATCACAAAAGGTATAAAGCAACGTACAAAAGCATTTCTTCCAAATAAAAAATAAATAAATAAATAAAAAAAGTTATATCTTAAAGTTAAATTAATTGTCGCAAATAATAATTATAATCAATGAAAACAATTTATGTGGCTTTTTAATTGTAACACTGTAATTACTTTCTTAAAAAAGTTGTAATAGTTAAGTCCCGAATTAACAGTTGAAATTGTAGTAAAATTATTATTTCGAACAATAGAAAAATTAATTCTACTAATAAAAATTTTAAGAAGTTTTTTTAATTAACAAGTTGTAGTCATAAAGTAAAAATGTCTATACTTAAAATGTTTTGCGTTTATTTTTTACTTTTTTAAGTAGTAGCACGTAGGGTATGTTTTTGGTGTTTGAAACCCCCTCTCCCCAAATATTTATGTGTCTGTAACAAACATTTTTGGTGACAATTTTGTTATAAAATAATATTTGCCTTAAAAGTTGTTTACAAACCTTTAACCCAAATGAAATCTGTACACGTCACTGAATTGTAGTCATGTTTCTTTAGTTGTTAACAAAATATTCACCCAACTAGTACCTAAAAAATTCTGTTCGTAGCAAAAATATTAAAAAAAAACCAACGAAAGCAGTAAAATAAATAACAGTGTCTGCGCGGAAGCGTAGTTAATTTCAATTAAAACGGTTTTGCTGCGCTTTTGTGCATCCACACCTGCATATTTATGCGTTGCAGAGTGCGGTGGTTGTGTGCGTATGTGTGTGTGTGTGTGATTGCACGTGACTGCAATTTTAATGAGCTTCTTTCTGTTGCGGTTGTTAAGAAGTTTGGCGCGCAGTGTTGCTAATATTTACACCTAACGTTAAACTGTTCTAAGGAGCTTAGGTTGGTGCGCATAAAGAAAGAAAAATGCAGCACGCAGCCTTTGTCGGTTGCCATGTTCCTAATATATCTTGGAGCAAAATTATGAAAACAACAAAGAGCCACAAATTAGCAACTACTTGAAATTAGTAGTAGATGAAGAAAGTAGCACAGTAGTAAAATTTTTTAATAAGTTGCGTGAAAGATAATGTTTCTTAGTGGTCGAATTGCTTTATGCATTCATTGTACTTAAATGGTTTTGGAAAAAGTTGACGATTAAAGTTGTTCAAATTGGAGTATAAAGTCAACTTCAACGTAGCTGAACATTTTCTGGTTTCCTGTAGTTTAAGAATTACAGGCTTTGTACGATGTTTGATTAACAATTCTGACCATGACTAAAGATTAGCTGAGAAACTAGCAAGGTGCCTGTTTTACCTAACCTAACCTAAGGATTAGATTTAATATTTCTTAGTTAATTTAATTTAAATTGTATTTTTCATTTAATTTTTTTAATTTCTGTCAATAATTTAATTTAGTTATAATTCCATTGCAATACAGAGAAATTTCTATACATCTTTAATAGTTTCGGAATTCTACTACCCTCAGAAATTTGCTTGAAGTATTCTATAAACTATGCACCTGACTTTAAAGTCCTTTTATAGTGTTTGACTATTTAAAAAAATATATTCAAATTCCGGCGTATTATTAAATAAATTATATAAATGTGCAATAGTTTTGTGTTCCAAATGAATTCACATTGTTATTTGAAATTAGTCAAACATACATTAAAACACGTACGCCATATTGAATTTCATTTGCACCGCTATTCACTATACACAGTGACAGTTTAAAAAGCTTGGTTTTTCTGATATGCAATGACAGTTGCTCACACCGTTACCTGCTGTTGATACAATTACCGTTATGTGTGTTGGCACTCCCATTTTGCGCCAACCTGTCAGCAAGTCGATATTAAGTGCCACGCAGACAGGCGTACAAGTTCCATGGAATCGAGGTTTTTTTTGATGGTTGGAGGAGGTGAAAGGTGGAAGTGAAGCGTTGAGTGCTTTTAATATTTGAAATGACAGTCACACTATTTTATTTGTTATTAGCCAATCATTGGAGGTAGTATTTAATTTAAGTTCTTACTAGTTATAATTGATAATTTACTATTTGTATCTAAGTATGTGGTCGGTTAGGCCAGCAAGCACTTTTAAGCTCACAAGCAGGTAAAATTTTTGTTAATTAATTAGTTAGTAAATGTTGTGGATTGGCTGTTAGACTATGATTAATCCAATTTTTTTTCAGCCGTTCAACTAAACATATTTAACCCTTCCCTGCATGGCATTGCATAGATGCAATGTTAACTTTCAACATAGATTTGGAAACTATTCTATCACTATTTTACAGTCATTCATTATTCAGCTGTGTCTTTTATGCTAAAAGAGTTCATTATTAATGGAATTTCGCGAATAAAACTGAAAGTATGTGCAAAAGAATCGAAAAAAAGTGTTTCAATTTGGTGAAATAATGTTGGTTACTGATGGTGAAATGGCGGTCGCCATCGTTCAGCTATTTAGTGCGTTGAATTACGAGTATACAGAGACACCTGACCTCTGTTAGACTCCTTGTGGTAGCCAACATTGAAATATAGATAAAACTTTCATTCGGCGGTAGCGTTCTCTCCAGGAGTCGGAAAACGTTCGCAAAACTTCTTTCATTAGATACAGGATTTCAACAAAATTTCATTTTTACCATCAGAGCAACAAAAAATATATCAAAAAAATTCTTTTTCTTCACGGAAATGAAATCATGCAACGAAGAGTTAATAATAATTTAGGCTGCAAACATTGGGGAATTTTTATAAAAAATTTTTATAAATATTTTTAACAATTTCCAAGCAAAACAGCTGTCAAAAATTAACTGAACGTTCATAATGGAAGAACTTGTCGGCATAAGTGAGGAACATGAGCACCAATATAACGCCACAAAAAATCTAAAATCAAATATTTGTAACCCGCGAAAATTCACAATTGGTGATACATTCTGAACAGACCTCGTATGTCCACTTACTAGTACTTGACCGGTCTCGATACCAAAGACCCTAGGTTCAATTCCCAGCTCGCGTAGGTGAAACGCTCATCTATTTCCATCGCTATCCACATGAAGCAAAAGACCGCCGTTCTGATTCGGCGTAAGACTGTGGGTCTCCCGCCGTCTCCCATCCGCTTGAAATGTGTGTTGTATACATGTCGGAAAAACAGTGTTGCATACATATTTCAAACGTGTAGAATTTGTGGGATAACAATGGGAACATACAGAGGCCTAAGTGTGTCTCATACAGAGGCAGCCACTACAACCTACCTACCTACTAGGGATTGCAATCCCGGACCAGTTTTACAATCCCGGGATTTTCGGGACTGAAAATCACAATCCCGAGATCCCGGGATTTTTTCGGGATTGAATATATTACTTTAAGGAACTAGTTCAGACTTTTTTCAATCAAATAAATTATATCTATGTATTAAATACAATTCTGTGTACTGAATTTAAAACTAACAACAAAATATTTACGACAAATATCACTTGGCTTACCTGCTAAAAAAGGCATCTCTCTGGTTCAATACAAGTACATCAAATCGTATTATGTGTAAATCTTCAAGTTTTGGCCATTCAAAATAAATGAAATTCGGTGTGAGTAATAACTATCAATAATTTAAGTTTCGCTATAGTTTTAATTCTCAAATGCTGATGGTTTTATATTAGCTTTTTCTTTCATTATCCTCTTATTTACAACATTTTCCTTGCGTATTTTGAATGTGACAAGTCACATTAGTGTAAAGAAGAATTTAACTTGCATGTTTTTCGAAAATTCTGGTTGTTTACTTTTTTTGAATGGATTCATTTTTGGGAGCGTAAGCTTGTTTGCACTTTTGATTTTGGTTACTGGCAAATCTGTACTGGAAAAGTACCCAAACAGAGCTAGTTTGTACAAATTTGTAAAAAGTAGTTCTACACAAACAGAGCTATTGTTGCATTAACATTCAAACGTCACCGGCAATGGGCAATTTATTTTTTGTGTTAAATAAGAAGGGTTACATTTTTTTAAATCAACGTGACAAAAGCAAAAAGTAAGCTTTTTGTTTTTGTTTCGATCCCGGGATCGGATTTTGGCAATCCCAGGATTTTTCGGGACTGAAATTGTCTGGGATCCCGGGATTGCAATCCCTACTACCTACCTACTAGTACTAAATATTTAGTACACCTATTACCGCTAATAATTCTGCTACCACGAGTATCGTTTTTAATAATTCTCTTACAACTAATTGAAATGAAAATACAACTATACTCATAGCTATTTAATAATTTTAAATAATTGATTGGCACGACAGCCCGCTTACGCGAGACTAAGGCCTAGCTTCCCGGAGCCACCAGTGTTGTGCGTGTGAATTTGTACGCGGGTGGAAGGGACCTACAGTTTTATGCCGGTTCCGAACGGCAGGTTGGGAGCTTTTTCATAGGCAATTTTTACTCTCAGAGGTTTGCCATTTCCAGCTGAGAGGACAGCCACCGAAAGAGAAAACGAGTTTCCCGTTATTTTTTTTAGGTGTTACTACATGCAGTATTCGATCTTGCGTCGCTCTGCATGCGACTCGTTGGACCGCGCACTAACCAACTGAGCCACGGCGGCTGCTCATAGCTATTATGTACCTAATATCTACACTCCATGTAGTTAGAACCCCACTTTTTGATATTCTTGTACTATTCACAGGTCATTTAACTAAGTTTTTTAACAAGCCTTCCTTTTATTAATCAGCTTATCGTTACACAGTTAATTTAAAACTTTAAAAAACACTCTGTGCAGAAAGTGTAGTAAAAAAAGTATGAGCAAAATTCCACCTTCCTGTCTTGGAAAAACATTACACTAATGCAAGTTTAAAGCTAATTGCAAAGCAAACTCGAGTTGTTGTTGTCCACCTGAATTTGTAATAAGGTCGTGGTTGAAGTAAGAGAAGAAAAGTAAGCAAGTAGTCTTTGTTAAAGGAGTTGGAGCAAAAATAGCATTTAAGTAGTTCAAAGCAGGTTTGTCTGACGCGAGCATTGTGTGATTGTAGTAGTAGTAGTAGAGGTAGTGTAGGAGTTATGGTGGCAATGCAATAGGTGCTTAAAGTTGTAGTAGTATTTGTTGTAGTAGTATTTGTTGCAGTAGTAGTAAAAGGTGTAGTGAAAAATGCACTAGCGAGCGTAAAAGTCATAAATAAGCAATTAGTTGCAACAAGTGTTCTAGTTCACATGCAGTTCCGCCTCTTTCTTGGAACTGCTTGACCATTTGAGTAGACGGAGAGTTGCTATTAGTAAGGCAAATTATGCTCCCTAATGGCACAAGCCGGTATATTAAACACACCAGTGGGTTGTTTTACATTTTTCTTGACCTTAGCTATTCAGACTTTGCTTTTAAATTAGCTTGGCTTGTCTTCTGCCCTGCGGTCAAACTGTTTTAACCTCAACCTTGTCGCTTGCATTTGCTGTCAGTTTTTAGCTTATTGAATACAAATTTCTGTCCCCTACATAAATAATCAACTTACTTCTGCAACATATTCCCTCTCACTGCACTCTAATGTTTTCGCTCGTCTCCATTGCTATCTATTCTTTTGACTTTTCTCTTATCTACTTCCCTACTTCTGCTTCATATACATTAATTTACCTGTTGTCCTTTATGCTTTTGCCTTTTTTCACATACACAATTAAACGCTCTGCGTGTTTTTTCTCTGCCTTTCGTCTAAACGCAACCAATGCTCCCCCTATTCAGTCACGCTCAACTGTTTCCTTTTCCTGTTTCCGGCGCACTCACCTGTAACACCTTTTTGCTCATCTTTGTACTCGACCACAACAACAACAACAACAACAACAACAACAACAACAACAACAACAATAACAACAACAACAACAACAACAAAAAACAACAACAACAACAAAAAACAACAACAACAACAAAAACAACAACAACAACAACAACAACAACAAAACAACAACAACAACTTTAACCTTGTCCCCTTGCCATTTTTGCTCTGTTACTGTCTTTTTCTATGCGTGTAACATTTTCCATGAGTGTGTCTGCCTTTAGGGCAAACGCGCCAACCAGCCAAACCTAACCTCACTGCACCTTACGCACTGCTTTCGCGCCGCTGTCAACAACGGCATATGGTGCGGGGCTCGCGCATTTAAACCCAGTTTTCCTGCGTATGAATAGCCGACCGCCTCTGGGGTTCAACAAATTTTCTAGTCTGCAAAGTTTTTGTCCACCTTTTTCGCTTTAATTCCCGTCGGTTGTTGCACAGCGACGAGCGATGCAACCGCGCAATTTGCGCTTTAATACAGCGACATACTCGTGTCTCTATGTTTGTGTGAGAGCGTTAGTGTGTGTGCGGCAGCAAAACACAAATATCGTTGTCTAGCTTTAGGCGCTGGCTGGAGCACGCTTGCTTGCATTTGAAAGGTATAAATCAAAGCGAGCTACTTGGCGAAATTTTATTAAATTTCTAATACATTAGACAGGCGCAAAGAGGCGGTAAAATTTATTTACATGAAGTTGCATGAAGGATAACAGGAATAAAAATAAAATAAAATTCAGTAAATTAAGTAGGAATAAAATACAAAAAATATAAATAAAAATAAAACTAAAATTTATGCTCAAATTTATACTAAAACTTAAATTTAAACTGAAACGTTTTTACATAGAATTAAAAAAATATAAATTCAAAAAAATTCAACTCCTACCACAAAATTTCCCCCCCCCAAAAAAGTATATTTTATGACATTTAACTGGTTTACACACCCGTTATTTGTGCACTTGAATTGTTCGAAAAACGTTTTACAACGGGTTGCAATGACAACAAGCGCCGACTGCAACCTGCAACTGGCACTTAATGTCATTGACACACTGGCGTCATCAATGACAGCTGCAGCAACCCGAACAAAAACACAAACAATACGCGAAAGAGCAACAATAGGTGCGAACAAAAGCAACAATAATAGTGAGTAATAAACGACAACCAACAAAAGCAACAATAAGAGCAGTGAAAGGTAAATAACAACAACAGCAACAACAACAATAAAACAATAACAACAAAAACAACAACAGCGCAACCACAACAACAACAACAACAAAAACAAAACAAAAATAAAACAAAAATTATAACAAGACTAGCAAAAACTGCAACAACAAACACCAGAAGCACGCAACAACAACAACCACAATCACAACTGCAATAAATGCTCTTATAACAACAACAACAACAACATTAAGAACTACAACAGCAACGAAAATAACAAAACCAAAACACAACAACAACAACAACGGCAATGAACACAACAAAAACACAACAATTATAACAACAAAAACAACTTAGACGACAGAAGCAAAACTTGATTCCCGCGACAGACATTACAAACAAACGCAGTTAAATTATAGGTTCCTGTCGCATGGAACTCACCCCCCTCCGCCCCTCTTAAGCGTGCGGTACAGGACTTCGTTTCCGCGGTGCTAAAATGCCACTGTTGCCTGGGCACAGCGGAGCAATGACAGCAGTCGCAGCAACTATTAAATGCAATGACAGCTCAAGATGTGACGTGAAACTTTGCGTCAGTTGCTGCAGCAACAACAACAATAACTACAAAAACAACAACAGTAAGAAGAAGAACAATAACAACAACTAAAATAGCAATAATAACAACAACTATGAGCAGCAATTTCAACGATATTTACAAATGACAGTAACCGGCAGCAGCAACCAGGCAAAAAGATTAAACCCAACAACAAGAATATCAACAACAATAACAACAACAAGAACAACAACGATCAACTGTAGTTCAAAGTTGAAGTGGAAGTTGAACGAACAAGTGAATTGCACTTGAAACAAAAAATTTTAAACTTGACGACACTGAATCTTCATTGCTGTCTGACATGGCAGGCAACGTTGCGGTGCGGGAAAGAGATGACAATATTATGTAATGTGCATGAAGTAATGCAGTTCGAGTGGGGCAATTGACGCTGCATAATTGGCAGAGTAGGAACGTAAGAAATTTGAATGAGTTTCAGAGTAAGGAGGGTTTTGAAGGACAAGTATGAGTTTTGAAGGACATTGTGCGAGAGCTGAATGAAAATATGGAATGATAAGTAATATAAGCTGAGATCTTGAAAACAATTGGGTGTAGATCTTTTATTTATGACCTTCTACTTTAGGATTATGTCCCGTTTATGAATAGTATGTAAGTTATAAGGATCTCAAGATCCTTGTGTTATAGGGCATTGAGAGTGGCGTTGAATAGTTTGAAAAATTATTTTGATGAGTGAGACGGGATACTTTAAGATCAATACACCTTCAAACACAATTAGCTGGAGACGAAAATAGATCCTCAATGTGGTCCGCTTTGGCAAATTCTTCAACAGGGACTGGTTTTTAGACTCGGGCAGGTTTTGGCGAGTTCAAGTGGCGCACATACCAGTTTTTTAATTTTTATTTTTTTCAAAAAACATCATACACCATATCCACAGCATAGCCTAAACTCCCCAAATTTTATTAATTAAACATCATTTAATGTACGGTTAATTAAAATTACATACAACTTTAGCAACCGCCGAAGGGCTCAACGCATGTGTCAAGAAAATTTGAGCTGCCTGAACGCCTGTAATGCCATAAAACATTAACTATCGTCGCGTTACAACAACAAAATTATAGTCTAGCGAGTTTTTGCTGTGGCTACAAGTGAAAAGTTAAACAAACTTTGACTGCTTTGCCAGAGTGTTGCTCTCTCCTTCGTGCTCTTCTGGTATCTGATTATTTTCCTTATTTGCCGTCTAAAACTTTTAAATATTTTTAATGATATCGCGTTGCGTCTGTTTGTGTGTTTCTTTGTTGCGTCTGCAACTGCGACTGTAAGACGCTGCAATAGAAAAGTCCAAATCTTGTCGCACCTTTTGCATTGTTGTCCTTTTGCCTTTTGCTTGGCTTTCAATTAACAGTCACAGTAACGGCTGCAGTTGAATTCAACTTTCACGTTGACGTCCAAACTTTCTTGTCTATAATTTCCGTTGCAGTTGTCGCCAATTTAGTTGTCCAGCAAAATTTTGATTTCTAGTTAAATTTTGTTTATTTTCATTTAAAATATAGTTGTTCTTTTAATTGTTTTTAATTAAATAACAATTAAATGATAAATTGTTAGTTTTAGTATTTTTTTTTGAAAATTTTGTTTTCTGTTTTTTTATGTTTTGAGATTTAGTAAAAAAATTTAACATTTTTTATTAATTATGTTTTTTTGGAAAAAAATTTTTCTTTAATTTTCGCTGTATTAGTTTTTATATTCGGGTGTTTAGAAAAAATTTTATTGGGGCACAATGCTTTTTTACTAAAACATTTTTAAGTTTTATTTATTTTGTTTGTTTGTTGTTTTTTTGTTTTATAATTTTTGTTTATTTTCATTTAAAATTTAGTTGTTCTCTTATTTGTTTTTATTTGATTTAGAATTTTATTAATATTTTATTATTCAATTGATTTTTGTTCAGAATTGATTTTCTGTTTTTGGTTTTAGTGATTAAGTTAAATAATTGTTTTTACAATTTTGTATTAAATTTAGGACTTAGTCTCGCGTAAGCGGACTGTCATGCCAGTCAATTAAAATTAAATATTGTTACGAATGCTAGTTCTAGTGGGCTAGTACGTATCACTGGATTGTGCAATTTGAAGATAAAACAACTTTAATTATCCAAACGCAGTCAATGAAAACCAACCATCACTTTATTTCGCCAATTTCACACTTTACTGTCTTTACACTTAATTATTTGCTTAATTACTCCGTGTGGCACCTTCACTAGTCAAAATCAGACTGACTCGCTGACTCGCAACCTGTCCGGCCATCGCGCAGATCGTTCTCGCACATTCCAGAGTGGACTAAAGGTTTCCATGATGATCGCGACCATCATTGCCAGGTTGGACTAAAAGTTTCTATCATTGCCAGGTTGGCCTAAAAGTGTCCCTTATTATCGCGGCCGTCGTTGCCAGATTGAATTATAGCACGGCGCGTAGCGACAAGGTTGCTTTGCATAGCGACAGACTGTCTTATCGTTACAATATTAAATTTAAGTTTGAAATTAATTTTATTTTATTGTTTATGTTTGAGTTTATTAAATAAAATGTTTTGAATATTTTTGATTATACTTTTATTTGCTGGTAGTTAATTTAATGATTATCTCACTTTTTTTTTTATAAATTGATTTTTATTGATTTGTTTTTGTGGAAAATAAGTTTTTCCTTTTTTTAAGTCAAATATTTATTGAAAGACTAAATTAAATATTAAAAAAGTAGTTAATTATCTGAATGTTTTAATTTTCTTATTCGATTAACTCAAATATTTTGAAATATATCATTGTATAATTTTTTGTTGAAAATTTGGTTGTTTTTTAATGGTTGATATTTGAGTTACCTAACCAAAATAGTTAATATTTTTAGTTTTGTTAATATATTCTATTCAATGAAAAACTAATTTTGATTTTGTTTTTATTTATTTGGGTTAAATACTGTTTTTTAATTTTTCATTTAATAGTTATTTGTTGGAAATTAATTTTTCTTTTAGTTGTTTATAATTGAGTTGATGAAATATAATATTTAATTTGGTTAAATATTTTTTTAATAACTAATTAATAATTACTTTAATTAATATACATAATGAATTAATGATTAATAAAGTAATTATGTTAGTTTATATGGAAATTAATATTTTTTGTTTGTTTTATTTTAATTTTTTTTTTGTTTTGTTATTATTTGATTAAGTTAAAGTTTTTCTGTAAGTTTTTAGTTTTTCAGTAAACATTTTTTGTTGGAAATTGTTTTTTGTTTTTAATTGTTCTTAATTGTTCTAATTAATTAAACCTACCTAACTACGTACCTTATATAGTTATATAGTACCTTATATAGTTAGACGATTTTATTTTGTTCTTAGAATGTTGATTAAATTAGTTTTTATGGAACATTTAGTTTTCTGATGATTTCTTTATTTTTTTTATTTAATATAGTTAGACAATTTTATTTTGTTCTTCGAATTGTGATTAAATTAGTTCATATGAAAATTTTAGTTTTCTTTTAATTGTTTGTTTTTGATTTATTTGAATAAAACTTATGATTCTTGTTAAAATTTTGTATTCAGTTAGATTTTGTGGAAAATTATTTTTGTTTTTGTTTTATTAAGTTATATACTTGTTTTTAGTTTTTAATTAAATATTTGTTTGTGGGAATTTTTTTTTATTGGTTTACATTTGAGTTAATTAAATAAAAGGTTGTGAATAGTTTTGATGATTATTTTATTTGTTGTATTATTGTTTTATTTAGTTTGTTTTATTTGGTTTATTTGCATTTATTATTCTGTTAGTTGTTTGAATTTGATCTAATTGAATAAAATGTTCCCATTATTTTTGTGACCAAATTAGGTTTTGTGAAAATTGAATCAGTAAAGATTAAAACAGTAATTTTTTGAATTTATTATAAATATTTGTTGCATTATTAAAAAC
Source organism: Melieria omissa (assembly GCA_963971225.1). Lineage (NCBI taxonomy): Eukaryota > Metazoa > Arthropoda > Insecta > Diptera > Ulidiidae > Melieria > Melieria omissa. The sequence continues at coordinate 102,933,238 of OZ020267.1, read as the reverse complement.
ATTTGTATTGATACACGATTTGAATTTTCATAATTTGTATTTAGATCTTTCTCTGAAAATATTAAATCCGTGGGTTTGCGCTATTCTGATTCCATTATAAACAAACCATAATAAAGTTCTGAATCGTTTGAGTCTGTTTTTTTTAGTTTTTGTTGTAATTTTTTTAAGAATTAAATAGAGTCTCATTGCTTTATCCACTACAAAATTGCTTCCAACAATCTCTTTCTGATCAAATGAATTGGTAAGTACTGTAGCTGCTCTGCTGTTTTGTTGCTGTTTGCAGTCTTCACCATTTGTATCCTTTACTCTTTGCTCATTTCCGTTTCTTCACAGCTGAATTTTCGTCATTCACTTGAACCGAATGTCTGTACATTACAACAATAACAATTAATTGTCAGCAGTTTTACTTGTGCCGACGATTATCAATGGCGATTTCATTAATTAAAGGTTTAAAATTGAAAAAGTTTGCTGGCGAGCACAAGTTGAGACGAAAAGTTCAACTTCCTTGAGAAATAAAGTTAAAGTCGAAAAGTGTGTAATTTCATATTTGAAGTTACTTTGTACTGGGCTGCATATAAAGACTCAGATACATAAAACAGGGCCGCGTATTAATGCGACGCACTGCACTAATCGCTAGCGCTAATCAGCCCAGCGCTAATCAGCCTAGCGCTAATCAAACTAGACTTGTTCAGCAGTGATCGAGTGAGCGCTAGCTAGTGCTCGTATTCACACTCGGCAGCCAACATGGTTGTTGTTGTTGTCATGCTGAGCCACCCACGCTGGCGAACGTGAGCGCAGAACTTTCGCGCTTCACTTGCGCATTCTCTTTTGCTGTGCGTTTGTACTGCGCTAGCGCGGCGCTCTTAAATCGAATCTGCGTATCCAGCAGATAGTGGGGTGTGGCGGTGGTAGTGCACTTCGGCCGCGCTGCACTTTATGACCTTGCGCGAAGTGTTGGTAGGATGCATTTCGGCTGCCGGCACTTGCTATTCCAAGAATGTCGTTGTTGTGTCGTGCAGCTGGTGAAGTCTTTGCCGTTCTGGCTGCTGCATTCCACCAACCACGTAAAGGTCACCCCATGCACCAAATTTTGTCGCATTTCTGCAAAGAAGTGGGGTGATCCGCTGGAATTTGGAAGATCAGGCGATTATGCGCTGTTGCGGCAAAATTTGCCTTTATAAGCGGCCACCGCAGTAAGATCGGGGAAGTCGTTGGTATGTCGAAGGATGAGTCGTTACGCATAAGTCGTGCCAGATCATTAAGAGGAGTTGCTGAGTGTTAAGTCAGTGGTTAAGTGGCCAATCCGTGGTGTTCAACAAAGTGGCCTGCGAGAGTTCGTGCGGCCCAATAGTGGCATAAGCCGGTTGTACAGGAGAAAATGACGAAGTGCGCGGACATAGTGGCCAATACAAGGGCATAGTGTAAAGACGAAACAATATTCAGTGCCGAGTGAGCGAAATTTCATTTTTATTCAAAAATCTCACGAGGCAAAACTTTCCTTTAAAAACAATGTGGTTCTCGTTCTAAAGTTAAAGTACGCCACCAAAGAAATTCAAAACGCCAAAACAGCCCAAAATTCCGACTATGCTATATAAGACAAAAAAAAAAAAAAAACCCATGCCAATGCTAAACAAACTACCTAAATTGTGCTAAAAACAAAATAATTCTGCTAAAAATTAACTTAAACTCCGCCAAGTATATCTAAACTGTTTATAAACTATAAATGTGAAGCTGACAAAAATAAAAACGAATACTACTGCTGCCCGGGAATGCTGCTGAGAGTGCTGAAAGACCAGTCATCGTTGGAGTCGCTAGAAGCTGCGAGACTCATACCAGGATATTTTAGGAGCGTGCAAAGTTGTTGAATTTTTTTTATAATATAAAAACTAATTAAAATTTCTTAAAATATGTGCGTCATATTTCTAAATTTTTAAATTAAATTTGCTAATAACTAATTCCAAAATGGGAAGACATTTTTTTTTCTAACTAAAATCCTTATACAAAATTTATATTATTTATGATAACAGGGTTTTTTTTCTAATTAAAATTTTGACAAAAAAAAAAAAAAAAAATATGTGGTGTATTTATTTAAAAGAAAACATGTATATGAAAAATTGTGCTAAACAAAGCAAAAATATACATATATTTTTTCTATTAATATTTTATTCTTAAGATTTAATTTTTGTAAAAAAAAAAAAAATTAAAACTATTAAAAGTTAACTACCATTTTTTTAGGAAAAAAAAAAGGGAAACCAAAAATGAAAATATCAAAAAGGTTATTTCTTCTCACTATTCTATTTTTAAAAGCGTTTTTTTTATGTCATTAAAACTTATAACTGAAACATGAATTTATCCTATGAAAAATTAAATTTACGAAATATTTAGCAAAAGAAAAGCGAAGAAGAAAAAAAAAAAAAAAAAAAGAACAAAACAACTGGGTTATATCGGAAAAGACAGAAAAACGCACTTACACCTATGACAAATTTTCGTTCCACAAAACCTTATTTAGCACATCACGCTCCTGAAGACGCGCATCATGTCGCTGGGCCCAACGCATCGATGGAGCGAGAAAAACCGTGAGTGAACCAATAACATTTTAATATAGTTTTATATATTGTTATATATATGGGTTTTCGTGCGTTTATTTGAAAAAAAAAGGGAAAGAAAAGAAACGAAAAAGGGATAATGTCTAAGGAAAAACAAAATAACAATACAATTTGCGGAAAATTCTGAGAATTAGTTAAAATAAGAAAAAGGAATTTTGAGAAACAAAAAGAATCTTTTTTTTAATTTTAAAGTTTGATTGGAAAAGTAATTTAAATTGGAAGAAAAAGGGAGAAAGAAAATTTATTTTTTTTCTATTTTTGAAAGTGTGGTTTTTTGGTTTTTTTATGATGAAACGTTGGTTAATTTTGTTTTGGAATATTTGCCTAAGTCTAAGAAAACGGTATGATCTAAGTAACTGAAAAAGGCATTTTTCTTCTCGAGTTAATTTAATTTTAAGCTTTTGTTGATATTTTTTTTTTTTTTGAAATTGAATAAATAAAATTACAATTAAAATTTAATTATAATTTGAACATGAAAAATAGTTTGGATTAAGAATTGATTTTGTATTAGGTTAAGATTATGTAATAAAATTTGTTATAATGGTTGCTTAAGCTTAAATAATGTTTGGTCTGTCACTGAAGTGGGGTAAGGAGGGTTAAGTTTCCATTGGGTTTCCAAATTTCACCTTAGGAAACAAATGGCAGGGCGGGTTAAGAGCATCCCATTCGATGAGGCGATGCTGAGGAATAGGAACAACAGCAGCAATGGTACTTGCTACCATGTCCGTCCGCTATGTCAGGAGTTAAAGCGTGTGCATAAAAATAATTGTATGTTAGTGTATGTGTGTATGTATCTTTTGTTATGATTTTCCGGTTGTAGGCTGCTAGGTCGTCGTTGCGGTGCTTGCTGATGTAGATCCAAATGGCTGTAGGTGAGGCGGTATGGCTACGGAGCGGACTTGTTGGAGTGGAACCCACGCCAGCTGAAGCTACGGGATAAACAAAGCCAGATGCACGCGTCCAACAAAACCGCTGGCCCCGTAGTCATACTCGTGCTCACCGGTCGGAGGTAGGGTGCCGGCATACATGCAACATAAGGACGACTAGCGGCAACCTGCCCCAAGGACTGAGGAGGTGCAGCGGCAGCAGAAGCAAAAGGCTAGAAACCCAACAGCTAGACACACCGATCTAAATTCGTGGCGCTCAACGGGAGGCATGCCACAGGTGGGTACATACAAACACCTACTAGGACATGGCGCCCAACGTGAGGCCGCTACGAACAGGGCCATGCCGCGTGATCGACCGCACACATACATATAACAGAAAATGGCGCCCAACGTGGGGCCAGATGTACATACCGCATACATATAACAACTTGCAATTGCAGCACTGACTGTTGAAATGACAGAATGGATACACACTTTTTTAATTAATTAATTAACTCGATTTATGCAACAATGCGGCTGGTCGACAGAATGGATAACCCTGTATAAATGACCGAAGAATGGAGTTGCGTGAATTTTTAGTCCTTAGAGTCGTCATTGAGAGTTATTTATGGCTGATTCTCATTAAATAAATGGCGACAATTTCAACAACTAGAAGCATAATTTTAGGCGCGCAATTTATTTCGCTGCTCACTTGAGCAATAAATGTATAAAAAATGCAATTTTTATGGTTTACACCTCAATTCACTTTTATGACCCACCCACACGCACACACACACATGTTGGCCACAAAATGGCAATTTTATGTAAATGAAGTAGAAAAGGCACCAACAACAAAAAGTGAAAAAAAGCGTTTGCAGTGAAAAAAACATTGAATGCAATGCCTCCCAGTTGGGACACATTGCCTCTCGTCCACAGACCAGCACTAACATCAACAATTACAATAAAAATAATAAAAACAATAACAACAAGCACAGCGGCGGCAATAACAACCGAATCGAATTTCACATTGCAATTACTTCCGGTATGCCGAGCGCAACAAGGAGCACCGACCGGCAGCGCTTTCCGCACTTGAAGCCATTTCATTATAAACAATTCATTACAAATGAAAATATTTCGCAAAACGTTTTTTTTTCGTATTTTCATTCTCACATTTTTCTACAATTACCGCGTGCCGGCACTTTGCATAGGAAATGCCGCAAAGCGGAAGCGACGCAAAGACTGTGACGGCAATTGGGATTGGTTGGTTTGGGTGGGGGGGGCTGAGGCGGCGGCACATTATAAAAGTTTTACAGGTAAGTGATTTTGCAGCAATTTGCAGTTTGTTGTAATGTTACAAATGTTATTATTATTTCCGCTCTTCTGATTGTTGCTGTTGTTGTTGTTGTTGTTGTTGTTGTTGTTGTAGGCGCCAGCGGAAAGTGAAAAGCGAGCAAGCGGCCGCAACAGTCGAAACAGGAGACGAGCACATGGCGCTGGAAATCGTAAATCTTGCACAAGTGTTTGTTGTTGTCGTGGCCATTGTTGTTAGGAGTGCTTATGTGTGTATGTGTGCGAGTGTGTGTTTGTGTGGGTGTGCAAAGATGTAGGTGAAATTGTTTGCTTTGACTGTGTGCACAACGACCCGCGCCAGCAGTGAGCAAGAGAGCAACTCAGTGAGTGAGTGAGTGAGCGAGCGAGCGAACAAGTGTGGAACTTAAGTAAATTCAATTTATTTAAAAGCTTGTCAACAGCCAACGCAATGAATGAATTCATTTTCGAGATTTTTATGTGTGCGCCAACGCAGTGTCAGCGCCGCTGTTGTTGTTGCGCGGGTTGAGTTGGCGCGTATCCGGTCGGTTGTCAGCTGGCGTGCGCCATTCTAAGTGAATGTCGAACAGTAGCGTTCGTAGCGCTTGGCTTCGGCTATAAAGTAATAAAAGAGATTTATTTGTTGAGGTGAGATTTTTCAAGCGAAAATAGCGGAAGTAATTTATGAGCATTAAAGTGGGAAGTGAAAGCTTTATTGAAAGCATGCTGTGAGTGGGTACGAAGGTGCCTACAACCAGCGTTGTTTGGCAGTGTTTGTGTCAGAGAAATGTGTATAGGAGAATGTCGTTGAAAGCCAGTTGGCAACGGCACATTCGAGAGTAAGCGATGAATAATTAAAAAGATTTCTTGCATTTCAGAGTTAACGCAAAACGGTAGGGAAACGAAATTTGGCAAATGGAAGGGATTTGAATTGAGACTGGCAGCGGATATACGAAAATCGGACATGAGTGAGGCAGCATAGAGGTGACATTTATAAGCACAAAATGCAAAATTAATGGAAAGATTTGCAAACATTTACAAAAATGATCACTTGGAGAATGTATTAATGCCTGAATGCAGTTTGGAGGTCATTGTTATCAACATTACGCAAAACTCCGATTGGTTCATGCATTTGGTTGTTTTAAAATTAAAGTTAAAGTTATTGGCAATGAAAAATTTTATCAAATTGTGCTAGCAATATGTTGCTTGGACTTTATGACATATGAAATTAAACATTTATCAATTGATCGCTTATAGATTTTTTACAGGACTCAATAATGACTTTGAGTTAATTTTAGTGCGTTGTTGGTATTGTAACGATAATGCAGCTCGCACACCGTCACTCTGCAATTGCGGGGCTCCGCAAGCACCGACCGGCCCAGTAACATGGCATACTTTTAGGGACCGATCGCTGCAAAGACTCGAGGCGAGATTGGGATATTCAAAAATGAATAAATAAATAAATAAATTATACAAATAACTAAATAAATAAATAAACAATAAATAAATAAAATTGAAAATAAACTGACGTCAAGTTTTGAACTGCATTGAAGAATTTAAATCTGCTTTATTTTTCAGCATAATCTAGTGAAACGAATTACGTTTACCTTGGGCAGCAGAACTGAATTTCGTAGCAGTATAATTCGTCTTCAGACTCCACCATATCTGCACTGTTGTTGTTCTGTAAATGTTCAAGAGTTGGAGAATTGTCCGCATGATCAATCTATCGCTTGGCCAAACAAGAAACACCTTCCAACGACGCATAGTGGCTGATTCTGCCAACGCAGGTTGCAAAAGTCAATTTTTTCATGTTCGATTTGGAAAAACTGTTATACTTGTCCGATAGATAAATGTTTGGACTTAAAAAATCCAAAAATCCTAACTAAATTGGACAAATAGTTTTGATGGAGAGCCCGTCAAAGTTGAGCAATTTTTAGAGTGTGAAATAATATCAGCAATTTGCACTTTTTCGGCAAAGCTGAAGTTTTAAAATGCGGAAAGAAGAAAATTAATTTAAACTTTTTGCACCAGCATCGTAAAAAAGGCATTTGTAGTAAATAATTAAATATAAAAAAAAAAGTTGGTTGTTGTTGTTGTCTTTTCATAGCCACTCACTTGAAGCACTGTTTTTATCACACTTTTTGAACTTTCGATAGACTTAAAAAAAAGGCCAAACTTGCCAGAGTTCCGTCTTTGGGAAAATTGTTCACTAGTCTTCTGTGAGTACTGCCCTGAAGAGATCGGGTGCCCGATTTTAACCGATTGGATTTTACAGCGATTTTTCTTTGGCAACCTCGCGCAATTTTCTGCTTTCGGGTGCGTGCATTCAAACAAGTTCGTCAAGATTTTGATAGTAAATCAGTTAGACGCGATTATAATCGTTGCCAGGGCATGCAAATTTGGATTTTGGCTTAATTTAAGATGTGATACAAACTTGCAACTCCATATTAAGTCGACTCTTTTTTTGGCGAACTTTGACAATGTATTACGTAGCACCCTGTACCTGGATTGAGTTTATTTTTTTGAATAAAATAGCCTGATGAATTTCTAATCAACAACAAAATATCCAATTATCTCTATTCGTTCAGAAGTTATGATTTTCGCAACCTCAAATGACAAATTGAGCCACTGTGCGACGTTAAATTGCATGATTTGGGCGATCAGTAAATTACACTAAATCTTCAAACTATACGTTCAGCATACGATTGGGTTTCTTAAATGCATTTTATAGTCCGCAGGCAAACTTTTATGATTATGATGATTTATAACGTTGTTGTTGTTCATACTGTGAACTATTTTGAACTTTTAGAGCGAAAATAGGTCAGTAAGTTCATTTCAAGTATGTATCCTTCGACATCATTGAAGTTTTTAAATGAATCCGGTTGAAAAAAATATATGTTTTGAATATCCATCTGCAGTATAACACCTCGAAACTAAATTTTTCTAGTTAAAAAAAATATTTATGTTTTAAATCTCGATCTGTAGTTTAATATCTCGAAATTGTATTCTTCTAGCTTTATTGGTTTAGAGGTAAAAAAAGAAGTTTTCATTAAAGAATTCATTATGCATTAATTTTTTGTTTATAAAATTAGATAGAAAAATAAAAGTACTAGGGATACCACATATTACTTACTGACATATTTTGGTCCTAAAAGTTAAAAATATAAATTTTTTAGTACAAAGCGACAAGTTTCTTCTTTCATTTGATATCCATTTTTGTATCACTAAACAAGCGCAAATATTTACATAAATTCTTGGAAATGTTTATGTGCTCAAAACGTTTAAAGTACTTTAAAGTCCTTAAAAGGACAACGTGTCGGAAAATAAAAAAGTAAGTATTCCAGGTTACCATAAATAATTTTTAGTTCAACGCCTATATCGTCTTTTGGATGTGTCAAAAGTACTGTTGCATGGTATAATTGCTGGAATTTGTATTTGTATTTTTATTTGTATATCTAAGTTTAACAGACATAACCAGCCTATAGCTTTGCTTCATGTCAATATATGTTTTGTGAATGTGACTTCATATATGAACATAAGGAACCAACCAGGCGCGGATCCAGAAAAATATTTCGGGGGGGGGGGGTTTTAAAAAGTAATTCTTTAATATTTATAAAATGCCTTTTTATTTGTATGTAGTTTTATAGTCGATCCAAATATTTCGGGGGGGTTCAACCCCCAAACCCCCCTCGATCTGACACTGGAACCAACAGTAGAGTAATAAATATTATTATATACCTATGTAAGAATATTTAAAGTAGATTAGTTCAAACATCCAGCAGAGCAATCGCAGTGATAGTAAATCTGTCGGAAGACAAAAAACAACTTAAATATAGAATGAAAATAAAATAAATTGTAAATCTACTTGCATAAACGAATCCTGTAATAAAGCAGCTTGTTGCATAGTCAGCAACAAATTTGTTTTCAAATTGAAAACATTCATCTGTCTAGTAGTCGGTTCAACTGTCTGTTTATCTATTTCTACATTTATTTTACCTACTATGCATATTTTGTAGATGCACAGTTTTAGTGCGTGATTGGACCAACTTTGTACTAAGTTGTCTCTCTGTCTGTCTTTTGGCTTCTAGTGTGGCGCGCATGCAAGTGACTGTCGCTGCGCTCAACTGTCTGTTGGCATTATCTCATTGTTTAGCCATTTGTCCACTTGACTGTCCATCTTAGTGTCAGCAAAATAACAGACAAAAATGCCAAAACATAAAAGCTTAGAAATAAAACTAAAAACGTTACTCACTGCAAAGCCAAGCAGGCAATAAATAAATCTGCCACAAGTTGTTGCTGCTGCATAGCTCAACGCAAGCCGGCAACAAATTGGCTTGAAGCGTTCAGCAGTAACTGGCAAAAGCGCAGTTAAGTGCACATCAGGCACACATGCTCACCAAATTTCTATGTACTCTAAGCACTGTGAAGACTTACTGTGCAATGCGAGTATCATAAGAACAACAACAGAAACAATAACAACGCATCAGCAGCAAACTTGCGTTTGGCCTTAACTCTGTGGGCTGTCTGGAAGCCTCAATAAGCGGATAATATAAATGCACTTTTATGTAATTATGCTGGCAACTCTGGTATTTTGTTAGTCTATTTATTTTCAGTTTTCGGCGCTGTGCCCCCAGACACAAGCGACCGAAACTAGTCAAAGTATAAACAATTTTATTGACTACTCAAATGTGCTCATAAATCTGTTTCCCTCAATGTTTATATTACCAGCCAGTTTGTGTGTGTGTGTGTGTGTGTATAAGTGAGTGTGCTTGTTAAATTGCAACTAAATAAATTGTGCACAAATACATACAAAAACACATAAATATGCGTGTTTGAAGTTTATTGATTTTTGCATTGCCAAACGCGCAACTATTTTGTTATTATTGTTGTTGTTATTGCCTGCCACATGCCACTCGCCACAGGGCATATGTACGCTAGTATCAGCGGCAGCTAACAGGAAACGGAAGTGGAAGTTTACTTTCTAGTTGGCATGCCCCGGCCGTAGGGCGAGAACGCAACAGTGCGACTCTACGTTCGTTGTTATTAAATTTAAAACTTTGTTTACAACATTACACGCACACACACAGACAAACACACGCACACTCACAATCATCCAAGCACAAGCAATACATTATACAAACGCATAGCCGGCATAGTCAGCTGCAACGCCGTAAAATATACTAACTATGTTGGCGCAGAAATGCTCGTGGGAGCAAATTATGTTAGCGCGTCGCTGTGTGTGTGTTTGTGCCAATAAATGGCCGCTGCTGTATGGCGTTTTGTTGGCTTAGTGCGCGGCTGGCGTTGGCGCATAATATCGAAGTGGTTTTTAAGTTTTGCGCTATTTATTTATAAAACCACGACCGTTATGCGGTAAGAGCCAACGGATGGTTTGTCTTGGGAATTGCGGCCAGCTTTATTGCATTTTCATTTTGTATTTTCCATCAATGGGTAGTTTTATTTCGATTTTGTTGCGGCCAGTTTGGTATACTTAAGTGATCGAAATGTGTGCGCCTAAGTTGTTGGCGTTATTTGTAATTTCTTAAAAGGTTGTTGTTAGTACAGGGTGCTACATAAATTTTAAATTTTTGTTGGCATTTAAATTTTAGTTTTTTAATGTGATGGCAAAGAGTTTTATGCTTCACTGTTAATAACTTTTATTTAGAGCTTTGGTTCCTTAAATAAAGTGACAAAAGCGTTAGCCAATGTTTTCTGTTTTCATGGGTGTGAAATAGTTCCACCTACTACAGCAGAACATAATATTAATGATCTGTAATGATAGACTATTGTTGTGACTATTTTGCGATATTTTATAAAGTATTTACTGCAAAAAAAATTATTGGAGAAGTATTTTTATGAATTTTATTTTCAAATAATAATATATGTATAGAATTAATTTTTTTATTTAATACAGTTGAGTTAAATTTATTTTCTAGAATGAAATGAAATTATATGAATACACTAGCAGTTTGTTCGAAACAATTTTTTACATTAAATATACAAATATTTAGCTCCTAACATATCTGAAAATTTAGACTTGCTATGTATTTAATTAGAATTAAGCAAATGAATTTGAAAATAAAGTGCATATTTTTTGAGAAAGAAGTGATATTGCAGCAAAAACATTTCGATTAAGTATGGAATAAAATATTCGTCAAATACCAGAGCTGTACTTTTCGATATCGCAAGATGATTTAGTCTGAAAAATCATTGCTTTAAAACATCGATTTTTTTCACAACGGACGGACAGATAGACAGACATACAGACAGACAGACTGATAGACAGACACGCAGATAGACAGACAGATAGATAGACAGACGGACAGACAGATAGACAAAGAGATAGACAGACAGATATACAGACAGACAGATAGACAGACAGATAGACAAAAGACAGACTGACACACAGACGGACTGGCAGATAGAGGGACAGGTAGACAGATAGACACATGTTTTTTTTTTGTTTTGCAGTAGGTGGAAAAGCATTGAAAGCCGGAGTGCGAGACTTTCACCCGCTAAAAACCACTTGTACGCTATCCCAGAGACCCCACGGAACCACGATGAAGTGTTACTTCGTGGGGGAGAAAAAGACCTAGCTGTCCCTACTCCATTGGCGACGCCACTGCTCCGCCATTATGCTCGCGGCCATACTGCTTACCGCCCTCCCCAGTTGTCCTCTGACGCTGGCATGTGGCCCACAATATTGTCAGGTGTCAGCTCTTCACCCACTATTCGGCAGGCAGCCTCTCTTACCCTGGCGTGTTACGGGCAATCGAAAAAGGCATGTTCGGCGTCCTCTGGCACTGCACAGAGCTCGCACATGGGATCGCTGTCGTGACCAAACCTATGCAGATAGGCCCTGAAGCAGCCAGATAGACACATGTGTAGACAGACATACGTGCAGAAAGACGGACGTACAGACAGACAGATAGGTCGAGAAACTACCAGACACACAGACCGACAGAGAGACAGATACACAGGCAGACCTACAAACAGACAGACGTACAGACAGATGGGGAGATGATGGACTGATGAGCAGATGGATGGATTGAAGGGCACACGTTGTTTGGTATCTCGATTCTCGTTATGAATTTTTAAGACGAATGCTTTTAAATTTCTCCAACCCTAAGCAAGCTTGTAGGATTCTATTTACTTTAAATTAATCAATGTTTTTTTCAATATTTTTGTTCTTGTAGACAAATTTATACGTACGTTAACGTTTAAAACAAACAGAAACAATTGGAAACTGGAGATTTCAAAAACAGGTACAAAGCAAACAGATAACAAAAACCAAGTGGGTTGACCTAAGTTTTAGTATTTAAATAGTACACATTTAAGTTCTTTCTTTCTTCTTCTTTTAAACACGAATAGTCGTATCCCACTTCCTTATGAAAAATTCAGTGAGCTCATTGGTTCTTAGTTCTTAGGTACAATGCTAGAAAATTAAAGGGACAATGCATCATCGAAAATCACCGAATCCCTTGTAGGCGAAATCTTATAACATGGGGTTTTTAATTGGAATTTTTCTAGCTAAAGACTTAAAAGTACTTACTTCCTTCTTAACTTTCTAAACAATTTTACTTCATACTTTTGATAATTTGTTCAAAGCCGATGATATTTGACGTCAGCTAACTTTTCAGTTTAAGTAACATAAGTAGTAGCCGGCCTCGATAGTCCAGCGGGTATCACGCTGGCTTCTCAAAGTGGCCCAGGTTCGATTCCTGGCTCGGGCTGGTGAAAAACTCGTTTACTTCTATCGCTATCCACATGAAGCAGATGAGAATTACAAGAATCGCACAAGTGCGCTTTTGGCAGGCAATGCAAAACCTCCAAGTGTGAAAGAAAAACTGCAAATCGCCGTTCGGATTCGGCGTTAAACTGTAGGTCCCCTCCCTCCCTTTCCACCATCCGTTTGAAATGTGTGTTGTATCAGATGTTGAAAAAAAAACAGTGTTGCATACACATTTCAAACGGGTGGAATTTGTGGAATCACAACGGGCCAATAGGCCTAAGTGTGTCTTATACAGGGGCAGCCACTACAACAAACCAACCGACCAACATAAGCAGTAACATGCTACGGATTCTGTTTCTATGTATTTAAGAAAATTCTTATTCAAGAAGAAAACACAAGATGACAACAAGAACCCTAGACTCCACATTCTGCAGTAATGCATTTTGTTTATAATTTTTGCTTACTTTTTCTTTATAGTTGATTTCAAATCAGTCAGAATTAATGTCCAACTTTTTGGGCCTATTCGTTACAAGTTTTTATATAATTAATTTTCTTGAGTAAATAAAATATCCCCAAATGCAACACACACGCGTTGCTACACATAGCAAATGAAATTAAGGGCAGAGAAATCTCATTACGGCACAATGTGATTTCAAGCAATTTCCGCAGTCAAAAGTGGAATCAACAATCAACAACCAACAGGCACAATGACCAAACGGCTGCCGTCGCACCGTCTGTGGCACACGAAGTAAATGTCTACAATTGTTGTGCTTGTAAGTTGAAAATTACATTTGGGAGCGTTGGCAGCGTGCAACATGTTGTCAGGGAAAATGTGCACTGTGGACCACAGTGGGCACAGTGGACACAGTGTTAACATATAAGAAAGTTATGGGAGTGGGAAACATTTTCAAGAAAGTAAAGAGTTTTTCATTAAGTGTTTGAATTTAAAAATTTAATAGTGTTGAGTGGAAAATATGAAAGACACCTTTATTGTAAATTAAAGTGTACTCAGTACCATTTATTTCATTAGCATCAGTTTTTGAAATGAAATCATTCAGGTGTTAACACACTCCTATAGTTATAGGACGGTCGAGTAAGGAGGTGTCGAATTTTCTATCATAGAACACAATTGTCGAAGACTGATAATGTTGCCACTTGAAGTGTAAAAATAATAAGATGTTAATATTGGGACATAGTTCTTCATTCTATAAACGGTTAACGACTCAAATGAACGATTCAGAGTTGTGAGGAAGACGTGAGTTTTGAAAATACAAAGCAAACAATTTCAAAACAATGCTAACGTTTTAATAAAACGTTTGTTCTAGATTAGCTTAGCTAGCTTAGATTTTCCTTGATAGTTCTAGAAATTTTTTTATTATTTCAAAGCAAACAGATTTCAGAAAATCAACACAATGATAAACAATATAGAAACTGTACACTGTCTGTCAACAGCAAAACGAAAAAATTTTACGCCTCTTACTACCCTGCCGGCAACTCAATTAACTTTTAACGCACTTTAATCTAACTAATTCTCAACTAGTTGTGGTTGATAGTTGGATTATTTTCAATGGAGCCAACTGACTATTTTAACATGGCGATGGCCTAGGCAGTAGTCAATTGTCCGACTCTGCATGACTTTTCAACTAACTTAAAGTTAGTTATTTAAAAGTTAGTTCAAAGTTATCTAATTTGTGGTTAGCTATAAACTAATTACATTTCAGTTAGCTTCAAGTTGACTTTATTTAAATCAGCTATAACTCAACTATTAGTTAATACGTCTTTATCCATAAAAATGGATATTTCTATGATTGTTTTGTAAATTTAAAATTTTTGTATTTCCTTTTTTATTTGAAAAATGTTTAAATACCTAACAACTCTTGAAAACACTTGCGAGATGGCCTATTTTTAAAATACCAATCACCGATTTTTTCTTTTAATGCATTTTTTGTTGGACAATTTTTTCGGAACAATTTTCTTGGACACAAATATTTTCAATATAAATTCCGTTTTGGCTCTGCACATTAGCAGAGGAACAGGTGGCTTCTGATTTACCAACATTACATGAATTTAATTTATTTGAATACGAATCCATTTCCTTTTCCAAAAGCCTTCTTAACTTTCTTTTGCTTGCACCTCTCATTTCGGCTTAGCTTAAATAATGAAAATTAAAGCAATCACTTGAAATAATTATATAAAATTGTTTAACAATTCACGTTTTTTAATTTAGTTTTACACTTAGATTTCAATTAATTTTATTTCGCTGGACTGCGACCGCACGCACGAGGCTAAAGCACTGATTATGATTTCATAATGCACGAAAGAAAATGACAGATATGTTAAATAAAATTCCAAAGAGCAAAAAAACAAACAACAATTAACTGTTTTTTTTAATTTCTATGCCACAGACGCACGCATTAAATTTGGGTGGGTTCTGCATTACTTTGCAGTTAGCTTATAGTTAGTGACATAAAATCGCATAAGAACAAATAGCAATTAACTGTTCTTTAAAATATGCCAAAAAGCAAAAGTTGCATTGTTTTTTGGGAAGTTCTGCATTACTTTGTAGTTAGCTTATAGTTAGGTCATGAAAGTTAACTAAAAGTGAGTTATTTTTGTAGTCGACTACCGAGTTGCTTGCAGGGTATTTACAGTTTTCCATTAAGTCTCCGTATATGTATGTATGTGTGTGTGTCTGACCAAGTGGCACTGCCAAACTGCCAAAGCAGTCAAGTCCAGTTGCAGAACAGTTGAACGGCCAAGAGAGAGCAAAACCCAGAGAGAGGGAAAGCACAAAAGTGCCCTTCCTTGAAAATCCCAAAATGCCATAACGTGAAAATGCCAAGCTTGCTGTATCATTTTGTATCATAATGAAAGAATTCCTGTAACGGCACAAGTAGCAGCAGAAAATCAAAATGAAAATAAAAAGGAATGTGTGGAACGAAAGCAGCCAAGTCGAAACAAAACAAACTAAAAAAAAGGAAAATATTTAATTATACTTTTGATTTTAATGAAAATGTGCAGCATTTGTCACATTTCAAAGCACGCACGCAGACATACAGAAGCAAATGGCAACAGTGATATGTGTGTGTGTGTGCGTGTGAGGGCCAGCACTTCATTTAATGCGCATTGAGGGATTGTAGCTGTTTGCCGGCACAGTGGTGAAGTTTGTCGCTGTAGTGACTCTAATTTTTTCATTCATGTTTTTGCTATGTTTGCAACTATGTGTTTTCCATGTGCTGCTGCGTGTGTGTGTGTATGTGTGCGAGCCTTTGACAAGTGCGTACACATTTAATTGCAGTTTTACATTCTAACGCACATTACTCTGCTTCATTCGGGCATTAAAATGCTCATAAAAATGTGAACAGACAGTGGACATTCAACGAATGGACGACAGCCAAAAAGTTGAAAAAGAAAACTGAATTAAATTAATTTAAATGGACTATGAACGCAGAAAAGGCCCTCATGCTTGAGGTTGGTGGACTTTGCGGGTTTTGTTAGAATACACTTTAGGTCGCCTAAATGTATGCAAACATTTTGGATACTTTACTTAGTTTGGAGTATGGCTTAAGTTTTAGATTAAAGTTATTTGATATTTGATATTTAAAGTTAAGGTTTGCATAGTTAAGAAGTGACAGAAGTTTTGTCAATGCTGGCTGAGAGACCAGGAGAGACCATTTACATTAGTTCAAGGTACAGTTTGCGCGTAGATGAAACTAGTTAAGCAAATGTCATCAAATCAAACTAATCAAAATGTTTCTATTTATATCTTACTTCAGTTTAAAGTACTTTGCAGTTAATTAAAACTGTCCAAGTTCATATCAACAAAAGCATTGAAATGTTTACATTCATGTGTCACTTTAAATTGTCTTAAAAACCATATTTCTTAAACACCCAAAAATATGCAACTCTTGCTTTATTTCGGTGCGTTGATCTTTGCACATTTTGGCGCCCCTTTTCAATTCCCTGCTGTCTTTTAGCATTTACCCGCTTGCGGATTACGGCTATGCCGTTCGCCCAGTCAGTACACCTAAAAGTATACCACGTTAAGTGCGGAACTGCAGAAATTGCTCGTGTGCAGTTGGCGTTGGTTTTAAATAATTCAAATTTTTTAAAATGTCACCGCCCAGTGCTGTCGTGTTTCAGCTTCCGCGCCCATTTCGCTTCGCCACGTCTCTGCGCACTCTGGGCGCTTTTGCGTTACTGCGTGCTTTCCTGCCGACATTTATAATAAAATTTATGATTTTTTTGGCGGCGTTGACAGCGTGGCTGTGATTTTATTTGCCACTAACACTTTTTTTGCGGAACGAAAACGCGCATTTGTCGCTGTGCTCTGCGCACACAGTTCACACCTCTGTGGCCAAGGTGCGAGTTATCGCTTTTTTGGTTAAAGTTTTTTTGTTGGCACCTTCTTTATTTTTGTTGCCTTGCGTATTAAGTTAAGGTTTTGGCTGTATTTTTCACACAACACAAATCGTACGCTCGCCTTAGTAAAAAGTTGTGAAGCTACGAAAAACGACTTTAAAAGTGTGAACAATTTTCATAAAGAAACTGCAGAAGCAGAAAATATTGTAGCGAGCAGTCAGTCTTCAGTGAAATAACCGCAGTGTCAATGTGCTTTGCATTGTTAAGTAGCACAGATGGCGGCAACAAAAACACATACACACACATACGCACACAAACAGCGGCCAGAGGGCTCCAAGGCGCAGTGCAAAGTGCCCCCAAAGAAAAGTTAATTTCGGCGCGTATTTATTATTTATGCGTTTTGTGCGATTTCTTTTGGCTGTTTTGCATTGCTTTTGACATTCTAGAAAGCTGTCTGCGATACACAGTGGAGGGGACAGGGACTGGAATTTCCGATGCGGCTTTTAGCAGTTTCAGCTTGCGGCGGCCAAAGCAAAGTGCGGCCCGCATACATCAATGTGGAAATTCCTTAACATACCTTTAGGCTGTCATATTGTGTGCACAATATTTGCTGCATACTTTTCGAGGCAGCGAGTTTAAATATGCGACAAATAAATACATTTGTGCGTAGGAATTTGAATGATTTTTTCAATTAGCAGTTAAACGGTGATTTATGGTCGTTGGAGGAAGTGAGTGGGCGTGGAATAGGCAGAGTTTGTTTAAGGAAGCCTATCCAGTCATTTGTACTGCCAAACTGTTTAGTAATATTAAAGTAAAACGAACCAGTGATTTAATTATCTAAATCAACCAACAAGTATGCAATACAAACAACAATAAACCTACTAGGTTGCAGTGCGCAAGGGCATTGTCCCTACTAGGGATCGCAATTTTTTGCCATTTTGCGATCCCGGGATTTTCGGGATTGAAAAGTCAAATCCCGGGATCCCGGGATTTAATCCCGGGATTCAAATAACAAATTTTTTAAATAAAACAATTTTACCAAATTGCATAAATACTTGTTTATAATATATTTACCATAAAAATGGACACAGTTTAATCACATTTGGGGTAGTTTTAAGATTTTTTATCTTGAATTTAATCACATTGTAAGGCGGAAAGGGAGGCAGTCGGTGTTGAGTCGTCGAAGTGGTTGGTTGTGCGCGGCACATCACCAAAATCCAGTTGTCATTTACAATCACTTGTCAATTACATTCAAAATTGTCAGTTTAAATTTAAATCAAATAAATAAACATAGTCATCCTTGACAACATTTTGTTTAACTTAAAAGTTTTTCATTTGACATTTAACTTCAGTTTGATAACATTTTGTTTTATCCAAAAATGACACTTAAACATAACTTATTGCTTTGCATCAAATGTATCATAAAGTACATATATACGCATATTTGATAAAAAAATAAAATAGTTAATTTGTTAGTATTGGGTGTACAAGTAGAAAACCGCCGTTTTTTTTCATAATTTGAGGCTTTATTGCGTATAGCAAGGGAAATGGATTGCTGAGTCACACCCAAAGAATCCGCGAGTTCTTGTTGCGTCTGACAAGAATCTTCATCCAACAGAGTCTCCAAAGCTGCATCTTCAAACTTTTTCACGGGACCCGGCCGATCCTTGTCTTTCACGTCATAATCACCATTTTTGAATTTCACGAACCATTCTCGACACGTTCTTTCACTGATACACGACTCACTATAAGTTGCTACAATCATTCGACGCGCTTCAGCTGCAGATTTTTTCGAATGAAACGCGAAAAGCAAAATCTCCCGCGAATGACGCTTATTCGGTTCAAATTTCGACATCTTCACGCACCAACAAAAAATGGACAATAAGAATAAACAAGCGAGATGATGTGGAGTTGTTAACCGATATCTTAGCTTGCCATGTGATGTTTCTGATCGGAATTCTCTCACCGATTTCCAAAGGTGGCACCACCCAGTGGAAAACGGCGGTTTTCTACTTGTACACCTGATACTTTTAGTTTTACTTCGATTATTTCGATAAAAAAGTTAAGCGTTGTGATTAACTAAAAACTGAGATCTTAAAAATACTAAGGCATTAAATGTTTTGCCCTCTAATCTAGAGCGAAATTTATTGCAAATAAACCCTGCTGAAGAGAAACATTCTTCAGATTCAATACTTGTTGGTTGAATGCTTAGTAAATAATTATAAGCCTTTTGCAAAAGACGCCCTCTATCCCCTCCCTCCTCCGTCAGATAAGGAATTGGGTGTTTGTGCTTTTAAATTTATTTCATTTGAACTTTGAAGCATCTTTTGCAATCCCGAAAATCCCGGGATTAAAAGATTTGAATCCCGGGATTTTCGGGACTGGAAAAAGTCCGGGATCCCGGGATCCCGGGATCCCGGGATTGCGATGCCTAGTCCCTACCCATTATCATTACATTACATTACATTACATTACATGCAATACAAATGTGGCCAAAAATCAACAGTTAGCTGTCAAAAAACAATCTTCATTCATTAACTCAATAAGACATTTCGATGGCTGTGCAGATGCTGCTTTCCCCGTCCGAATTGTCATTTCAAAATAACCGAAACATTGTTGGAATTCCATTAATGTTAGCTGACTTTGGGTCTACTACCAATAATCACCAGTCTTCGGTAAAAGGGGTTTCGTAATGATAAAAGGTACATGCAAAGTGCGATCGAGGACTTACACAGCCTTTGTGTGATTTGCGGGTGGTGCTTGTAAATGTTAGCGCTGTTGTTGTTGTTGTAATAGGTATGCTGGCAACGGTGCGGACATTGTTTAATTACAGCATTCAAAATTTTGTTGAGTGAATTTCGATCGGGCAGTAAGCGAACAAATTGATATGATGGACGTTAAAGGACTGGGTGAACATGCACTTGGAAGCTTGGCTATAGGATACAAGAAGTTGAAGTTGTCGACTGGAAATGAACTGATGAACAATTGTGACTGAATAGTTGTAAATTAAATAAATTATTTTAAATACCAGAAACAGAAGAAACATTAAAATTCAAAACAAATTCAAGGTCACAGAAAGAGAATTGCTATCTTAGAGTAAGAATCATGGTCACAATTATAGTTAGAAACACAGACAAAATAGTAATCCCAAGCAACATCAAAATAAAATCACATTCACAAAAGCAGTCTTAGTCTTAGTCTTAGTCTTAGTCTTAGTCTTAGTCTTAGTCTTAGTCTTAGTCTTAGTCTTAGTCTTAGTCTTAGTCTTAGTCTTAGTCTTAGTCTTAGTCTTAGTCTTAGTCTTAGTCTTAGTCTTAGTCTTAGTCTTAGTCTTAGTCTTAGTCTTAGTCTTAGTCTTAGTCTTAGTCTTAGTCTTAGTCTTAGTCTTAGTCTTAGTCTTAGTCTTAGTCTTAGTCTTAGTCTTAGTCTTAGTCTTAGTCTTAGTCTTAGTCTTAGTCTTAGTCTTAGTCTTAGTCTTAGTCTTAGTCTTAGTCTTAGTCTTAGTCTTAGTCTTAGTCTTAGTCTTAGTCTTAGTCTTAGTCTTAGTCTTAGTCTTAGTCTTAGTCTTAGTCTTAGTCTTAGTCTTAGTCTTAGTCTTAGTCTTAGTCTTAGTCTTAGTCTTAGTCTTAGTCTTAGTCTTAGTCTTAGTCTTAGTCTTAGTCTTAGTCTTAGTCTTAGTCTTAGTCTTAGTCTTAGTCTTAGTCTTAGTCTTAGTCTTAATCTTAGTCAGATTCGTTTGGCGTAATGAATTATAAATTAGTCTGTAATTATAAATTTCCTGCTGGGAATTTTCGAAACACATTTAAATATACACACAACTTATATTCCCCATGTAACATATGTATGTATGCAGCTGTGTGTTTTGAGTCAAACGTTGAAGTATTAATTAATTTGAGTTTCCTGCTCGGCGCTTAAGTATGCTTATTGAATTTTAACAATGCAGATATTGAATTAAGTTGCATTGATTACATGACTCAACCTGTCCCATTGTTTGGTTAACTTTAACTATTTAAATTAATTGGTTAAGATTTGTAAGGCATTACATATTGAATCAAAAGTTATAAAACACAAATGCATTGCCTGCTTTTTGGCGCTTGTAGCCCAACTAATGCAACTTATAATCCGGCATTTACAAGCGTTTAAGTGGCGGCAAATCCTTTTTCAATTTAAACGGCATAAATTAACACTCGAGGCAGTACCGGCTTCACACTACTGCTGGCAAATAGATAGGTGCCCTGTGGGGACTTGGGGGTGAATGTGCAGGTGTTAGGGGAACGAATCGAATGGCGACTGCAGGCGGAGTGCGCTGCCAGAGATAAGAAACTTCTAGTAGTATTAAGTACTATTGTAGTGGATCTAAGTACCGTAGCACACACATACATATACTCACACAGACGCACACACCTACATGAATTTGGTGTGGCGCTACGTTAGGCAGCGTGCGGCAGCCGTTGCCAGCCAACTGGCAAATGGCATTTGGCAGTAATTAGTGGCAAATTGTGTGAGGGTGCTTAAATTTGCTTTTAATTAGAAACTGGCAGGCAGAAATGTGCGAAATGTCTGTCCTCATGTGTTTGTCTGTTGGTTTGTGTATCTGTGCGCTGTTCGCAATGGCTGTCAATCGACGGCTGGCTCAAGAAGTTCCAAATGCAATCTTTACTGTGTGTGTGTGTGTGTGTTGCAGTGTAAATGCAGGCAGCCGGGGAATTTGACAGGATGCGCAAAATGCAAATAAATGCATGGCTGGTGGCTGCTGTACGCTGGCGCAGCTGGCGGCCAAACGACAGCGGCGTCAAGCGGCACTGAAGTTTGATTACAAGCGCACACAGTGTCGCAGCAACATGCATGCACACAAGTCGCTTGTACGCATTTGCATGTGTGTAACATGGGCACAACGAACAGTTCCAACATTGTGCACATGCATTTTGCATACTAAATTAAATGCAACAAACACGACAATCGCTGCAAATACACACAAACACACACAGAGACGAGTACATGCAGTGCTCTCCCGCTGATTGTCTATCATTCAATTTAAAGTTGCATAGTTTTAGGCGTTTCCGCTTCTTGAAAATGCCAATTGACAGCGTAAATATTTATTTTGTCACCTCGCTGACTGATTTTGCGCATTTCTCTCACATCTTTTCACATTGCGACTGAATTATAATTACGCTATAAATATGCATACAACAACAACAACTGGGAGTAGATAACATACATAAACAATTTACAGGCATACATAATTGAAATTCATTGGTGCTTTTGTTTCGCCTCTGCGTGCTTAATGGCGTGTTTATGTATTTGCTTTGTTGTTTTTTTTTTTGGTTAATTTAATGGCCTTTGAATTTTCTTTTTAATTTCATCTGTTTTGCATAATATTGTTGTTTATATGCGCTGCTGTCATTTATCGCTACATTGGTTTGCGTGCAATCACAAATTAATGACCCCCCAACTACGATATGGAATCGCTGATAACATTGGCCAGTTGTTGTTGCTTTTTACATTAAAATGCTGCTGTTTGTTGTTCTATTTAATATCAGAAAAATTTTATAAAATTTTCACTGAATTTTTCTTTACATTACTTTGAAGAAAATCGTTACAATTAGTTGTCTTTCTTTTACTTGAAAGCTTTAAATAACAACAATTATTTTGTTATGAAGAGAGAAATCGAGTCTCGCCCCCCCAATTACGATATAGAATCACTGATAACATGGCCAGTTATTGTTGCTTTTTACATTGAAATCCTGCTGTTTGTTGTTCTATTTAATATCAGAAAAATTTAATTAAATCGTTTACTGAATTGTTCCCAGCATTAAACGAAATCATCACAATTAGTTGTCTTTCTTCTGCTTTGTGGTATTTGTTTACATGTTCTTAAAGCCTTCTACTGGAAAACCTCTACCTCGATTCTTGATTCTCGATTCTCTTTTAATCTTACACAATTTTTATAAAACTTCTGTATATTAGAATAAAGTCAGCATTGCTTTACCTTTAAATATTTGCAAATATTTATAGCAATCTAGAATTCATTCATCCTTTCTACAACATTACAAAAATTGCCTAAACTTTATCTTCAATGTCTTCATCCTTAATCCTCCAAGTACAGTCTCTCACCTGCAGCCTTGCAGACATTTCATCCATTTCAAAGCAGCCCTACCTCACCTATTGTCTTCTTTATTCCATATACCATAGAATTCATTTTTGCTTCTTCATTTCTTTATTTAAAGTCCCTCAAAAGTTCTAAAAATAACTTCAGATTGCTGTCGCTGCTTTTTTAATTTCATATTCGTATTTTACTACTTTTCCTTTCCATATCTCCTCTTTACTTAAGTCTTAGTTAGACACCTTCTAAAAAATTTTGCGCCTTTTTTTATATATTTTTCTTTATTTCTTCTTCATACTTTACTTTTTGCCTCAATTGATCTCCTTCCCTTTTTATATGCAACCTTTAAGCTTTTATCGCCACTTACTTCACTCAGTAATGCATACAAATGTAATCCACTTTTAGGCGCTTCTTCTTGTTCAACTGTTATCGCCGCTCTCAAGCAGCTTTAGTGCTCTCACTCCAACAGTATTTGGCGTTGTCAACACGATTTGGTGCCTTTTGACCTTTTTCGTGTTTTAATTAGCATTTGCATTCATTTTCGGCGCAAGTGTCCTTTTTTCGGTGGCATGAGAAATGTCTTCCGGGAGCAATGGCTGCCGTTTGTGAGACAAGGTTTTGTTGCTTCATTTGGTGTAAGACGTAATTCTAAATATATAAACTTTATGCTGATGGGTTGTTTAAGAAACGTTTACTTCGTTTGCTGTAAAAGATTCAATGTCCTTTAATGTGTTGACTTGTATATATAGGAGCGGAGGAAGACAAACGAGACATGATAACTCGGACTATACGTTGAAAATCAAATAATAATGAAACATTAAAATTCAAACGACTGAGAGATGTATAAGCGTTGGTGAAAAATTAGAAAAGAAAAACAATGTAGAAATTAAAGATAATTTTTTAGTATTAAGAACCTTTGAAATTTAAATGTAATGAACAAAAAAAAAAACAGAGAGTAAAATCAAACCCACATATTTTTGGTTGTATTCCTTAATTACTCGTTATTTGTTTTCACAATAATTCCCTATGTTTCATTCCCAACTTTATAGTCAATGCCAGCTCAAAGTTCATATTCCAACACCTATTCGTCTATCATTTCTTTCAATGCAAAGTTTATTGCATTTGAAATCGTATTAAATATTCACATCCTTTACAATTTTATTTTATGTGAGAGTATTTGAGTTGCCGCATTACTCACATTACTTTCTAATGCCAAAACGATTATCCTTGTCAAAGCAACTATTCCAACTATTCGAGTCGCTGCAGTGTCTAGACACTGTCATACACTTTTGTGCGTTCATAGGGTATTTTTTTCGTTTTTGAACGCATGCGACATACCTGTCAGAATGCCACAAATACCACTTTCATTGCAACATTCCATCAACATGCTCCACTGGAGTGTGGCAAGAAAAGACAAAAACCTGTAGTCAGCGAACGTGAACGAGAAAAATGCAAAATTAATGCATACGCTGCCACTACGACTGCCAGTCGCTGGCAAATACAAGTTAGGTAAATCAAAAATGTGAAACGGCAAAAAATGCCGTCGCCATGCAACAATAATTTCATCATTTACCACTGTCAAGGCCATGAGCCTTGAAGCCTTCACTGAAGCCTCTTTAAAAGCGCTTCAGCCAAGGCCAAGCAAATAAATGCAAAGCTTTCGATTTATGTAGAAAATTTCAAATTGGTGTGGAAGGCAAAAGAAAAATGATATGTGGCAGAGTTCATGTTGGATTCGGTTGGTGTGGCGTTGAATAAGGATGTGTGATTTATATGGCAGCACATAAATAAGGCGAGAGAAAATCATATTTTTGCACAGCCGCCTAAATGTATGCAGCTAAAAATTGCACTTGGCGCTGGAGCAAATATATTGCATGGCGGCAGGGATATGCTATAAAATGGCATATTGGGTTAGCGCACAGCAGGCAACAGGCCAAGTGTTGACCACAAGAAGAGCAAAAGAGAAGAGAAGAGTGAGAGATGAAAAAAG
The DNA here is from genome assembly GCA_963971225.1 of Melieria omissa. Lineage (NCBI taxonomy): Eukaryota > Metazoa > Arthropoda > Insecta > Diptera > Ulidiidae > Melieria > Melieria omissa. The sequence goes on along the minus strand of OZ020267.1, from coordinate 102,908,271 downwards.
AGTGCTGCATGTGGGCGACCATACTAAATGCAAAAAAGGCAATTTAAATAACACTGCACTATGACACCATGGCCGCTCTTGCCACAAGCTAATCTTGCTCCATTTCTTTCTCTATCCACATTTCTTTCTACATTTTTCTAATGCTGCGCTTATTTTGTGCTACTTTTGCTTTGTGCACTCTTGTGCTCCGATAACCAACTGGTCGTTTGAGATATAGTTTCGCCCACTTGCCAAACTTGCTACTGTAGGTTGTCCTGCTCGCCCAGCCCCGGTGGCGTATGAGTAACATTTGCATTTTATTGTTCGTTTGCCATTTGCGTTTCGGTTCATCTCCGCTTCTTGTTGGCGCATATGGCTGTGGCGTGGCCGTCTTATGCACGCTTCAAGTGCGACTTAATCTGGCGTCCACTTGCTGACTACAAACTTGTGTGTGCAGCGAGCAAAATTTATTCGCCGTGATTTTGCTTGCAATTCTGCAATTCAGCTGGCTTCTACTGGCAGCTATTGGAGTACGTAACATATGGCAGTGATTTTTGCTGAAGAAATATTATGCAGATTATCATTATTATTATTATTTTTGCTATTGTTGTCTTTAATATGGAAAGCAGATTATTTGGACTCGTTGACATTTGCCTTATGGGTGCAGCGGAATATGTAAATTTCTTCTGTATACTTTGGTGAGTAGTTTTTGTTTTTAAGTGTTTTTTTTTAGTTTTAAATCTTTAATGCAATACAAATGGAATTTCAATAAAGTTTTATACTAAAGTTAAGCCTGAATGTATGCTTTATGATTTTTAGAAAGCATACTTAGACGGAATTTAAATACTAGAATGTCGGACCAATCCATATGAAATTATACTATCGAGGGATACAAGTTTCTAATAATACCTTCCGGTTTTGTATTTAGCTTGACTTTAAAAAAAAACAAAAATCTAGAGAGTTTTTTAGAAAGCAATGCAATAAAATACCTTAATGGGTGCATTTGACTAATGTGGGCGTTCAAGTGTTGAGCACTTATTGAACAACCGTGTTTTTGTTCCGTCTGTCGCGCGGTGGCGTACACAAGATTTAATTTTGGGCCCAAATTTATAAGCTCAATAGGATTTAAAACTATATTTTGCACCAAAAACAAAAACCCATCCCGCACCTGTGTGCGCCACTGCTGTTGCGATATCCTCATTTATTCAACGTCCTTATAAAATTGTGATAGTATTCTTTTCTTACTGCCTTTTGATAACTCAAAAATTTTATTAAATTTCTAATTGACTTTGATGACACTAAATAAAGTTCGAATGACGTTTATGAGTCTTATATATGATCGGCAATTGCAACAGTAGAGTAGTCATAGCCTGGGGCTAAGAATTTGAAAGAGGTTTCGGTCTTAGGGCTCAAAGGTTTGCCAAATCACTGGTATCCTAACGAATTATTTCTAGAAATAACAAATGGATCTTCAATTGATTACATTAAGTACCGAATAGGGGTCTCTGTGCGAACCAGCGTCTAACCAGCTTATTGAAGTACCCACCTATCTTGATCCAGCTTACGGAGTCAGCATAGGACAGGAAGTGTTTTATAATTACTACCACTTCTTCATCTCTACAGAGGAGCCATTCTATGAGCATAAATCCAATAGTACACTGCCCGATGATGATTTCAATGAGCTTCCAAATAGAGGTTCAACTCAGGGACAGTGCAAAAGATTGACTTACTTTCATTTCATTTCGTTCATTTCATTCATTTAATTAATTTCATTCATTTCATTCATATCATTCATTTCATTCATTTCATTCATTTCATTCATTTCATTCATTTCATTCATTTCATTCATTTCATTCATTTCATTCATTTCATTCATTTCATTCATTTCATTCATTTCATTCATTTCATTCATTTCATTCATTTCATTCATTTCATTCATTTCATTCATTTCATTCATTTCATTCATTTCATTCATTTCATTCATTTCATTCATTTCATTCATTTCATTCATTTCATTCATTTCATTCATTTCATTCATTCCATTCATTTCATTCATTTCATTCATTTCATTCATTTCATTCATTTCATTCATTTCATTAATTTCATTCATTTCATTCATTTCATTAATTTCATTAATTTCATTAATTTCATTAATTTCATTAATTTCATTCATTTCATTCATTTCATTCATTTCATTCATTTCATTCATTTCATTCATTTCATTCATTTGAATAAATTCATTAATTTCATTCATCACATTCCATTCATTTCATTCCCTTTCATTTCATTTTATTTCATTTCATTTCATTTCTGGAAATTTCTTTGAAATGGTTTGCAATGTTTTTCAAACCAAACCAGACTGCTAACTAGTTCACAGTTGTAAACAGTTCAGAGATTGTAAACAGCTGTATTTCTTATGTTTATAGCTTACATTTTTATACAGTCTCCCAATTTCTGTTCATCTCCTTATTCATCAGTTACTGTTTCTCAACTTCTCAGGATTTAATGAAAAATAAGTACAGTCTCTTTCTGCAGCTTTGTCATTTAATTTGTAATACTTTGTTGCCTTTATTGCTTTTGTAATACTTTCTCAATACAATCCTAAATATTTGCTGCTTTTTCCAATATTTACTTTTACTTTTATTTGCCACAAAACATTATATTTGCCATTTGTGTGTGCTTCACAATACATCAAAGTGCAGCTTCATCAAATCAAATAAAATAAAAAACAAGAATAACAAAACGCAACGCATGGTATTAGCACAAAATTCGCCTCGAGGACATTAAACATTTATGCACAGACTTTCACCCCTCATGAGTTAAACGAAAAAAAACAAACACAAAAATTGTAGAAACGGGTATATGAAAAAGCAATGTTGTAGTTATGGCCATTACAGGCGCTTTTAAGTGATCAAATATGCTGCCATAAAGAAACTTCCCTGAAAATATGCTTTTTTCAATGTAACACTGTGCAACAAATGCTGAAAAATTAGACATAGACATAGAAATTTGAGGTAAAATTTGGTTAAACTGTTGAGTAGGGGTGTTTGTGTGTCTTTAAATAGGTTAAAAATGTCAAAGACACAACTTTCTAACCAATTACTACTTCAATGACTCTTGAAAGGCCCAATTAGGTTCGCTATGCATTTAACTCGACCTATGTGTTTTTTCTTCACCTACGCTTTGCACCAAACCTAAATTCTTCTTCTCGAAGCATAAAAACTACTGTTACACAGTGTCATTGCTCAACAATGACAATTGAATTGCGGCCAAAACTGCGTGTCAAAGTGAAGTGCGCCACGACAAGTTACTAGCACTGAAAAGACAGTAACAACCCTCTGCCACAAAGCCCACAAAGAGCCCCCAACTTCTCGTTCCGCTGGCACAAGCTTAAACTCCTCAATATCCCCAAGTTCTTGAGTAACCCCCTCCAACTCTCCTTCTCGCACTGCAGCACTCGCCCTCTAACCCCAACTTAAACTTCACTTTGCTCCATTTTCAAAGGGCACTGCACTTTTGCGTTCCGAGTATGCGCCAAAAAAATAGGGGAGCAAATTCTATTAGCAACAACACAACATGGCTGGATTGCAAGTTGGGTGCCTCAAGGTTTTTGAGGTTTTTTTATTATTTCTTTTATCACACACAAATCCCAACACAAATATGCATAAATGCAATAAAAGTGGTGTTTGTGCGTTGTTTTCATTCTTTTTGGTCGCACTGTCAAAGCACACTTTTAGGGTGTGCAAATGTTGATTTGGCAGTTTTTTCGTACTGCTAGCTTTGCCAAGTAATGAAATCAGAAATTCCTTAGCGTCTGGCGGCTGTCTCGCATTTTTCATTTCGTTCTCTACGAGCTTACCTACACTCCTAAGGACCTCTAACAACTCTGCCACAGCGTCAATGTCACAATGTGGCCGCACCGCTGCTCATCATAATTCATCTTTATGCTGTTGACACTTTTTTGGGAGATTTTGTTTTGTCATTTTTTATTTTAATTTTTTTGTGTTTTGTTTTGTCGCATGTGCGCTCACAACAATGCTGCAGCATTATTCTGATTTGCCGCGAACATCATAAATCATGTGAGTGGTGTGTGACAGTTGTTGTTGTTATTGTTTTTGTTTTGTGTGTTTGTGTGTTATCACACGCATTGTTAATAGTTACAATTTTCTGCGCGCCGCATAAAATTTCAATGTTTATGCAATTGTGTTGCATACATTTAGGCGTACAGCAGAAATTGGCCCTTCACGCACGTAATACTTTCGTCGCAATTTCTCCCCCCACTTGTCGGCGTGTCTGTGCGTATGTTTGGCACTTTTTCAGCTTCACTGAACCAAAATAATTGGAAAATTGTGCCCTTAATGCTTGAGAGTTGTTGTTGTTTTTGTTGTTTGATGTTGTGGGTTGTCTTGTAAGTAATGGCAATTTTGATTTGTAAAGTTTACAGTAGTCTACGAAATTAGGTTAAATTAAGATATTCAAAATACTCTGCAGGTCCTGAAGCTAAGAACTTAGTGGGTCGCTTTTTGTTTCTGTGGTCGTGTTTTGCTTTTGGAAGGCTTACAATCGCCATTATGTTTTGTTTCAATACTTTGTCGCAATTGAGGACCTGCCTCCTGTCAGCTTTTTCGCGCCTTATGTTGAGAGTACTGCTAGTTTTATAGATTAGATTATAACCGATTAGGTTATATAAAGTAAAGTTAAGTTATTTGCTTTTTGGTGAGTTTTAGTTTTATTTTCCCTCCAAAGACTGTGCTTTGTCTGCTTTTCAGTGAATTTTAGTTTGATCCTCACATTTTATTTTATTTTATTTTATTTTATTTTATTTTATTTTATTTTTAATTTTATTTTATTTTATTTTATTTTATTTTATTTTATTTTATTTTATTTTATTTTATTTTATTTTATTTTATTTTATTTCTGAAAAGGAACTCACTACAGACCTCTTTGGCTTTGATTAACAGTTCTTACACCTTCAATAAAAATTTGTATGGCCTTTAAAAATCTCAGCTTCAACAAAATCGTTGATTTGGTGTAATCATCTACTAACGGCACGACCCAATATTTTTACAAGTGTGGAGTTACTTTGGGTTGGCACTTTGCTTGCCGAATTCCATGCAGTCTTCCTTGAGGGTGTGTGCTTTTAGGCGCTCGCTGTTAAACATGCAACGTACAAGCGCCAACTTTTTTATTTGATGCTGGTTTATGGGGTGACTGGGCTGGTTGCTGCGTTTGCGGCCTTCTTTATATCGTTTTTCACTTCACCTTTGAAATGTTTTTTTCTTTTAGTTTGAAATGGTAATCGGATATGATTGTATGTGGTTTGGTTTCTTGCTTTGTACAAAAAGTGTTAATTTGATATTTTATGGAAATTTAATATCGCTTCAAAAAGTCGCATATTTGGCGATAAAAAGTTCAATAAATTTTATGGTGTGTGAAATTTTGTGAGTGACATGCGTATAAATGTTTTAAAGGGAGTCGCCTAGAAGTATGCAAGGCAAAGTCAACTTAAACGGAAAGTAAAGTTGCGGAAATTTAAGTTTCGAGACAACATTGTGAGATATTGGGAACAGTATACAAGTATTCTATGACAGTTTTGGAAAGAATTTAGCCAGTTTGTGTTTTGAGTGGTAACTCAGAGTGTGGGAAGAATTAAAATGTTATACATGTATAATGTAGGCCACCCAAGATTGTGTTTTGAGGGGGTTTGCATACAACTTTAGAGCCAAATAATTTTTAGAACCATATTTGTGACCCAAAATTTATATAAGCAGCAGTTATTTGGGGGGTTTGAACCCCGAAAACCTTTCTCTGACTTGCGCCAATGTATGTAGATTAGACTATGTTATTCTAGATTTTAAAATCCTCAGCTTACAATTTGTCTTACACTTTGATTTGGTTGTGTCTACTAAATTTGTAATTTTCTGAACATACATAAATCTGAACCCGCTTTGAAAACTTAGTGCATCCTTTAAAGCCTTTTATAATTTAAGGGTTAAGACTCCAAATATTGCACACAATTTATATACTTTACCAGCCAACAACAAAAGCGCCAGATTATGAAAGAGAGAAAGCACAAAAAATACTCAAAAAATACTCTTTTGACATTCCATTAAAACTTTACCCGGCCAAGCATTTCCGGTCACACATAGCACAACGACATAACGGCAAATGTAACCAGATATGCGGCAGCAAATATTCTGCAACTTCATGACCAACTTACAGCAATAATAACAATAACAACAACAACAATGTTATCAAAACACCGAGTTATAAATTGGAAACAAAATTCGAACTCCAGCAGTGATGCAAAAAATTGCACACTGAATGAATCATTCGCAATGTATGCCAAGCTTTCACCGCCCACGGCACTCAACTCTCTTCCCCTCGCCACCTACTAGCACGTGCAGCCATTTTGCATATTTTCACAATTTTCACAATTTTATGTGTCATTCGTTTCACTGCCGATAATTACCACATTTACTGGGGCCAGCTGGCAACAACAACAATAAGCCCACAACCCACCACAACAACGTTGGCAACCAAAGCGCCAAATCGGCGAAAATAAAGTCTTCCAAATGCAGCCGCTGCCACAACACTTTGCCAGCACAAATGGCCAGTTGTTTGCTCCGTTGGCGTTTGTTGCAACCAGACAGTGGCGCGCGCACACAACGGCGGCACCGCAAACTGTTGTGTTATGACCGGCGCATGTAAAATAGGTGACAGCAACACTGAAAATCGCATATGCCAACGATTTGTTGTGCCGTTGCTGTTATTGTGCCAGCAAATGTTGTTGTACTCTCGTTACTCTCTCGTATGTGTTTGTTGTTTTTGCCATTGTCGATATTATGTTGGCTCGGCTGCTGTCTGCATGCGGTCGAGTGTGTTGTCAAACTGGCGGAAAAGTGCTTGTCGCCCATTTGTATGCAACACTTCCGTTTAAATTTTTGAGGTTAAGTGCTGCAATGCCTGGCTACCTTGATTTTTGTTGCTTTCATTTTTAATTGTGTGTGTGTGATTGCCATAGTTTTTTATTTATGTTAATGGTAGCGCTTACCGAAAATGTTTATTTGGCTGCTGAGTGCGGCTGCTTGATGGTGCGCCTATTTGTAGGCAACACAAATTGTGTGCTAACCAAAACCATCCAGTGCGGTGCACCATATAACAACTGGGCGGGTGCGGTGGCGGTGTTTTGTTATAAACATAATGGCCCTAGCCAATGGTTATTTGCCGGGAATTTAAAATGTAATTAAACGTCGTTGGTCGACTTTTTTGTGCAGCGGAAAATTAAAATAATTGTTGGTTTGCTGGTTGTTTAATGCGCAATCGAGGGCGGACGAGTTTATGTGGGGCAATTATGGCTGCGTGCAGTGTGTTTAGAAATTAATGTTAAATTTACTATTACAAATTGTGGAAAATATGAACTTGTAGTGTAAATATTTTTAGAATTAACTGATTAAATATTAAAAATAATAACAAAACATTTTTATGAATATTTGCATTTTTTTTTTATTTATTTTACAACGTCCATCGAGCAAACTCTATTAGACTGATTACAAAAGTTAATTTACCAAGCAAACAAAAATGAAAATAACAAAATTAATGAAAAATTTAAGCAAAAAAATTAAAGCAAAGTTATTGAAAACATTTTCTGAAACTGAACTAAACTGGATACTGTATGTAAATATAGCTTTAAATTAGTCAAAAATTTAGCCTAAATTAACTACAGCATAGCTATTCAAGATTTTTTCTTTCATCCAACTGAACTAAACTGACTTTTGTCTATTATTGATTTATATTATTTGAAAGTAAAGAAACAACCCCACCGAATTGCATTCCCTTAGCACCCATCAGACTTTTTCACTGTCCATCCCCACAGCAACAAACAGACATCTACCTGGCCACATTACTGTTTGCTGCAAGCATAGCCTGCCATATTTTTCCTTCTTCTAACTTTTGAGCTTTTTCGAATAAAGACATTAATCACACTCATTCATCCGGTGCTTGTTAGCCGCCTTTCACCGCCAAAAAACCAACAAAATATTTGAATATTTACAAAACAATTTTTCAAAATTATCCGCCCAATCTGTCAGACTGACAAATAACTGTCAAAAAGTGTACACCGCATGCTGACAGCGTCGCCGCTGAACGTCAGACTGAACGTTTTGCTCATCAACTCGCCCGCTGGCCCACATGTGCCCACCTACCCACACACGCACACACAGCTGCCGCCAAGAAAAGCCCCCTCAACGCTGCGACACGCCAAGCCAACAGCAACAACAACAACACCACTAGCAATAGGAACTTTTTTGTAACATTATACACACCCGCAGCAAAATATGTTTCGTGCACAAGTTATGACTTATGTTTTTATGTATAGTATGTGTCATTTGTTGTTGTTGTTGTTGTTATCGTTAGACGCCCCGTTATCCATATTATGACATGACATACGGTGTTGCTTGTTATTGTGTGGTTGTTATTGTTGTCGTAGCTTTGGCATGTTTGCATGCCAAGTCAACATAAAATATATTTTCAAAATATTTGTAATGCTGCCCCATGCCACCTTTTTGTAGTTTGTTGTCTTTTGTGCATTTCTTTCTACACAAATGACGTGCAAATTAATGAGCACGTTAAAGAGATTTGCCCATTTTTTGACGCTATAAGCCACACAAATCCAGAAATAGCTAAAAACCTGAAAATACCCGAAGACACAGAATGACCCGCAATGAAGAAAAAACTTGGTGGAGCCTGTTGTTGACTTGAATTTAATTAAAATGCAACAATGCACAGTGATTCGACTCCATACAACAGCGGGACAAAATTAGAAGGAGTGGTCCGTTCTTCATGAAATTTGGTATACCAGTTAATCATGGTCTTCTGAGTTGAAATCTCCATTTTGTTTTTCTTAAACTGTTGTAGTTTGGCAATGTCTGAGACTTAAATTTGAAGTTTCGAATTTAAAATTTCGTCACTTTTGGAGAGCTATAGCACCAAGTGTGTTGGCTAGATTTTTGAGATTTTACATTTAATCGGTAACGTCTACATTGATTATTCCAAAGAGTAACAGAAATTGTCTTAGAACCCTCTGATTTTGCAATAAAAACGATAATAATAGATGTATGTTTTGCATTTTTGCAGATTTTATCATTTTTCGTGCTTATTGCATACTTTTAGGCATACATTTAATAAATTTTGTCGAAAAATGCGTGTTTAGACCACTTTTCGAATTTAATTATTTTCTGAGATCGGAAGATATCGGAGGATGTAATTACATTATCCGACAAAGAAAGAATCGTTCTTAAAATAAAAAAAATCCAGGAACATACTTTCACATACTTTTTAGATATTTTCCTCTAAGTTTTGCAGATTTCTAATATAGAAAAATATTTTGAATTAACAGTGAATTAAAAGCCTACGCTGTGCAAATTTTGAGAAAACGTTAAAAGCGAAAATGGCCACATCATATCTTAATCTATACGAAAAGTTTCAGCAACTTCTTGGTAACCATGTATTTTTAAAATTTTTTTTACTCAATAGAATAAAACAGAAAATTTGAGTTTCAATTTTTTGGAGAAAAAAGTTTAAACTTTGAGCCGCTTTTGCACAGATACTAATTGATTTTTTGCACAGGTTTTTTGGAGTTTTCTTAGTTAGAGTTTTTTCTTTCAAATGACATTAAAATCGTTAAATTCTGAGATCATACATTTTTTGAATTTTGTCTATGGAACGAATCACTGTGCAATGGCCGGCTGGGTTTTGGGCGCATGTGTTGGCATTCTGTTGTCAACGTGACGTGCAGCTTTGCATAGTTTCAGGCAAAAAAATTATACACACATATTTACCTGCATAGATATCAGGTGGCAATGGCATATGATTTTTTTGAATTTTTTTAAATTATTTTTTTGAATTAAAATTTTTTGCTGTAATTTTTCTTTTCCATATGATTTTCGCGTAGGAAATGACCCCTCAAAAGACAGAAGAAACTGCGAGCATTTGTCTAAGCTGAAGGGGATTTATTCGTTCAATCACAGAACAAACAGTTTTTTATATTGTTTGTTCTGTGGTTCAAGCTCAGCCTGCCATGCTCGTTAGTGGGTTAAAAAGATGAATTTGTTTACAGTGGTTAACAGGAACGAAGGCTCCGCATCTTTGGAGCCAGTTACTTCGATGGGCTTGCGGTAATAGCTTATAACACCGATTACCAAACTACAAAATTTCCTCGCCAAGGCCAAATGGTTTCCAAAACAGGTATCCATACCGGTGGGAAAGAACACTGACATTTTTAAGAATGAATAGATTTACAATGGAACCAATGGGGTCTCCGGGTGGAAGTGCATGCCGCATACTCCTCTTATTCATCCCAACCTATCCTAACAGTGGCTTTGAAGGTCACAGATGGAAGTGGCCGAACAAGTTCAGGGCCAGCCGAGATCATCAGAATCTTCATTGAATTTCTTGAAATTGAATTTAAACATTTTAATAACATCAGTTTACAGCATTTGAACTAAAAATTTGGCCATTGAAAAGCTTGACCGACACCGATACTGATTTGTTGACTAAAAACCGCATTTAACCATCAACCACTGCTCGTATTCGCCTGTTTCGGCACTATGCGACTTTCATCTATTTGCGAAAAAGCGTTTGCCAATGATGATTCAATGAAAGGAAAGCGTTTTTGGGACGTAGAAGCCATACAGGAGGCTTGCACCAACATCCTGAAGGACATCCCGGTTGACTTTTAAAACACTCATTAATTTTTTCGTAAGCATTTATCTTTTGTTGAATCGTTAAAACCGTGAAAATAAACACTGCACTCATGTTTACAAACCTTACAAGAATTGTTTGTTTAAAATTAAACAGTCAAAAATTCAACTGATTGCGAAAGTTTATTGTGAATTGATTTCGAAGCTATGAAAACGAGCAGCATATGAAAATGAATCCACTCGATTTGGAATTTCAATTCCAATTCGATTATGATCGAAATCTGACATCTGCCTGATGATTTTAGGTCATGAAAATAGCTGTGTTGAGTTCGAAGGAAACTATTGAGCAAGAAGAAATGAGCAAGACAGATCTGCCTCTCGACCGACCTAAGCAGATCCCGATAATTGATCCTGTTAACCCTAACTCCAAGAATTTTAAAAGTAACGTATGTAAACTCAGAAGTGAGATTGTCGGTCTCATATGAGCTAAACTGCTAAAAACTCAATTTATTTAACTTTTCCAAATGCAGTTAGTACTTAAAGACAAATTTATTTAAAAATGTTTAAATTAATTAAATAAATAAATTAATTAATATTTATTAAAGAATATTAAAGAACTTGTGAATACAGGGTCCACAGGGAAACTATTGCTACAGTAACAAAATTAATTATTCCAGATATTCACTTTTTTGTCAAAGGCCATAGCCGGATAAAGAAGGGTAAAGTGCCCCCGGCCGATTTTGATGTTATATTTTTTTAATACTTGTATAAATACTGGTAACCGATTCCCACAGTTTTAGTCCATAATAGTTAATCTCCGATCTGCTAGAATTAATATCATAATGATATAATTGTGGTTTATTTGCAGGAGCGCAGCTACAGATACAGAAGCATCTGCCTCTGCAATAGTTTTCCAGAACAAAGGACAATGCCTCAAGTATCGTATAGAGTATAGAGTAAAAATGAAAAAATTATAATAATTAAAAATATAAAAATTAATAATATAAGAAACATAAAAAAATAAAAAAATATAAAATAAAAAATATTACATTAGCGGTCTTCACACCCAGGCTGTGAATTTGGTAATAGTTCGATAGCTTTGTGTCACAAATGGCCGATCCATTATTTTTATTCAAAATATTTCATTGAAGAAATGCAAAAGAAGTGAGAAAGCACAGAATCTAAAATCGTTCAGCATTTAATTTCTAATGCCGTCGAGCAAATTGCGATGATTACTGGTAAGCAATTAAAATAGGAAAAAAAGAATATCGGCTGATCGCAATGTTACCAAGTAACCAAAAAAATTTCAAGCCTGCCAGAATTTCAAGCCAGCCGCTGTAGCTCAGCTGGCTAGTGCGTTGGGCCGCGAGTCAAGACTCAGCGAGTTCAATACTCCGTTGCGTTAACACCGAAAAAAAGAAAAACAAAAATTTTTCTTTTGGCGGCTGTCCTCTCAGCAGGAAATGGCAAACCTCTGAGCATAAGATTGCCTATGAAAAAGCTCCCAACTCGCCGTTCGGAATCGGCATAATCGGTAGCTAGTCTCGTAATCGGGCTCCCGTGCCAGTCAAGAAGAAGAAGAAGCCAGATGGAACCTCGTCACTCGTTATAGTATTATTTCGTTAATAATATAAAAGTAATAATAAAAGTTAATAAAAAAACAAAATATACGTAAAATATTACCAACTAACGACTGACAAATTAACAGCTTCAGTGTGAAGACCGTGTTAATCTTTTATGCATTTTTTTTATCAAAAGGTTAAAATATGAAAGGTCAAGTCAAACACTTAACCATTTAGGAGTCTAACCAGAACAACCAATCAGTCAGTTAATCATTAAAAAAACACTCAACATTTTAGCAAAAGTCACATTGCAAATTGTTGCTTTCAGCCCAAATACAGAAACAATTCCATACTCTCTTCCATTCATTCTTAACCAGTGCACCCAAGAGGCAGCATTAAATTTTTTATTACCATTTCATCGTTTCCTAAATGTCAATTGCAGCTCCGTTTTCCTTAACATGTTGTTATATGTATGTGGCTTTTTGCAGCCCAACTTGCGCTTCTTTATGTGGCGTGCACTTGCAAGTGGCCGGAGCCTTAATCGACTGTAGTAAATTTGCGCGTTGCACCACCACCGTTCAGCAACCCGAACGCCCAAACAATTTTCAAATAACCGCCCCACATGTCACCCACACACCTGCACTGTACCCGCTCCCCCCCACACCACAATTCCCACACCACATTGGCAGTTACAGTGGCATGGCGGCTGCAAATAAAATCAACTGCCATAATGTGTGGTTCCTGTAATTTCTGCCACGTCCCGATTTCACTCGCGGCTGTACTTCCTTTTTTTTTTTTGGTACTTGCTTGCAATTTTTTGCTGTGCTGCCACATGATTTTGGCAGCCGCCACACAACATTTGCCGCGCTCCACTTCATGCCAGCCTTTCTTGTTTTTTTTTTGGCAGCTTTTTGCCATTTAGCTGCGCGTGTGTTTGGTTGCAGCGCTGACAGCCTCAAAGCGTACTTATGCCATTTTGCCTTCTTTTCAATTTTTCCTGCATGCCGTCTTTTTGTCGACGTTTTGGCTTTTTGATTTTTGCGCTGCATATTTTTAAGGCGCCAGCGAGCGTTATGAATTTTTAATATGCTTTTGATTATGTGCTGCCACACGGGCCAAAATGACGCCCGAAAAACGTGTGCAAAGGTGAAAAATGCTGGGCGTTGCTGCCGCTCGCAACTTGTCAGCCAGTACGCGCTACGAACTTTATTAAAATTCAAAGCGTACCTTCGGAGATAATGTCGTGAAATGGTTTTGCCGCACTCGCCAGACGCCCTTTTTCGCGCAGAGGCAGCCAGAAGAATGGTTGGCCACGCTTGGCTGATAATTGAAATCAATGCTGACTGAAGGTAGTCGAGTTGAAAGCGAAATTGATTTTATCGACTTTGCTTTGACGCCTGAAAATATGCAATGGCCAAATTGATGTGCAATGATGAATCAATACACAGTTTTTTGGCATATTGGCAAAAGTTTAGTATTTGTTTTAAACAAAAAATTTATATCGATTTGACAATTCGAGTGTTGAAAAAATGCTGCAGCGCTCATAAATTCATTGGCATGCAAATAAATTTGTCACTTTTGTCAGCAGAAAAAAATTGTGCTTTTCAATTTGATGGCATAATTTGACAAGTTGACAAAATTTGAACTGAAAAGTCATGCACAGCAATGGAAAGTTGTCGTTTTTTGGTGCGCACTCAAATTTAGTCAATATGCTTCACGTGTGTTAGTAGCTGCAAACACACACATATATACAGACATACTTATACGTGTTCGTGTGTGTGTTCTTATTTGCTAACCATTTTTCTTCTTTGCTTTTCAAACGTCATCTTTAGTTTTTGCTGTCAACACGTGCGCTACGCGATGGCTGCTCTTGTCAAGTTGCATTTAATGTCAATGCTGCTTGTATGTGTGTGTGTGTATGTTGGTTTGTGTGAGTGTGTCAAGCAGAGGCGTCTCAAATTACACCTAGTGGGGTCCATATACTAAAAATATGACTGCTTCATAAACTGTCATCCATTTATTGGGTTTTGTGTTTTTTACAAAAATGTCAAAATACTCCGAAAGTTTCACAAAAACTGTTATTAGTTGACAAAAATTCGAAGAAATATAAAAATGTTTGCCAGCGTAGGAGGTGGCAAATCTTCATAGAAATTATGGAACCGTATTCACTACCTGCTGGATTCTTAGCGACTAAAAACAGGAGGTGGAACATCTTCATAGAACTTGCGGACCCTTTTCACTACCTGGTGGATTCTTAGCGACTGAAAACAGGAAGTTGAAAATTGTTTAGAAACTGGTCGACTCGTGGCTTCTCGCTTGTTGGATTCTTACCGACTAAAAGTCACTTCCTGTTTTGAGATTTGCCGAAATAAGCCACCTAGTTAGCTAGGCAGCCTTTAATCTTGGACCTTCCTTATAATTTTTCAACTATCTACTTTCTATTGGCTTTTAAAACTTTCTATTGAGTTAAAGTGGCAAATAGCTTAATTTTCAAGCCTTCTGAATGACTCAGAACCCATCAAATGATATTGAACTACAAAAATATGGTCAACCTGAATGTTTTTTAGTAGAGAACATGTTAGTTTATTACTCCGAAAAACTCCGAAAAATGTTAAAGAAATTTTTACTTTGAATTACAACCTAAAATAAAAAAATATATTTCATCTGCATTAATTTTAGCAGATAAAATGATAACAAGTTACTCCGAAAAACTCCGAAAAAATTTTAAAGAAATTTCTACTATGAATTATAATCTAAAATAACTATTTTTTTCATCTGCATTATTTTTAGTAGATAAAATGATAATAAGTTATTCCGAAAAACTCCGAAAAATTGTGAAGCAAATTTTTACTATGAATCTCAACCTAAAATAGAAAACTTAAGTTCATCTGCTCTGCATTATTTTTAGTAGATAGCATGATAACAACTTACTCGGAAAAACTCCGAAACCCGTAAACGAATTATTTACTATGAATTACAATGTTTTTGATAAAAATGGTAGCTTTAATATAATCCAAGTGAATATTTTTGCTCAAAAATGGTTATAGTTCTTTACTCCGAAAAAGTTCAAAAACTCTGATAAAAGCTTTTAAAGTTGATTAATAAAAAATGATAATCGTTATTAATGATATGAATACAATTTAATAATGTGTTATAAAATCTAAGGTCCATAAGAAGGCTGAGCAGCAGATTCCAGGTTATAGAGACGTCCCGGCATATTTTATGACACACGAATTGGCCAGACTAGGCACAACCAAAGAGGAGTCTTCAGAATACTCTGGCTTAGATAATCCGTTGAGTACATTGATTGAGTATGCTGACATTAGAGTAGAATGTTCAAAAGCCGCTTACATTGGCTGGGCGTCCTCTGAGACAAGCAACAGATTTGGCCAAAACTAGACGGGCAGCGCGCCAAAAGTGCGGTAATACTCAAAAAGTACATAGTCAAGGTTGTGGGGGGGGGGGTTCTTACTGATCATTGCATCCTTGCTGGATCATTTGGTCAACAATTTCTGCCGAAGCTGTAGAGACGCAGATGTGAAAGAAATTATTCTCTACGTACTGTACTAGCTCTGCGCTTTGCAGAAAACGTAAAAAACATATCAGAGATCGCCACTGAGGACTTAATATCCTTGCTTTATAAATTGTTCAGGGATTCAGAGCTTATAACTCCAAGAAGCTGGCTATCCATTGGCATTGAAATGGCCTTAAGTTGGCATAAGTGTGTTCTTGTTAGAGAGCTGACAGATAGGGTCTATCTCCCAAACATGTTTTTGATACAAGAGAATGCAATGAAATTAATGCAATTTTAATAATTACGGTTATATGAACGAAATTTTTAATTAATAATTTTAAGTAATTTTTATCTATAAATTTGTGATTTTCTATTTAAAAAAAATAGTGTGGGACCTAACTGCTAGAACTTGCTAGAGCGCCGAGGACGTCAGGGCGATCACAACATACATGGACGAAACAAATACAAAACGACATGAAGTGTGCGAACTTAAACACCGAGACGACCCAAGATCGAAGAACCTGGAGTTTATGGACTAGGGGAGGTGACCCCAAGTGAAATGGTATAAAAGTACGGAAGAAGAAGAAGAAGAAGTCTGGGACTTGAAGTAAAGAAAAGTATAACAGTCTGTTTTCGAAACTTCGCAAGTATCTTTGATTTGTTTAGGTCTCAAATTTAAACAAAAAAAAAGTAAAACATGTTTATAGTTCAGTTTTTGTCAATAACAAAAGAAGACATTGATTCGTTTCCCCCTAATGAGAGAATTGCGTCGAAGCTCCTGCTGTGTACTTAGTTACGTACATAAGTGCCAATTTGAATGGAATGAAATCAGCATCAGCGTAAATATTCCTTCACGAGCAATTTTTGTGCACCTGTTTGGATGACAACAGTGGTGTAGGTGACAATGAAATGTGTAAATATTTTTGAAAATAATGTAACAAAAATTCTTCCACTTAAGCCATAAAGACCCATTGTGATGCCAGTTTGAGGTTCTCACAAAGCCTAGCAGACTGTGAATTGTCTTATCACTAGATTCCATAGACTAAAGAAGAAGAAGTACTTAACCATCCTATTTCAGTCTAAAAATGTGCACACATTTGCCCACTGTTCACTTATGCAGCTTACATTTGCCTGTTCTAACGAGTCAATAAGCCATCAGTTAGCACTAACCTCTAAAAATATATACGAAAGTGTGCAGTTTTATTCAGCACTTCATGACACGATTATTATCGCTTTTGCTGACAATTTAGTTTGTATACTTTTTCCTACTCGTATATGCAGTTTGTGCAAAATTTTCGCCAACAACTTTGTCTATTCTATTCAAACCATATGCGTGGAAAACTCAAGTCGACATTTGCTGCCGCTGACACGACAATCACATTTGCAGGCAATTTAAGCCTTCAGCAATCGTCGAGCGTCTCGTTGAGCGGCAGACAAATTGCCGACTTTAGCCACTGCCGACTGTAATAATAGTTATTGTCTTTGACAGTGATATATGCGCGCTCATTTATATTATTTGGCCTTTACCAGTGATTTAATTGTTGTGTGTTTTGCACTGCAAATTTAACTTATGGCAGCAGTTGAAGTCAAAGTGGACATGTGAGTGTATCGACAGCCATTTGGCGCGCAAAGTGTGGAGAGTTTTGAGGTTTTTGTTTTTAATATTTTTCGAATAGTTGAAAGTGTTTGTGGGTAAATCTTATATAAGAGAATTTTAAATTTTATGTGTATTTTGTGATGAGAAAGTTAGAGTTTAAAGGATGAGAAGTATGAGCATTAATTAGTGTAGAAAGAATTTAAAGGATGCTTTAAAAAATTTAAGCTGTTGTGTGCTGTTGGAATAAATAAAAGGTTGCCTACAGAATGTGCTGAATTTAGTGGAGCCATTGGAGAAACTGAGTGAAAAATTGAAATTTTTTGGCAATGACTTATCTTTCTTCTTTGTTTTAGTAAACACTTCTCATAAACTTTAACTCACCATTACTCTTGATCGTCTATAGATATCAATAAAGTTCTTCATCTGCAATGAATTATCCTTCTTCTTTCTTTTAGTGAACAGTTTTTGTGAGCTTTAACTCTCTACTAGCTTTGTTTTTCATACAAGTTATGTATCTCTCATGAATAATCCTTCCTCTTTCTTTTAGAAAATAGTTATAATGGAGTTTAACTCATAACTAGTCCTGATCTTTCATAGATATCAGCATATCCAATATATCCTCCAATGACTTATCCTTCTTCTTTCTTTTATTAAACAATTCTAGTGAGCTTTACAATCAATAGCATGATTACTTTTTACTCCTTTCTTTTAGTGAACAGTATTGATGAACTTAAACACCTAAATATTCCTTGGCTTTTAAAGATAATGATGAATTATCTTTCTTCTTTCTTTTGCTGAACAGTTCTTAAGAACTTTAACTTTTTACTAGTCCTGTTCTTCCATAGATATCAGTAAAGTGATGACTTCGATGACTAATCCTTCGTTTTTCTTTTAGTAAACAGTTTAGTTAGTAAACATATCAATCAAGTTCGTTCTCTATGATGATTTGTCCTTCTTCTTTCTTTTAGAGAACAATTTGAAGTTTAACATAAAGTAGTCCCGGACTTCTACAGACATCAATAACATAATTACTTGTCCTCTTCTTCTTTTAAGTGAACAATTCTGATAAACTGTAACCCCTAAACAGTTCTGGTCTTTCACAGATATCGATGGAGGTTTTTATATCCAATGATTTATTCATAATCTTTCTATAAGTGAACATTGAACTTTAACTCACAACTAGTTTTAATCTTCTATAGAAATCAAGAAAAGTATATGTATCCAATAATTTATCTATCTTTTCTTTATTAGTGAGCAGTTTTCATGGACCTAAACTCTCTACTAGTCCTGGGCTTCTTCTTTCTTCTTTCGTTTGGACAAAAGTTCTCATGAACTTGAACTGCTTTCTTTTACTGAACAGTTCTGATGGACTTTATTTCATTTCAGTCCCTGTTTTTTTTAAGATCTGTAATTGAAATCGCCTTTGGCTTGTCACAAAATTTGATATTTTTCAAAATGTCTAAACTAATTTTGTCACCCACTGTAATCTAATTAGAAACTCAGAAGTGTACGTGTTTTATGCCAATTAAAGCCAATTTTGTCTCCATAAGATATCAAAACTTTGCTCTATGCTTAATCCAACATGTGTATGTGTATGTGTGTGTGTGTCTCATATTCAACTAAACTTCAAAAATTGTATTTGCAGTGTTTATGCAATGTAAAGTTTTCTGAAAATTTGTTTTTATGCAATTGAATTATTTTCAGATATTTTTTGCTCGGATTGAAACTCTCCAAAAGCTTTTCTTAGCTCACTGCAATTTATTTTCTAATGGCAAAATGTAATTCAAATAAATTTGTAAATTAGACACATGTTAGCAGTGGTCTGTCTTATTCCCAAATTGCCAGCAACTGTCTTTTGCCTCGAGGCTGCACTAAATTCGAATAGAACAAAAATTGCAACAACAACACATACATAGTACAACAACTATGGTAACAAAATCATCAGCCATGCATTCATACTGTGGGCCATGGTTGCCGCACTGCGTGGACTGGCAATAAGATTGGCATAAGGTTAATTGCAACACATTTCCACTTGCCACATGCCACATGCAGTTGCCTCGGTGTCTCGTCGGACTAATGCGATGTTGCACAGAGTAGGAGCTTCATGGCTGTCTTTAAATTGGCAACAACAAAAAAAATTTGTGTTCGTTCTTGACGACACGTTCGTACACAAACGCCCGTTGGGGTGTGTCAATTTGGCGCTGGCTATGTATGTGTGTGCACTTTCGACTTAACCTCAATTTTGATTAACAATGTCTGGCAAATGGAGTTGTCAACGAGCGGCAAAAGGTAGCCAAGTGAGACAAGTAAGACAAGCAACGTGGCAGCCGTTGCTGAGCGGGCGGGGAGTTGGAAAGTGAGTCAGAAGGTGTGTCTGAGCAAGAAGATGGTTGGTTGCTGGCAAGAAATTGGGCATGTTTGAAAAATTACAACACTTTGTTGGCTGCTTGTTAAGGCATTTGGGAAAGCTGCAGGAGCGTTGCTGTTGAGTAATGCGTGGTTGGAGGTGACAAAATTTTAAGAACAAGTGTTGTGTTGCATGTTTGACGCTGTTAATGCATCAAGCATGCTGAACTATAACTTGATGATTTTATTTAAATAATTAAATGCATATAGAACCATAGATAGTTATAGATAATTTTTCTAAAATTTGCCTAACAGTATGCTAAGTAAATTTTTTGATCAGCGATAAGTAAATGTATGCATTTCTTAGGCTTTGATATTGTTTTAGGAATTTTTTCGAACAATTTCTTTTGATTCGACAAACATACTTTCGCACTATATGAGAGAGAAATGTGATAATTGATGATAGAAAAAAGGGAGCTTCATATTGAAAATATTACATTAAATTCGATTTTCGATTTCTTTTTTTCTATCTCTTTATACAAAAACTTTCAACATCTAAGTATTTTCTGATAAGTAACAAAGAGAAAAATATTTTTAAAAACGGATTTTTCCGCATTAAGTGCCACAGCTGATTGCTGAACATTCACAATATTTGAATGATAAATGATTAAAATAGTTTGGTTTAAATGTAACATTGAAAATCTATGACTCTATGCTCTTCAAATGACGTCCCTCAATGAAACTTTGGATAGCGTGGCAGAAAAAAGTTCAAAATCTTGGATATGCTTTCATACTTTCAGAGGTCGACCTGATTTACGCTGGAATACGATTATTGGATAGCTTCAAAGAAATATAAGAAGGCATTCACATTGGGCCTTTTTGGCCTCCGAGTGTAAGTGCAATCTGTGTCGTATATCCAATGAAGCGGACAAATTTTTCCTTTCAAGGCGAATACTTAGACTACTAGCGGTTAGATGGCCTTCTATAAGGGATGTTGATGCCTTTATGGGTCATTGCAATACCACAGATTGAGAAAGATTAGGTCATCATTAATGAACTATTTACAAATCGAAATAGGCTGTATAAATGACTTCCTGCTAAGTCTCCAAAGACGCTGAATAAACACCTTTTCAAGTGCAGTTTGCCTTTGATAGCAATTGCGGCACAGACATTCAAGAGATACTGGAAAGTTTAAATTTCCTCCTCTTCTTGAAAAAGTTACCTATGATAGCTTCACAACCAATTTCGATTTGGTACCTTTAAGAAAAAACTATGTTTTGAGATCTTAAGATTGAATTCTGGGCAAAACTGCTGCGCTATGTTGTCCATGCTAACCTCGTATAAAATTTTACTTGTCCTATGGACACTTGAGTCTCTTGCAAGGAAGAAAAGAACGTTTTGCATCGAGTTCCAGTTTCGAAAAGGCTCTGTGATTTTGGGATCCTTTTCCTGGCTGAGCTGCTCAACCTTGCAAATATCGACACAATCGATATCGCCCGTTTCATAAAGGAGTCTAACCAGATATTTTTTTTTTTAGAAAAGCATCTCAAATTTAATTAAAAATGAAAATGAAACTGCGGTCGTTCTTTCTTTCCCCATTTGATGAAGTTTTGTGCAAGCAAACAAACCAAAATATCATAACAAAACCAACAAAGTTCTCTTCGATATTTACGTAAATATATGTCGATAGGTCGTTTTGTCCGAGTAAAAACATGCAAACAAAAAAGGTATTCACATGTCACGTCACTACAACATTACGTGCACTGGAGTGCCCTTCAAAAAGTCATTAAACACACAAAAAAGTAACCAAGCGCAAACAATTTAATCTATTTTGGTTAAAAGTAACTAAGTAAGACTCATCCGTGAGTCTAACTGGCTTCCTTCTTTCACACAGAAGGAAGATGTGTAGTTTTAGGGTTCTTTACTACTCTTGTGGTGACGAAACTTCAAGTTCGTAAGCTGCCAACCTAACCTAGCCAAACCATACTTACTTAGCCTTTTTTTATTTACCTTCTCCATAGTATACTTTTAGACAAAAAGTAAAAGATCACATTTTCATCGACAACAACGTCTAATATTACAAATATATAGATTTTTGATTGTAATGTCTATATTATGAAAAAAAACATCTCTAAAATCAACAACGACTAATATGCAACTCAGTAACGCTTTTCGTTGCCTATTTTTAGGCTATAAAAACATAAAATCTCTAAAGTTACTAATATCTAATATTTTCATAAACTTCAACAACTTTCTGCTAATATAGATTAGCTTTCTTTATAATCTGCGACTGTGGCCAGTTGGACACAATGTGCGGTGGTTGGTTCTGTTGCCTGCCGTGCATTAACAAATGCTCGAGTTGTTGCTGTGCCAAGTGTTGTGATTTTATATTCAATTGTTGCATATAATGTGTGCTGTTATTTCTTAGTTGTTTTGGTTGTTGTTGTTGTTGTGGTTTGCGTTGTTTTTGCATTTGTTTTTTTCTACTCAATTTTTTTATCACATAGCTGGGCACATCGACTAACAAAAAATAGGCCAATTCCATGGTACTTATGAGCGAGCAGCCAAGAAACAGGCCAGCAATGCCACCAAAAGCCACTGCAAAAAAATAAAAAATTTAATAATTTTATTAAGACAATTTAAATAATTAATCAAAATAATGTTTTTAATTTAATTTAATAAATTTATTAAAATCGTTTTTAGTTTATTTAATAAATTAATTAAAAAAATGTTTTTAATTTAATTTAATAAATTTATTGAAATAGTTTTTATAGTTTAATTTATTAAAATTAGTAAAATTGTTTTTATAATTTAATTTAATAAATTAAGTGCAAATTTGAATTTAAATTTCAACTCACCCATTAAATCCACCCAGCCAAAGATCAAACTGGTGCGATAGACCATCATTGTTTCGAAACGGAAATGCACATCGAGATCCACATATGACACATTGCCCCGAGTTTCCGGCGATATGTACGATGGACGCGCATCCGTCAGATAATTGAGCGAATAGCAGTTGCGATAGCACTCACACAACATGGCGTCGTGGTAGGTGTGCACGTACTGCTCCTCGTCGGGCTTGCGTGAGTAGCGAAAACGCTCTGTAAAAGCAAAAACCAAAACGAAAAATACCACAAATCAATGTGGAAATGCATTAAGTGTCGAGCAACGTACGCACCACTGTGCTGGGCCAAGCAAGGCAAATCCGTGACCTTGCAGGAAGGATACTGGCCTGCAATGACAATCAGAGATAGACAACGAGAAAGGGAAACAGAGAGTGAGAAAGATGGAGTCAAAGAGTTGTATAGAAGTTGATTGAGGGTTTGTGGGATTAGGGTTGGCGAGTGAAGTGTGAAGTTGTAGGTGTGTACGTGCTTACCGGGCGGAAACATCAAATCCATTGTACAATTGCAGTAGCGCATCAAGTACTCTTGATGACACTCCGATTGGCAATTCTCAATCATGTAAACGTAGCCTTGAAGAGTCTTGAAGTCCAGGCTGTTTTGCTCGTCCTTTGGCATGGTTTTTTTTTGGGAAATTTTTTGTTTTTAGAGAAAGTGAAGATGGATTTTTGTGGTTTTAGTGATAAAGTTAGCAGTTGAAAAATTTGAAAATTGTATACTTACATAGAAAACGCATTGCCTTAGCTTAGAACTCAGCGTGCGTGTGTTGTTGTCGTAGAAAAATATCACCGGTTCCAATTCGACCATGGCATAAGTATTGACCGGCACAGTCATGGGTTCCTTGTGCCATACATTCGGCTCAGTTATCATGACCTGAGAGAAATTGTTATTTACTTATTTAGTTATTATTGTATGTAACAAAACAAATGAGAAGACATTATGACATAGAGTTAGGTTCTAGAAGGTTATAGACAGAACTTTGAACTACGAGAGTCAGTGCCTCAAGCAACAGTGAGCACCAGACGAAGACAACAGCTTGCAGCAAGCAACTTAAAGTCAGCAACTTAATATTTTGTAGTTAACTATTTTCAAATTTTGAATAATATATTATATTGTTTGATGCTATTAAAAACAGATGAGTTGCACTTAAACTTATAACAAAAAAATTTATATAAATTCTTTCTGCCAAACTCGAAAGCCCACTATGTCAGCTGTGCTTCGAGTGGAAATGAAAATCATTACAATTTTCAATTTTAACTAAAGAACTTGTCTCTGGTTGGAATTTTTTGACCATTATTGCATTGTTGTGTGTTCTTCGTTTTCAAAAAAATTAAGAACCGCATCATTCGGAACCTTAACACTAGAAAGACTGCAAGTTTTCCATACCTACAAAAACAACATAATATATTCGCTGATATCTTGAAAAGTACGCATCGGATTTGACTAATTGTAATTGTGGAACTAATAGTAGAAACCCATAAAAAAATAAAAGTCATCAAAGCAAAAGTTGATAGAAATACTAAAGAATATACGGAATTTTAAAAATTAAAAAACCGTCAAAATGATATCAATGGTCTTTCTAGTGTTAACAGATTAGTGGAATTCACTCTTCATGGCAGTTTTTTGTTGTAAAATTGGTATCGTAGCAATCTGTTGCTACAACTGCTTTTGAAAACATTGCAAAAATTAAAAACATTAAACCTGAAATGCTATAAAAAGTGAACTCCGCTAATGGGTTCTTTAACCCTTTCGGGACTACTGAGATTATACGTCCCAGCAAGATTTTAATGCCCCTTAAAACAATTATTCAAATCTTACGACCCACCTAAAATCTTTTTCGATTTCGGTGTTCCCGCATAAAAGGATGATTTCAGAATTTGTGAGCATTTAAAATAATTTTCTAACCTCAACATTCATAGCAAGAGAATATTTATATTAAGAGTATTTTGGATTTCAAAATTAAACTCCGTCCCGAAAGGGTTAAGGAAAAATCTAAATTGCAAATGTTTTTAGTAAATGCTGACGTGTGGTAATCGGTGACCTTGAGATTTTCTCAATCAGGGCAATATGCTTTTACTGAGTTACAGTGCATATATGTGTCTGTGTCTGGAACAATCGAAACTACATAACTACATATGCACATACATATATGCATCTTCAAGTTTTGAACTTGTACAACAAACATAAGTCAGTGTTCCACTCACATTGACGCCCTTTTCGTTGGTTCGATTGGGCACATGCTTGTCCGGATTGATGAGCACCCTCACCAACAGTCCGCTGCCCGGCCCAGCTGCACTCGTATGCCACGGCCACATGGGATCCACCAATTGCATGCGTCGACCCTCCTCCGTTTCGAGCGTATTGAAGGCCCAGCAGAGTCCATTCTTTCCGCGTCGCTTTGAGAATATCTCGCAGCAATTCATTGGAAAACGATTCCACTGGCACTGTGTGAGCAGCTCCTCGCAGCGCCACGTCATAAAATCCACCACCAGACTAAAGTTGACACTAAGCAGTTGTTGGAGCGGCTCACCGCTCAGCACAGCAAAATCGGCAAACTGTACAAAGTTCAGTCCATCGTAGGCGGCAAGGACACGCTCGAAGAGGCGCTCAGTCTCGGGTGGCGCATTCCTCGGCAGATAGAGACGCTTGGCTGCGTCAATGCGTTCCCAATTGAGTCCGTTCAGATTGCAAACGGTCACCACGGGAAAGACGATGTGATAGACGGGCATGCGTGTGCTATCGACGACCGTTTCCAGTTTGCCCTCGGTGAAGCGTTCGGACAGTATGTGACCCACATAGAAGGCGCCGAGCAGTGCCAACAGCACCGTTAGCAACCAAACACAGCTAAACGCAACAATATGCAACACTGGATTGAGAGTTTTGGAGGAAAGTTAAAGTTGCATACGCACCGTTCATATTTGCCGGAATTGCGACTGAACAGCCGATTGATGCCGTGTATGGTGGTGCTTTGGCCGAACCTGAGTGCCAATTCCCAGACATCGGCGCCAACGTTGCGCACCACGCGACGCACCACCGACCAGTTGGGCTTCAGCGCCTGAACGGACGACGGCTTGGGGCTGACATTGTTGAGCAGCAGCGCATTGGGCTGCGACGGATAACGCGACGGGTAAACCATTGCCGTACTGCTTCCGCTGCGCGCTCGAGCGGAAATGCGGCCGAAATCGGCCTGCAACCTGGCTGGACGACCCGTTGACTGTGGTTGGTGCTAATGTCTGCAAGAAATTATTATAAGTGACGTTTATTAGCGGCCAGTGTTGACAGTTTGCCGTTGACTCTAACTAATGTGCGCAACAATTGCGGAACGCGAGTGGGCCCAAAGGCGCCGAACGCTGACGTTCACCATTTGTATTGACTTTGTATTTCATTATAACAATATTTGCGAATATATTAAGCGATTGTGGTCAGGGTCAGGACGCGTGAAGGTGCGCCACACTCGAGGGAATTCATTGAGCGTTGAATTGATTGGTAGCGATTCTTGAGCATAGGTGGAGCGATGTTTGAACACTGGCAATGAGAGCAATTAATCACACTTTTTTTTGTTATTTTTGTTTGAACCAATGGTGACACTCCCCTGATTCTGGATTAACTTAACTTCCATTGCCTACATTATATTTACATATGTAAACGAACTTTTCGAACTGCTGGGATAGCAGCGGCACCAGGGGGTGTGTAGCATTTGTCAGGCGATTAACCGGCTGTCAGTTGGACGTGTTGGCAACACTTATCGGTGTGGCTTGGTTATTGACTGTGTTTAATTTTGGGCGAGAGTTGTGTGCGATCGCGTGACATTTTGCCGATTCGAAACGCTGATAGACCGCCGAGTGGTCAGACGCTGCAAGCCGCACATAACCAGACAGTGAATGGTTGCGTACGGCAGGTCAGTTGATTGGGACTAAAGGACGCAAGCCAATGTCTGTTTGATGGGTGTTGACAGGGCACTTTGCAAGATACTCTAAACTTGACATTCGAGCGGAACTTCAGCGTGCAGCACAAGTAATAAAAAGTTCAAAGTTCAAGTGAAAAGTGACAAGTAAGAAGTAAAAAAGCAAAAAAAAAAAAGAATGCTTACACACGAAATATTACCGACTCGCCGTGCTTTGAGAGTCTATCCAAAGCCGGGTTTGATCTGTTTTGAAGAAACGGCAACGCAAAGTGTTGCTTCGGTTGTTGCAGACAAATCAAATGATGGTGAAGATTGCTACAAAACACGAATGCTCCACTTGATGGAGGATTATGGCAAGGAAACCACCATACATGGCTTGAATCATGTGTTTGCCAGCAAGCAAAGCAAAATAAAACGGTGAGTATTCTTGAATTCTTGATTCTTGAAAAAGGCTACAATTTTGTCTAGACTAATTTAATTTATTTTTAAGTTACTGGAAACAATTGTGAAGTCCTTGAATAAATTTGCTAGCTTGCAATGAATGATTTGCAACCTAATAAGGAGCTTAAAAATAAGTCACAATGATCAAAGTGTGTCTTCTGTTTTCTCTGTGTTTGAAGTCAGTTACTTCAACTTGTTTAACCAACGCTTTGTGCTCTTCAACTGTACAATAGTCTTTACTTGAAGAAGCTAGACAGCAAATCACATTGATCAAAGTGTGTCTTCTGTTTTCTCTGAATTGAAGACAGCCACTTCAATTTGTTTAACCAAAGATTATCTAAAACTTCCACTCTACAATTGTCTTCACTTGAAGAACGCATACAAAAGTCACATTGATTAAAGTGTGTCTTCTGTTTTCTCTGCGTTGAAGACACTCACTTTAACTTATTTAACTAGAGCTTTGTTCTATTCAACTCTACAATTGTCTTCACTAGAATTTCTGAAAATTTTTAGGACTAAAATTTTCCTCATATCTTTTCTATTAACTATTCTTTCAATGCAATAAATTTCACAGCCAAGTTTCAATATGCATTGCTATCCCCCTCCCTACTACTACCTTTCTCTCTCTCTCTCTCTCTCGCCTTCTTTCAGCTCTGCATGGACACTTATCTTTCTCGTTGCTTTAAGTTCCTTGATCTATGTTTGTATGTTTTTGGCAAATCGACACAGTCAGCGCTTATTCAAGACCACCGTCGATTCCACCCGGTATCCCATCTATAGGATAAACTTTCCCGAAGTCACCCTTTGCAATGTGAATCGCTTGAACTGGGCACGCCTGGAAGTGGCCAAGAGGCACTTCCTGCGGCCACAGCATCGTCACAACGAGTACGAACAGCTCTTCACCGATGTGGTGTCGCTCTATGACAGACTCAACATTGATAAGCTGTACATCTTTAGCGCGTTGGCGCATCGTCCATTGGCCCAGCTCAACTATATCAATTTCACCTCAGTGGTGGGTTTTATGGCCTGGCGCTGCGATGAGTTTCTGACCAATTGCACCTGGAAGAGCATCGAGGTGAGCTGTTGCGATGTCTTCATACCGCGCTACTCGCCGTTGGGCCTGTGCTGGGCATTCAATTCCGTTGAATCAGCACAGGGAGCCGTCAAGCAGTTTCTCGATCGCAAGTGGCCATGGCGTGCCAGCTTGCCGGGTGCCGGCAATGGTCTCGCTGTGCGAGCTTTAATTAACGAACACAAACATTCGCCGTTTAACAGAAGGGAAATGAAGGGACTGACGGTAAGAGGTGGCTGAAAATTTTTCAAAAAATTTTTACTATTTTGATGCTGTATTTTTCTAGGTTATGGTTGTGCAGCCACGTGTCTGGTATTCCTATCCCTTTCAATTGGGTAGCAATACCAAAGCAAATATGCGGTTGGGTGCTATTTTGAGTTTCTACGATGAGCCGACGCGGCATTTGCCCACAAATATACGGCGTTGTGTATTTCCGGTAAAATAAATATTTTAATTTGAGTGTTTCTAGTAAATTTTTAATGGCAAATTGCTTACATTTGAAGGAGGAGCGCAACAGCGAATTCTTCAACACCCTACAAGGTCACAAATATGCGCATGAAAACTGTCTGTCCCAGTGTCAGCAGATGCATGTCGTGCGGGTCTGCAACTGTACCATAGATCTCTTCTTTCCGCCGGGCCCATATCGCCCCTGCAAACTGGTGGACATGCCCTGCGTGGCAAATCACAGTTGTTGGTTTTTCTATTTAGTTGAATAATTTCTTATAGTTTTACTAAGACTTTCTCTGATTGCTTATTTCCAGATGTTGTGGTGCATGTCGATGTCGGTGGCAAGGACGAATTTGAGACCAAAAAGAAGCGCGGCATTGTGTGCCGGTGTTTTCTTAATTGTCGCACGCTGCGCTATGAAATGGATGTGCGCACTCGAGCGCTGCGACCGGAGGAGCGCCTGGAGAATGAGTCACTGATTGATCTGGATTTCTATTTTAGACACGACACCATAATGGTGTTCAAGACCAGTTTGGTCTACACTTGGGTGGATTTGATGGGTTGGTTGGAATTGCTAAAAGTTTGCCATATTTCTAACTCAATTTCACTAATTTTGCAGTTTCCGTGGGTGGCGGTGCTGCATTATTTCTGGGCTGTTCTCTGATCAGTCTTGTGGAGTTGGTGTATTTTTTCTTTGTCGATATGCCGCAACAAGTGCGAGAAAAACGTCCTAAGTTAGAGAAACTTACAAAAGGCAATAAATCGGTGAAAAGGCGATGCGAGTCAGTTGTTGCGATAACAAAGCGCAAAGCAAAGAATATGTTAAAGCATTAAATTAAAAATAAATTTGTTTATATGTGGTTTGAATTGATGTTTAACTGGTTATAATAAAAAATATTCGTCTGTGTAAAAATGGTTTCAGATTTTTGCTGATGTTCAAGATTAACTTTCACTTTAACTTAATTTATAACTGTCAGGAATAATGAAAACTTGTTAATTTATTGATTTAAATGACGAGTTTAAAAACTGGATTGCAGAATTTATTATCACTTCAATAGATACCTTACAGTTCTCCTGAGCTGTCTGACATCTGTTTTAGTTATATTTTTGGTCGCCAAGATCGGCAACCGCATGGAATCTAAACTAACCAAATCTGACTGAACTTATCTGAACTGAACGGAGCAAAACCAATAAAAAACGAACTTTGGTATACAAATTTTAATTTTTAATCAAACAAAAGGCGATTTAGATGGCCAGTCAAGCTAATCGTAGACTTCATCAGTTCAGACTAGGACTGTACTACAACAACGTCTGTCGGTGTTGTGACTCTTAAAAATATTAAATAACATTCTTGAACTAATCGTAGACTCCATCAGTTCAGATTATTGCTGTACTAAACAAATTCTGTCGGTGTTATGACTCCTAAAAAGATGAAAAAGTTCTTGAACTAACCAGAGACTCCATCAGTTCAGACAAGTGCTGCACAAAAACAACTTCTCTCAGTGTCATGACTCTCAAAAAGATAAACGTTCTTTAACTAATCGTAGACTCCATCAGTTCAAACTACGACTGTACTACAACAACCTCTGTCACAGTTATGACTTTAAAAAAAGATGAAAAAACGTTCTTGAAGTAATCGTAGACTCCATCAATTCAGACTTGAGTGGTAGTACAATAACTTCTGTCGGGGTTGCGACTCTTAAAAAGATGAAAAACCATACTTGAACTAATCAGACTTCACTTCAAACCAGGGCTGTACAACAACAACTTCTGTCGGGGTTGAGACTCTCAAAAAGATGAAAAAGTTCTTGAACCAATCGTAGACTCCATCAGTGCAGACTAGGACTGTACTACAGCAACTTCTGTCGGGGTTATTACTTTCAACAAGATGAAAAAACGTTCTTGAAGCAATCGTAGACTCTTTATTCAGATCAGATTATTGCTGTACTACAACAACTTCTGTCGATGTTATGACTTCTAAAAAGATGAAAAACGTTATTGAACTAATCAGAGATTCCATCAGTTCAAACAAGTGCTGTACTACAACAACTTCTGTTGGTGTTATGACTCTTATAAACATGAAAAACGTTCTAAAAGTAATAGTAGACTTCATCAGTTAAAACTAGGGCCGTACTACAACAACTCCAATCGGTGTCATGACTCTCAAAAAGATAAAAATCATTCTTGAAACTCTTGTGTTAACATTCATCTCTAACATGGAAGGGATTACTAATATTTCTTTCTGCTTTGTCTCAATATTTTTCATTATTTTGTAACAAATCTCATATCGGAATAATTTAGGTTTTCAAAGCCATAATTGAAAGAGTCACACTGCTTCAAAATGCTCTCTCTCTGTGCTCAACTGAACTTTCTTAACAAGGATGCCCTCCAATCTAATAAAATGTACACTATTTGTGTTTAACTTGCGCTTTGGGCCAAAACTGTACACGTTTTTTCAGTCTCAAATCCGATTAGATTTAATTATTAGAATTAAATCGCATGAGCTAGATTTGTGTAATCTCAACATTTTTTCAGTCTCAAATCACAATTATAAGAATTAAATCGCATTAGCTAAATTTGTGTAATCTCAGCTTATAAGAAAGTAGGGAAGACCAAGGGAGAATGGCTGTGGGGTGAAGTTTATGCTCAATGCATCGAGTGTTTTGGTTCCATCATTGAGGGGCAGAGCCTATAGATGGTTCGTTGAGTTAGTTAGAATGACTTTCTAAGCGCTAAACATATGAAAAGAAGTTTACATTATTAGTCGAAGCACTTTGTGTGAAGGATGATGAGACCGAACTTGATCGAAGTGATCACCTTGGTTCCTGGGTACTACAGGATAATTTGATTGATTTAAAATTTATTACAACTATATCTTAGTAGTGAACTTAATACATGTCACAGCACTGCGTTAAGTTTAGTATTCTAATAAAACAAAAATATGAAACTCAGCTTCAGAGAGGAACATCAGATCTGAATTTAAATTACTGGACATTTCTCAAAATTCTAAAATGTTCTAGTATCTCAAAACATAGTTTGATACTCAAAGTTCAGTTCCATACTTAGTGCTTTTAAGCTCTCCAAACTAAATTAAATTTCATATTTATTCACTACTTTCTTGCCTCTTGACTTGCTTAGCTTCAACTTAAACTTTCTTAACTTCAGCGCACACACTTTGCCAGACCACACACTACTGTCATAAAAAATATTTGACGTTCAAGTTTTAAGTCAACCTGCATTTTTCCAAAACACGCCCAGATGTCAAGATGTCAATTTGCAATCCATCAGCGGTAATGAGGCACCAAAGTGAAATCCAAGCATAGGTCAAACGGCGCTCACCCAGTCAACCTGTCACCCTGGCCGCATAAGCAGCCAATTAAAATTCAAGTGACAGCTAAATAAGCACAAAAGTGACAACAATGCATACCGATTTAATTGGACCGACATTGGGTTAGCAGCGCAAAGCGTCTGAATTGTGACTGAACAGTGTTCGGAGCAACGTAAAATGTATGTAGCGGAAATATATAAAAATCGCAAAATTTCGGATATGCACAAGCCGGGGCTGCTCTATTTTGGCGAATTTAAGCCGCAATATAATCGCCTGAAGCCCGCACCGCAGGACAACCGAAAGGAATGCAGTAAAGTAGCATTGGATTTGCTTAAGGAATATGGCAAAGAGACAACCGTAAATGGGCTGAATCGCGTTTTTGCAGCGAAAGCCAACCGCGCTGAAAGGTATAATTGGCATGGCAAATGTTTAAGAAAGAGTTGAGAGAATTTTGAAATAATCTGGTATTCATTTCGATAGGTTAGTGTGGACCGTTGGCTTTCTTGCAGCTCTGGGTTTTCTGATCTTTGTGAGTCAATATTTGGCCACTCGCTACTATCGGCGCACATTCAAAACCGTTGTTGACGCAACTCACTATCCAATTTACAAAGTTGTCTTTCCCGAGGTGACCATCTGCAATAACAATCGTCTGAATTGGGCGCGCCTTGAGGAGGCCAAGCAGCGTTTTCTGCGGCCGGAGCATCGCAGTGGCGAATTCGAGCTTCTTTTTGCCGAGGTGCTGAAGCTTTACGACACCTTCACGTATGGCGAGTTTAGGCGTTTTGAAAAGTTGGCTTCGAAGCCTTTGGCCACGCTGAACTATGTGAATTTCACCAATGTGGTTGGCTTGATGGCATGGCGTTGCTACGAGCTGCTGACGGACTGCATTTGGCGTCAGCAAAATATGGACTGCTGTGAGATTTTCATACGACGCCGCTCGCAGCTGGGACAATGCCTGGCGTTCAATTCTATCGAGTCGGTTGAAGGCAGCGTCAAAGTGTTCCTGGATCCGAAATGGCCATGGAAACTGTCCGAGAACGGACCCGGCAATGGACTGAGGGTGAGGGTGTTGTTGAACGAACGTCTGCAAGTGCCGTTGGCGAAGAATGACAAGGGAGTAACGGTGCGTAGAGCTAGTCAGAGTTTTATGGATCATAATACTTATTAAAAAACTAATGTGTAATTTCAGTTTATGCTTCTGGAACCAGGGGTCTGGTTCAGCTATCCCATGCAAGCGCGTCAACATAGCAGTACCAAAGTCAAGATGAGTGCCATCATTAGCTACTACGACAATTCAACCAAACGCGAACCGTCCAACGTCAGGGAATGCGTTTTCGATGTGAGTTCGTGGAGAATAAGAATTATGAATTTACATTTCAAATACTCATTGGCTTGGTTTTAGAACGAGCGAAACAGTAAAGACTTCAAGACACTGCAAGATCACAAATACATGTTCGAGAACTGTCAATCCCAATGTCAGCAGGAGCATTTGATGCGGTTTTGCAATTGCACATTGGATCTCTTTTATCCGCAGGGTCCATATCCGCCATGCAAACTAGTGGATCTACCCTGTCTGGCCAAACATTATGGTATCTATTGAGCATTTATCAACTTGAGTTAATTATAGTCTAAACGCTATTTGTATAACCTTTGCGATGCTTGGATGTATTTATGATTTGCAATTCAGTTTATGAGAGAGAAAGGGCCGGGAAGTAAATATATTAGTGATCAGAATCATCAGGAGAATTGATCGAGATATGGCAGTCGATTGTCTGTTCGTCTATTTGTAGGTTTTTTAGTCAATCTGTCGGTCTACCTATCTATCCATCAGTTCTTCCATCCGTCCATTATAGATCTCTTCGACCTTCTGTCAGTCCTAGCGTTCGTGCTTTCGTCTACCTATCTATCTAGCAGATTTTTCGTACTTCCATTTATTTATACCGTTTTACCTTCTGCCAATCCTGGCGTTCGTGCTTTCGTCTACCTATCTATCTAGCAGATTTTCCGTACTTCCATTTATTTATACCGTTTTACCTTCTGCCAATCCTGGCGTTCGTGCTTCCGTCTACCTTTCTATCAATGAACTCTTCCATCCTTCCATTTATTTATCCATCTTTTTTCCGTCCTACCTTCTGTCAGTCCTGGCGTTAGTGCGTCTGTGTACCTATCGACAAATCAATTCCTTCATGATTCCATTTATTCATCCATCTTCTTTTCCGTTCTATCTTCCCTGGGTCCTGCTGTAAGGGCTTCCTTCCTTCGATTTATCTATCTAGCCGTTTGCCATCTTTCCATTTATTCTTTCCTCTATACGCCCTGTTCGTCCAACTAACTATCTATCCGATTTTTTTTCATTTACGTTTGTCCATACCACTGTTCGTTCTTTGGCCAGTCTTAGTCTTAGTCGTAGTCTTAGTCTTAGTCTTAGTCTTAGTCTTAGTCTTAGTCTTAGTCTTAGTCTTAGTCTTAGTCTTAGTCTTAGTCTTAGTCTTAGTCTTAGTCTTAGTCTTAGTCTTAGTCTTAGTCTTAGTCTTAGTCTTAGTCTTAGTCTTAGTCTTAGTCTTAGTCTTAGTCTTAGTCTTAGTCTTAGTCTTAGTCTTAGTCTTAGTCTTAGTCTTAGTCTTAGTCTTAGTCTTAGTCTTAGTCTTAGTCTTAGTCTTAGTCTTAGTCTTAGTCTTAGTCTTAGTCTTAGTCTTAGTCTTAGTCTTAGTCTTAGTCTTAGTCTTAGTCTTAGTCTTAGTCTTAGTCTTAGTCTTAGTCTTAGTCTTAGTCTTAGTCTTAGTCTTAGTCTTAGTCTTAGTCTTAGTCTTAGTCTTAGTCTTAGTCTTAGTCTTAGTCTTAGTCTTAGTCTTAGTCTTAGTCTTAGTCTTAGTCTTAGTCTTAGTCTTAGTCTTAGTCTTAGTCTTAGTCTTAGTCTTAGTCTTAGTCTTAGTCTTAGTCTTAGTCTTAGTCTTAGTCTTAGTCTTAGTCTTAGTCTTAGTCTTAGTCTTAGTCTTAGTCTTAGTCTTAGTCTTAGTCTTAGTCTTAGTCTTAGTCTTAGTCTTAGTCTTAGTCTTAGTCTTAGTCTTAGTCTTAGTCTTAGTCTTAGTCTTAGTCTTAGTCTTAGTCTTAGTCTTAGTCTTAGTCTTAGTCTTAGTCTTAGTCTTAGTCTTAGTCTTAGTCTTAGTCTTAGTCTTAGTCTTAGTCGTAGTCTTAGTCTTAGTCTTAGTCTTAGTCTTAGTCTTAGTCTTAGTCTTAGTCTTAGTCTTAGTCTTAGTCTTAGTCTTAGTCTTAGTCTTAGTCTTAGTCTTAGTCTTAGTCTTAGTCTTAGTCTCAATTTGGATAAATAAAAACTGAACAATGCAAATAGTGTAAACACTAATATTGAAGTCGCTCAAGACCCACGAACTGACTGACTGATTTGATTTTCATGTGTTTCAGATCGTCTAATTTATTTCGAGCAAACCGAGGAGGAGAAATACGTGTCGGCAAATGTAAAGGGAATGGTTTGTACCTGCTTTCTCAACTGCTTTTCGATGAGCTACCTGACCGATATTCGTTCGACTGTACTGCCACCGGAGCAGCGTGAAATCAATCGATCCTACATTGATATGGACTTTTATTTCGCACGCGATCGCATAATGGTCTACAAGACAACGGTGATTTACACCTGGGTGGATCTGATGGGTAGTACACCATAAGTGTTGTGATGGTTTGGATTCAATATTTCAAAGGTCTAATCAATACTTTGCAGACGTATGAAGAGTGCTGCTTTTTGAAGATTTTCAATCCAAACTCTGCACCATATGAGTGATATATATTATGTATTTGATGAGCAACCTATTGATAATGTTTTTGAAATCTTTTCAATAGTTTCTTTTGGCGGTGCTACAAGCTTGTTTCTTGGCTGCTCGCTTGTCAGTGTGGTGGAGTTGATGTACTTTTGTTGTGTGGCAGTGCCGCAGCGTGTTTGCCGAATACCGAAAAGTGTAGAAAAACTGAGAGCGCATTGTCGTATGAAGAAGCGTAGCCTTCAAGCCGTTTCGGTAGAGAAAAATGATAAATATTAAAGACGACGAGCAAAAACGACGCCATGGAGAAAATCAAATTAAATATTTCAAATTAAATATTTCATTTATAAATCAATTAAATATTAATACAAATCAAATTGAATTAATTAATCAAATCTAAGAATAAATTCGTTGCACTGTGCACATAATTAAAATGTTCAAAATGCTTTGTGAGATTATAGAAAAATTTAATAAAATCGCTTTAAACTTTGATGCAATGAAAATCCTTTCTTCTCTAAACAAAAATAATCATTGGGAATGCATACAATAAAATTTCAATAATTATTGCGCTCGCTGCTATCAGAATTTCGCACTGTTTCTGCCTTGATGCACGATGCGCTTTTCATTTTGTTCAAACAATGGCGCGACTCGGCTCGACTTAATGGTGTCCTTGCTGCCGCATTCACGGTTGCCAGCAACATGAATGAGGCGTTGTTGCGCACTAGTCACCGTCATCGTTGCAGTCACAGCGTCAGTGTCAGTGTCATTGTCACTGCCATTGTCGCTGTCGCTGTCTCGAGTGTTTATGGTGTTGTGAGCGCTGAAGTTTTTAGTTCAAGTTTTACGCGCAACATTTTGTCGAAATCTGCTTTCTTTGTTTGT
Source organism: Melieria omissa (assembly GCA_963971225.1). Classification (NCBI taxonomy): domain Eukaryota; kingdom Metazoa; phylum Arthropoda; class Insecta; order Diptera; family Ulidiidae; genus Melieria; species Melieria omissa. The sequence goes on along the minus strand of OZ020267.1, from coordinate 102,871,826 downwards.
AGTTTTCTATGTTATTACATATTATGTTGTATGGTGACAATGAAAACGTTGCATTCGAAGGTCTAAGAATTTGACAAAAAGTTGGGTAAGTTGGAATTTCATATTCGTATTTAATCATTTTTGTCTCGATTCACTGTTATTGCGCAATTATTGTGAAAAAATTAAATCCTGTGTGGTCCACTGTCAAGTTGCATGTCTCTTGTTTTATATATCATTTTGATACTTCACAATCTATATATTTGTACAGCAATCCTCGGGTTTCTTGGCTCTATGTTTCCTACTTAAAGTATCCTTTTAGTTTATATTTCGCCCATTCAACAGTTTTATATAATTTTTTTCCCCTCATTGTCTATTCGTACATCATTTTAAATATATCCTTAATTTTAAGGACATCTCGGAAAATTGTACAATCAAACGTTACTTTAATCGACTGTATGAAGAGGTATCTACTGATGCCTGTGTGGGTTGTTTATATAAGGAATTTATTTATTTTTAGTATAGTTTTTTTTTCAAACAGCAACGGTTTGTTTTGAGTTTTACAGTTTTATGAAATTGTGCAGTTTTTTTATAGTTGCTGTTATAAAGGGTGATCCAACTAGAGGTACTTTTTTCAATAACCGTTTTTTGACAGATCACGCGTGAGTCGTGTCAAGCTGTCATATTATTTTTGTTCAGTATTGTTTGGCATTTCATCATGGAAAGACTTACGCCTGAAAAACGTTTACAAATCGTTCATCGGTCCATATTTCTTCAAAAATGATGCCGGTGAGAACAGCTAATTTCACGTAATGGGCCGGTCGATTGGCCACCAAGATCGTGTGATATCACACCGTTAGACTTTTTTCTGTGGGGATAAGTAAAGTCTTACGTCTATACGGATAAACCCGCTTCGATTCAGGCCTTGGAGCAAAACATCACGCGTGTCATTCGCCAGTTACCAGTCGAAATGCTCGAACGAGTCATCGAAAATTGGACTCAACGGATGGACCATCTGAGACGTAGCCGCGGCCAACATTTGAAAGAGATAATCTTCAAAAAATAAATGCCAAAGAATGTTCTTTCGAATGATAATAAACATTCCCCGTTAAATTTTAATTTTCTGTGTTTTTTTCTTTAAAAAAGTAGGGAACCTCGAAATGGATCACGCTTTATTTGTATGCACCTGAAGTGATGCACATATGTTGAGTGGTTTGGAAAGCTCACTCAAATTATTGTTACATGTAAAAAAGAAACAGAGAAATATTGCATTTTGTTTGTCTGTTGCACATTTTTCGAATGAATTGTTTGACTGTGCGCGATTTTGAAGTGATGCAACTCAATGTCAGGAACATAAATCGCAGACAACAACAAGCTGCTGATTCAGTAAAGTGGTCCAGCGACCACATTTAATGTTTAAATAGAAAAATACAAATTAATAAAACTTTTGTTATTATATGAAAAAGTCTGCGAGTTTATTAAAGGATGACGTTTTCAAAGAAGTTTTTCTTAATAAAATGTTCTAAATAATTTTTTATGTTTATTGTCTATAAAAAAATTATATTTAATTTACTATCCATTAAGTCCTGGCTATTCCTCCGTTCCATCCGTTTGCAATGTTGAAAAAACAGTGTTGCATACACATTTCAAGCGTTTTTAATTTGTGGATACAAAACGGGACATAAAGGCCTAAGTGGTCCTCATAAGAGGCAGCTACATAACCTAACTTAATTTTACCTGACCTAACCTAAACCTGTCCATATTATTTTGCTTCGGTTAAAGTAACCGAAGTATTTATATAATTTGAAACTCAAATTTCTTTAAAAAGAATTCTGATTCTTCTAGAGAGATTCTTCTAAAGAGAAACTAAAGACGCAGTATTACAACAACTGACATCTGGCTTCACATTCATATTTCGATTTCCTCATGTGTTTTCTGAGTTGTAGCACAGTGTTGGGCATTTGCAGCTTTTAAAAAAACTTTTAAATTAAAAGAAACATGCCAAGCAATTTCAAGAGGATCTTTATATATAATCAGGGTTTAAACTTGTCTTAATCTTAATTCACATATTTTGTGAATTTTTGCTTAAAACTAAAATTAATAAAAAAAACTATACAATAAATAAAAAGTATTAGATTATGTTAAAACAAAATTAAAAATTAATTTAGTATAATATTATTTAATAATAAATTCATTACTTAAAAAAAAGTTCATGTAAATGTCTGTAAACTTTGTTTGTCGAACAGGTTTCTTTTTTTAAAGTAATATTTGAAGGTATTTCAGGTAATAATAAAAGACCCACCCCCGAAACATAATCAGAACGTAACAAGCGCCACCTGGGTTGTAAGTGTGTGAGTTATCCTGGACACCTAAGGGTGTGTTCAAAGATCTCAGTATAACATTACAGTAACAGACTTAAGCTTACGGGTGCTCTGTTATCTGTTAACAGCTGTCAGTTTGTATTTCAGCTGATATTTCAATTAATTCTCAGCTTCTGCGTTAATAAGCACACAAGCTCGTATTTCATAGCAAACTTTCTTGTACTTTTAAGACTTTTAAGTTCAGTAAATTACGGCGAAGCTATTGGTGAAGAGAACTTCAGGATTTTAAAAGCATTCTAAATTTTATTCAGAGTTCAATGAAACTTGGACTTTTTCTTAAGGTTATGGCTATAGCTAAAAGTTCGGTGCTATATGGAATTCTGCCACAAGATTGCACAAAAGTAACACTTGGGGTTTAAAAATGACAGGAAATAGTGATACAGTGGTGTCTGGATATAGTGAACTAATTATTGCAAGGCCTGTTCACTGTATTGAGGTTGTTCCCTATATCAAGGTTAACATTTTTGTTAAAAAAATCGTTTATTTTATCAAAATACACTTTTTGTTTTTTGCTTGAAAATTGTTGTCTATATTTAGAGGCTCGATGTCAAAATTTGGGTGTTCACTATATCGAGGTGTTCACTATGTAGGGGGTTCACTATACCCAGACACGACTGTAATACAATACCTACATGTTTTACTGTTCAAACTGGCTCAATGAGTGAGCTCGAGCTTTAACCTCGATTGATTGATTGATTGATAAAATAAAATAAAATAAAATAAAATAAAATAAAATAAAATAAAATAAAATAAAATAAAATAAAGTAAAATAAAATGAAATGGACTGAAATGGAATGAAATGAAATGGAATGAAATGGAATGAAATGGAATGAAATGGAATGAAATAAAATAATGAAAAATAAAATAAAATAAGATAAACTAAACTAAAATAAAATAATAAAAAATGAAATAAAATAAATTTAAAAAATTAAATAACATAAAATAAAAAAAATAAAATAAAATAAGATGAAATAAAATTAAGAAGTTAACATTGACTAAGAACATAAAAAAATAGGTATATATTATTTATATTTATTATTTCATTTAGTCTGAAATATAAAATATTATGCTAAGGTTAGAGTCCTAGCTGCCAGGGCCACCAACTCTATAATAAACATGAACATAATGGCTTTAAAGAAGTAATCGTTTGTTATGTATGAAGAAAAGGGCCGAACAAATTTTGTTATTGTGGACCATTTCGACCACTTTTTGTCTTTTGTAGTTTCATTTTTCATGGATACTACTTCCATGATAAACACACTTTTGGTCTTTTTCAGTTTCATATAACTATCGCTGACTCTCTCACTTCACTTCACACTCCCTTATATTCGCACACATTGTACATATGCAACATCAACTCCTCTTGCTTGTTCTTATACGCTACACTCAACTGTAATTGAATGAATACAAATGGGATGAGTAAAACGAGCTTAATTCCTTTCGCAACGCATGTGTCTTGGCTCTTACATTTTGTGTGTCAAGTCGACTCCGAATTTTACAGATTCTTGTCCACATAACAGTCTTCTCATTCATAACTGCCATATCGACAATACTGTACATTAACATTGAAAATGTTAAGTTCAAATTTTAAGGGTAGTTAAAGCAGTCCTTACTATGCCGAGAGGATATGCTGCCACAAGGAATATTGCGCAACCCCAATTGACTTGTTCGAGTGTAGAGTGTAGAGTAGAGTAGAGTAGTAGTAGAGAAGAAATGTAGCTGATAGCAGAACCATAAAAGGAAATATGCAGTTACTGTTTTAAGTGCCACATAGCGGCGAAAAATGCTGTTGGAAAAAATAGGGATATAACTACTAACTGTCATACGTAATATTTACAAAAATTTGTCACGACTATATGAAAGCAAGCAAATGTGGAAGCTATTACAACTTGTTATTTTACATCAGAATTGCAGTGAGAAAATAGTTTCACACGTGTGCCGCTAGTTTGAGGAAAATCTTAGAATTAGAATTAAAAAGAACTTGTGTTGCGTGTACGCTTAAAATTAATAAGGATGTACAATCTTAATAATTGATAAATAAAAAATTTGAGTTTCATTTTTTCTTTTACAAGTAAACTAGTTGCATGAAAGGTAAATTGCTTAGAAAGTATAATAAAATATAGTCTCATAGTTCTGTTTATGGTTTAACGTAGTTGAAAAAGTTGTAATCTAAGATGAGTTTGCCTCTGATGAGAAAAATTTTTCAAGATAATTTCTTCCAAGTGCGAAATAATCATAATTCATAATTTGAAGAAGTTTTAAGAGTATCAAATAAGATTTCTGGCTTTCATAATCCTCAGATGTTAGGCTATAGAAACCTTTTTTTGTCCTTATTCACTTTACTTGGGAGCATAGAGCTTCAGAGGCTAAGGTTTAGTTATCTTTATCAATTAAAGTTCTGCCTGAGTGATTAGTCTATGGCTAACATTTCCAGGTGATATGACTGCCATGTGTCTTCACCTAGGGTAGACGCCTCCGTGTGTGGAAGTTTATGACTGGGTTATGTAAAGCGCCCTCTGTACATCTGCTGCTAATGGATAGGAGCTGTTCTTGGAAAACATAAAGGTTGGTGTCTTTGATGTTTTGGGTGATGTATGAGCTGCGACATATTTTCGTTAGTTCAAACTGGCACCTGACACCTAATGGTGTTGTTGTTGCACTAGTATGGCTGCTGGATATGAAAATCTGCTGTGAGCTGCTCATCGATTGATTCGAGTTGGAAGATTAGAAGCTTGTTCACAGTTAAATGGCTACTCGTATAATGTATAAGGGAAATTTGAAACATAGGAAAGGGCGGGACCAAACCAGGTACGAGTCGGACTCACGAGCTCCGAAATGGGAGCTCAGTGAATTTCAAGCTGGGCTACTGAGATAGCCGCCGTAGCTCACATGGCTAGTGCATTGGGTCACGAGTCAAGACTCCGCGAGTTCAATACTCCATTGCGTTAACACCGAAAAAAACACCAAACTTTTTTCTTTCGGCGGCTGTCCTCTCAGCAGGAAATGGCAAACCTCTGAGAGTGAAATTGCTTATGAAAAAGCTCCCAACTCGCCGTTCGGAGTCGGCATAAAACTGTAGGTCCCTTCCAACCTTGTAAAAACATTCGCACGCACAACACGGTTGGTTGCGGGTAGCTAGGCCTTAGTCTCGTAATCGGACTGTCGTGCCAGTCAAGAAGAAGCTAACGAGGTGACCTGACATACTTTACTAACATTCTCCGTAAGTTCTAACTCTTCTGCACTTCCCCTTAGAGACTGAAATAGGCCATTATTATTAAAATTATTATTATTATAACATACGTGGGCAGTCCGATAAGTACTTAACCTCACCGCCCGATGGTGCCACTATCGTAAGAAAAATTTACTATCGTGTAGTACATTCTCGCAGACGGCCACTGTCTGTAGTTGTAGCCATATTGGATTTGTAGTTTTGTTTTGACTGCGTGTGGAAACAAACGTGTCCGCGGATTTTAGAAAAATGGAAAAAGAGCAATATCGGTCGGTGATTTGCCAAATTGGTCGCATTAGGCTACGAACAGCTGCCCCATCCACCGTATTCTCCAGATTTGGCCCCGTGTGACTTCTTTTTGTTTCCAAACTTGAAAAAGTCACTCGCCGGGCAGAAATTTGAGTCGAATGAGGAGCTTATCGCCGCCACGGAGGCCTCCAGAAAACGTATTTTTCAGACGGGTGAAAGAAGTTAGAGCATCGCTGGGTCAAGTGTATGGAGTTGAAAGAAGACTACGTTGAGAAATAAATCGCCACTTTTCCAAAATTTTCGTTTTTCTTTTGTAGGCTAAGTACTTCTCGGACTACCCACGTATAAGCTATAGCGCACTATGTCCAATTTGGTCGTTTGTGCAGCCTTTGTTTTAACCTTCCAAGTTGAGGATTTTTATAAATTTCAGTAAATTTTGGGGGTTGTAACTTTCAGATGGTTGACGGCGGTATTGACACCTGACCAAACTGAAGAAATCTCTTTCTGCTGAGTGCAGGACATTCACATAGAATACGAAGCGATGTTAAATTAGTGAGTCCCTTCACATATTCCTCTGGAGTTAATGAACCGTCTCAATTCAAAGTAAACAAGTTTGACCCTTTTAGTGATAGAGAACAGATCCGAGACCCTTTTGCCGCGCCAGCCAGGTCAGTTAGGAATCTTGATCCCAGATAACAAAGTCGGCTCTTCTGCTGAGCCGAGCAGTGGCAATAACTTTTCTAACTTTTCTACCACTCCACAGCATCTCCAAACATCTCTGGACGAGTGGCGCCATTTCAAGGGAACAAATACCTCAAAGTATTAAGTATATTCATGTCAACACAATTTGTAATAGTCATATGTTTCTATTTGTATAAATAAAGAACAACCAACTAACTGTTTAAATATTATAAGGAAATTTAAGTCATTTTCATGTTTACACGTTGACATCGTTTTGCTATTAACTCAAATTATTTAACAAATTTCTTAGCACAAGTTATTGCCAAGCCAATTCTTAAGCACAATTTAAAAATAACGTAATTGTGGCCTATTTAGAAAATCATTACCAGACCTATATTAATAGTAGCATACTTTGGGGAGCAGTTAAAATTTCATTTAGATGCTAAATAAATGAGCTCAAGTTCATAATTATCTTTGACAGTGAATAAATTCCCAGCTGAATACAAATTCAAACAATGAAATTGCTTAATAGCAACAAACACAAACACACACACAAACACACAAACACATGCAGACAAGCTTATTCTGAGCTATTGCCACAAATAGACACACAAACGGGTGGCTTCATCTGTTTGCGTAAGTATGCATGCACGCATACATACATACATATGTGAATGCAAATAAACCCACAAATAAACACACAAACAAACAAACAGTTACTCATTTGAGTTGCATGAAAAACAAACTCGTTTCTGTGCGCCACAAATTATGCTAAAGTAAATTAGACACAAGTTTAATTTAGTTATCGCATTGTTTAAATGAGCGCACAAAAGTATGCAACGAGCAATGCAATGTACGCAAATTAACATTTGCACTTTACGCAATAGAATGATAGCAACAACAAACAAACAAATACACTATTACAATAGTAGTAGCAACAATAAAAACAAAAGTTCAAAGCATTCACAATAATAGCAAAAAGAGAGACAGGGCCGAGGCGAAAAAAACACTAACACAGACCACGAAATCAGATAAATAACAAGAGGAATGAACAATGACAGCAACAAAAACAACAACAACAATAACAACCACAATTGCAAACAAAACAGCATAGTAGAAGAGCACCGACAAGAGCGTCAATAGGAATAGCGAAAAAGGGCAACAACAATTAGCAAAACAAATAAAAAATTAACTCGAGAGTCAACATTATTAACTTAAAATGGTTGAGGGTGGAGGGGGGCGGCGAGTGCGAGGGGGCGAGTGAGGGTGAGCGGCGCAGCTGGAGCAGGACACAACCGCTGCCATATTAACCTATAAGGCAAAGCAATGAACGCTATTATTGTTGTTGTTCTTATTGTATTAATTTTTGTTGTTATTGTTATTGTAGTTATTATTATTGCTATTGTTGACAATAAAACTGCAGCAAGTAAACAAAGCAGGGTGCAGCAACGGTGGCTGACTGCGGCAACTTGCGGACAGCGCTGCACAACAATTGACAATTATAGCAAAATGGCAATTACGATGACAACAACAACAACAACAATAGTCATTTGGCGCTATTTGCAGTTATGTAAATGTATGTATGTGTGTGTGTATTTCTATTATGTTTTCTATTATAATTTATGTGACAACAATGTAATTCGACATTTGACATTAGACACACCCACACACACAACATAATTGCAATCGCTAATTGGCGCAAGCAGTGAGAGTGAATCGTTATTGTGCCGGCTTGCACTTTTGCTATTCTTATCGCACTAATGAGGTCGTCTGTTGGCCAGTAGGAGACAGACAGTAATGAGTTGTGGGCACTATTTGATTAAATTATGTAAAGTTTAAGTAAATATTTAGTCGAATAGGAAGCAGAGAATCTTAAAATTATCGAACATTAAATTGTCACAATTCAATTGAATTTTGCAATTAAGTAAATATTGTTTGTTTTTGTGATTTATTGAAGATTATATCCATTTAAAATTGTAAGAGTAGGTAGTATAATTTATTTAGATAAAAATGTTTATTAACATAAACAATGAATCACAATAATGAAATTCAAAATAATATAGGGTGTTGTTTGTAGAGGTATAGAACTTCGAATTGAAATAAAACACAAGAAAATCGTTTAAATGTCCATCAATTCGGCTTTATTGGAAGGACTGTTTTATGCCATTAATGTTTAAATATGATTTCGGGCATGTGGCCGCCGCGGCTGGCTCGAATAAAGCCAATTCTACAGGTCCAATTTTCAGTTGATGGACAAAGCTCCAATTGCTGTGCACTGTGGCGAATCGATTCATTCGGGTCCTCTTCAACATTTTGCTCTACAGCGGCAATTGTTTCTTCGGTGCGCACTGTTCGACGTCTCTGCGGATGCGTATTATCACATAGAGTAAACGTAGTGTGAAAACGACCCATGGTTAACCCATGGTTGCTCTGATGGACGATTATGTCGACCATAAAATGGACGGAGCTTGCGGTAAACTTCGCGAACTGAACCATTATTTTCGAAATAAATTTGCACGATTTGCAAGCGTTGTTCTTTTGTCAACCTGTTCATGATGAAATGGCAAACCAAACTGAACATAAATTACATTAGAGTTGCCAGATTTGACCACAAAATGCCAGTTTTATCTCTATTCGAAAAACAAACCTCTAAAAAAAAACACCCTATATAAGTAAAATAAGTAAAATTTCTTTATCGTTCTGAGCAGGTAAACGCGTTGAATTTGCTGTCCCATAGCCTTAAGAAACCATTTTTTGTTTCAGTAGGAGAAAGCATCGAAAGCGTTTACGATTGCGAGGCTTTTACATGCTAAACATTCTGTTTGCTTTGTCCGTGAATTCTTCCTCATAGCACCAACGTCAAATGTTATTTCACATAGAAGGCGGATAATGTCTGAGACTGAGGCTCACCCTTTGTAGGTATCAGTGTAGGTACTAAAGAGCGGCGCAAGCACTATAAAAATGACTTGCAAGCCATCGCTGTTTCAAATACTGTCGCTCTTCTTCACTTTCCCTACAAAACAAGCACTACAGTGAAGAAAGCTTTTGATATTCATACGAATACTGCACGAAACGACAATAGAACTTCAAGCTCCTTAAAGTGCAGAACAACACTGAAGTAGAACAACACTGAAGTAGAACAATACTGCAGTGGAACCACACGGAAGTAGAACAACACTGACGTAGAACAAGACTGAAGTGAAGCACTGAAGTAGAAAATTTTCAAGCATACGGTGTTTTGTTTTGCACGATCGGAGTAGCTGATGTTTGTTTTTCGTATTTTGTATGGAATCTGGGCCGCATTTCAAGCATTCCAACATTAATGTAAAAAATGCTGGTTTAAAACATGTTTTTTCGATATTTATTTAAGTCAAGTTAAGTGTTTCACTCGGTGTAAAGTCGAAGTTCTGCTTCACTCGGTGTGAAGTAGAAGTTCTACTTTACTCGGTTTGCTTGCTGTTATTTACCGTTACTTAACCTCATTATAGTCTTCTGTTTTGATGTTTTGCTTCACAACAGAACACAAGCACTGTCGCTCCTGTACCGAAAAGGTTTTCGAATGATGCAGTGCTTGCTTTGTTGCAGAATGGAACTATTGAGCATTTGAATTTGCTGTCACCGCGACACTGAAGTACAGTACTTGACAGTACTGTGCAGTAGTGAAGTGTGCCCAATAGAACGTTTTGTGCAGCTCTTTAGTAGGTACGCTTCAACACTAATTTTAGAACCATATCTTTACTTTAGAGCATTAGGAATATTCTATAAGTAACAATTTGCTTGATTCCGAATTTTCGGAATTTTTTAAAGTATTGCAAAAATTTGGATTTTTCTATGTAACAAATGAATACAAAAGTGAAAATAAGTTATAATTAAAAATAATGAGTCAATTCCGAATTTTCGGAGTCATTTGTATTTTGTAAGCCTTTGACTTTGTTTTGTTTTCTTGGAAGAAGATAAAATAAATTTCCTTTGAGTATGCCGTTTTCTAGTTTTAGTAAATTTTGCAGACATTGTTAGAAGAAAATTCATGAACTCGCAATTTTTCGGAGAATCTTGTTAAAATTCTTTCTATTTTTTTTAATATGAAAATTCTTCACAGATTTAAATTTCAACCAAGCAATTACTTCTGTACACTTTGTGCGCTACATAAGTGATCCCATAAAAAATTTTAAAAAGTTTAGTTTAGTTTAGAAATTCAAAGTTAATAAGTTGAGATTTCAATTTAATAACAAAAGAAAATAATAATAAAAAAATAATAATGAGAATTAATTCAAACTATACTCAAAAAAATAAATGAAGTAACAACGTAAGAACTTGGATCAACTGAACTAAAGTTTTAAACAGTCTCAGACAAGTTGTTCAATCCCTGTTAACCACTCAATGCTCGCCTTTTCAAATAAAGCCAAAGTAAAGGACAAACTTTGTATTGAAATATTCTTGAACTCTATTGGCTTGCGTCCAGTAATTCTTTTTCAACCTGACCTTAAGCTGCCCTAACCGCAATTGCAGTCAAATGTCAGTTGGCCACTAGTGCCGGCCACATAATCAATTAACGCTTTTGTTGCAACAACTTCAGGTATTTGCAGCGTCAAGTGCCGTAAAAGTGAAGCGGCAGCACTTTTAGTGAAACGTATGCAGACTTGCTGTGAATGCATTCTGTGGTGTGCATTGTGGTTTGGTTTACCTGGTGAAAAAAAAGCAGGAAATGGTGCTGCAATGTAAAATGAACAATTGCTTGCTTAGTGAATTCGAATGATTAGCAATCAATTTTAAGTGGGAAAGTTTTCAATGTCAGCTAATTCTGACTTTCGACGCATAAATATTGCTACTTCAACTTTGACTTTGACTTCGTTTTCGTTTTAATTCTCCTCTTTGCATTTCCTTTTGAAAATTTACTTCTTCTCGTTGCTCTGATTTGTAAATGTTCGTTTGTTTTATATTCGCTGCTCAGCTTCCATAACTTTTTGTTATCATTTGCTACTTTCTCTTTTCATGGCATATCGAAAGCGTTTGCCCCACCGAAACTAAATACTTATTATTCCTCTAATCGAGTGCACCCATAACTTTTCCCTATTATATCAAGTTTCCAGTGGCGCGCCAACTGTCCTGCGTTCGCGCGCGGAACTCAAACTGTCATTAATAATTCGATGAAACGCATCCAAGCGGCCATTATCATTTTTGCGCTGATAACAACTGCAATTTACCGTTAAACTGAAAAGCAAACATGACATAAAATCTGAACATTTCAACTTGCGGCCCGCTGTGCCGCTCGCTCCCTGTCTCTCTCTGTCTTTTCCTCTTGCCACCGGCAACGGCCTCCTGCAGCCACTTGCTGGCTTGGCTTTTTAATTCTTCGCTGCCACCGTGGCAGCGCCACCCCAACAGTTTAGCAAATTACCGAGCGCGCTTTCGTCCTGTCGTGCTTGTGCGCCGCGTCGAGTCGAGTCGGCTACGCGCACTGCGCCATTCGCCTGTGCGCCCTGCGGCTAATCTGCGCGTTTTATTCTTCGCTTTGTAATTGTATACAGTCTGCCTGCGCGCGGCGTCTTCGTCTGCCGCTTTGTCGCATTAAGGTCGCGCGCAGTGCTGCCGGCGCGCCACGTGCTTCGAGTGCGATTTTAACGGTTTATTGGTTGGCCGCAGGCGGCATCTTAACTCCACGCCACAGCGTGCGCGGGCGGTTTTGCGGCAGCCAGGCCAGCGCCGCGCCAGGTGGGCGGCCCGCATGGCCCTTCCGCTTGGCAGGTGTGAGTCGCATATTGAAGAAGTCAAGTAAATACCGAGCATACTGTGCGCTCCCGTCGCGTCTCGTCGCGCTGCAGCGCTCGCCCGTTTGTGCTTAGACTAAACACACAGCAGCGCCGACAAGGCAGCGAGCGGCAAATTGCGGTGCGGCATAAAAATTGCGCTCCTAAACGTGACTTGACATAACAATCGGGCATCGTCGACTTCAATGATGCGACGCCCGGTAGGGTTTGCTTTATATTATTTTTTGCATTTATTTTTAGGTTTTTTTTTGTCAGCACACTTTTGATTTTCTCCACTTCTACTTCGAAATCTGTTGTTGATTTTTTGTGCGGTTTGTTTTGTGTTTTCTTAATTTCCCGATTTTTCCTAAGCAGCAGCGCGTTGGCTTATTTTGTTGCTGGTGCTGCGGGTTGATTGCCACCTGCTGGGCGAATGACAGTCTCTCAGCATCAAGCGGCGTTGAGTGTTAATTTAAAAGTAATTTAATCAGGTCAACAAACAGAAAAATATTTGTTAACGACGCGAATGGTGGTTTCTGTTCTCGTTTTTTATTTTTCAAGTTGCTTTAATTTGTTCTCTTTGGGAGGTTTTTTTTGTTGGCATTGCTGGCAGCCATGAGCCAAATTAGGTTTGCATATTTTAAGTAGTTGCGCAGCATTTTGTCGTCTTTGCTGTCGTTTTTTTTTCAAAGTTCAAAAAAATTGACGAGGGTAACAGCAGTGCAAGACAGTGAAAGTGCGAAAACGCGGAAGGAGACACCACACATAATTGCGGAGTGTAAGTAGCGCAAGCAGAAAATGAGAGCAAAAAGGGTAGCGAGATGGCCACAGGGTTTTCAAAGTTGACTTTCTACTTACTAATTAAGAATTTTCGGAGTAGAAGAGAGAATATTTTATAGTTGACATAAGACACATACTTGGCTGGAATGACAAATAAGTAGTAAGGAGAAGTAGTAGAAATAGTGGACAATATTTTTGAAATAATTATAAAAAGAGCTGAGCAGTGGTCAATAATGCTGAACATGCTGAACTTATATGTATTTGCGGTTTTTGTTAGTTTACAGCAGCCATGTTGATGAAGTGACATGTGCATATTTCTTGTGAATTGTTGAGTATTGCATGGCCAATCACCATGGAAAGTTGTGGTGCTGAGCAATGCCCGGAAGTCATCAAATTTTATTACACCGTGCGACAGCATTTTTCACAGTGGAAAAAATCCATATGGGCGTGAAACTAAACACCAACCATAGTAATACTGCGTACTCAGGTTTTCATTTCTACATTCTTTGTCCTTTTAAAAGGACTTCAAAAGTTTGAAAAGGATAAAAAACAAAAAAATATCAAAAATACTTAACCTCGTTAGAATATTGCGATATGTATATCAAATGAAAGAGGAAAGGCTCAAAAATTTAAATGACTTTTATTTTATTTATTTGTAAAAAAGGATATGAAAAAAAGTCCTTTAAAAATTTTAATTCTTTATATCCTTGAAAATTTACGTCACATTTTCTTGAAAAAAAGTATGTTAAAATACAAAAGCTCCTTGATCACGTGTCAAAATTTCATGACTCTAACTTTATTGGTTTGAAAGTTATTTAAAAAAAGACGGAAGCTGCAATTCTAATGAAGTACAAAAATTTTAATTTTTTTGAGAATCATTATTTTTAATCATAAAAAGATACAAAATCAATGAAGCGAGAATAATGAAATTTTGACACGTGATCATGGAGATATTTTTTTGTTTTTTATCCCTTTCAAAATGTTGAAGTCCTTTTAAAAGGACAAAGGATGTAGGAATGAAAAACAGAGTAGGCAGTATTACTATGTTTGGCCTCTTGTTCCACGGCCATATGGATTTTTTCCAGTTTGAAACAATTTTTTAATTTTTGTCGCGCGGAGTTATCAAAGTCACTGTTTCCTTTGTGAAATATTCAACCCAATATGTAAAAACTTCTAAAGGTTTTATGTAAATTTCTGTAGATTTCGTGGACCTAATATTAACTACTCAGTTTAATTAAAAAAATTTCTTAAGTTCAATAAATTCAGTGAATTACTGTAGCTCGAGTGGTACCTTTCAAAAAGTTTTTTAGGCTATAAACTTCTGTACTTCTGTACATTTATATAATTTGCAGTATTCGGTTTGATTTTAAAATTCGACAAATTCCTTCTAAGTTCTTTAAGCATAATGCCAACTACTAAGTTTAAATTAAAAAAAATTAATTTGTTGAAAAAATTAGTAAATTACTGCAGCTCGAGTGGTACCTTTCAAAAGTTTTATAAACTTCTGTACTTTTCATTGATATAATCTGCAGTGTTTGGTTTAATTTTGTAATTTAAGAAGTTCCGTGTAAGTTCTAAGTTCTATAAGTATAATACCAGCTACTCAGTTTAATTTAAAAAAATTACATAGGTTCGATAAATTCAGTAAATTTCTATAGTTCACTTGGTACCTACCAGTAAGTTTCTTTAGGTTATGAACTTCTATACGTTTCATTGAGATGATTTGCAGTATTCGATTTAATTTTAAAATTCGACAAGTTCTATCTAAGTTCTGTAAGCAGAATACCAACTACTCAGTTTAATTAAAAAATGTCATAGCTCAATAAATTAAGTAAATTGCTGAAGCACGAGTAGTACCTTCCAATAAGTTTCTTTAGGTTGAGGTTTAGGTTTGCAATATTTGGTTTGATTTAAAAATTCGACAAGTTTCGTCTAAGTTCTGGAAGCATAATACCAACTACTAAATTTAATTTAAAAAAATTTCTTAAATTCAATAAATTTCTTCACACCTTTCTGCACCTTTCGCCTAAATATTTACAAAGCTTTTGTGCTCAATGCTGTCCAATGCATTCCAACTGTGTTCACCTTTAACCTCATTTGTAATAAATGCCTTTATTGCCACTATGCACATAAGGTCTTCACTGTGTGTGTGTGTGTGTTTGTGGCAATGCATGTTACCAAAAACTCATTGCCTTATTGTCTGCACAAATGGCCAACAACACAGACGGCATGCACACATCACCGCACACCAGACGCAACGTTTGCTCATCGTTTTGCTGTTTGTTTTCTTTAGCAAAGCAGCTCCTAAAGGAGAGAGAGAGCGAGTTACAAGCGATATGGCGAAAATTTAACAAACAATTTCACCAGTCAAAATTGGAAAATCAGAAATATAATGAACGAATTATGCCTCGCATGGAAATTGAAAGCGTTGGCTGAACAGGCGCCAACTGGCCAACTGGCATAACGAGCCATCGGCCAGACACAGCCTGATGAATGCACAGCAAAGGCGCCTTGCACCAAAGCAGGCAGGCAGACATGCGTGGGCGAGCTTATGGTGCATAGTGCACAACGCAGTGCGTGTTGGATTTGAATTTTGAAATTTTGCCGGCAAACATTACACACACTGCTGCTCTCGGGCTGCATTGAATGAATGCTGCAAATGTGTCAATGCGATACAACCAAACCGGCAGCACCAATCGGACTTGAACATGTGGCAGTGCATGTGTACGTACGTACGTCGGTTTGTGTGCTTGCAACAGTGCGCCAATTGCTCGCACTGACAAATCGAAGCATTCCAAATGGGGTTGGCCGGGTAACTAACTGCTTTTGTTTGGCTTTGTTTTGCGCTGAGCTTCGTTGGCTTTGTGTGTCTTCGGTGGCTTCGAGTTCAAGCGAGTCGTGATTGCAGTTTTGTAAATTTTCAAATATGTTCACTCCAATTTGATTATGGGGCTGATTGGACGAGTTTGATGGAAATGAATTTGATATTTTGAAGGTAACATACAGTGGAGAGCGAAGGCGAGAAGTTAAAGAGGTTGCACCGACAAGTTTAATATATTTGCTATAATTTACGAACTATTATTTAATAGAAAGTATACGCCAAGTAAACTCGTGTCAATTATTTTTTTAGGATCTTTACTATTCAGAAAAATCGATTTAGCCTCATCTGTTTTTTTATATCACTTGGCTATTCTTTCCTTTGTCATTTATTGACTCGGCTATTTGCGAGATATAAAGGACAATGGGATTAATGAATGAATGAATGAATGATTGAATGAATGAATGAATGAATAAATGAATGAATAAATGAATGAATAAATGAATAAATAAATGAATGAGTGGATAAATAAATGAGTAAATTATGAATGAGTGTTAAAGCAAAATTTACTTTTGCCCCCCATTTGCTAAAGTTTTAGCATCTGCCGCAAAGGTGCTGACTTTTCACCACCCTGTATTAGTGGATGCACAGTTTTCGGACGTTCAAGGCACTTGTAATTTCTCTCTAAGGAGAATAACCCGCTGGAACTCGAGCTGCTGGATATTCTTTGCTTTGAAAAAGCAACGGACGGGTTAACAGAGATCCAAAGTCCCTGGAAAACTTGGTGTCAAAAGCTGCCAATGGAAGGACATAGAATCACCCAAGAGTGGGTGTCGCCAAATGTTCTTAAAGTAGATGTGAGCCTGGCAGTTCCATTTTCAAAGAGGAAGCTGGGGTACAATAAAAAGCAAAGTCTACGTGCCATGGCTATCCATCTCCTACGTCCGTATAACTGCCCATCTCTGTGTCCATTCACCTCTTTTATTATCCGTCTATTTACTTCTCCGTCTGTCTGATATTTTTTCTATTTGCCCATCTATATGTCTGTCTTTCCGTCCTTCCATCTATGTATCCATCTATCTGACCTCTTATTGGTTCATCTGTTCACCAGTTCATCCATCTTTCCAGCCGTTTATCCTTCCGTTTGTCTTTCTGTTTAACTGGTTGTCTATCGGTCTATACTACTGCTTATCTGTCTTTTAGTCCGTCTGTCTGTCTGTCTGTTGATCCATCTATGCTACTGTTTTTACCTTTTTTTAAACTGTCTACTTTTACATCCGTAAATGCTACCATCCATCTATCTTTCTATCCATCTCCTTGTTATCTATCCGTTTGTTTCTTTGTCTGTCTGTCCTTTTGTACAGTCGTTCGTCTGTGAGTCCGTCTGTCCAACCATCTGTCTATCCTTTTCTTTGTTCTTTGTTTTGGTTTATTTGTCTTTCAATTCGTCTTTTTGCCTATAATTCCATCTTTAGTTCTATTTGTCTGTATGTCTGTCCATTTATTTATGTTACCGTTTGTCCCCTTTCAATTTGTCTACCTGTCCATCCATCTTTGCTACCATCCATCTATCTTCCCGTCCATCTGCTGGTTTTGTTATCTATCCGTTTGTCTCTTCGTTTTGTCTGTTGTTTTGTCAGTTGTCTCCCTTTTTGCTCGTCTGTCCAACCATCCATCTATCAATTTCTCTGTTCTATTTTAGTTTATTTGTCTCTTTTCCATCTATCTGCTTATAATTCTATCTGTTTATATGTCTGTCCATTCGTACATTCGTCCATTCTGCCTTCTGTCTACCTTTCCATCTATCTGCTGGCTTTGTTTCAATATGCTTGTCTGTCTTTTCTTTCATCCAATCGTCCGTCTGTGTATCCATCTGTCCAACCATCCATCTATACATTCTTCCATCCTCCATTGGTTTATATTCCATCTATCTGCCTATATTTCCTACTGTCACTCTGTCTCTTTGTCTGTTTATCCATCTAACATATAAGGGAGAGGGCTGGGGTGTAAACCGGGTTTTGGTTTTTGCCTCTAACTTTTCACAGAATAAACATATCGCAAAATGGAAGATACCGTTGGAAAGGTAAATATAAAGCGCAAATTTGGTATGAAGATAGATTACCGTTTTGATTAACATTTAACTCTCTACGTCCAATTTTCTAAGGACGTAAATTTTCGCTTTTCCAAAAAAGTGGCTGGATTGTGAATCATCTGGCAAATCGCAATTAAAGTCGGAAAATACGAAGAAAACGCCCATAATTTTAAAATAAGTTGAGAATTTATTTAATCAAGAAGGCTAAAGAGGTGAAAAAAGGTTATAATGACGCCACTTAGGCCAAAAAATCGCAATGAATGAAAGTGCTCCATTTTTGTTTTTTTTTCATCCTAATCGGTGTCGCAATGTTTGCATATGAAATACGAACGCGTTCTCGCATTGGCCCACTTCAAATGAACTCACCGAAATCGAGTGACGTTACATAAAATTACTTTATTTGAATAAATCCGGCGATATTTGACCTTCCTAGTACAAATGTAGTACGAAATCCAGTTGGTTCATAACCCAGCCCCACAGTGGTTCACAGCCCAACCACGAAGCCATTTTGAAAACTTTTAAAATAACGACACTTCCAATCATATGTCAACATAATAAATAAATTCAGTCAATTGGATAGCACTTTAAAAAAGCAAACAAGTTTTCGCAGTCGATTTTCAAACACGATGTCTGTAGCTGCCACAAGCAATGCGTTTTTACACTTCGGTGTAACCACAAAAGCAGAGTCATATCAAAAGACAAACTTTACAGTTGAAAAATTGGCGATATGTCAATTAGGGAAAGTAAAAACAGTAATGGTTCACAACCCAGCCCTCTCCCTTACTTTGTCAGTCTTCCTCCTCTAGTCTTCCTTCCAGGCAACTAAACGCCTGTGCATCCGTCTATTCTAACGTTTATCTGTCTTTGGTTGAGTATTTTTTCTGCCTATCCATTCGTCTATACTACATATGTCCGTCTTTCCATTTGCCCATTCGTATGCGTGTCAATACATCTGTTTAACTATACATTTATCTGGCCGTTTATTTGTACTTTTGTTTCTTCAACCATCCTTTAGTGGTTCAGCTTGTATACAATTTGTTTGTAGGTGTTTATCCATTCATACCTTTATCCATCCGATAATCTATTTGATCTATTTGTTCTTTCACCTATCCGTCAGTGTTTCTTCATTTTGACCATTCGCTTGTGCGTCCCTCCAACTACTTACACGGTTGCCTGCCTGTTTATCCGTCTGTGCTATCATCTCTTTGCTCCTCCGTCTATCCGTTTATCTGCATGTCAATTCATCTGTTTATTCATCTTTCTGTTCGTTCATTTGCACCTCAGCTTATCCACATATCTGTGGCCGTAAGGAATAACAGCCAAAGTCGATTTTATGAAGTTTTCAGGAGAGCACTTTTAATTATTGAATTTTCTTTAGATTACACTAGATAAATTTTAGATTTTTGGGCGTAAAACATTCATTTTATGAGCAAAACCCATAGAATTTTGTGTAGTACTACATTTGAATACGACGAATGCAATGGTGGTAATAACTTAATTTTGTCCTAACTCGACTTTGGCTGTTATTCCTTACGGCCACAGATATGTATATGTGCATGCTTCTGCACTTTAGTTCCTTTCGAATGTTAGTCTATCAAACAGTACTTTTCCCTGTCCAATCTTTACCTTTCATTTTTTGGTCTTTTCGAGTGTCTGTTCATACGCCCTCACGTCCAATACAGTTTTTCGTCCTTCTATCTGTTCATCCATCTACTACTACTGTTTGTCTTTTATGTCCTTTAGCGATTCATTTGCATTTCCATTCATCTGTTTATCCATCTATCTGTCCGTACATATGTACTTATGTTTATCTTTACATTTACATGTTCGTTCGTCATGTCGGCCCATTCTTGTTTCCCTTATTCTACATTCGCCTATCCGACTCTCGCTCCGTGCGTTTTTTTTTAAACATTTGTTCTTCATCTGTTTGTTTGTCCGTCAAATTGCCGATACAGTTATTTAATTGTTTGCATGGTATTTGATGCAATTAATGCTTGTTTACCTAACTGAAGCTTAGCTTAACCTAACCTAACCTAACTTTATCTAACCTAACATAGCTTCAAGGGCTCAGCACTTCAAGTTGGCGCTATGTTGCTTTAGATCAGTGATGACCATTCTGCTTCGCGTTACTAGCAGAATGATCGTTACTGACTCTACGAGCTTCGAGCTAAAACTTGTCTGCTTACACCTTTTGTCGGTGTCCTTTCTAAGGTTGTATATTGCAACAAATTTCTTCTAAGACTGAGCTAAAAATTTTTAATTTGTATAAGCTGTGACCTTAAGTAAAGTAAATGTTTAATTAAACACTTATAAAACATACACTACTTCAACCATACAATGCAAAATGTGTGTTTTTATTGAGCAACATAACCGTTGCAACTCTGCTCTCCGAAATGTATCCAGAATGTTTTAGTGGCATTTGCGAAGCAGTCCCGTGTCACAGCGCATAGTTGCTGCCAGCTTTCTACATAGCTTTCTCGATGTGTCGCTGCAAAGCAGGCTTTACCAACACTTCAGCTGCTCAGATGCGCTTAGCCTACTTCAGCACTTGGGCACTCGACGTTGTGCTTGATTCATTTCGACTTACTAGCTGAGTAATGGCAAACGAACAAGACAGCTGCGCAACGTACTTATGTGCCGTACTTGGCGCATATTAGCCGAGGCAGGCCAAATCAAGCCAGCGACTACACGTACACACACACAATCATACACGCACACATGCACACTTATCGCTCCACGCAGCGATGTTTTATGCAGGTCGTGTTGCGATTGCCAGCAGAATCGATAAATGCGGCATTTAATGTAAGTATGTGTAGGTGCGAAATATACACAATCGTTGCGTTGCTTACAGCTGCCACAGTGTCTGCAACATACACACACACATGTAGATATACGTATTTACCATTGTACGCTCTTCGACGCCTTGCGCCGCGGCCACATCGCTGACGCCATTTGTGCGGTGGCGCTGTGCGGTGAGGCATTCGAGTTGATGGCGCTGAGCACCGTGGCGTATGAGTGATATTCAAATTTTAATTCAAATTTGATTTGCCGCTGCTGATAAGCGTTTGGCAGTGTTAAACGGAAGTGTGCCATTGAATTTTCCCAAAAAAATTTACTCGAAATTTATATGCATTACCTGCTCACATGTAAATGTAAATGTAAAGCGAGTTTAGCGACAGTCAACGCTTAAGCAAACGCAGCAGGTAACTGAAGGCTGCAGTTCAGAAAGAACGCGCACAATTTATGTATGCAATTTTCCTTAACCGAAGTTGGCCATGAAAAAAATGTCAAATTTCATGGAATGACAATAAAGTGAAATTTGTGTGAGCTATTAAAATGCAAAATTTATTAGCTTTTGAAAATTTATGAGATGCTTGGGAATCATTAGTATTCAATTCAATAAAACTGAATGTAATAAAAAATAAATTTTACTTGATGGGAAAATAGGTTTTTATGAGTAATTGGAGAAATTAAGAAAAAAAACATGTCAAGAAAAGTTTTGTGAAAAAAATAATTTATGGAAATTAAATAAAAAATATTTTCATTACAAGAAAAAACTAATTGTTCAATAAATTTGATATATTGTTCAAACGAGTAGAATTGCTCTCTGAGTTTACTGCTTTTTATTTGCCTAACAGTATGCCACTGAAAATGATTTGTACTATCCGCATTGGCAGTGCATATTTTAAGGCGCAATCAAAAATGTTGCTATGCTTCAAGGCAGCACGTTTCCGTTATCTCGCGCAGCGCCTGTGGACGCTATTAAGCTCAATCATTGATTAGTCGCTGCACAAAATAAATGTGCAGAACGCGCATCCAAGAAAAGGCGCCCAAGAATGAGAGCCACAGAAACAATGAACATTTATTTGAGTATTTTCTAAATTATTTTTGCATGTCATTGCTTGTCGTACAACCGTTTTGCTTTGACTCCCACTGTCAGCCACCCAAAACCACCGCACACTTACAGCATACTTTTAGGCACTTTTGGAAATGTCATTACGCTGCTTCTTACTTACCGCAACACTATGTAAGACAAAGCCGCAGCAACCGCAAACCAAAAGCCAATGAAATGTCAAACAATTAAACGCTCGCGGCTATAAACTTAATTTGCTTGATTAACAACGTCGGCTCGCTTTCGTACACGCTCGCCGCCACCACTACAGCACCGACGCTGGCGCTGGCAGCGTCATTTCTTGGTAATTATTAATAAGTTTAGGTGATAAGGGACACTGGCCATGGCACATGACCGCAAGTCATGGCGGGCTGCCACACTTTATAAAATTTCGTAAAAATCCAGTAAAACGAGAGAGAAAAAAACGAACAACGAAACGCGAATTCAAGACGTTTTGGAAGGAATCACAACGCAAGTAGTTGACTGCACACTGTCCGTCAATGTGGTTGGCGTTTGCGACGTTGTTGTTTACTCTGGCCGCACTCGACGTGTACTTGCACAGCTGTGCGCAGCGTGAACAATTTGTCTTTGCACGCGGCAACGTGGTCCGGCGGCCGGCTTTTGTGAAACGTGTACGCGCGACAAATGGCTACTACAACTACTCGTGCTGTTGTTGTTACTGTTGTTGCAGGGGTCATTATTTGTGCAAAACAGAGGAAAAAGAATTGCAGAAAAATCTAGGCGTGCAAACAGGGTGCAGGACAGAAAGTCGCCTGGCAATGCGCAAATGTTGACAATGTTTTAAATATTAATGACAATTCAGCTTGGAGGAATGTTGAAGATTTACTTTTTCGTCTTTTATGCTTTTCACGCTTCGCTGGGAAATGAGAAAAAGCAAGTAAGAAGAGTGAGCAAAGCAGCAAGCGAGCATAATGCCAATGTTGTAGCTGCAAAAAAGACACTTGTAAGCATTAAGATTGAATGAAAAATGGTTTTTCAAAATATTGAGTTTTTTTATTTCAACTTAATGAATGACTTGGTAATTTTTTGTAAATAAATATTGTTGCCATTTAATAAGTATGAAGTCAGAAGCGTAGTAAGTTGGCATATTGTGGTTTGGTTTGGAACTTGGTAAGTAGGAGTTTCCTAATGGATACTGAGCCATAGCCATAGGGTTCAGCAGCTATCGGAGTTGAGTTCACTTCGCTGAAATAACTGGTCACTGGTCAGTATTCATATACAGTGTAGTGTAGTGGAGATACTACAAATTAATCCATTTCAGTGTCAGGCAATATGACAGAAAAAAAGTAAATTAAGTTTTGCATTTCCACAAACTGTATGAAAACTTGTTTGGCTCCTTTCGCATTTTTTAGTACTTTAATATTTGAATTTTTAACCTATATATATAGCTATATGTTACTCATACGCAACAATAGAATATTTCAATGACTCGATTTCGAACTAAGCAATATACTACTTTTTATATCATTTTATTGTATATTTTGTTAAGTAACCAACTGATGAGCCATTAAATAGAAAAGTAAAACATTATTAACTTAATATTTGAATTTTAAATCGAAATTAAATGTTACTCATACGCAACGATGGAATATTTCCTTTAAATAGTACAATTATCTGTTTTACAGAAATATATTATTTAAAACTTCATGATATAAAGACATGATTTAATGATTTGTTAAGATATTTAATAAACAATTTTTAAAATTTATTTAAGAAATACTGGAATTTTTATATAATAATTATTACTCATACGCAACGATGAGGCATCTTTCTATTTAATACCACAATGGTGCTACAAATTTTTGAATATTTTACTAAACATTTTATCAATTCTGTTATTAATCAACTGATAAAACGTTAAATACAAATATTTTCATATATATTTACTTAATATTTGAATTTTATATTTGATAAATTTTAATCCTACAATACAGTGAGACATTTTGATTTTATTTTAAAGAAATATTGAACATTTCATTATTTAAACTGCATGAATTAAAGATTAGACATCAACTGACGAGACATTCAGTAAAAGAGATTTACAATGATTTACAAAATATTTTGATTTTTTGTTTGATAAATGTTATTCATACGCAACGACGTATGAGCAATATGACGCTTCTATTTTCAAATGATAGAATTACATAATTTTTTTTTCTTATTATATCATAGAAATATTTAACGTTATATGATATGAATCACATATATCAGTGATTAGTTAATAGCTGATGCAACATTTAGTAAAAACGTTTAACATTTATTTAGTAAATATTTCAATTTTGTTCAAATGTTACTCATACGCAACGATGTAATAATTCAATGACACTCGCCGAAAACAATACAATGAGACAATTTTACATTATTTAAAAAAAAATACATTGCATTACATTACATTTCATTGTATAATTGACATCATTTAGTGATTAGTAATCAACTGATGAGACATTCAGTAAGAGAGTTTTACACTGATTTAAAAAATGTGTATACTTTTTATATGAAAAATGTCAGTCATACCCAACGACGTATGACCAATATGATGCTTCCTTTTTTAAATGATAGAATTACAGAATTTGTTTTTCATTATTTTAAGGAAACATTTAACATTTCATAAAATGAATGACATGATTCAGTAATTAACACATTCGAGACCGATTGCACACCGTGTGTGCAATGGATTTCCGAGACTATAAGACAGTAATGTGCAATTATCAGTTATTCTGAGTGAACTAGTCGTCGAAATAAAATTTTTCTGGAACTAATGAAATCTGTAAAGTACAGGAAAAAAAATTTGGCATTGCTTTTACTGTGCACAATACAAAGAAAAATACGGTCCTGGGGACCATGTTCGAAAAAATCGTCGTCTCGAATGGGTTAATAACCAGCTGATGCGACATTCAGTAAAAAATTTAACATTTATTGGGCAAATACACCTAAGTCTGTTTTTACACGGTCTTTTTTTACACGGTTTTGATATAACACGGTTTGAAAATTGAATATTTTTAATTTTTTTACACGATTTTATTCCATTTAGCACGATTTGAAATTTTATGTACTTAAATTTTTTTTGTCAAATTTAATTTTTGCGAAGTATGTTCATATCACAAAAAAGTATTTATGAAAGAAAAAAGTCTGAAACCATCGATAGTATCGATAGTGCTAGCGATAGTTTGCGAACACTAGCTTAAAGATTTAAGTGAATTCCCTTTTAGCGCGTACAAGCAATTTTTACTGGTCAAAGCAAATGTGAATAGCACTAATTTAGGGGAATTCCCTTTATGTGCATACAATAAAATTTACTGGTCAGAGCAATTGAAACGTGTTAATATTTTGTGAACTGTCAATGCAATAAGACGTGTTTGGTAAAGAAATTTTAATAGGTTTTAGAGATTAGGAACAAATCACCCATTTTTGTATACGATCAATGTCTTTTTTTACACGGTTTTTTTTACACGGCTTCTTCTGGAACCAATCTACCGTGTAAAAACAGACTTAGGTGTACTGAAGTTTTTATTTGATAAAAGTTACTCATACGCAACGATGGATTAATTCGATGACACTTCCTTTAAACAATACAATGAGACAATTTTACATTATTTAAGGGAAATGCATTACATTACATTACGTTTCATAATATGAAAGACATCATTTAGTAGATTAGTAATCAACTGCTCAGGCGTTTAGTAAAATAGTTTTACATCGATATGGTTAAATTTTTAACTTGATAAATGTTATTCATACGCAACGACTTATGAGTAAAACAACACTTCTTTCTCAAAATAATAAAATGACAGATTTTTACATTATTTAATAGAAATATTTAACATTTGATAATATGAATGATATGAATCAGTGATTAGTACCTAACTGATGCGATATTCAGCAAAGATTGTTAACCTTTACTTAGTAAATATTTAATTTTAATTTTATAAAAGTTACTCATACGCACTGATGACATTTTTTAATGTCGTGTCGTTCAGCAAGCAATTACAAGTGTTTGCATTATTTTATATAAATATTTAACATTTCATGAAATGAAAGATATGATTCAGTGATTAGTAACCAACTGATGCATTCACGAAAAAAGGTTTCAGATTTATTTAATAAATATTTCAATTTTTATATGATAAATGGATGATTTTTTTTTTAGAATTACAAATTTTTTTAAATGAATTTATAGAAATATAGGTGTAGTGTTTCATGATTAGTAACCAACTTATGCGACATTCAGCAAAGAATTTAAAATTTATTTAGTAAATATTTGACTTTTTATTTGATGCACTGATGGCATCTTTCAATGTTCATATGTTTGCTTTATTTTATATAAATATTTAATATTTAATCAAATGAAAGACATGACTCAGTGATTAGTAACCAATTGATGCATTTAGAAAAAAAGTTCAACATTTTTTTTTGGCTAAATATCTCAATTTTCATTTGATAAATGGAACTTATACGCACTTTTCAGTAGCATGACGCTTCTTCTCTGAAATGATAGAATTACATAAATTTTTGCGCTTTTGTTATATAAATATAGGTATAGCGTCTCATGATTAGTAACCAACTTATATGACATTCAGAAGAGTTTAACATTTATTGTTTAATGCAAAGTTGTAAATAAATTAAAAAAAAATAAATTAAATAAAATTACAACAACAAAACTTATGTTCATAAAAATCCACAAAATCAACAAAAACCACACTACACCCTTTATGCAATTAATTTCAAAAAGTCTATTTAAAGTTTTCGCGAAATTCATGCAGCCAACAATCACGACAGTAGCTCAACTAAATGAATAGGCGGTTTTGTTAATCGGGAACATGCAAACATGGCAACATGACAACAAAGCACACGAATGCATTCCAACATTTTCATGTGCAATTGGAGCAAGCACGTGTCGCAAAGTACTCGGCGAAAACAACAATCACAAGTGTTGGACGCATTGTCGGCACAAAAGTGCCACATTAATAATGCAACAATTGCAACGTTATTAATATTGAATTTCAAGCAAATACTTTACAATAGTAAAGAATTCTGCACTCTGTTCGCTGAACTCGCTCATGCACAGCGAT